>CM063448.1:11212500-11837500 GCA_032191425.1 Lymantria dispar
CCCAGCTGCCATTAACGTAAAGTAAAAGTCAACATGATGACTCAGCAATGTCATGTCTTTTTCATCACCATTTCTGCACATATATGTCCCACTGCTGGGCTCGAGTCTCCTCCATAATAGGAGGGACATTGACCTTACTATATTATATGCTACTATATACCATGCTGGTCAGACAGGTTGGCATAGGGTTTTGATTTGAGTTTTCTTTCTCCTGCATAGATGTCATATGCATATTATATCCCTTAGTCGTCTTTTTCGAGACCCATGAGTAAGAGAGGGAGTGGTGAAGTGTATTCTTATTCCGTCACCACATGGCAAATCCACCACATCTCATGTATATCTACTATATCCATCATCATTATCATCACAGCTCATTCCGTCACGAGCTCGAGCCCAGTAGTGGGACGTGCTCTACAATAAGAGGGAAATTAATCTACTATATGCATACATGCTTCTTTTTTTAATCGACTTCAAAAAAGGAGTAGGTTTCTCAATTCGACCGTATATATGCTTTTTTTATGTTTGTTCACGGATAACTTCGTCGTTTATGTACCGATTTTAATTATTTTTTTTTTTTACTTTTTTTTATTGTTCGAAAGGTTTTTATTGTTCAAATAGTCCCATGAAAATTTCATCGAAATCGGACAAGCAATTTTTGCAAAAATCAACAAAAATCTTAGATAGTATCTACACTGTCTACATTATTGGAGGCGGTTTCTTTTTTTTTTTGCAAATAACAATTATTTTGCCCTTAGTCCGCCGGGACTATACCACATTGGTCAGACGTCGTATAGGGTTTCATTTCAAGTTATCCATCGTAGATGTTATATGCAAATTATACCCTTTAGTCGGCTTTTACGATACCCGCGGGCAAGATAGGGTGAATTGTATAACATCTGTGGAAGAGAAGGAAAACTTGAAATGATACCCAATACCCACCCGTCTGACCAGCGTGGTATAGTAGGTTGATTTTCTATTGTGGAGAAGACTTGAGCCCAAGAGTGGGATTGTATATGTGCCGAAATGATGATAATTAAGTACTTAGTCACCAAGTCACGTGTAGTTCCAGTACAAGTGGTTAATTATAATCGCTATCAAAATGTTCAGAAGGCACATTTTACTTATATATTATTATGTAGTACACGACATGTAATTTCATCAAGTAACAATAGAAGCCTCGATCGATTTATTATTGTACTCAAAATTAATTTGCCGTATAGAATGGGCTTGCAAGTCACTTTCAAGTACTATAAAGGTCGTTTAAATGGATGAAATATTAATACGTAATTATTACTACAATGACTTTGAATTAATGTTAACACCATTAAATTGCGTAAAAGTTTTTTATAACAATGTCCCTAGTACTATGTGAATTTATTGCTTTTATTACTTACCCCCATTTCGTTTAATATAATACAATTCACCACTCCCTATCTTGCCCGTAGATGTCGTATAATATGACTAAGTGATTTAATATGCACAAAGATGCAAGAGAAGTAAAACTCGAAATTTAACCCTATACCAACATGTCTGACCAGCGTTGTATAGTAGGACAATTTCCCTCCCATCGTAGAGGCGGCTCGAGCCCAACAGTGGGACGTATATGAGCTGTGATGATGATGATTGCCTCTTTTTATATCTTGCCCGAGTACTTATAACTTCTTTTAATTTAAATAATACACCAGTTATTGGAAATTTCCTGTGGGTTAAGAATAAAATGTGACACCTTCCCTTATTTACCTGTAGGAGTAGTAAAATGGGTAGCAGTATTCTGCTAGGAATTTTATAATAGCTACTAGAATCGGCTTGCTAAACTTGGCGATTTTCTCCCTCGGAGAGACCTACCTTTTGTAGTAGACTTCTTTAGGCTATAGTAATGTTCATTGGCAGTAAATGTGCTGGCCATTTTCTCTAGATATTCCTAATAGCATAGTCAAAGTTTACATTTATGGGTATAAATGTAAACTTTGACTATGCTATTAGGAACTGGGTAGTAAACGGATGAAGATTATCTCCGCTCGTAGTACTGGGCTCGAGCTTCATCACACAATAAGATGGAAATTGACCTACTACTTAAGAGGTACTACTTAAGAGGTACTACTTAAGAGGTACTACTTAAGAGGTGAACTACTACTACTATTTAAGAGTGGTAGAACCACACTGTCGACAGTTATCTGTCTACAGCCGCGGGCCGGTCCGTCCGGGGCAGTACCACACTTTCGCAGAAAATCGACGTCTGAGTAGTAGCGATTTATTACTGCGCTTCGTTCGGTGAGCGAGAGGGCCGGAAGACCAACTTTCTGAAGGTGTTTGCGTGTGGAGGGTTTTGGTGGTACCCTTGGTATCACCGAGCCTCAATGCACGCATTCACACTCCCTTCACTTTCTTCGCGGTAGGCAGCGGTCTTGTAAAGGTCCATGAGCGGCAGCAACACTTACCATCAGGTGTACTGTTTGCTCGTTTGCCACCGTTTGCAATAAAAAAAAAATACTACACCCCACCGATCAAACGGGTTGGTGCAGGGTTTTATTTCGAGTTTTTCATCTCTTTCACAAATAACATATCATATCCCTCAGTAGTTATATTACTACACCCATGGGCGAAAAAAGGGTCTGGTGAATTGAATCCGTCCCCACATGGATACAAGATATTATAACTGGTTTTTATTACTTCATCATCATCATCATTTCAGCCTATCAACGTCCACTGCTGGACGTAAGCCTCTCTCATGTTACGCCACAGAGTGCGGTCCTGTGCCGCCTGCATTCAACGACGCCTAGCAACTTTCACCAGGTCGTCAGTTCACCTAGTGGGAAGGCGTCCTACACTGCGTCGTCCGATACGTGGTCGCCACTCGGGAACCTTTCTTCCCCAGCGGTTGATTTTCCCTAGCCGAGGTCGCGGGTGACGTGACCGGGGAATTAGTCCGTCACCCGCTGAGGGGCCGACCGTGTGAGGAAAGACCTCCCCGAGGGGGGGGGGACGTCGGTCGATGGGAGTATGGTACCCCAAACAGGGGTATTCCGTCGGGCCGACCACTGACGTCAAGTCACCTTGCTCCGGTGGTCGGCCTAACGACGAAGGCGAAGTGCGTCGTGGGTGGGTTACGGGTGTGCGTGCTTACGCCCCTTTGTCGCCCCGGACGGAGTGGTGCGAGAGGCGCGCCTACCGAAACCCACCCCCAAAAAAAAGCGGTAGATTTTATTACTTAGTGAAAATTAAATAGAGAATGTGTATTACACTTCTGTTTACTTATTCGAGGTTAGAGGCGTGAAAGAAAAGTAATTAAGTATTTTAATATTCGCGCATTTTTACTCCGTGTTTTACGCGTCGACACATAATAAATTATTGTCTCCTTTACAACTGGGACCATTGTTTAATTGAGTTTATAAAATATACGTCCCAAAGCGGCAATATGTTTGTTACGTTGAATCTAGTTTAAAGGTCTTTTTAGAACCAAGAATCTTATTTGTAAAAAGTTAAAACTGCACCTGTGGGAATAAAATCTTCGTATGATGAAGTTTACGCACATACGAGGGTCGCACTGGGGGTGTCTGACTTTCAGAACCATTATAGAATTATGTAAGAAGAATGTTTTTCTAAAATTTGAGAATAATTTTTAGGAAATAAATAATTATAAATAAACAAAATTTAAAATCTACAGTCCCGACCCTAAAGAAAAAAATAAATAAAAAGTATCATGTCTTCGTTATGTGAAAAATAAATAGAGTTAAGCCTAATCCATTGAGCTCAAACTGAACGCGTTTCTTTCACCGATGCAAATGACACAAGCTATATTTTATTGCCATATTTCCACGAGAACGCGCGTTACGCGCGTAAAATCGCGACAATTTCCTAGTAAGGAATATTCTATAGCCGTATTCTCATCGCAACAGGAAGTAAACGGATGAAACCGTGGAATTAGCTAGTTAATAATAAAAGCAGCATTAATAACATCTATTGCATTAATAATTTTTTTTTATCTCAGCAGTTGGGATGACAACGGCGATTGCACAATACGCTCCATGTCTGAAATCCGATTGTTACCAAATTTTGCTTTAGTAATATACTTTTATTCTATCTATTACTAAAGCCAGATGGGTTCCACTAGTGTTTTATTTTTATTTCTTCTCCACGTTAGCTTTTTATGATATTGTCGGAGAAGGAACATCTGTTTTGATTCTGATGTCCATTGTATTCTTATTATATTATCATGAGGAGGATGTCTACTGTGGATGTAAAAAAAAATCAGTTATTATTGAAGTATGTATGTATGAAACCACTCATGACGGCATCAAATCTGATTCTGAATTTGCTCTGCTAGATTATTGAATTGTTTTCAAACGATGTATAAATCTGACAAGATGTAAGGAGCTTATGCAGAATAAATGATTTGATGAATGGATTGTATTAAGCTGTAATCATTCCAAATAACCGATTATTTTGTATAATTTTCTTAATATGCAGACACAGAAAAGCTTTTCTTAAGTAATTTATTTGTAAATATTAAATTAAGCCAAGGGGCTCGTCAATTATACGTGACATAATTTTGATGAATGGTCACTCCTCTCACCCCTAGTGAGATATAGGGAGACTTGTCTCGTCATACAAAATCGAAAATCCTATATATCTAACGTGACTATACGGGCCGTTCTTAACAAAACAGCCCCGTTTTCAAGCTGTTTATTTTTTTTTTATTACAAACAGTGGCAAACGAGCAAACAGTACACCTGATGGCAAGTATTGCTGCCGCTCACGGACCTTTGTTAGTCCGCTGCCTATCGTGAAGAAAGTGAAGGAAGTGTGAATGCGTGCAATGAAGTTCGGTGAAACTAAAGGCATCAACTAAACCCACCACACGCAAACACCTTCAGAAAGTTGGGCTTCCGGCTCTCTCGCTCATCGAACGAAGCGAGGTATCAAATTGTTACTACTCAGACGTCGATTTTTTGCGAGGCTGTGGTATTATCTCAGACAGACCGGCTTGCGGCTGTAGACACAGGGGGCGGGACAGTTTATTGGTGGTAGGATAGTGTGGTCCTACCACTAATAAACTGTCCCGTTGTTCCCCGCCAAAACAAAAAGGTACCATTGAAAAACAGACCACAGACGATTATTTGTTATACTAATACGGAAGTGTTCGTATGTCCTTGTTATTTTAGCGTTTATATTCATATTTTAGCAAGTGTTACGAAGGTATTCGATACAGATTTTAGGTGATTTTTTTTAGACTTTCTCATAAAGAAACACTTGCAGAAATAGATAAAAACATTTTAAGTTAACCAACGGCGAAGGCGACGTGGGTACGGTTATGGGCCTGCGCGTCGTCATTTTGTCGCCCCGGACGGAATGGACGACGTGCGCATTTACCATAGCCCATCCATAAATAAAAAAAAAGTTAACATTTTTATCTATTTCTGCAATGTTAACTTAAAGAGTTACTTTTTTTATCTACTTCAGCAAGTGTTTCTTTATGAGAAAGTTGATTACATTACTTTTATCATGTTTCTTAAAAGTGCATGTTATAGCATAAACTTTGGTAGTTCATGGTGGTCTGGTCAAGTAGAGAAAGAGTTATTGTTCTACTTTGCGATGTTTGTGTAACCCTGATGCGTATCAATACGATTAAACTATGTTTTTAAAGTACTTGAAAACGTAAAACACCAGCGCTCCATCGAAGTCAAGACATCAATTCTAGTGATCTGATCAAATTGAAGAAGGAGAAGTATGACAGGTTATGGGACCTTATGACACACTTCTGTCACCACAGACTATTATATTGTGGCAAGACTACATTCGACTCAAAAAATAAGGTACTTAATATCCAAAACAAATAAACAATAACTTCATGGGATAAACGTTTTATTTATCATTTCATCATTAATCATTTCAACTTATATACATTCCACTGTTAGGATCGAACCTCCTCCACTATATGAGGGGAAATTAAGTATACCATGCTGGTCATACAGAACCCCTATTCCAGTTTTCTTTCTCTTATATAGATGTTTTCTCCAACAATGCGACTAAGTCGAGACTTTTACCGTTCCCATTGGTACCATCCCCCGTGGGTATAGGTTTTTATTTCAAGTTTCCTTCTCTTGCATAGATGTTAGATGAATATTTAAACCCTTAGTCTTATTTTACGACACCGACTGCTAAAAAGGGGATGGTGAATTGTACTTTTAATCCGTTACCACACGGAACCTTTATTGTATAAACAAAAAATCAGCATCTTATCAATTCTATCAAAATATTCCCTGGCTATATCGTGATGTTGGACAGACATCGATTGACATGATTGACGGTATCGTGAGTTTACATTAGTCATGGTCACGATTAATTTCACAATCCACGGATCAAGGTATTATTAATCGTAGTTATGTAGACTGAAATCAAAGATTCTATTGTTTAGAACTTAATACTAATGATAGCTGATTAGATGGCTGACAATAAGTATTGACAAATACTTAAATGAAAGCTACATCATCTCGATTCGTATACGTCCCACAGCTGGGCTTGAGACTCCTCCACAATCTGAAGGTTATGGAACTTACGTCCGTGTGGTGACGGAGTAAGAATACAATTCACTAACCCCTGTCTTGTCCGTGGGTGTCGTATAAGATGACTAAGGGATATAATATCTATGCAAGAAACGGAAAACTCAAAACAAACCCCTGTACCGACACGTCTGACCAGCGTGGTATATGATGTCAATTTCGCTCCTATAGTAGAGGAGGCCCGAGCCCAACAGTTACACGTATATGGGTTGAGATGATGAGGTGATACCATGCTAGTCAGACAGGTTGGTATAAGGTTTTATTTCTAGTTTTCCTTGTCTTTTATAAATGTTAAGTACGTATTTTATCCCTCAATCGTCTTTTACGATACCTACGAGCAAGATAGGGAGTGGTGAATTGTATTCTTAGTCAGTCACCATGCGGGTAAAGCTACATTGAATCTGAAATGATGTGGCATCGATTATTGAATATGATTTCTATATAAATAAAACTAGAATTTTCTAGCACCATTCACTGAATTCATATAGAAATCTAGGATTGCTTTCAAGGAGCCTGGGGCGAAAAACTGTATTAAAAGATCTTTTAGGTTGAAGAAAAGACTTTTATATGAATGTGGATAAAATTTTAAATTTCTCAACATATTTGAAGGATTTATTACTTCAGAACTTAATATTTCAATCTAGATATTAGTGAGTAGATTATCAAATAATTAACGTTGCTTTTTCTTTACCCTGCTGGTATTCTTTGGTAGCGATAGTATACAAGATAAAACAGAATTTGTTATTAAATGTAGTTCAACGTAAATAAAATATTTTAAGATGGAGTTCTCTGAAACGGAAGTCGGACCTTGTTGCTCGTAGAATTCAGTAGAATACAGAACTTGCCGCCGCAGTCGTAGATTAATTTAAATAACTATAGAACATCTGTAACTTAACAAACTACTTTCGCGGTTACAAGATTGCAAGAACACATTAAATATTGTAATTTCTACATCTGGCTAATATTTAATTTGTTTTTTTTTTTAATATTAACCATGGCGCGTTGGTATGGTCAAATTCTCTAGTTTTTAGTGCATATTTATATATTTTCATAATAGTCTCAACATTTAGGTAAATGTATCAAGTTCACAAAAAGTTACAATACGCTCGCAAATATGTCCACCATTTCATAAGGGATTTGTGTATCTTTCTTGACATGATGTAAAGAAAATATGAAGCTTCTTATATATTGTAATGCATCTATTTACAACATCACTGTACTTCCATACAAGTTCTTTTATCCGAGACTGTATTCCTTAGAAGACATATGATTACCATAGTATAATAAGGCGGTGTTACATCTAGAGACAAATATTACAACTATAGTGGAATTTCACGGTTTGTATTATAATGTGTATTTACCTAGTTTGTCATGGAAACGTGTTTGTGTATTCTTTTATAACTACTTGGATTATGGTTAAAAACCATTTATACGTTATATGCCTTTTACCGACGGCGCATAGGTATAATTACTTGTGAAACTTATTACAGAATTAGATGAACTAAATGTATTTCTTTCACACTATTGTTAAGGAAACTCAGTTATGTGGTAACTAGAACTTATGTTTCTTACGATAACTGTGTCAGTGTTGCTTAGGCATTTTTTTTTATTTTGTGATCACACAAGTATTTTATATGGAATGTATTTGTTCTGGATTATAATTAAACCACATTAAAATGATAATTACACTATTTATCTCCTATAAGAATTGCCAATGATACATATTTCAAGTGCATACATTACATTTTCCGTGTGGTGACGGAGTAAGAATACAATTCCCCACTCCCTGTCTTGCCCGTGGATGCCGTAAAAGACGACTATGCACATAACATCTGTGCAAGAGAAGTAAAACTCGAAATCAAACCCTATACTAACATGTCTGACCAGCATGGTATAGTAGGTCAAATTCCTTCCGATTGAGGAAGAGGCCTGAGCCCAACAGCGAGACGTATGTGGGCTGCGATGATGATGATATATTTCAAAATGTCTAGAATTGAAAGACACCGTTTCTATGAAAAGGACATCCATCTATCAGCATAATGCTGTCTACTATTAGAAATGCGCATCTCACAGGAATTATAGCACCGTAATCACCATGCTTAGTATGTGAAATGATGACAATATATTCTTAACTCGTCACCATACGGAAACTAAAATAACACAATTAAATCAATACGTTAAATTCGTCAAATGTATTATGTTTATATTCAATGCCCAAAGAAACCCCACTCAGTTGAACAGTTGGTGACTTATCACAAGTTTTTCTAATTCAAACCGGCTTGACTCTTATAATTACATTTTAAGACTCATTTAGTTGGCAGAAACTTATTAAGTGCGTTTGTCAACTATGGTTGTGACGAAAATTATATAGGGTTGATATTTGTGGTAGTTCTCTTAATAAGTGAAAATATAACCATAATCCAAGTGTTTACCGGTAATTAGGCTATAGGTCCCGTACGCCTTTATATCACCCCGATGAGATGGTTAAATAGAGTGTGACTAATCTATAATTGATAAAAAAGTAATTTGAGCAAGAAAAAGGGATTCAAATTTTGATTTGAAAAGTAAACCCCTTGGCAAAGATCAAACATTAATTTGAGTTAACGGATTTACAACACATTTCATCCTCTATATCGCAAATGTTGATTAAGGGTCCATAGAAACTCAGTTTCAAGATCAAAAATTTGTCATAGCCGATTTTACATTTTATTCTATACTTAATTATCTTCACGATGTTTTGTTATTATATATAAACCGAGCTTAATAATTTAAAAAATTACGTCTCTGTATGTCTATTGATTCATTACACATAATATTGACTTTCAAATTGTTACATGATACTTCTAGGATGTAAACTGGCTTAGCTTAACGACTAATAAAGTTAAAATGTTATTTAATTTTCGACCCTATTTACATTAATTAAGAAATACCGTTTCAGCTAAAGGCCCAAAGACTATCCTATAAGTGCGTTTATACATTCTTTTTATTACAATTTTCGTTTCGTAATTATTGCAGTAGAATATGCTATTGCTGAGAATTACTTTATTATTGCTTTACTTGTTATTATAAGGGTTATTAAAATCAACCCATTATGACTTACTAGATATCTGGACAGTCCCACATGCGTAGATACCTACATATTTAATTACTGTTATTTTTTCACAAAATTTCACGAGGTCAACTGTTCGCATAATTTGACTAGTACTCCATTATTGTAATCTATGTAGAGGACCTATCCTTTCTACTAGACTATGTGTGTCTTAGTCTTGTCTATATATATGATTAAGGGCCAAACTGTCCTACTCCAAGCTAAATACAAATATTTAATGTTTATCTAATATCTGCAAACAAGTAATTAGCTTACAAACATTCTAGTTGTAAGCGAATATTAATTTAAAGACAGACACGACTTGCTTAAAATTTCATTATGTTTAAATATGTTTTTATCAACTATTACTCTAAAATATTGTAATCCGACTGTGAAGAGCCGAGAGTAAGAATGCCGCTAATTGGTCACCACTAATTTATTGCTGAGGTATTTATTGTCAGATAATAATAATTTATAATTTTAAGACAACACCATGCACTAAGGAAATAATCCTTGTATTGCTGGGAACTTTACAAACATATAATTAACGGACACAAATTACATCCAGACTCAGAACAACAAGTTGTGGATCACACAAAGTGTTGTCCCGCGTGGGATTCGAACCCCCGACACTGGCGTTGTAAGTCGCTATCTTAACCACTACGCCATCTGTGCAGTCAAAGATATTGTATTGTAAGAATTTATTTGTCTTTCCGTGTGGTGGCGGAGTAAGAATACAATTCACCACCCCCTTATTTTGCCCGTTGGTGTCGTAAAAGACGACTAAGGGATATATTGTGCATATAACAACCATACAAAACAAGGAAAACTCGAAGTAAAACCGTATACTAACCCGTCTGACCAGCCACACTACCTACCACAGGTAGTACCAGTAGGTCAATTGCCCTCTCATTATGGCAGAGGCGTGAACCTAGCAGTGGGACGTATATCAGCTGTGATATCAATGATTGTAAGAATTGATGGAGTCTTTTAAGTAAATATCTTCTGTTTGGAAAGGTAATTTAAATAAAATTCTATACCACCTCATTTAGTAGAATACAGGCTAATATCATTTAGCTGGAGAAGATCAGAGTCTATTATTAGGAAATACATAGTTGAGAAGAAGAAATTCTGCCCGTAAGATACCAAAAATTATATTTTTGTTTATTGTTTAACCTACTTAATATTTTTATCCGTTATTTATTCAATGCTAAATTATTCAAAATCAATTCATTGACTCTAACGAACCGTTAAGGCGTCTTTATATAATGAGATACACAATAGTAAGAATTGTTTTACTAGTTTAGATTCAGAACATACAAAAGGTAATGGTTGTTCTTAATTCGAAGGGCAGCCCTAAAGCGAAGGTTGGGGAAACGTGACCAGTATGAAATAAGTAAGAGTTTCGGATAGCACGTACTCACCTCGAGAGATTGCTAACATAGTTACTGTGTTTCCACCCAATTAGGGATGTCTACAAAAAAAGAGTGCGTTAAAAGTTTTGCGATTTATAATTTGGTTTCTTTTATTTTGTTTTGGTATCTCTAATTTGTTACTGTTGGGTTACATGCTTGATTTTGGACAGGGTACAGTTTCAACTGGGTCGGTGTGAAGGAATCGTCACTAAGAAGAATGGATACCTGAAGAATACTCCAAGGAGCATCACCAAATCGTATCAATGGTGTCAGTGGGGCGCCTAAAAAACGGTAAGGGTGAACGGGCGGGCGGATTATGGAACGTCATGCCGCTCTCTTTATCCAGGATAATTGGGCAGGGTATATTTTGCTTATCAAAACATAATAGTATAACAAACATGTATAATGAACATGATTCCGTTTTACGTTATACAAACGATGTCAACTGATCATTATTACTAAGCTTCTATTGAATTCTTATATCCGCCAAAAGTAAAAACTGGGTCCTCTTGCAAGAACTGTGATTTATTTATATCTTCTGTTTGACCAGCGTGGTAGGCAGTACCAGCAGGTTAATTGCCCTCTCATTATGGAAGAGACGTGAACCTAGCAGTGGGACTTATATCAGCTGTGATATTAATTATTGTAAGAATTGATGGAGTGTTTAAGTAAATATTTGCTGTTTGGAAAGGAAATTGAAATAAATTCCTATACCACCTCATTTAGTAGAATACAGGCTAATATGATTTAGCTTTTTTTTTGAGGGGTGGTTTGCGGTCGGCGCCCTCCTGGCTCCGCTCCGTCCGGGGCGACAGAGGGGCGCAAGCATGCACACCCGTGACCCATCCGTGACACGTTGCCTTCTTCGTTGCGCCAACCACCGGAGCAGGGTGACTTGTCCTCAGTGGTCGGTCCGACGGAATACCTGCTGAGGAGTACCCTCTCCTCGACCAACGTCCTCTCCTCGGGGAGGACGCGGTCCGCGGCGGTCGACCTCTCGGCGAGTGACGGCCAAACTCCCCGGTCCAGTCACCCGCGGCCTCGGCTAGGGCGGCATCAGGCGCAGGTATATCGCGCCTGCGCCGCCCCAGTTGTCGGCGCTGGGTCGCGTCGTCGAGGAGACGCCCTCGCGTACGCGCTCCGCCGCCTCCTTCCGCGAGTCTACTGCCTCGCAGAAAGCTGCGACCTCGTCCCAGTTCCTGACGCTGTCAAGCATCGCCCTGGCGATGGTCGGCAGCGTCAGGTCGGCACCAATGATTGTGACGACTTCATGACGCTGCTCTGTCCAAGCGGCACAAACCTTGAGCGTATGCTGCGCCGTGTCCTCGTCGCAATCGCAGTGGTGGTAGGACGGTGTACTCTTCCTAATATCATTTAACTGGAGGAGATCCGAGTCTATCATTAGGAAATACATAGTTGAGAGGAAAAAATTCTGCCTTTAAGATACCGAAAAATATATTTTTTGTTTATAAAACTGGGTCCTCTTGCAAGAACTGTGGTTTATTTATATCTTTTTTTTTTCAATTGATATATTTTTTAACGAATCTTGTATAAAAATGTAATCTCTGATAGTCTTCAAAGAAGAATATATGGCTATTGAATTATGATCCCGCATAGATGAAATCACTTTTTCGTCGAGCCGTAAAAACTGACTAAGGTTGACACCTTTAATTGTAGGACCACACTGTCGACAGTCTTCTGTCTACAATCGTGGGCCGGTCCGTACGTGATAGTACCATACTCTCGTAGAAAATCGACGTCTGAGTAGTGGCAATTTGTTACAGCCGGCAGCCCAAGTTTTCGAAGGTGTTTGTGTGTGGTGGGCTTTGGTGATGCCTTTAGTATCATTGAAGCTCATTGCACGCATTCATATCCCCTTCACTTTCTTCAGTGACCCACTTCAGTAGTATTACTTACTATCAAGTGTGCTCTTTGTTCGTTTGCCACCAACAATAATAAAAGAAAAAAACTGATGATATCAGAAGTTGGGCCATGGGATAATTCTTCCTTCCTACCATTCTTCTGAAAAATATATAATATCAATTGCAATCACCAATCTGCCTGCCAGCGTCGCAATTATAGCAATATCACCATAGAAAAACGCAAAGAGATACAATTATTTTTTAAAGCACTTAACCGATAATTTCATCATAGAAAACTGATGACCCATCATATATTACGTTACAGCAGAATACTTAATATTATTCAGAGCGTAATTTAAGACTTAACGAAGCTAAGTGAATAAGATAACGGACATAAATTATTTCAGTTGCGACATAATTTAGCAAAATTTTGTTGAGGGTTGAATTTCTGCCATAGAAAACGGTTATCTTGAAATATAGTGGATAATAATTACAATAAAGCATTGAATTGTAAATGAATTTTATGTCGATATTAATTATGAATATATGTGATTCAATATTTAATTTAGATCGACCAGCAAAGAGGACTTAATATTCATTCAGCTCTCATATATTCCAGTATTTCTATATGCACCTTCAACACTATTTAATATTAAAAAACTGAAAAGCATGCAGTTGTTTTTTCCTCGAACGGTGACAGCGGAAGCAAAATGGACTCCTACAAAATATCGCTCTTGTTGAATACTTTCCTTCGAGTAGTAGTAAATTAAAGTCTCAGACAATGATAACTTGGCCCATTCATATAATCTTATAGGTATAGGTAGAGTATAAAAAAAAATTACGACCTCACTTGACGTGAAATGCCCCTATATCCATTTTTAAGTATGTTTTTAGGATTTGGACCATTTTAAGTATATCTTTTGGACAAATAAATTTATATGAAATATTTGCCTACAGATATTTCTTCTCAGCCTATGTAAGTCCCACTATTGGGCTCGGGCCTCCTCTATTATAGGAGGAAAATTGACCTACTATACCACGCTGGTCTGAAATGTTGGTATAGGGTTTTATGTCGAGTTTTATTTTTTTTACATAGAAGTTGTCTGCTTATCATATCCCTTAGTCGTCTTTCATAACACCCATGGGTAAGAGAGGAGGTGGTGAATTGTATTCTTACTCCGTCACCACACGGAATTAGGTATTTATTACTAATGAAACTATTTATTTATGTAAAAATATTCCTTCATTTCATTCGTCTCTTAGTGAGGTGGCAAATTAGGAATACAATATGTCACCGCCGCTCACTTTGTCCGGGTGCCATGCAAACTGATCAGGTATCACTTAAAGAATGGACTGCAGTACTCTTTTTGAAAGCTTATAATTACAACCCGCCTGGCAAGTGTGGCGATTATGGCTTTATCCTCCTTGAGGACTCCTATGCACGTTAGTGAACGTCAATAGGCTGATGGATTTGCGAATGAACTTCTTCATAGTATCGGTTCTATTCTTCTACAAGTTTAAAAGCTTTAATTACATTTATCTCTATATATTATATATATCTCTATAGATAAATTTATCGTCATTTTAGTTCATATACATACATTCCATTGCTAGGCTTGAGCCTTCTTTCAAAATGGAAGGAATGGACCTATTAGGCCAGGTTAATCAGAAAGATTGGTATAGGGATTTATATTGAGTATTCCTTCTCTTCCATAGATTTATCTGTGTATTATATGTCTTTGTCGTTGTAATAAAACATTATTTTTAAGGATTTTAACGTTTATTTGTATTTAATTTTTGATTGCTCGACGTTTCGAACACTTTACAGCCTTGATCATCCACGACAAAATCCATATACAAACGCGATATCTTTATATATAAATTTCTTGTGTACGTGTGTATGTCACTGAACTCCTCCTAAACGGCTGGACCGATGCTGGTGAAATTTTTTGTGTTCGTTCAAGGGGATTCGAGAATGGTTTAGATTCACAATTGGATCCAGTATGTGGTGCTGAAATCCTTTTATTTTATTTGAACAGAACAACATCTGTTGGATCAGCTAGTATTCTATAAAATATATATTTTTAATAATGTATAAATACTCGTGTAAACATCAGAAACCTTTGTCGTCATTTATTACCACGAGCAAAAAAGGAAAAGCAAATATTAATTAGTTACATTTAAATAACCACAAATTCTGTGCATTGTCGTAGTGATCGTTAGAATACTAATGTCTATGAATAATTTGTTAACCCTCTCTCTTAATTGAATCACCCTAACAAAGTTTAAAAAAGGTTTCACATCAATATTAATCTACAAGTATAATATATTACTATAACTAATTGACAATTAAAGATGCAAATGGCTCATTGTATCTGATTGTAAGTTATTTTATGTCAGCGGTGTGGTATTTTAAAGTGCATTCAATACAAAGTGTCTATGCACATAGCGTTCATAAATTATGCTAGTATAATTAGTGAGATCCAGATTTCTATTTTACTATGCATATATGTATATAGTCAGTGTGGCCTTGTCCCCGTTTTATAAGTAATACTTAGGCTGAGAATAATAACGTATAGAAGGATAGTGTCCCTACTTCGAACATTCGAAATATGAATCTAAAAATACTACATGCGTGCAAGCGATTACACACGTACACACGCACACCACTATACAAATTATGAAATCAAATTTTGTTTTTATTAACATAAATCGTCGAAATACTTTTAAAAGTAATGTTAAAAACCTTTTTATGTTTTCGCGTTATGCGCAAACCGTCATAATTACTTATTTATTTTTTATGATTTGCACACGTACGTGCAGTACAGTGACCTTGTACATTACGGAACAGTTCCGGCGTAAGCTCTATTAGGCTCCAATTTAAATGCTTCACTTTTTGTGCGCGAACTTACCTTCTATACGTTATTATTCTAAATACTTAGGCTATACTGACGCATTATTTTTAAAAACTATGAAGGTTTTTTTCGTGTTGTGATTGAGTAAAAATACAATTCACACTCTTGCTCGTGGGTATCGTAAAAGACGACCAAGAGATATATGCATATATCTATGCAAGTGTAGGAAAACTCGAAATAAAACCATATTCCTACACGCCTGACCAGCGTGGCATAGTAGATTAATTTCCATCCTATTGCGGATGAGGCTCGAGCCTAGCTTTTTTTTTTGTGATTTTTTTGTGTAACTGTTAGCCTCAGATAGCTTTCACAGCTTAGCCCGGACTATGAGTGAGTGCTGATGGCTCTCAACCCAGAGCAGTGGCACGTAGGTATATGAGGCGAAACGATGATGATGATGAAAAGCTTTTTTAAAACTAGCAACCCGCCCTCGCTTCGCTTCGGTTTTAGTCGTTTTACCCGCGTAGTTCCCGTTCCCGTGGGAATACCGGGATAAAATAAAGCCTAGGTTACTCACTTATAGCTTTCCATTGGTGAAAGAATTTTTGAAATCGGTCCAGTCGTTTTGAAGATTACCCGAAACAAACAGACAGACAAAATTTTTTTAATCTGTATTTTAGGCATAGGTGTCGTGCAAATAACCATGTGAGCATGAAAAAAGTCTATTATTTTGACATTACAAACAGACACTCCAATTTTATTTATTGGTATAGATGTGTAATACTTGCGTAAACATCAGAAATTAAAATGTAATCTCTCCGACCATGTATCGTAAAAGGATGATTGTCAGCTAATGCAATCAATTTAACTGTAGTATGTATTGGGCTATAATGGTGTCCATGTTCTTGTCATCCATTGGGATAAACCCCAACTGTTGATGATTTTTTAAGCTTTTATATTAGCTAATATTAAAGTGCATTAACATACCTTAATCATAGCCTTCAAAAGGGCGTATCTGGTGAACACATTACGCTGTGCCTTAGACTCACTGTAGCGTGCCATGAGAGTGACCAGGGCTTTCTTCGCCGTGTCATAGTTTTCGTCAAGACGCACTCTCACTGCTCGGAGACGTTCATTCGTTTCTATTACCTCTTCCTTCGTTTGACCGCCTAGTAAAATAGAACATCATTGTAATTTTTCTTTCAATATTTACACATCTAATTATTAGGCATCAGCTTTATTCATAGTGAAATGAAATTGGAAGGAAAATTACTCCGTTTAATGGACGAGTTGGCGGTAGGTATTATATTGAATTTGCTTTTTTTGGAAATGATGTAATCTGCTTACATATATTAGGCACTAGCAGACCCGTCCACGCGTTGCTGTTGCTAATGTTTTTGTTATATTACATTTTATTAAACTATTTAAGTGAAACTGTAGGCGAACATCTGTCATGGAGGTCGTCATATTTTTTTACAAATGGCATCTATGTAAAAAAGCAAGTTAAAATTGTATATGACACGTTTGTAGGTTTGACATAGCAGCGCCATCTATTAATTAATTACTCAATCCAATCAACAGATATCGCCATCTGTTAAAATCGTTTGGAGTTAACAGATAATTGTGAATGTCAAATAATAGACAAATAATTTGCAATAAAATAAAATTGCGACTATAAATTAAGATGTAAGCTATCCTATCTTTCAAATTGGATCAAACTGCACATGGTGTGCAAATTTGATTAAAATCATTTAAGTAGTTTAGGAGTCCATCGCGGACAAACAACCTGGCACGTAATTTATATCTATTAAGATTTACATGAATATAAATAATAAATAAGTCACTGATAATAATAAATGAGTCATGATAAGGTACATTACTAAGACTAATGCCGCAATAATAAGGCACAATCGCTTTGTGTAATAATAAAGCTAAAGAGTTTGTAGATATATGTATGTTTTGTGACTTATTCTAACAATAAGGAATGGTCGTGGATGTCGGGTTTATGTACGCCACACAAATCAATGACGGACTCGGCTGCCCGGACTCTCAATATTCGAGCCATCTCTGAGAGTAATCTACTGACCATCTAACTCTCCTCATGTTTTATAAGCTGTTTAAAAATACTTGTCTATTTTTTATTGGAGAATGCTAATTTTTTAGCGGCAAAACATGAGCACGGATTTTATATTGTGTACCCACATCAACGGCCTATAACTTTACGGCTTAAAAGTATTATTTGTTTTATTTGGGACATATTATTATTGTTTGTTTTCAGGTGGTGACGGAGTAAGAATACAATTCACCACTCCTTTTATATCCGTGGGTGTCGTAAAACACAACTACGAGATTAATGCAAATAATATATATTATTTGCTGGAGAAGGAAAACTCAAAATAAAACCGTATATCATCCCGTCTGACCAGTGTGGTGTAGTAGGTCAGTTTCCCTTCCCTTTGTGGAGGAGGCGCCATATCCTTTAGTCATCCCTTAGGATACGGGCAATAATGCAGTAAAAAAATAAAAAATCCTAAAATAGTTGTAGATAAATAAATACTCACTGGATGTCCCTTCATCTTTCACGTCTTGCACGATGCGACGAACACTCTGGGTGAACTTGCCCACTAAATTGGTACTCGCTGTAACAATGAAAAAATTTCATTGAATAAACAGAGGATACGTTGATATACACCTGGATGGAATACAGATCAGTTTATATAATGAAATTCTATTTAATAAACCTTTTTGGATTTTAAATAAAACTACTTTACGGATCTTATCGCGTTTTTATTTGATTTTTGATTACCCGACGTTTCGAACACTTTATAGCGTTCATGGTCACGGGTGGACTAAGATGTCTCACGTCCAACAAGTCATCGTTACTGCAGAAAATTTATAATTATCTACCCGATACAGAAATTAGTTATTAAATATTGACCCACATTTTGATACAAAATTTATTGCTAGTGTAAGAAGAAAATGATTCTATATGAAGAAAATGTTTTCTTGGATGTTATATTCAGTCTCAGAAAAAGAGTTTGAGGACTTAAAGAAAATTTGGTCCGCCTAAGATTATTGAATTTAACCACTTGAAAGCTTTTTGAGGAAAATATATCTAAAAAAATACCAAGAGTTAACAATACATAAAATATTGAACGTTTTTGATTTGACATTTTGCAAGTAAGGCTATTTATAAATACTCACTCAGCCAAAGTGGTTGGCACAGATTTCTAATAGATTTACGTTTGAATTGATTAGTAATGCTATTTAACTAGCCAATAATTTTTAGGGTTCCGTACCCAAAGGGTAAAAACGGGACCCTATTACTAAGACTTCGCTATCTGTCCGTCCGTCTGTCTGTCACCAGGCTGTATCTCAAGAACTGCGATAGCTAGACAGATTTTTACAAATTATCTATTTCTGTTGCCGCTATAACAACAAATACTAAAAAGACTAAAATATTTAGATTTTTTTGCCCCTTTTTTGCTCGTTATAGATAATGTACGGAACCCTTCGTGCGCGACTCCGATCTTTCTCACTACCGATTTCTTAAACAATCATATCTGGATGTATATGGTGTCTTATTGTTAAGCGCGAAGTACCCATTCTTTTTAAATAAATATTAAGTTAATTCGCCGTAAGGTGACGGAGTAAGAATACAATTCACCAACCTCTTTTTTGCCCGTGGGTGTTGTAAAAGACCACTAAGGGATTTAGTCAAATATGGACTCTAAATGTCGGTCTCATAAAAGGCTTAAAGTCGCTCAATGAGCCACGGAGAGGGCCATGCCCGGTATTTCTCTTCGACGGAATACGGCAATGCGTAGAAGAACGGGTGTAACTAGCGATGCGTAATTCGAATCATTTATTTCGAATAACTCGAATAAGACTATTGACTCGTTCATTCGAATCGCCGTTGACCAAAACCGAATCAATTCGTTAACTCGTGTCGTACTCGTAGGCAGGTAGGTACTCGTATCGCGGGCGGCCGCGGCGGCGCGGCGATCAGTCGACTCGGTTTGATAGGACATTCGTTGATTCGTTTTCTATTCGTTGATTCGCTCTCTACTACGGAGTGGAAGAATCGTATGAATGAATTGTACGAGTAAGAAAATACGTAAATACACGAAACGTTCTAAGAATCACGAGTTGGTTGGATGCAATTCGATTCGTTTGAGGACCAATTTACAATTCGTCCTTCGCGCGATTTAATGTTTTCTTGTTTTTGTTGACTGCTCGTTTACGTAATTAATAATAACTAGTGGTCGCCGTGTGGTCGAAATTCGGCCATAATACATTTTAATTAATTATTCTGCTACACAATTTTCTTTAATTTTATTTATGTATAATTGTAAATTGAGCAAGCATTATATTATATTTCACTAATAACTAATATATAAGCACAAATCTCTATTAGACATTGTCATCATAATTATGGTCGTTTGACATTCAGTTCGACCAGAGATTTTAACCGTAAATAAAAGTGTATAAGCGTTGCTACGCAACACACTCACACAAACGTGTGTGTGTGTGTGTGTGTGTGTGTGTGTGTGTGTGTGTGTGTGTGTGTGTGTGTGTGTGTGTGTGTGTGTGTGTGTGTGCGTGTTTGTGTGCGTGTGTGTGTGTGTGCGTGTTTGTGTGCGTGTGTGTGTGTGTGTGTGTGTGTAGCGATTGCGTTGTAGCGTGCGTAATGCATTTTTTAATGAAATTAATGTATTTCTAATCTAATGTAATCAAAAATCAAATACAAACGCGATAAAATCCGTAAAGTATTTCATTTAAAATATTTCTAATCGGATTTATTCTATCGGATTAATTTAATAACGAATTATTATGCGCACTATCCATATACCCATCTATCATGTACACAAAATTTTATGTTTCCGAGTAAAAATTTATGTTATTAAATATTTTAACTACAATGTGTTTAAGCGCTGTGGTTTGCGTTCGAATTACACGTTTGAGCACTTAGACGTATGTGAGAATTGCAGGCTATAGCAAGCCGTGCCGAAAGCCGTATAAATGAGCGATAAATAAGTTGCGATGCGCAGCTTTATCCGGGCTTAACCACTAGCCACTATGCAACAATGAATTTTATCAATTGTGACCGAAATTCACTGTTATGACAAATGCAATTTATACTAAGCCGCTTGTGCCAAGCGGATTTTGTATAATGAAATAATATCATTAATGATGTAACTGAAATAATGCAAGGCTTTCATGGAGCAATCTACCAAATAAGGTTAATCAGAATTTGCGTGATCACTCTATGCATTGTTGACCGTTTAGTGATATTGTTACAAATTCTTATTGTAGCCGTTAAATAGTCAAAAAGGGGTATAAACCATGCATGAGTATAAAAATATATATGAGGCGTAAATATATATATATATATTTTTGTTTCTTAAATTTTGCTGTTATCCATACTTCCATACTAATATTATAAATGCGAAAGTAAGGATGTTTGTTTGTTTGTTTGTAACGCTTTCACGCTTAAACCACCAAACTGATTTCAAAAATTCTTTCACCAATGGAAAGCTATAATATCAGGGAGTAACATAGGCTATATTTTATCCCGGTATTCCCACAGGAACGGGAACTACGCGGGTTTAAGCGACTGAAACCGAAGCGAAGCGAGGGCGGGTTGCTAGTTAGCTATAAACATGATCTGTGTGGTGACAGAGTAAGAATACAAGTCACCAGCCCTTCTCTTGCCCGTAGGTGACGTAAAAGAAGACTAAAACCCTATATCAACACGTCAAACCAGCGTGGTATAGTAGGTCAATTTCCCTTCCTTAGTGGAGGAGGCCCGAGTACAACAGTGGGACGTTTCTGGGCTGAGAAGATGATGATATTTTTTTTATAAGCTTAAAGTAGTTTGCCACACAATATTTTTTAGATTTTAGACATTTGGTTATTGCGGAAATCATATTATAGGTGAAGATTCTAAAACAATATTAATAATACAAAAAACAAACATTAAAAAGCACAAACAGTAAGCTTTTCTAATCGGTATCGGATCTGAAAAAATGTTTAAGAAGTTAATTTAAAAATATTTCGTTCAAAACAGAAGATTTACATCATACAATATATTTTAATTAATCATTAACGTAAATAGATCATCTATAACGATCATCGATTTACAATAATATGACATAGGTACTACTGGCAAATTCAAATATGACAAGTAATCTATTATTTTTTCACCAGTGGTACTGCTGCTTTCGTGTTAATAATTATTTATTAAGAAGGAAAAGTCTAGTCATATTGATGGCAGAACTTCTGGTGAACCCTCAGCCGATTATTACTCCAACGGGAAAGTAAGGAGTGGCGACACATGAGGTATGGGAGGGATTTTGAGTTTTCTTTCTCTTGGACAGATCTTATTTGCATATTGTATTCCTTAGTCTTTTAGGACACCCGAGATTAAAAATAGGGTGGGGTAAATTTTCTTCTTATTGCGTCGTTTTAGAGCAAACGTAAATTTTAATTAGACTTAATAAAGAGTTCAAGTTTTAGCATATAAATTAGGCGTTACATTATTATTCAATAAAGTATAATGGATTCAAATTGAAATGTCAATTGACGCGAATACGGTTCTGAAGTAAAATATTGGTGAAAACGAAATAATTTTTAAAAAGGCTATTTTTATTAAACTGTTTAAGAGGTCATTAGTTCTCATTTCGAATGCTACTTTATAAAAAAGATGGATTTTATTAATAAGAAATTTCGGAGTTGGAGATATGCCCCAGAAAAGAGGCATATCTAAATAATCTCTTGTATTGGATGTACTATACCGATACTATTCTTTTCTATCTTTTTCTTTATCATCATCTCTACTCATATATATCCCACTGCTGGGCTCAACTCGGCTCCCACACAATAAGAGAGCAATTGAAATACTATACACATTTAGAGACCACGTTTCAGTGCAGTATGTCATCGCTGGTACCACACACTAGTAACATACCCTTGTTTTCAGACATTGCGGAATATTGGACGAGACCATCATTTTAAGTCTCTTTCTCGAAATTGGATATACCTAACTGAACTGTTTATCGTAGGTAGGATCGAGAACTTCGAGAATCGTATTACCGACTAGGACCTGTGCAGGAATAACATGGGCATTAGACGTGAATTTCGTTTTGTCCATGTTCATTTGTAGACCCACTAGGTGAAGTTATTGAGCATAGTGCCAAAGTTCCCCAGGGATGGTATGATTATGATGTCGTCAGCAAATCGAAGGTGAGCGATGTATTCGCCGTTGATGTCGGTGCAGAGTCCAATATAGTCTATGAACTTGAAGCTGATAACTAAAGACAGAAAAATATTTTCTCATGCCAACACTCTTAAATCATCACAGGATGGAGGAAAAATCATTAAAATTTTATTCAGTAGGGATAGAAATTATTTATAGTTGCGAAACGCCAATATGGCTACTTGCCGTCACTCCGGATGGATCGGACGGCCTGAGGTCATACCCTATTATGTGATCATGCCTGTCCCCTAGAAAAAGGAATACGTCGTTTATTAATTTATGGTAGGCGGCTGATGACGCAATATTTGTATTCTACAAAATAGATTATTGAAAACTGATCTTAGTCATAATAGATTATTGTTATATGCTAGTTTAAGATGATTATAATACGTGGTATTATATACTAGGTATTGGTGTCATGCTAGGAACAAAAAGTCTTTGACAACTCACTGTCGAATTTGCTCTACAGTGACATCATACGCGGAAATATAATGCGAATCATATCTGTACACTTGTATTGTTATTATGCTGATTATAATAATGTGACTCAAGAGCAATAGAATGACTTGTATTTTAGTTAATTAAATTTAACTGTCATAAATCATTTTGTTGTTATTTCCGTCCTGTAAACCATTCAAACGTTTAAGGTCCTAAGGATTGAAATTCTAAAATATCCAAGTAATTTTTATGAAATACTACAATTTTTTACACGTTTTTATTAGTTTTAGGAGTCGATTACAAAGAAACATACGCACTACGCTTTAAACTCGATTTTTACCCACTTTAAACAGTCAGATTTCATTTAAATTTTAATCGAATTTAAACGTGAAAACAATTTTTAATATAAGAATAAAATAATGGACAAAAAATTTAGTGTTATTGTGAAAAGGAGTGGGGTGCTCGAAAAATTAATTGAGAAAATTTTTGTTCTGTATGATTATGATATCTGATGTTTACGCGAGCACTACACATTGTAAATAAAACTACTTTTACGGATTATATCGCGTTTGTATTTGATTTATGATTGCCCTACGTTTCGAACACTTTGCAGCATTCATGGTCACGGGCGGACTAAGGTGTCTCACGTCCAACAAGTAATCGTTAACGATTACTTGTTGGACGTGAGACACCTTCGATTACTTGTTGGACTTGAGATACCTTAGTCCGCCCGTGACCATGAATGCTGCAAAGTGTTCGAAACGTAGGGCAATCATAAATCAAATACAAACGCGATATAATCCGTAAAAGTAGTTTTATTTACAATCTGTATGATTAGTTCAAGTCCGTGTGGTGACGGAGTAAGAATATAATTCACCACCCATTCCCTCTCTTTTACCCGTGCGTGTCGCAAAAGTCCACTTAAGGATATAATATACAGATAACATTTATACAAGAAAAGGAAATTTGACATAAAACCCTATGCCAATCCGTCTGACTAGCGTGGTATAGTAAATAGTAGGTCAATTTACCTCCTTTTATGGAGGACGCTCGAGTTTAGCAATGGGACATATATAAGATGTGATGATATTGATGATGGTAGCTTGGAACACCGGATCGTGGTTTTACTCTTAACCACGTCACAGATAGAATTAAGTTTTTTACTCTAGTAGGTTCATCCATTTCATCTGAAAATATTATGATCTCTAAACTTATATTTTCGGCAATTGTTTCTTCTCTCTCTCTCTTCTGGAATGAAGTAGATATTGCTGTTGCCTAAGCGTTATGACATGTCCCTCTTTAAACGAGGTATAAGCTTTCGCCGTAGGCTGCTGCCTAACTGTGCCTCTGTTATTGCAATGCAGCAGTATCATTCAGCATTAGGTGTGCTGCTTGCTCGAATAAAAATGACAATATATAAGTCAACAATCCTGTGAGCTCCTTCTTAATGTGAACTTGAATTCAAAAGTACCTACAAATAAAACACTCACTTTGCTACTAAATATTTTAGATAACAGAACTTCAACTAGAAGAAGCAAATGTAATCTGAATACCTTTGTAGCACATAGTTATAAAGTGCGATATGCTCTTACAAAACCAGTAACGAATGGAACGAACGAAAAGTTTGGTACGATATAGTCTAGTTGTAGCGTTTCCTTTTCTTTGTGTCGTTACAGATTGAAAAATGAGATTGAATAACTTTCACGTAACTTGATTGGTTCATATACAGACTTATACATACACTAGTGTTTTGGCTGCGGCTTCGTTTGCGTTATACTTCAGTTATGTTTGGTGTTTCTTCAGTTCATGTCGTAAAAGACGACTAAGGGATATAATATGCATTTTATATTTGTGCAAAATAACAAAAAAAAAACCTATACCAAACCGTATTATCAGCGAATATAGCAGGTCAATTGCCTTCTTTTTGTGGAGGAGGCTAGACTCCTACAGTATGACGTATGAGTTGAAATAAAACGTAAAAACATTGGATGATAGAAATTTCTGATAAGATGCCGGCTTTAATAATGATCTTTTAAGTATTTTCAAGTATTAACGCGCATAACATCGCCAGTCAAGCCGCGCTAAGTCGAAATCGACTCGTACGCCCAAGCACGCTCCACGTGCTTGCTCGCGCCATCCGTTCATACGGGCGCAGCATGCGTTATTGCTTTTCACTGCATCGCTGCATATCCAGACAGGCCTCACAACAGGACGCGAGATAGGCAATGCACCCGAAATGTTCATACATTTGTAGTTGTTGTTGTCGTGTGACTTGTTTAGTCACACATTTATTTAAATGTATTATTCTATTAAATACATGCATGGCGCGCAAGCCATAGATAATTCACTATAAAAATAAGAGTGCAAGCTATCTACTTTTGACGGATCGGACGCTTCAGTCCGAGATGCGTCGAGACGCCATTTTCACACGACGCGTGATATCCTGCCCGCTTAGGCGCAGAGCTCAAGCGAAGTCCGTTAGTGAGATTTTAAGTAAAGAGAAGTGACATGTTGTACTCTTAGCTTATCACTGCATAGTGAGTATCTCGCGGTTAATTAAAAAATACAATAGGTACATTCTAAAAGTACGTACATACATCAGTTCAGGTCAGTTTAGTTTAACAACGAAGACATAATAACATGCGTTGTTAAACTTAACTAATAAAAAATGATTCGGTCTATAAGAATATATTTGGACAAGGAAACAAATAAACAAAATTACAATACGACTTCTGTATTTCAAAGTTACATAAAATTAAATATAAATTATAAGCAATTTCTTCCAAATCTAAATGAGTTTTTGTTTAAATTGTTCTGATACCAACTAAACTTTACCCATTATTTCCATGCTGTTCAAAAATTATATTTGCTCAGTGACCAGACCAGCATTGCTAGCTTGTTTTGTGTATTCTACAACAAACTTGATTATTCCTTAATCTATATTATAAGACTTCTTAAATGATGAGATGAAATCTAAACTATACTGCTGACGACTAATTTAGATGAAACATGTCTAACTTTTTAAAGTTATACTTCTTTGGGCGCGTTAGGGAAAAATAATGAGATTAAATTTTCACAATGCGCGACACCATCACTAATGTCAACTAGATAATGCGTTATAATAAATCTTTTAATGTATTAAATACATTTTATCTATTGTTAGTTTCTACAAACGTAAGATAAGGATAACATTTTAGAAAGATTTTTATCTTGTTACGCCAATCTTATATCTTTAAACGAGCAATTCTTGTATATATATATATATATATATATACTAGCAGACCCAGCCCCGCGTTGCTGTGGCTAAGGTTTTTATTATATTACATTTTAGTAAACTATTAAGTGGAATGGTAGAAGAACATCAGTCACGGGGACCGCCATGCTTTTTTAAATACATGCCATTTGTAAAAAAATATGGCGACCTCCATGACAGATTTTCTACTACCGTAAATTGTAGCTTATATGACACGTTTGTAGGTTTGACATAGTAGCGCCATCTATTGATTACTTACTCAATCCAGTCAACAGATATCGCCATCTGTTAAAATCGTTTGGAGTTAACAGATAATTGTGAATGTCAAATAATAGACAAATAATTTGCAATAAAATAATATTGCGACTATAAATTAAGATGTAAACTACCCTATCTTTCAAGTTGGATCAAACTGCACACGGTGTGCAAATTTGGTTAAAATCGGTTAAGTAGTTTAGGAGTTCATCGCGGACAAACAACGTGACACGTAATTTATATATATTAAGATATATACATATATACACGATCTCGGAAACGGCTCCAACGATTTTCATGAAATTTGGCATACTAGAGGCTTCGGGGCCAAAAAATCGATCTAGCTAGGTTTTATTTATAGAAAATGTTGTTTTGTCGGTATTTTTAGCTAATCAATACAATGTCATAAAATGTTATTGACATTCTCTGAATAGGAATTCGAATTTCGTCGTCGTTGTCCAAGAGTGACAATAAATAGCTCAGTTGGGAAGTTGTCCAGTTTTCTTTTTGTTTTGTTTTGGCATTCAAACAGCGTGGGATCGAATTTCGGTGTTATTATCATTCTGTTTTTGTAATTTTTGATATCTTTCTTTATTTTATTTTTATTTTTTATTAATATATATATCTAAATAAATTCGGCAAAAATACAACAAAAATATACTGAGCAAAGCTCGGTCAACCAGATATTGATGTATAATTTCTTATGTGCATACATAAGTACATACACACATTTTTTAAAGTCAAGTACCTATTAAATAAAACAATTTACTTAAAATCTGTTTCTTTATATTAGTGCAATGAAGCACGTAATAAATATACATATGCTAGAATGTACTACGTGCTGCGTCATTCCAGAAGCATTACATGACATGTCTATTTTTACGAGATTTAAGATAGGAACCTTTTTACGAAAGGTATCGGCCTAGCTGTGCCTCAGTATTGCTGAGGTGTGCGTAGCAGTTAACATTTAGCATTAGAGAGGATGTAAACTCGTTGGTCATCCCATGATGTAACAAAATGAAGGTAGTATTTATTTATAAGAATTGCTGATTCCTTTTTTATTTCTACCTTATTGATCCTTTTTAAAACGAAACATTTAATTGTAAATGTATATTTTTAAAACCCATATTCTGCAATAACCATTAATTTTTTAATCATACGAGGCAGTCTATAAATATTGAATTAAAGGATACAATAACGCATACATCATCATCATCTCAGCCTACCTATATATATTATGTCGCAGTGTTGGGCACATGCCTCCTCCATAATGGAAGGAGAATCGACCTACTATTCCACGCTGGTCAGACGTGTTGGAATAGGATTTTGTTTCGAGATTTCCTTCTCTTGCACAGATGTTATATACTTATTATATCTCTTAGTCGTCTTTTACGACATCCACGGGCAAGATAGGGAGTGGTGAATTGTATTCTTATTCCATCACCACACGGAAGAAAAATATATTATTTAAAAAAAACTGTGACTAATAAGTATATTAAATGAATCGAATGTTGCAAAAAATGATGGATTGCTCAAAAGTTTCTACATAAAACCAATGTTGCATGCATATGTGACGTATCTATATATGTGGAGAACGGAATGAGAGTTGAAGGAAAGAGAATAAGACATTTATACAAAAGAGGATACGTGCTAGAGAGAGGGAGATTTGCAGAAGAGTAAAGAATAGATGGATTCGGAGAGAGGGAAGTATGCAGAGAGAAAGATATAGTATGCAAAGAGAAGTTGTGCATAGGGTAAAAATTAAAAGGCCGAAAAGGTAACCCGCCGGGCCGGCCACGGATGTAAGGGAATCGCCACTAGTACTCGGCCCAATATCGACTGGGAGAGAATACGGTAGGTTATGGGTTCGCACCGTGTGGTGACGGAGTAAGAATACAATTCGACTCCCTATCTTGCCCGTGGATGTCGTAACAGACGACTATGGGATGTCATATGCACATAACATATGTGTAAAAGAAGGAAAACTCGAAATGAAACTCTATACCAACATGTCTGATTAGCATGGTATAGTAGGTCAAATGACCCCCCCCCCACTGTGGAGGAAGCCCGAGCCCAAGAGTGGGACGTATATGAGCTGCGACGATGATGATGAGAGGTTCGCACGCCGTTTATCCGTCGCCCCGGACAGATTGGGCAGTG
This sequence comes from Lymantria dispar, assembly GCA_032191425.1. Classification (NCBI taxonomy): domain Eukaryota; kingdom Metazoa; phylum Arthropoda; class Insecta; order Lepidoptera; family Erebidae; genus Lymantria; species Lymantria dispar. The sequence continues at coordinate 11,241,645 of CM063448.1, forward strand.
TGTGTCCAGACCATAACCTGCCCAAAAATGGGTAAAAATTAAAAAAATCAGTTGATTATGTAGTGATTTTCTATTTATTTCTTGTCTTCAATCCCAAATATATGTACATATATACATACATATAGATGCTCTTCTAGGATTTTTACTTACAGGCTTCATGTGTTCAAAGGAGAGTCAAACGTAAACTTGGAGATAGGATATAATTGGATTTCGTATCAGGCAGTTTGTATACTAGATTAAAATGTTTACTTGCCAAAGTTAGACGTGGTTCCTTTGTAGCAAAATATCTAAGCAGTCAGGCATGGTTAAATTCTGTGAGTTGTTATATTAATGTATCTTCAATAGATAACTTGAGTATATTAATAATTTATTAATTAATATTATAAATATCAAGAACATTTTATACAGTTAGTACATCTGATTCAGCTTCATAAAACAGGTTCATTTCTCTCTCGCAGTGGAAGAGGGTTGTGCCTAATCGTGAGACATAAATATATTTTTAGGGACTAATCCCACCACATATTTCTACCACTGTAGTACCCGCGATCCATTGAATTAGAAAAGAGAGACAGCAGGAGTTTGAAAAATTCGGTAGATAACAGGTTGTACAGTTGCTAAAAAGCAAAAACAGTACAGCATAACGGATATGATAGAGCTTAAGGGGCTTATGTGAGCTTTCAGATTTATTGCAATCATAGGTATGGCAGTAACGCACAGAAATTTTCTCGAGTTGCTACAAGGTGCTTATAGTATGCGGGTGACGTGACCGGGGAATTAGTCCGTCACCCGCCGAGAGTAGGAAACACCGACGTCCTCCCCGAGGGGGGGACGTCGGTCGATGGGAGGGTACCCCACTAGGGGGTATTCCGTCGGGCCGACCACTGCTGACAAATAACCCTGCTCCGGTGGTCGGCCCAACGACAAAAGCGACGTGGTGTTCGGGTGGGTTGCGTGTGTGCGTGCTTACGCCCCTCTGTCGCCCCGGACGGAGTGGTGCGAGCAGTGCGCCGACCGCAAAAAAAAAAAGGTGCTTATAGTATACTACCCTAGGTGGGGCTTGCAGATCTAATTAGGTCACGCTTGTTACTCCAGAGCCTATATTTCCGGAGAATGTATTGAACTGTTTATTTAAAATTGCAGTTGCGGTCTGTAACAGTCGAATGACGATTTGTCTAGCTTATCGAATACATACATGTTTGAAATAATCCCCTAGGTAACATATACTGGGTGGCGCAAAAGTAATGGCACTATAGAAATTACTTATATTTTTTTTAAATGACGTCTCCTGACATTCTGATATTGATAATTTTGTAAAAAACAAATGTAAAATTAATTAAAAATAAACATGGATCGTTTTACTCCGCAAGAACGTGGAATAATCGTGTCAATGTTTTTACGGAATAATTCATCAGTGATAAAAACACAACGTGAATTTCGTCGATGATTTCCCTACCGTCCGGCACCGATTGGTCGCACAATTCGACGCTTTGCCACACGCCTCGAAGCAACTGGCTCAACATTGGATAGACCTAAGTCTGGCAGACCAAGAACAGGCCGTTCAGCCGAAAACATCGATGCTGTGCGTGAAGATGTGGAAGAGTGTCCAGAAACATCAACGAGGCGACGTGCCACGCAATTGGGCATTTCCAGACGGACTCTGCAGCGTATTTTAATCAAAGACTTGAAGATGTTTCCGTATAAAACTCAGATGACTCATCAGCTGCTGTCTACTGACCACCGAGCACGTCTAGAGTACAGCCAGCGCGTCATAAACCTCAACCTTGAAGAGGATGATTTTTTTTCAAAATTGGTTATGAGTGACGAAGCGCATTTCCATCTCTCGGGGCATGTCAATAAGCAGAATACACGCTTCTGGGGCACTGAAAATCCGCGCATTATTCAAGAAACACCTTTGCACCCACTAAAAGTTACTGTATAGTGTGGCGTCTGTGCTGAAAAAGTGATCGGACCATATTTTTTCGAAGACGCGGCAGGCAATGCAATAACTGTCACTGGCGAACGCTATCGAACCATGTTACGTGAGTTCTTGATACCCAGTTTGGATGAACTGGGGCTGGAGCATATCTGGTTTCAACAAGACGGTGCCACGGTACACACAGCGCGCGACACTTTGACTTATTGAGGGACGCTTTTCCAGACCGTGTTATCTCTCGTTTTGGCGATTTTCCTTGGCCTGCAAGATCACACGATCTGACCTGTCCAGATTTCTTTCTTTGGCGTTATTTGAAATCTCTGGTGTATGTGAACAAGCCACAGACTCTTGCAGCCCTAAAAGAAAACATTCATCAAGAAATACGGAACATATCGCAGGAAGTGTTGCGGAAAGTTATGGAGAATGTCAAAAATAGGGCTCAAATTTGCATCAACTCTAGAGGCCACCATTTAAGAGATATCATTTTCAAATCCTAATGCAACGAAATTTCATGGCACAAATATACATATATAAAAATTAATTCTCGTTTTCTAATTTAGAAAAAAAGTTGTAGCTGAACCAAATAGGTTCATTACTTTTGCGCCACCCAGTATAAAGATCAAGGATAAGTTTAATATAAGTTTGTTATATACTTAGGTACCCTTTAACTTCTCACTTGGTACCTCTAATTAATCCTTAATTGTAGCTATTCATTTAAAGTATATTTAGATTATACATAGTAGTGTAAGAATTTATAAGAGATTTCTTATTGTTGTGGTTATTTGCTTCCATATCTTTAATTATTATCTTAATATCCAGCGGAACAGAGGCCCTGTGATCATTATATTTCTAGATATATTACAAAAGTGCAATGTATATGTAGTAACGGGTTATAAATACAAGGTGTCCATTCATTACATTTTTCATGGGAGTAGTAAAGACCGGCAAACTAGGAGATTGGGCAATGATGCCTGCGTGCTGTCGTGGGAAACTTATGACAACTACAATCTTCAATCTACTTACAAAGCGTGGCGATCAAGACATAATCCTCCTTGGTGCAATTAATGTCCAGCAGTCAACGTCTTTAAGCTAATGGAATAGAATGGAATTATTTAAGCATGTATTTGTGGTAACTAAAAGGCAATTTTATAAGCAATTTCGACGGGAATGATACCTTCTGGTTTAATATTATATTTGCAGATGTAGCTTTGTTAGTAAAATTGTGTTGTACGCCTTATGTAGTCAGCATTATGTTTACCATATAAAAATATATCGCGCACTTTACATAATTGGTAATGCTTTGTTTTTGCACAAATTGTAGGACTACACGTATATAATAATAATAATAATCATTTTTATTTCGGACAAGTAACATCCATAGAAGGTTAGTAAATACAATCTTAAAAACTATGTTAGAACAATGTATAATATTTATTTGGCAACGAGTTTAGTATTCGTCTGGCATCGACGAATAATATTATAAATAATAGGCGACTCGTACCTTCTCACTATTGTCCTCAGTATGGAGTTGGGGCTGGACCGCACCCTGCAGAGCAGAGAGGCAGATTTTTTCCGTATAATGGCACGGAAACCGTCAACGTGAGCGTGCGAGTACATGTTTGATGCACTGCAGAAACGAGGCAGCCCCATCAACATCCTGAACCCATTATTATATTGGACTCGTAGGGCACTGATGGCACGCTGCGTATAGTTAGTCCACAGACTGCACGTGTAGAACACTTGACAATATGCTTTAAACAGTGTTATTTTAACTTGTTCGCTACAACGCGAAAATCTGCGGGCCAACATGTTACATCGCACCGCCAGCGCCCTACGTTCCCTCTCAATGTCAGCCTGATCCCCAAGGTTATCGGAGACGTAATGTCCTAGATATTTAAATTGATAGACCCGTTTCAATCTATTACCGTTTAATTTAATCTCGGGTACTATATCTGGACATCTTCCATCATCCGCCTTAAAGACCAGGAGCTCACTTTTCCTTGTATTATAAACCAGGCCATGTGTTTGAGCATAAAGCTCACAACACCCAAGCAATTCCCTCATTGCCCTAACCGTTGGGCTCAGCAGCACCATATCGTCAGCATAGCTGACGTATAATCCCATTGTATGTGACTGTATAATCCCACCAAAAACATAAATGTGAAAATAGGAGCTAATTTCAGTAGTATAATAATTATAGTCGGCTTGTCGACTAAATTAACATAAAAGTTCAGATCTGAATAGACGTCCAATTTTATAGACATTCCAGATTTTTTTTACTCGATAAAAGTATAATTTGTCTGTGTAAATTTGTTCGTGTAAATTTGTTCGTGTGGTGACGGAGTAAGGATACAATTCACGACTCCCTATCTTGCCCGTGGGTGTCGTAAAAGACGACTATGGAAAATAATATGCACACAGCATCTGTGCAAGAGAAGGAAAACTCGAAATGAAACCCTATATCAACATATCTAACCAGCATGATATAGTAGCTCAAATTCCCTCCGATTGTGCAGGAGGCCCGAGCCTAGCATTGGGACGGATGTGGGCTGCGATGAAACGTAAAATATTCATATGTAAACACAATTTCACCTTTTTATGCTACAACAATGACTATTTATATATTTGGGTTGTAAAGAAAATGTAGCCCACCATCTTTGAATCGTGGTTATATTGAATTTAGATCTCATCATCATCCTGCTCTTATCTCAAATAATTGCAATCGACTCATTATATACTTCTTCTTTCATAGTAGCGAGCCATCTGGCCGGGGTTGAACTCCCTTTTTTTAGCGGGCTATGGTCTTTTATTGGAGGATGGGCCATGGTCAATGCACACGCCGTTCATTCCGTGCATGCCGTCCGTTCCGTCTGGGGTGAAGAAAGAGCGACACACGGCCCTGTGACTCCTCTTTCGCCTTGATGTCTGTAGCCAGCTCAGCAGGTCGATCCTCCTTCGGAATGTTAATTGTTGACCAGACAGCTTCTGATCGAGTTGACCCAGGTCCATGTAAAAAACATTTAGTCGTGTTTTACAATACCCACGAGCAATGCAAGGGTTGGTAGTATTCATAGCCGCTATCACGTATCGAATGTAGTTTTATGTTATTAAGTTACTGTTCTATACGGGCTTAAAACCCTTTCATTTGAGATCCATATATAGAGAATTAAAACTATAATTCGCCATCTTGGAACGACAACCAAATCTAAATTATTATGCATATGATATTGTCATCAACCTAAAATGCATACAAATTCAGCTTAATCGGACTCCTTTTTTTTTTGTGGGTGGGTCGCGGTCGGCGCGCCTCCGCACCACTCCGTCCGGGGCGACAGAGGGGCTTAAGCACGCAGCTCCCGCGACCCACCCAAAAACCACGTCACCTTCGTCGTTGGGCCGACCACTGGAGCAGCGTTAACTTGTCGTCAGTGGTCGGCCCGACGGAATACCCCCTATTGGGGTACCCTCCCATCGACCGACGTCCCCCCCTCGGGGAGGATACAGAAATACAGACAAAGACCGAGACAGATGAAACTAAATGAAGGCAGCACAAACAAAATAATATTTAGTTATGGAACTTATTCACCTACAAAGAAGGAAATAGTTTTGGCTTTTATAATTATGCAAGCCGCTAAGTTTTACCTAATACATAATATCGATTGATTCGAAAATTTTTCAAATCTTATTTACGCATCAATTTCTGGTTTTTTCTTTACATATAAACAATTACTTAGCTGACTGCCAAACTTGAACTTTCAAGGTCATCTAAGTTTTTTTCTATGTATATGTAGATAAATAAAGATTTTCGGATGTAAATTTAAAAAAAACTGGTATAGAAGTTTATCTGGTAGGTTTAAATATAAACAAAATTTAGTGTGTTTGTGTTAAATAGTTTTTTAGAGAGTTATTAAGGGGTCCAAATAATTCGCGTCAACTTAAACACTGTGCGGATCAGCAGTTCACTTCGCTTAACATACTATATGCTACCGCGATCTAGATACTAAAGCAGAATTATTATAAGACTTAACAATGACGTAATTACTAGCTGAGTCTGTGGTTATTTATGTATGAAATGTAGATTTACCAATCAATATTTCTTAAATGAAAAATATTCTGTAATCTTTCTGTTTCCATAATAACCCGTATGCGCAATTTTAGGATTGGTTGAATAGTTACTAGGTGGTGATGTAGAAGGAATACATTTCACCCCTTCACAATTCACATCTTACTTATGAGTATCGTGAAAGACGACTAAAGAATTTTAATATGCAGATGACATATATATATAGGAGAAGTACAACTCGAAATAAAACCCTATAGGTACCAACAAACCCCACAAGCGTATACATACCTATATACTTAGTAAGTCGATTTCTTAGTAGGTCGCGAGTCTAATATAGGGTAAGAAAAGGTCATAATCCGATACCTTTTTAACGTGTATCATTAAGAATTACTAATTGTTATAAAGAGATAAGATCTTTATTTTTAGCTGTTGGCCATGGTCGGCGCACCCGCCGCCTGGCTACATCTGGGGCGACGGAGGGGCGGCGCGCGTCCCCATGACCCATCCGTGGCACGTCGCCTTCGTCGTTCGGCCGACCACCAGTGCAGAGTTCCTTGACTAAAGTGATCGGCCTGACAGATACCCCGGTCGCAAGGCATATTCTGTTCTCGACGTTCTCCCTCGGGGGACGTCTTTCGTCATCGCGCGGCCCGCGGCCTCGGCTAGGGAAAGAGATAACATCTTAAGAGAAACTCGAAGAACACCTTGGTAACCCACTTGACCTACATACTATAGTAGATCAATGACGATTTTATTGTCAAATACTGATATTCTATAGAACTCATAGCATGTTCTAAATTCTGAGGTGATAGCCTGTAGCTTTGATTATTTCATTAGGCATGACTAAAGATTATATAATTCTCCGCAAATGTTTACACACTGTTTACTAGCTCTGTGTAAATATAAGGTAGGATTTAATTCGATTGCTGCCAAGGTTGACCTGTATTAAAAATTACTTTTTCCTTGCAAAAAACTATTGACACTTTTCATATCTGTACATAAAACATTGTACACCAATGTTTTATGTACAATATATAATTAAACGGGAAAAGTTAATATAAGTTTTTTAATTTAAGTATTAGGTACTTATTAAGTAACTTTGTTAACAAAATTATAATCAGAAAAAGGCGACTATATGTTATATTATATGCTTATAATAAGCTTTTATATATAAGATAATATCTTAGTAGTCTTTTACAATACCTACGGGCAACTAACGGGGTGGTGGAATTGAATTTTTACTCCGTCACCCCACGGCAAATTATAAAAGTTTAACTTTTAAAATAAAATAAAGCTTATATCAAAGCAACAATTCAGTTTTAGATGGGAAATCTATGTTTAAATATAAAAGGGAAAATACAATGTAACGTCTTCATTTGAACAGCCTCACTATACATAGTGGGTTGTAAAAATGCCAGTCACTTTTATTAGTTACACTAAGGTACATAAAACAGTTCCCTGAGGTACGACAAAGTTGACACGTAATGGTTACGGCGAGCGATAGCACTATTCTGTTTTACTATTGTGAGATTTCTTGGGAATGGATAATAAAGAAGTTTATAAGAGTATCAAAAGTGTAAAGGACATGCATTTTGAGCTATTTTTGACGCGATAACGTGTTATAAATCGATGAGCGCCGGTTGCACACATGAAAAAGCATGATTCATTGTCACGTTCCGCCTGAGTAGAGCGTGAAAGCGAGAGCGCGACACAAGCGATCGAGGAGCACGATCGGCTTAAGCGTGCAGCTTGTGACGCATCAATTTCTAATTGAAGTAAAAAATATTTTAAAAAGGTTTTTGAAAATTCCTTCTTTGTATTATACAAAGTATATAAATAATAGGTATAATGCAATTTATAAAAGTCATCATCATCATCATCTCAGCCCATATACGTCCCACTGTTGGGCTCGGGCCTCCTCCATAATGGAAGAGTAATTGACCTACTATACCACGCTGGTCAGACGTGTTGGTATAGGGTTTTATTTCGAGTTTTCCTTCTCTCGCATAGATGTTATATGCGTTTTATATCCCTTAGTCGTCTCGTACGATCACCCACGGGTAAGATAGGGAGTGGTGAATTGTATTCTTACTCCGTCACCACACGGATAATTTTTAAAAATTTATAAAAGTACACAATATATCATTAATGTTTTCTTATGATGTTATCGCGTACCTGCCGTTGCCGACCATCGCTAGGGAGATGCTCGGCAACGTCGGGAACTGGGACGTGGTTGCCGCCTACTGCGAGGCAGTCATCTTACGGAAGGAGTCGGCGGCACGCTCGCGGGAGGAACGCCTCTACGACGACGCGGTCCGCCGCCGGCGAGGCGGCGACTCGTGCGGCGCAGGCCCGAGTATCTGCGCCTGATGCCGCCCTAGCCGAGGCTGCGGGTGACAGGACCGGGGATTAGTCTGTCACCCGCAGAGAGTCTGACCGCGCGATGGCGACCGACGATTCGGGAAGGGGACGTCGAGAGGACAGGGTAGCCCGCGGGGCATTCAGTCGGGCTGACTACGGAGGACAAGGAACTCGATACCGGTGGTCGGCCCAACAACGAAGGCGATGTGCTTCGGTAGGTTATGGGGGCCGTGCGCCCCTTGTCGCCCCGGACGGAGCCGGGCGGCGGTAGCGTCAACGTCATAGAGATATTATATTCCTAATCTTTCACCACTTCAATAATTAGGCTACAAATTATATGTTAATGTATAATTATCAGTCATTTTATTTTAACTTCTACTTCTAACCGTGAGATCAAATAATAGTACGTCTAGATTATACAAATATTTACGAGTAGAGCTTGCGATTTTTACATTTCAACCCATATAAGTTACACTGTTGGGCTCGGGCCTCTTCCACGCTGCGAGGGAAATTAATGTACTATTCCACGCTGGTCAAACATATTGGAATAACTAGTATATTATAATAGTTATTTATCGAGGTTTCGTTCGCTTGCATTAATGTTACCTGCATATATCCTTTAATCATCTTTTACGATACCCAGGGACATTATCATCATTCAGCTTTCTAAGTTTAACACCCTCAAAAAACAAACTCCTCAGTTTTATAAGTAGAAACTGAATTACATAACAGTGTGGATACCCTTTCTTGAACAACCTGTCCATGATTAGGGTAGTATTTTGCAAATTGTATTCAGAACTACGTAACGTCTGTGGCTTTTATTCATACCCTTTTATTTTCCAAGAGTTTCACTTGATTAAAAAGGGGCTTTTATCGCAAGCGTGAAAGGTTTAATATGCCGCTAGATTATTACATATTCTCTTATGAAATATATCAGTGCCAAAGATTTATAATCTTTTACTCTTATATATTGTTTCGATATAACTGACACATTCTGTAACACTTATTCATAAAGCCTCGGTTCTCTTTCCGATCTTGCAATAAAGTTCTTGTTCACCAGGTTTCAGTCACCTTACTGGCGTAGTTACCGTTCCCGTGAGAATATATGGATAAAATATAGCCTATGTTACTCCCTGATATTATAGCTTTCTATTGGTGAAAGAATTTTTTAAACCGCTTCGGCGGTTTGCGTGAAAGCGTAACAAACAAACAAACTTATTTTGCATTTATAATATTAGTAAGGATGTTAGTCTAATTCCTTATCACATACGAAATAGATACATCATAGAGCATGTCAAAATTCTATTTCTGACATCCTTACTAATATTATAAATGCGAAAGTAAGTTTTTTTTGTTACGCTTTCACACGTAAACCACCGAATCGATTTCAAAAATTCTTTCACCAATGGAAAGCTATAATATCAGACAATAATATAAGCTTAATTTTATCCTACGGGAACGAGAACTACCCGTGGTAAGGGTACTGAAACCGAAGCGAAGCGAGGTCGGGTTGCTAGTTAAAATATAATATCTGGTTGTCCGGGACCATGGTCACCATTATATTTCTACTTAAGCACCACACAGAAAATTTTTTGAACTATCAATGCTTTTTATTATTTTAAATATGAAATAGCTGATGATTTTGTAGAAGACAATCCACTTGGTTGTGCACAAAATTTATATATTTCTGAGACGAGAAGAACATTGAAAGGTTTAATTACGCTAATAAAAAGGAACTAGTTGAAACTGGTGCGTAATTTTGAAGCGAAAGCTTTTGCGCTGCAACGTTGGCTCTCTCGAAGCTTATAGGCTTATGGTATCAGAGAGAGGCTTGTGAACTGTGATAGGGCAACAGTATCGATCGACTTGATATATTGGGGTTCAGAGATACCAGAAGTTAATTGAAAACAATAATTATTTAATGCGTATTTTTTAATTATATCGAACTCAATAACACAAATAACACTCAGAGCCTTTACTATTTCTAATTCTAATGGAGTTGGCTTTCCAGTGTGAAGTTTTAAATATCTTTATTCCATTGCATATCCGGGGTATATGAAATAAAGGGAACTCATCGAAATTCTGAGATTATATAAGATGTCAAGAATATCCGGGTCTATTATATCCGCTAGAACCCCGTCACAGCTCTCTACGCAGCAGTCATGGCAAGAGACAATGGAGTTGATCTGGAAGGGGAAGCTCGACCCTGAAAAGCTCGACACTGAGAAGCTTTTCTACCGGGGTCGTGGGCAGCGCCGGTTGGATGACCTAATGCCACTCTAGCAGTGGGCCGCAGATGTTTTAGACCCGGGATTAGTCCGTCAGTCTTAGAAAGGCTGACTGCGGGACGGCAATTCGCCGGTTATATCGTTGCCTGTTACTGGGGTATCCACGGGGTTAGTGCCAGGAAGACCGCGGGCGGGCCACCAATGTCTAGGAATCGGTACTGGTAAACAGTCCAATGGTGACGGTGTAGATATTTTTTTTTATTGGTGGGTTATGGTAAGCGCGCACGCATCGGTCGCCGTCGCGCGGTCAGCCTCTCTGCGGGTGACGGACTAAATTCCCCGGTCCAGTCACCCGCGGCCTCGGCTAGGGACGGTGGAGATAATACGGTAATTTATGAGCCGCACGCCGCCCTTCTGTCGTCCCGGACGAATCGGACGAAGTGTGTCTAGACCAAAGTCTACAATAAAAAAGGTTTCATACTTAAACTTAATACAATGAAAAATTATTACTCTTGCAATGATGTGTGCAAAGAATTGGTCAAACCGTAAAAGCAGCATATTCTTATATTTGTATTATATACAATATCTTAGTACTTAACAAGTTATATTACATAATTTTCATGACATTATATGCAATGTAATTTACAATTATTTTCGTTAAAATTGAAAATCCACTGTTGAAGGCGATGATTTGTTTACTGACAAACATTAATATGATGAAACTTATATATCTGAAGAAACCGATAATTTAGAAATAATGGGCTCGTAGGTATTAATATATAATAGGTACCTAGGTATTGTAGTGATATATCATACATTAATTCAGAAACAATTTAATATAAATATGTATTATATATATATATCAATCACTACAGTATATATAATAGGTATTATTATGCTCATAGGTATTAGCAACTGATTGCCGAAATAAAAAAATACATGTGCTATTACGTCCTTTATGACCCTCACGAGCAAGGATGAGAGAATACCACATTATATTCTTAGTATTCTGAGACATCATACAGAGTTACCCAAGTTACGTTCTAATTTGTTAATATAATAATTTGACAGCTTTTTTTTTTCGGATGGGTTACGGTCGGCGCACTCCTCGCACCACTCCGTCCGGGGCGACAGAGGGGCGTAAGCACGCACACCCACAACCCACCCACGATGCACGTCACCTTCGTCGTTGGGCCGACCACCGGAGCAGGGTGACTTGACGTCAGTGGTCGGCCCGACGGAATACCCCTATTTGGGGTACCCTCGGGGAGGACGTCGGTCTTTCCTCACGCGGTCGGCCTCTCGGCGGGTGACGGACTAATCCCCGGTCACGTCACCCGCGGCCTCGGCTAGGGCGGCATGAGGCGCAGGTATTCGCGCCTACGTCGCCACAGTCGCTGGCGGCGGATCGCCTTATCGAGGCTGTGCTCCTCGCGCAGGCGATCCGCCGCCTCCTTCCGCGAGACTACTGCCTCGCAGAAGGCTGCGACCGCGTCCCAGTTCCTGACGCTGCGGACCATCGCCCTGGCGATAGTCGGCAGCGTCAGGTCGGCACCGATGATTGCGACGAGTTCACGGCGCTGCTCTGCCCAAGCGGCACAGACCTCGAGCATATGCTGCGTCGTGTCCTCGTCGCAACCGCAGTGGTGGCAAGACGGTGTACTCTCCCTCCTAACGACCTTGTGCAGGTATTTGGCGAAGCATCCATGCCCCGTCAACACCTACACCAGTCGGAAGGAGAGCACCCCGTGCCGCCGTTCCAACCACTGCATCAACACCGGCCGGAAGGCCTCCACGATTCGCACCCCGAACCGAGGCCCCTCCAGCCGGACTGCTCAACGGGCAATAACGTCTCGGCGTGCGTCGATGCGTCTGGCGGTAAGCTACCTCAACGAGACCACACCGCCCTCCGCTCGCACCCCCGATACAAAACGGCGAGCATTTCCGCCTCCAGGTCCCACGGGGGAATCCCGGCTAACAGGCACGCTGCCTCCGTCGCCACCGGGCGATATCCGCGTATGGCCCTGAGTCGGACGGTCATGGACCCCGCCCACACCGGTGCGCCGTACACGGCCATCGACCGTATTATTATTTGACACCTAACGAAAACCTCATGTGCCAACTGCGTATTACATAAACGAGGCGTGTATAATTTATCATCTCAAATGTTTTGTGATTTATGGCTCGAAAAATTCTAAATCTTCAGATTTAGAATCTTCAGATTTAGAACCACCAATGCACCAGTTATAATTTGAAAAATGTTTGAAAATAATAAAAATTAAACGACGGTTGATGTGTTCAATAGAAATTTGTATATTCGATTTATAATAAAAATGTAATAATAATATTATGATTCATTATTTATCATTATCCTTTAGAATATGAGAGGGTAGCATAGTGGTTCTGTAGAAAAATTATAATCTACCGAACTGGTTACAACGAAAAACTGATCTTAAGACGATTAGGAAAAAAATAGGCGCTGTATATACATTGCTATACATTGTCAATATCATAGATACATACTCCACCTATCTTTACGCTACAAAGCGGTGTGTTTGTATTTGAGAGGTCGGTAAAAATACGATAAGTAAGCAAATAGTGAAGGTCGACGTTTGGCGCTTATCGTGTAAGCGACAATTTTTGTTGGTACAAGCAAGATAGGAAATGGAATCTACCACCCTTTGATAAATATTAACGGGTACTGAAAACATTTCACTATGTGGTTAATAATTCAATATACTTACAATATACTAAAAGACGACTATGGGATAAAATACGCATATAACATCTATGCAAGAGAAGGAAAACTAGAAATAAAACCCTATACCAACCTATCCTGACTAGCATGGTATAGTAACGTCAATTTCCCTACTATTGTGGAGGAGACTCGACCCCAATAGTTGGAACGTGTATGAGCTGAAATGATGACGATGATGAGACTAAATATAAAACCCAACGCTAATAAATAATTACAGTTCAATTATATGCACAAGATATCTTTTACTTTTCTTTTACCACACCCACGGGCAAGAGAGGGCGTGGTGACTCATATTTTTACTCCGACACAACATGGAATAAAGCGCGCAGCGTTTTAGTTGCCCCGGACAGTAAGGAACGGCGTGCGTCCACAGCATAGCCTACCAAAAAAGGGATGTATGCAGCTAACATCTATTAAAACAGAAAGAAAACACGAAATTAAACCTAGCTCTATCTGACTAGCATTGTATAGTAGATCAATTTTCCTCTTTTTCTATAAAATAGCAACATATCATCTTATATACGTCTCACTGCTGGGCTCGAGATTTCTCAACAATACGTAGGAAATTGACCTATATTTATACCTTCGGTCAGAAGCGTTGGTATAAACTTCATTAAGTTTTCTTCTATTGATGTTATCCATCCATTAACCTATAGACGTCCTCTGCTGGACATAGGCCTCCCCACTTGGTACCCCATAGGACATAGGCCCACTTGCATCCAACGGTTTCCTACGACCTTCAAGATGTCGTCATTCCACCTAGTAGGTCGGTAGGTCGTTCTACGCAACGTCGTTCGATTCGGGGTCACCGCTTACGAACCTTTCTTCTTCAAAGGTTATCGGATCAACGAGCGATGTGGCATGACTATTGTCATTTGCTGTTACGTGCTGATTCTGCGGGCTATGTCGGTTACACCTGTTCTTCTACGGATTGCATATGTGCCTTATGTCATCGCTGGTAACACACACTGGTTATAAACCTTTGTTTTCAGGCACTGCGGAAAATTGGACGAGAAGTTCCTTTATTGATGTTATAGACATATTGAGTCGTCTTTTACAACACCCCACGGTTAAAATACGAAGCGATGAATGGTTTCTTACTCCGTTACCATACACCACAAGTCTTAATAAACAAAAATGTAAAGAATAATGATCAACACAAACATAATTTGAATCATAAATTAAAAACACCCAAATCGTTTAGTACACAGATTGTCGCCTTAGGAGACCCTAATAAGATAAGTATAGTAATAAAAAAAGTTTGGCCTAAATCCATCTTCGCCAGTTCGCAGCGCGTGTTAACGTCACGCTTATTACAATTTATCACCCTTCACTATTTGTTTACCTTCTAGACTTGACTTGTCGTTATGAACTTTACTCTTATAATTTATACTGTGTTGATGTTTCTTTAATTAGATGTAACCTGTGTTAATATTATATAATTTTGTATTTATGACGACAAAATAATTTATTAAAAGTTTTCGTTGATACATAAATTTTTCTTGAAGTGTAAACTTTTATAGGTTTATTTGGGAAATAAATTCAAATAAGTCGTTATCGACAAGATCACGTGACGTGTTAATGTAAACATTATATCTGTAGCTATATTTATGTTACTATATCATTACTGATAGATGTCAAAAGTAGATATAATAAAAGGTTTTAATTTAAAAATTTAACAAAGATTTATCAATTAATTTGAATATTTAAAAATAATAACTGTTTGTTCGTAGTTTTAAGTTTTCACTTCTGTCGGCTGTCCTCATGAACGGAAGACCTCAGGAGTCGGAAGTCCAGGTTTCTGAGGATATTTGCGTGTGGTAAGTTTTAGTGTTGCCTATAGTTTCACCAAACTTTATTGCACACATACATATTCCCTTCACTTTCCTCACAGTAGGCAGCGGGCTAGCAAAGGTTCATCAGCGGTACTGTGAGTTACCATCAGGTGTGCTATTTACCCGCCCTAGCCGAGGGGGCGGTGACTGGACCGGGGATTTAGTCCGTCACCCTCCGAGAGGTCGACCGCGCGGTGGCGATCGACGTCACCAAGGGGGTTACATCGAGAGGAGAGGGTACTCCGCAAGGGTATTCCGTCAGGCCGATCATGGAAGACAAGGAAATCTGCACCGGCAGTCGGTCCAATGACGAAAGCGACGTGCCATGGGTGTCATCGTCAAGGGGCCGGCGGCGCCTCTCTGTCGCTTCGGACGGAGCTGGGCGGCGAGCGAGCTGACCATGGTAAAAAAAATGTGCTATTTACTAGTTTGCCATCAATAGCAATATAAACAAAAGTAAGAGCAATATTCTCTCCGAGGAATAAATTTCATATGTTGGAAAATATTTTTCATAGAACTCTTTGACATCCAGATTCCTTAAAGACGTTTGCCTTCTCCATCCAAGCATGCGATAATAATTGGCAATTTAAAATTACTCTGAAAAGTTATGTGTACGTTGTAGGTCTTTGAATCTGAGACCTCTTTTTTTTTTTTATGGGTGGGCTATGGTAAGCGCACGCGCGGTCCAGTGCGTCTGGGGCGATGAAAGGACGGCGCGCGGGCCCATAACCCACCCGTACCCACGTCACCTCGTTGTTGGGCCGACCACCGCAGCAGATGTGACTTGTCGTCAGTGGTCGGCCCGACGGAATACCCTTTCGGGTATCCTCACCTCTCGACGTACTGGGACGTCGGTCGCCGTCGCGCGGTCGGCCTCTCCGCGGGTGACGGACAATTCCCCGGTCCGATCACCCGCGGCCTCGGCTAGGGCGGCATTAGGCGCAGATACTCGCGCCTGCCTGAATCTGAGACCTCTGGGCAGCAGTCTGTAGTAGAGTGTGTGTGTGTGTTCATCTGGACTATAGAAGGCGGAATATAAATTAATTTTATTCCATAACTCCAAAACGGCCAAAGCGTTAAAAGCTTAAAATCAAATACGTTTCCGTAATCTTAAACTAAATGTCTTTTGCTTTACCTTCAAAGGTAAAAAAAACGACAAAGACGCAGCAACAAAGCCAAATAATTTCGTTAAAATGATCTTCGTAAGTAAAATTCCACAGTCGCCTTCCACGATTTTTAAGAGAGGAAAAATTAAAGGTTTCGTTTTTCATTTCGATTATTTTACTCGACTCGCTAATCCGTATTTTATATTTTTCATTACAAGAGGCCTTCTTCTCGAGATGTGATAAACACTTTACGAGTTCGTTTATGGCTGCGAAATTACTAGGACTGTCTTAACAGCTTGGTATTAAACCTAATCTTTTTCTTTTTCATCTACTTGGCAGACATGTTTCGCCGTTGGGCGTGAGAGAGAGAACAGGCGAGGGATATTAGTCTACTATGCCACGCGGGCCAGACAAATTGCAGCGAAGTTTTATTTCGAGATTACTACCGGCCAAGGTATATCTTTCAGTAATATTCTGATCAGAAAACGTAGCCATGCAATGTCACCTTTTCAGAGGCAAGAGGCGGCTAATACAGCACTTTGATACTAGTATAGAGTAGAAAACCCCGGAAGACATAAAGTCACACATCATCAAGAACACATGAGAAAGCGCACCAAATTACATAAATCTATACTAATATAATAAAGCTGAAGAGTTTGTTTGTTTATTTGTTTGTTTGTTTGAACGCGCTAATCTCAGGAACCGCTGGACCGATTTGAAAAATTCTTTAAGCATTGGATAGCCCATTTATCGAGGAAGGCTATAGGCTATATTATATTTTCAAAAAATTAGGGATCCGTACTAAAAGTCCAATAATGTAACCCAAGGTGTAAAAAAATTACCCGAAAAAATCTTTATATCGCGTTTGCTGCGAAAACTATTGATTATAGAACAAAACAATATAGTACAACTTTTCAGAGCATATAATTTTCTACAAAAAATGTCGCGACACCATATGTCTAACTATTGTAGTTATCTCACAATAAGTGTTTTTCTTTTATTTTTTTAAATAATTAAAGTGCTTAAAGCTTAAAAGCTCTTTATTTTGTATCTTCGTATTAATCCTTATCAAAATAAGTTACTTCGTATTTAAGATGGATTCAATACCTTTCTAGAACTTTTTGAATTATTAAATTCGGACATTTTATTCAAAAGATATCGCGATATTAAAAATGTAAGTATTAGTGATGTAGCCATGTAATTATTAAGTACTAGCTGACCCGGCGAACTTCGTACCGCCTTTTCTTCGTAATTATTTTGTTTTAGTATTTATCAGTTTAGTTTTAGTACTGTCCATGCGGTGACGAAGTAAGAATACAATTCACCACCCGTGTGTGTCGTAAAAGACGACTAAGTGATATAGTATGCATATAATATCTATGCAAGAGAAGGAAAACTCGGAACAAAACCCTATACCAACACGTCTGACCAGCGAGGTATAGTAGGTCGATTTCCCTCCCATACTGGAGGAGGCCCGAGCCCAACAGTGGGACGTGTATGGGTTGAGACTATGATGATGATTTATCAGCCTCCTACAAATGGCGTAAAGTTGCAGATTAAGGCAATATAACACTTACCGTAAATTCAATCCAGTTAAATTATTAATAATACCATTATATCGACATGTTTGTGGCCGAGGCCGGCGACCGTCCCACCTTCGGCACCAGCCTCTCCTCCTTCCAACATCCAGGGAACTGGCCAAACGCTATTCAAGCGTTGTATAGACCCGTGAGATGTGGTACCAGGTGCTCAAGGACCAGTACCAGCACCCATTAGGGTTGACCGTTTGGTCGAAGAGTGACAGATTTAACATGTATAAGCGCCACTGGCGCCCCATCGCCAGTTGCCGGTTTTTTTTTTCTTTTTTTATTGGAAACGGTGGCAAACGAGCAAACAGTACACCTGATGGTAAGTGTTGTTGCCGCTCATGGACCTTTACAGGGTCGCTGCCTACCACGAAGAAAGTGAAGGGAGTGTGAATGCATGCATTGAGGCTCACTGATACCAAGAGCACCACCAAAACCCTCCACACACAAACACCCTCAGAAAGTTGGGCTTCCGGCTCTCTCGCTCACCGAACGAAGCGCAGTAACAAATTGCTACTACTCATACGTCGATTTTCTGCGAGAGTGTGGTACTACCCCGGACGGACCGGCCCGCAGCTGTAGACAGATAACTGTCGACAGTGTGGTCCTGCCACTAATTAAACTATCTGTCTGGTTACTGTCCAGTAAAGTAATGATTACGGGGGGCTTTCCGCGGTGGGATAAGGTCCTCGACAACCCTGATGGGGAGGTCGGAGAGGCAAATTTCGGCGAGGGGAGGACGGCGTTTCTTACTCAGCACTACGATACAGGCGACCCCAGGGGTCACATTCAAGACTGTCCAAAATTTTTTACTGATTGATCTGAAGAAAAAGTGAAATCCCTACTTAGTGCCGTTCAATAAGGACGACCCCAGAGGTCACGTTCGACACTCTCCAGCCTTTTTTGATAGGTGCTGGCGCTGGTCTTTAACCACCTGGTACCTTGACTGTACAATGCTTGAATAGCGTTTCGCCAGTTCCCTGGATGTTGAAAGAAGGGGAGGCTGGTGATCCTGCTAAAGCTGAGGCGGTCTCCGGACTTGGCCTCAAACGTATCAATATAATGGAATTATTGATAATTCAACTGAATTCAATTTACGGCAAGTGTTATATTTCCTTAATCTGCAACTTTACGCCATTTGTAGGAGGCTGATAAATCATCATCATAGTCTCAACCCATACACGTCCCACTGTTGGGCTCGGGCCTCCTCAACTATGGGAGGAAAATTGACCTACTATACCACGCTGGTCAGACGTGTTGGTATAGGGTTTTGTTCCGAGTTTTCCTTCTCTTACATAGATATTATATGCATACTATATCACTTTGTCGTCTTTTACGACACACACAGGTGGTGAATTGTATTCTTACTTCGTCACCGCACGGATAATACCACGCTGGTCAGACGTGTCAATATAGGGTTTTGTTTCAAGTTTTCTTTCTCTTGCATAGATATTATATGCATATTATATCCCTTAGTTGTCTTTTACAACACTCTCAAGTGGTGAATTATATTCTAGCTATTTAATACACCGCCTTTTTTTATCGATGCCAAAATCTTTTTTAATCTAGATCTACATGTAATTATGCCATAAATGTCGAACCATCGGGACGAACATCAAATGTTTGATAGGTAAGAACAGTTTTTTATGGGAAAACAAAATTGTTGTTTTTAGTATTTTACTCGCAATTTTGCCATATTTTCTCACCGTATAAACCTTCCCTGGACTTCCACAAATAATTCAAGACCAAAATTGGTCAAATCGGTCCAGCCGTTCTCGAGTTTTAGCGAGACTAACGAACAGCAATAAATTTATATAGATAGAATGCGCGCGCATGTATGATGTGGCAGGCGGTCATGAGACGAGGTAGCCTCTACGAAACGCCTAGAACAAGACCTCAACTTTCTCGACAGTCTGCCACTGCAAAACGACTACGACTTATGCGCAGCAATGAGGGAAGTTTTAAAATAAATAAATAAATCCTGAAAGTCACTATGCTCTCCAAAGTCACTATTCCACGCGGACGAAGTCGCGGGCACTGCTAGTAAATAATAAAAAAAACCCTTTGAAGAAAATTGGACCTTTGCCGTGTATTTGTATGTATGAGTGGTCATCTGTATGTGGTAGCAGCTACGAATGCTGTCAACCCTTATATCACTCGTGGGTGTCGCAAAAGACGACTAAGTGAAAAGGACTGTTACATTTGATGCTTTGCAGATAACATCTATGCAAGAGAAACTTGACATAAATCCCTATACCGACGCGTCTGACCAGCGCGGTACAGTAGGTCAGTATCTCTCCCATTATGGTAGAGACGTAGCCCCGACAGTGGGACATTATGCTCTGACATGATGATGATAAATAGTACAATGTATAAATTAACATTCATTCCATAAAGTTTCATAAAGAATATAAAATTCTTTATCAAATTTTTTAGGTACATATGCAAATGACCTATAGTTGTTGCTCTGGTTAATAAATAATTAATAAAGTATCGATTATTTCCTCATTATTGATGGTAAAGTCAAACTTCCTTGAACTCAAAGTTCAAGAAAGTTTATGACAGCATTGCAGTAATGATCTAATATAATGGCATCATCATAACCACAATTATGATATAATATATTTTAAGTTAATATTTATTTAAATTATATATATTCAGTTATAATTAATTGCAGTCTCGTTGACGTGCATAAATCAAACGTATATTATGAAAACATTGAAGGAAAATTACGTTCGTTTGCTTCGATGTCTTCACATAATTTGTTTAAGAAATTTCTACGGATTTTCTAGTAACTCACGTGATTAGCATCACTAGGTTCCGTCTTACTCATTGCCCCATTCAAGTCCTACTGTGGTGGACGCTCGAGCAGTGTCACCAACTCCCTAAAATATTTATCCCTAAATCTTAGTTATAAACCCCTAGAATTATCACAATTACATGAAAATATCCCTAAAAATGATTTCATTAAAATAAGAATAAATAATAAATTAGTTTTTTTTTTCGGCGCGCTCCTCGCACCACTCCGTCCGGGGCGACAGAGGGGCGTAAGCACGCACACCCGCAACCCACCCACGATGCACGTCGCCTTCGTCGTTCGGCCGATCACCGGAGCAGGGTTACTTGTCATCAGTGGTCGGCCCGATGGAATATTTGAGGTACCCTCCCTTCGACCTCGGAGAGGACGTCGGTCCTCACGCGGTCGGCCTCTCGGCGGGTGACGGGCTAATTCCCCGGTCACGTCACCCGCGGCCTTGGTTAGGGCGGCATGAGGCGCAAGTACTCGCGCCCACGAAATTAGTACCTGTACTGAAAATATACATATCCGGGCAAAAAAAAAAACAAATGTGCCTCATATATGTGACATTTATGAGACATAGTTACTTAATAAACAATAATAATAATTAGGTAAGAACCATGCTTTACTGGGACCGGTCTATCACCACGGACAGTACTATTCTTGCGAATAAGCCTGATATCGTGCTGATGAATACTAGATGTCGCTACGTTGGTTTTTGGTTTCAAAAAATCCCTAAAAATGTCCCTAAAAATAGAACGCCCCTAAAAAAACCCCATCCCACTTATTTACCCCCTAAATAGCGGTAAATTAAAATGATTGAATCCAATGTTATTTTCATTTCATCACCACAGAGACAGAATAATAAGTATATTAAAAACAATTGCGCGAGTCTGTAATGGCCCTTATAATCCAAGTTCGTTAACTGTGAAAATATTGGTTCTATACGTCAACCCGTCGTTAATGGCACCTATCGTTTTACCGATCGCTATAATGATATTGTCCAATGGATAGGGAAAATGGATTTTCTATAAAAAATATTGTTGGATAAGATAGCCTGTTGTATTACAGTCTAGATAATTGGCACTTTACTTTTTTATTCTAAGTATAGACTAACGATCAGCAACAGGCGAACCGCATTCTGAAACCGGACCACGAAATGTCAAAGATTGGGTATGTTTATAATTTTTCTACAGTATCCGGACTGGTAACAGGATATGAACAAAGACGTCGTCTTCACTTACTTACCTGTGGAGATCGGTAAAATGGATTGTTGGAACTCTAGAGAAATTGGCAGCAGGGTTTTCCTGGTATATCCCTCTAAATAATGTTTGCGCTGTGTGAGGATCAACAGGAGAAACCTATGTCCAGCAGTGGACAGTGAAAGAGTGAATCACGGATGATGATGATCCGAATTAGGTACATATAAAATAATTATTGTTTTTGAAAAAAAAAAGAAACCGCCTACAATATTGTAGACAATTTTAGATTTTTGTTGATTTTTCAAAAACCAGTTGTCCGATTTCTATAAAATTTTCATGGCACCATTTGAGAAGTATCAACTTTCTCTTTCCAACAAAAAAAAAAAGAATCATAAAATCGGTTCACAAACGACGAAGTTATCTGAGAACAAACATAAAAAAGCATATATGCGGTCGAATTGAGAAACCTCGTTTTTTGAAATCGGTTAAAAGCTGATATAGACTAAAATTATTAAGGATTCGACTATAATTTCATTAAAATAAATATCAGACACTAGAGACTTCGTAGCAACAAAGTTTTCAGTGGCGTTAAATATTTAGTAGAAGTTTGCACTCAACAAGATTGTAGTTGTATCTTTGTCCTCAAGTTAAAGTTTAATCTCGAAGAACGAACTTGCTCAGTGCTCCACAGACCGGTTTTAAACAACAATTTCTACAGTGGTATCAGATGTATCTTTCAATCTATTCAACTTGCAGTTTGCTATATAGAAACTATGTTAAACTATATTACACGTTGATAATAATTGAATGTATTGTTTTCGTGTGGTGACGGATTAAGAATACACTTCACTACCTCCTGTCTTAACGATGGATGTCGTAAAAGACGACTATGGAATATATTAAGGGATACAAATCAACGTTGCAAGAGAAAGAAAATTCGAATTAAAAGCCTATACCAACCCACCCTTTTTTTTTTTGGGGTGGGCTGCGGTTGCCGCGCTCCTCGCACCACTCCGTCCGGGGCGACAGAGGGGCGTAAGCACGCAACACCCGCAACCCACCCGAACACCACGTCGCCTTCGTCGTTGGACCGACCACCGAGCAGGGTTACTTGTCATCAGTGGTCGGCCCGACGGAATACCCCCTACTTGGGGTACCCTCCCATCGACCGACGGCCCCCCATCGGGGAGGACGTCGGTCTTTCCTCACGCGGTCGGCCTCTCGGCGGGTGACGGACTAATTCCCGGTCACGTCACCTGCGGCCTGGGCTAGAGCGGCATGGCACGCAGGTAGTCGCGCCTGCGCCGCCTCAGACGCTGGCGGCGGGTCGTCGAGGCATACCAAGCCACCTGACCAGCATGGTATAATCGGTCAATGGCAGGGAACTCCCATTGTGGAGGAGCCTCGAGCCCCACAGTGGGACGTATATGAGCTGTGATGAATATTTTTGTACGCGTGATGACGTAAGGATTCACCACCCATTTACCCATAGCGATCGTAAAAGTAAAAGGTGACTACGGAAATATGTAATATGTAAATAACATCGATGGAAAATAGGAAAAACTTGAAATAAACTCTATACCAACCTGTCTGACTATTGCGGTATAGTAGGTCAACCCAGCAGTGGGACGAATACGAGCTTAGACGATGATGATGAATATTTTTATATATTCTCGGGTGGTGACGGTTTATGGACAACTAGCAACCCGTCCTCGCTTCGTTTCGGTTACAGTCTCCTTACCTGCGTAGTTCCCGTTCCCATAGGAATACCGTACCGTATACCGAATACTCAGGGATAATGTAGCTTTCCAATGTTGAAAGAATTTTTGAAATCGGCACAGTAGTTTTTGAGTTTATTCATTATAAACATACACACACACACACAAAAGTACAAATTTTTCCTCTTTATAATTTATATTAGTGCAGATATTCCGTGGTAGTTGTGAAACCTGATGAGAGATCAGCAGGGGAATGGGCAGTTACACGTTTCTAAACAACTACAACTAACTACTACTAAAACACTAAATGCGATCGCCAATCCGCCTGCCAAGCGTGGCGATAATGACCTTATTCCGCTCCTTTGGGGAGATCTATGCCCAAGAGAAGACATTGAAATGCTAATGATGATATGATGAATAAATAGTAATACAATAACTCATTATATGTATTAAATAAATTCTTTGGCGAAATTTTGTAAACATATCTTGGGTAAAATTTGTAATTAGACTAATAACAATTATGTGTAGATAGCTCAATGAATGGTCCTGTGTAAGAATGGAATGATTAACTGCGTTCCTGCTATAATATTTCGCTCCTTGAGGTAGGTCTGTGCCCAATAGTAAGATGTATATATTCTGAAAAAAAAAAGATGTTCCCGTTGGGTGATTTAACCAGGAATAATGTCCTACCTAATACCTACAGTTACAGATAGAAAAAATTAAGCATAAGTGGAGATTTTTATCTCTCCATATAAATGACAGGAAGAGTGAGTCCACAGAGAACAGGATATTTTATATAATTTGTATTGTATTATACACCTCCTTTCCGGTTCACTCAATAGCCGGGTAGCATATTGCCTATAAAGTCTACTGAAAGGTATAAAGTATCCTACGAGCTTTCGTCTGAGTATTTGGTCATCTCTTTAAGATCTATATGATCATTTGTATTTAATAATTTTCCATAAAGTTTGTGAAAAACATTGCTTTTATTTGTTTAAGTACCCCAAAAACTCTTTTGGTAATAACCATAAATCTGACGGTACCCCCTCGGGAAATAATGGTTTTTTTTTGATGAGTTTATATTTGCTTTAACTAAAATATATTTGAAATGTTTTAACTGTGAGTTTTTATTGCTTACAGTTTAAATTAATATGCATAAATAAAAAAAAATAAACATTAAAACGTTTTTGGTGATCTTGCCTGTGGGTATCGTAAAAAACGATTCAGGTCAGTTTCCCCCTGTTTTTGAGGAGGCTCGATACCAAGGCAACATTATGAGCTTAGATGGTGATGATAGTAACACCAGCTGCGATCGTCAGCCTGCTTCCGGCTGACAATCATAAAGAAATATCGAGATTAGTAATAATTTTTTGCACCCGTACTTTTGAGCAATAATTTCGTACTAGGAAATTTTCAAATAGTCGGTGAAAAATATGTGAAAAGTGATTTTCTTGTATTAGAGTTTCTTAAAATTTATCTTTATTTTATTTTAATTGTTTGCCCCTATAACGACAATAAAAAATCCTTGTTAAAACTTATGTGGTTTGGACTTGTAAAAAGAGTTAATGAAGGAATGTTGACGAATCAAAAACAAATTAAGTGCGAGTGAAATAACTACAAGGAGTAGTCCATGTTGTAGGTTTCTGAATAAAATTGAAGAGGTCCTAGTGAAAGGTCGTATTAAAAGCTTACGGTTAGGAATAACCGTAAATATGTTGCAGGCATGACTGTGATAAGTAAGAAGCGTTGGAGGTATCCCCAGTTCGTGGCTTGTGGCAATCCGTGGTCCGTGGAGTAAGAATATAATTTACCACTCACTATCTTGCGCCCCTAAAGGATATATTAAGGGATATATATCAACTATGCAAGAGAGAGAAACCTCGAAATTAAACCCGTTACCAACCCGTCTGACCAGCGTGGTATAGTAAGTCAATATGCCTCCTATTATGGAGGAGGTTCGAAACCCGCTGTGAGACATAAGGTAGCCGAGATGATGATGGAATTCTTTAAATCATTTTAGACTCGTGCTTAGACGCATCTTAGACAATGGAGTAAAGATCATCATCACAGCTCATATATGTTCCACTGTGGGGCTCGTCTTCACAATGGGAGGGAAATTGACCTACTATTCCACGCTGGTCAGACATATTGGTATAGAGTTTTATTCCAAGTTTTCTCTTGCAGAGATGTTATAGGCATATTATATCCCTTAGTCATCTTTTACGATATCTACGGGCGGTGAATTGTATTCTTACTGCGTCACCACAAACTATATGGTAGGAGATTCACGTCATCAGAGCTGCATAAGGTTCTCACGAACTATACAGAGTTAGCTGTCATCGCGCATCTGAATCATATTATTTTGCATATTGACTCAATAAAACTCACGTTTATGAACTTAATATTCTTATGACTCAAACTTATTCAGAAAAGTTTACTTATTACGGCATAATGCTTATGACTTATTTGGCAGATATAGAGATGCTCAGAAGTGAAATAATGTAAATAGTTCCTGAATACTCTGTAGATTTAATAAATTATAGTGACAAGATCTTAGATTTTCAGATTATCTCAAATGATCTTTCATCTTTAAAACAAACCATAATCTCAAAAAGTCGAAAATGAAATCGTAATGATCCTTAACCATGAGACGTAACTGTCTATAGTCTTCTGATATAGGACAACATTACAACCTAAAGCCTACTACACCCTTTAAAGTGTATACAGTATGATTTCCAATACACATAATAATAATTTTTTACTTGTTTTAACGTGCACTGTCTTATATCACCTATGGGCCCTTTTTCGAGCACTACTGAATGTAAAACTCTACCAGTGGACATCACATGTTGAGGTCATATGCTATCTGCATCCAAGAATTGATACTTTATGCGAAGTTTTAGTCTATAACCATTTTTCATTAGCAACACTCTATTTTTTTATATATTAGCTAGGTACAGTGATATTAAGTATTGCCTATGCCTAATAGGCATATTTAATTCTAAATATAATTATGTTCACGTGGTGACGAAGTAAGAATAGAATTCATCACTCCCCTATCTACAATTCACCTTTCCCATGGCTGTCGTAAAAGACGACTAAGGGATATAATATGCATATATAATATCTATGCAAGAGAAGTAGTGGGACGTACATGAGCTGGGATGATGATGAATTCTAAATAAAATTCTAAATAAGTAAAGTTAACTTACTAATTCAGTGAGTTTTTATTCGACATTGCTATGAGATTAGTAGAGCAAGAACCGAAAACAAATCGGATAAAATTAGATTGCACAGATGCCGAGTATCCTCACGGAAAAAAAAATGTTTGTGCGATCCACAAATTATTTTTCTGAGTTTGGATGTAATTTGTGTCTATTAATTTGTATGTTTGTAAAGTCTTTTATGATACAAGAATTTATTTCTTAATGGGAGATATTGTGTTTTTATTCGTTGTAAATAAATATAGCACACTTTTTAAATAGGGTTATATAATTGAAAGTATCGCGTTTAGTGTTTAAAGATAACCGATTCAATTACTTAAATTTTCATTAAATGACATTTAACAGATTTAATTAGATATCCTTGTCCTTACTAATATTATAAATGCGAAAGTAAGTTTGTTTGTTTGTTACGCTTTCATGCTTAAACCACTGAATTGATTCGATTACGAAAATTCTTTCACCAATGGAAAGCTATAATATCAGAGCGTAACATATTTAATACCAGTATATCCACGGGAACGGGAATTACACGGGTAAGGCGACTGAAATCGAAGCGAAGCGAGGGTGGGTTGCTAGTATTATATATCAATATCTGGTTGACCGAGCTTCGCTCGGCATATTTTTATCGAATTTATTTAGATATATATTACTCAAAAATAAAAAATAAATAATGAAAAATATATAAAAAATTACAAAAAGAGAATAATAATAACACCGAGATTCGAACCGACGCTGTTTGATTGAAAAAATACCAAAATTAAAACCTGTCACCTTCCCATTTGAACTATCGTAACTCATGACGTTGCCAACGAAATTTGAATTCATATTCTTTTAAAATTTAATGTCATTGTTTATTTTGCTAAAAACACGGACAAAGCAACATTTTCTATAAATAAAACCTAGCTGGATCGATTTTTTGGACCCGAAACATCTAGTATGCCAAGTTTCATCAAAACCGTTGGAGCCGTTGCCGAGATCCTGAATATATATATAGGTATATATATATATATATATATATATATATATATATATATATATATATATATATATATATATATATATATATATATATATATATATATATACAAGAATTGCTCGTTTAAAGATATAAGATAAAAAAGCCATGATCAATAATATAATTCGTTTTCACGTAGTTATGTGAATAAATTTTAGCCTATATTATTGAAATAAAACCTATATCACGATTTTTTTTGCGTTTTTTTTTTAATTTGAATTGCCCGACATTTCGAACACTTTCCAACGTTCATGATGTGGAGGACGGGAACGGGAGGACCTTCCGTGACCATGAACTCCCTCTCGATCATAGTTTTATATATACACATAAAACTCGCGTAAACATTAGATATCAATAAAAAAGTAGCCTATGCTATTCGCTGTATCTATAGAGCTATAGGTATATGAAAGAATTTTTTATATGGATTTTGTTTTTTAAGCGTTAAAGCGTAATAAACAAACGATCTTACAGTCGCATTTATAATATTAATTACGATGAATAATAGTAATTTGCTACTGTGATTCGTTTAGTAAGAAAGTGAACTGCAGACCCAAAGTCTAGTTTACATCGCTACCTAACGGTAGCAACTTGAATGGGACGCTGATATTGCAGAGCCCTACGCGTGGTGTTCACCACTTACCATCAGTAGAATTTCTAGCTCCTCTGCCTCTAAATAAACAAAATCCATATTTCACAAGCAGCCTTCCTCATGGATAAATAATTCACATCATGTCATGAAGCGTGTAAAAGGAAAAAAATATTTTCATAACTGCGAAACGAAACTCACATGAAAGAAATTTATAATAAAAATGTAAGACATTTATTATTCATAGCAATGTGAGTTATATCATATTATTACGTCGGATTTGAATAAAGTCGTGTTGAAAATATGTTTAGCGATATATGGATAGGTAATTTGTTACAATAAGATGAACGTAAATTTCAATATTGAGCTTAAACTATAAACTAAAACTATTTGAAACTACTTTTGCTGTGTGGTGACGGAGTAGGAGTAAAATACAATTTGCCACCCCCTCTCTTACCCGTAGGTGTCGTAAAGGACGACTAAGGGATGTAATATGCATATAACATCTATGCAGAAGGAAAACTTGAAACAAAACCCTTTACCAACCTGTTTGGCCAGCGCCCAGCACGGTATAAAGAGGTCAATTTCCCGCCTATTGTGGAAGTGGCTCGAGCCTAGCAGTGGGACGTATATAAGCCGAAATGATAATGAAGATGACTATAAGCCCCCTTAGATTGCTCGTGGGTGTATTGAAAGACGGCTAAGAGCTTCATATCGACTTGAGCCAACTTTATCTGATGCCGCCTGGTCAACAATTATATTCCATGAAGGTAATGTTAGGAAGGCATAAAACTATTGCCATAACTTTTGCAAAATGTACTATTGAAGAAGATTAGGTATTGCGTAGACCGCAAGTAATTGGGATAATTGCAGGATGATGATGAGATATTGATATTTCGGGTCAAGAAAATGAAAATAAATATGGAAAGCTTTAAAATGCACAAGCTCAAAGTTGCTCAGCATGCTATGGAGCGCGCTATGCTCAAGAATTCTTAGCAAGATAGAATCAGGAATACGAAAATTTGTAGAAGAACGGGTGTATCATTATACTTCTCAAATACCGACATAATATGAAGAATTAGCACGCTGAAGTGGCAATAGGCAGGCCAAATCGCTCGAAGAAACGATAATTGTTGGGGAAGAAAGGTTCTCGACTGGCGACCACGTATCAGACGATGCAGTGTAGGACGCCTCCTCACTAGGTAGACCGATGACCTGGTGAAATTTGCTGGGAGGAGGAGGCACGAGCCCAAGAGTGCATTAAATATTCCAACAGTATTTACAGTCCAAGCGAATTTTACATGTGGTGACAGAATGAAAATAAAATGTGACTCTATCGATTTCCCGTGCAAGTTATAAAAATTCTTCAGCTGATTTTTCAATGAGGAAAATGGGCAGTAGCATTCTTCTGCGAACCTTTCAACATTAACTGCGATTACCAAATATAGCGAATACCAAATATGCCAAATACTAGGCATGCCATTTAAGTTCTGTCGTTTCCATATTTCCCGGCAATTTTGAATTTGGAACTGTTCTATATTCGAATGTGTTTAAATTTTGAATCTCAAAACAGTTGAAAGTATTAGGATTAATGCTATTGTTTAGTCACAGCGTCGATTGGAATCTGTCAGGTTACATACGAAAATGAATCTTTCTAAGGAAAATGTTCGTGCAATAATTTCCTACAACTTTAGAAGAGGCCTGACACGGATTCAGTGTTTTGAAGAGATAACATCTGTATTCAATGATGAAGCCCCATGTCTGCGGACTGTCGAACGCTGGTATTTAGAATTACAACGTGGCCATACTAGTGTTAGTGACGAATCTCGCGAAGGACGCTTAAAATCCGCCTTCACTGAAGATAACATCATTGCTGTGAGACAACTAATTCTCGAAGATCGTCATGTGATGTATCGAGAGATAGAGGCTCTATTAGGTATCTCAGGGACAACCATTCAAAAGATCTTGCATGAAGCGCTTGGTGTGAGAAAGCTAGTTTGCCGTTGGATACCGCATCTGCTTTCCGACGATCACAAGGCGGCCCGCGTCAGATGGTGTAAGAAAACTCTGCAAAGGTTCAACCGAGGAGAGTTAAATCACGTCTACGACATCATCAGTGGTGACGAATCTTGGATCTATGCCTACGATCCTGATTCCAAATAACAATCTACAATCTGGGTCTTTCAAGACGAGTCAAAGCCGACTAAAGTTGTTCGTTCTCGAAGCACTTCAAAAAAGATGGTGGCCACGTTCGTTGGAAAAACCGGCCATTTTGCGACTATTGCACTTGAAGATCGTAGAACGGTTAACGCAGACTGGTATACCACAGTTTGTTTACCACAAGTCATCGCCGAACTTCGAAAATCTAACTCAAAGCGATGCATCATCCTGCACCACGACAACGCAAGCTCACACAGCGCTCGTCAAACTATTGAGTATTTGAAGCAGGAAAAAGTAGAAATTCTTGACCATCCTTAATAGAGTCCTGACCTAAGCCCTAACGATTTCTTTACATTTCCTGAAATTAAGAAAAGTCTTCGTGGTCAAAGGTTCCAGTCCGGTGAAGAAGCAGTCGACGCTTTCAAGTCAGCCATTTTGAAAACCGCCACTTTAGAGTGGAATAAATGTTATAATAACTGGTTTGAGCGAATGGAAAAGTGTGTTAAGCTACGTGGTGAATACTTTGAAAAACAATAAAAAGTACTATAAGGTTCTAAGTGTGTTTTTTTCTTCAAACGACAACTTAAAAGGCATGCCTCGTATATTAATCCTTATATACAGTACGAGCACCGTTTTAATATCTTTATTTCATGATACAAACTTCGCTGGTTTGGCTTACTTTATATAGTTCTTGCAGTAATATAACTAATACGGTTCGTCCACAACTTAATTAACAACACCCTAATAGGGCTGCCGCTAAATGACGTACATAAGTATTCTGGCATAATACCTACCCAATAATCCCCAACATAAAGAGTGAAGTTGGTCCAATTTAATATAAAGACTCATTGTCAATACCCATAAGGTAGAATATTGTTAAACTATTGTTTTATAAAAAGGAAATGTGTGAGTACGATGTGATGAAATAATCAGACATTAATTACGATCGTCCTTGTTATCGGTCATTTATTTTTGTCTTAAGTCTTAATGCTTGTTTACGCTGATGTATAAAACTGTGCAACCGATTTTGATGAGTTTTGTTATCTGGAATAATATATGTTATCTGGAAAAATAGAATATCTTGAACAATAAAATATTAAGTATAATCACTCTGTTCTTATCCCAATTACTTGGGGTCGGCACAACATGTACTCTTCTTTCAAAATACATATAGCAAAAGTTATTGGCAATAGTGTTAAAACCGGGCCCCAGCCTGAGGTCAACCCTCCTTGGGAATGTAATTGTTAACGTTTTTTTTTTTTTTTTTTTTTGTGGGTGGGCCGCGGTCGGCGCGCCTCCATACCACTCCGTCCGGGGCGACAGAGGGGCTTAAGCACGCAACTCCCGCAACCCACCCGAAAACCACGTCGCCTTCGTCGTTGGGCCGACCACTGGAGCAGCGATAACTTGTCGTCAGTGGTCGGCCCGACGGAATACCCCCTATTAGGGTACCCTCCCATCGACCGACGTCCTCCCCTCGGGGAGGACGTCGGTCTTTCCTCACGCGGTCGGCCTCTCGGTGGGCGACGGACTAATCCCCGGTCACGTCACCCGCGGCCTCGGCTAGGGCGGCATGAGGCGCAGATAGTTGCGCCTGCGCCGCCCCAGTCGCCGGCGGCGGATCTCCTCATCGAGGCTGCGCTCCTCACGCAGGCGATCCGCCGCCTCCTTCCGCGAGATCACTGTCTCGCAGAAGGCTGCGACCGCGTCCCAATTCCCGACGCTGTCGACCATCGCCCTAGCGATAGCCGGCAGCGTCAGGTACGTACCGATGATTGCGACGAGTTCACAGCGCTGCACTGCCCAAGCCCCGCAGGCCTCAAGCGTATGGCGCGCCGTGTCCTCGTCGCAATCGCAGTGGTGGCAGGACGGTGTACTCTCCCTCCTAACGACCTTGTGCAGGTATTTGGCGAAGCACCCATGCCCCGTCAAAACCTGCACCAGTCGGAAGGAGAGCACCCCGTGCCGCCTCTCCAACCACTGCATCAGCACCGGCCGGAAGGCCTCCACGGTTCGCACCCCGAACCGAGGCCTCTCCAGCCGGACTGCCCAACGGGCGATGACGTCTCGGCGGGCGTCGACGCGCCAGGCAGTGAGATCCCTTAACGAGACCACACCGCCCTCCGCTCGCACCCCCGTCACCCGCCGATATAGTCCGGCGAGCATCTCCGCCTCCAGGTCCCACGGGGGAGTCCCGGCCAATAGGCACGCTGCCTCCGTCGCCACCGTGCGGTATCCGCGGATGGCCCTGACCGCCGTGACCCTCTGTGGTCGCCACAGAAGGGCCCTAAGTCGGGCGGTCATGGACCTCGCCCACACCGGTGCGCCGTACAGGGCCATCGACCGGATGACCCCCGCGTACAGCGTCGGCACGCAGCGCTCGGTCCGCCCACGTTTGGCATAAGCCACGATAGGGCGGACGCCGCGCCGACGAGCCGCGGAGCGAGCCTGCGGAAATGCTCCCGGAACCACCATCGCCCGTCGAGCACCAGACCCAAGTAACTCATATGGGCCCGGATGCTGATGTCGACCGAGTGGACGGTGATCGAGACGCCGATGGGAGGGCTCATAGTGCGCCCATGGAACAAGAGGGCCTCCGTCTTGTCCAGGGCGACCCTCAACCCCAGCGCCTCGATCCGTCTGACGACCTTCTCGGTACCCGAGGTCGCCAGGCTTACCGCCTCTTCTAGCGTCCCACCGCGGGCTGTGACGAGCGTGTCGTCGGCGTAACAAATCACACCCAGCCCGGGCGGGAGGCTCCCCCTCAACGCCCAGTCGTAGCCGATGTTCCACAGGGTGGGTCCGAGGACCGACCCCTGCGGGGCACCGCACGTCATGGGCGTTCGCACAATGTCCCCTGCTCGGTCGGTGCAGAGGACGCTGCACCCCTCCAAATAGTCTGCCACTAGCCGCCTCAGGTAAACTGGGACCCCGTGATACCGGAGCGCCTCCCTGATGCAGCTGAATGGCAGACTATTGAATGCGTTGGCGATGTCTAGGGACACCACCAACAGCACTCCCCCGCCGGTGACGGCCTCAGTCGCCACGGCCCTCAGACGCAACAGAGCCGCGATCGTCGAACGACCCCTCCTAAACCCAAACTGGGCGTCCGACAGATCGGGCCCCGTGCCAACGAGGTGCCGCTCGATGCGGGCAGCTACCACCCTCTCCAGTAGCTTGCCCGTGTCATCGAGCAGCACGATAGGCCTGTAGGCCGAAGGCGACTCCGGAGACCGTCCCGGCTTCGGCAGGAGCACCAGCCTTCCCTCCTTCCAGCACCCAGGGAACCGTCCGGACGCTAAACACGCGTCGAACAGCTCCCTGAGGCGGGGTCCCAGGTGTTCGAGGACCAGGGCCAGCACGCGGTTAGGAACACCGTCGGGCCCGGGGGCGGTAGACTTTGCGCGCTTGCGCGTCATCGCCACCCCCATCTCGGGTTCCGTGATGGGCGGAACACTGTCGTCGTCGGCCTCCCGGTCAGTGTCTGGCGGAGCCATGACCGGGGGCGTGTGTTCCGCCCGCCGCGGGTACAGGTCCTCGATGACCCGGGTGAGAAGGCCGGGCTGGAGAGTCTCGGTGAGGGGAGGGCCCCGCGCACGTAGCCTATTCTGCACCGCGCGATAGGGGCGTCCCCAGGGGTCACGGTCGAGACCGTCCAGCATCTCCTGCCGACTGACGTACTTGGCGGAGCGGACGGCCAGCCTGAAGGCCGACCGCGCATTGCGGTAGCCCTCGTAAAGCACGGCCTCCCGCTCCGCGTCGCGATGGCGCCGCCGGCTGCGGGTGTAGGCCCTCCAGGCGCGGATACACGCGGCCCGGAGATCCGCCAGCTCCCAGGACCACCAGTGGACACCCCTCCTCGGGGGCAGACGCCGTACCCGGGGCATGGCCGCATCGCAGATCTGCGTCAACGCACTGCGGATGCTGCCAGCCACGGCGTCCACCCCGTCCGACTGGTGGGCAGAGGACAGCCACGAGTATACGATGGCTGTCTCCGCCAGCTGGTCCCGGTCTAAGCGACCCACAGCCCTTCGCGGGAACGCAGGACGCCTATCCGCCCCGTGACCCCTGCTGGGCGTCGGGATTGCCAGGGAGACCTCCATCCGGATATACCGGTGGTCCGACAAGGTCTCGACCTCCTCCACGACGCGCCAGCTCCCCACGCGTGCGGCGACCCCGGGGCTAGCGAACGAAAGGTCCACTATCGACCCGCCCCGTTGTCGCACGCACGTATGCACCGAGCCCCTGTTCAACAAACAGAGGCCCAGTGCCGCCGCCCACTCCTCGATCGCCCGTCCTCGGTCATTCGTCCTAGGGGACCCCCACGCCATGGACTTGGCGTTAAAGTCCCCCAGGACGAAGACCTGGCGCGATGCCAGTCGCCGTAACGAGGCCTCCATGATGGTGAGGGAGGCCTCGAAATCGATCACACTCCAGTTAGGGGAGAGATAAACTCCGAAGAGCGTAATCTCCCCCCAGTCCGCCGCGACGTATCCGACGCCCCTGTCTCTAAGGGTCAGAGACGACGAAGGCCACGACGTGGAGGCGACGATTGCCACGGTGCCATCGGTGCTACCCAACCAGTTAATCCAGTCGGGCACCACGTACGGCTCCGCGACTACGGCTACTCCTATCAACCACTCCGCCATGGCTTGCAGGAACACGTCCTGCGCACCGGCGGAGTGGTTGAGATTGGCCTGGAGGAGACGAATGGATACGGGGTCCATTAACGGTCCGTATCCATCGTCACCTCCTCCGCGCTAACGGGTGATCGGGCCGCGCTCGGAGCGGGGACTGGCCCGGTCGATGGTCCACCCCGCCCCTTTGGGGCCGATGCCGGGGGTCTGCAGTCCCCAGAGCCCATGCGGTGCTTGGCAGGCGTATTGCCCGCCGCACACGCGGGGCAGTGGGGCACCGCAGAGCACGATGCCGCCTGGTGTCCAGCTTGACCGCAACGGAAACATAGCCCGCTGCAGTCAAAGCAGTTGCGACACGTCGGTCGGGTATGCCCGACCGCCATGCACTTATAACACCTCGCGGGCCGGGGCTCCAGCACGGTTACCCGCGCCGAACTCCAGCCCACGAGGAGCCTGCCTGAGTCGGCCAATTGCTTGACCGAATCCACTGGGCACTGCATCCAGACAGCACCGACGCCGCCCGGAGCAGGGCGGATGGTGCCAATCCGGACGGTGTCCGAGGCACACCCGGTACGCGCCATAATGGCCTCCCGGATGTCTTCCACCGCCACGGAGTCGTCCAAACCCGTGAGGCGCATATCTGCGCACTTAACGGGCCTGGCGATTCGGACTCCATCCTCCGGCCCGAACAGCCCCCTCAGCATCGTGGCCAAACTATCGGCCGTCTTCGCGCCCTCGGCCCCAGGGAACTCGAGTATTTGAGCCCCTGTCCGGGCTTTGCGGGTCCTCGCCTCGACGCCCCCGATGTCGGAGACGTCCAGCTCCCGCCGGGCGCGTCTTAAGACGGCCTCATAGTTTAGGCCCCTCTCAGCCGCCTCAGGCAGTACGGTGATTACCACCGCAGCCGTCTTCGGCGACTTGAGGCCCCTACGCGACCTTTTCCCCTCTCCGCCGGCTCCCGCCTGGGGAGCGGCGCCCACAGCGGCACTCTTGGCCGCCGCTCTCCGCTTTTGGCCGCGTGCCTTCCTGCTACGCTCAGCCACCTGCCAGCCCTGTTCGAGCCTAGCAGCAGCGCTGAGCGCAGCAGGCGCAGTCACGGGTTCGCTGGCCGGCGCCTGCGGTGCAATCGCTGGCGCCGGCCGCGGCCCGGCCTTGGCGGGAGCCGGCACCTTGCCGGCCTTCTTGGCCCTCTTGGGTCCCGCCGCGGCCGCAGCGTAGCTCACCACGCGGCCACCCTGACAGGGCAGCGGGGTGGGAGCCGACGCTTGCAGCCGCCTCGTCTTGTCCACGGTGAGCGGCGGTCGGAGGGGCGGCTCAGGCGGGAGCCTGGCCGCTATGGCCTCGATACGCGCATCCATCATTACCCCTACTCGGGCTAGGATGACGCGTATCGCCGACTCCGACACGCCATGCACCTCGTCGGGCGGCGGCTCCTCCCCCTTCCGAGGTCTCCCGCAGCCACGAGCCGGCGGAGGGACCACGACGAGAGGAGGCAGCAGCGAAGCCGCGACGGGCGCAGCCGGCGCCACGGGCGCAGACGATGGGCCCGCCCTCGCTGGCGCGACCCGTTTCGGCGGCGGGGCCGGCGCCGGCGCCACAGCCGGCACCAGGCGCTCGAATTGAGACCGCAGGTCAGCCACGTCCTTGGCGAACCCGCGGTTCTCTCTCCGCACCGCCGAAAGTTCCGTCTCCAGCCTGCGGTTTCGCTCCCGCAAGGCGGAGACCTCCTCGCTTAGGCGGGCGTTTGCGGCCTGAAGGGCCGCCACCTCGCCTCCCTGGTCGGCCGGACACGGCGTCACCGGTCTGGCCGCCACCGCACCTCCCCGACCCCTGCGCCCCCGGCGCGCGGTCGCAACTTTGGGGGGAGGCCTGATGGTATCGCTCCCCTCCGACTCGGATTCGGAGCTGCCACCCTTTGGCAGGGGGCGCTTCCGATCCCTCGTCGGGGGGTGGGCCTCCTCCCTTCCCCTCCTAGGACTTAGGGCCGCCGTTAGAGCGGCCCCCCCATCGATCACCTCCTTATCGGCACTCCTAGCACCGACCTCCCTATCCACCATCCCGGACGACCCACCAACCATCATCCCGGACGACCCTGCTGCACGCTCAGCATTCCTCTCCCTATCCTTATCCTCCCCTCCATCTCCCTCCTTCTGGCCGACCCGCGGCCCTTTGTCGTCAGACGGCTCTGCGGTCTCATCGCCCTCGTCCGTGGACATCTCCTCCGCCGCATCCGAGTGCTGTAACGGCCCTGCAGCATCCTGCGACGGCTCTGCGGCTGTGCCGCCCTCGTCGCTCGACAGCGAGATTCTTAAGCTGTCGCTCAGACGTGAGTCACTCCGCTCTGAGCCGGAGTCACTCCCTCCTTCCAACTTGGACGGTCCTGCGGTCCTGCCGCCCTCGTCCCGCGACGGTCCTGCGGCTGATCCGCCCTCGTCGCTCGACAGGCTTGAGCTGTCCCTCGAATTCCTCGGCGCCCCGGCGATTTCGCCGTTTCCGCCCCGCGACGGCTCTGCGGTAGCTGCGGATGCACCGCCCTCGTCACGCGCGGCCACGGCGGCATCCTTTTGTGCCCGCCGTTCCGCTTCCCGCTTTAGGTGCAATCGACGCTGATGCGTAGTTTCCACGGCGCCCTTCCTCCTCCTCTTCCTCCTTCTTTGAACCACCTGTTTCGCCGGGCTCGCGGCTGGAGCAGAAGGTGCCCCCCACCCATACGATTGGGGGCTGACTGTGCCGGAACTTGGGCGCGACTCCTCGTCGCGCGCAAGCTTCGGCACAGCAAGGGATTCCCCGGCCTGGCCGGGACTCTCTGGTGAAGACATACGGATGTTGACTTCTGCCATCGTGTTTTGGAAGTTTAAGTCCTCCTTGACTACTACTCTAACGACTGGACGCTTTTTTTTTTTCGCGCGCGCTTCTTAACCCACCAGCCATACATCTCCTCGCCGAGTAGCAAAACTTGAGATTGGGGTGATTTTTTATAGGGGTTTTCTTCCCCGCAGTCCGCAGACCCCCGGTCCTGACCCCCCTACTCAGGATTACGGTTTGGGCCTTCCGGGTCTGGCCGCTCGCGAGCGACCGACCCGTCACGCCCCCGGGCCGTGACGCAACCGTCCCTGGCGACGGAGTGCCATGAGACACATCCGCCCCATTGGCCCCGGGCCAAATCCGCCGTGCGCTCTGCCTTCAGAGTCGGCACGCGGAGACCCCCCCTCCCGCCGGAATCTTGGCCGTCCAAATGGACGTTTCCAGGGTGCACCACGTGGAGGTGCCCCGGCCTCGCACCCCATGTAATTGTTAACGTGACAATATCAGATGGAGTTGTTCTATGTCCATGAACAAATCTTACTCGTATTTTATGACACGTACAAGCAATGATAGGGTTGGTAGTATTCGTAGCTGCCACCAGCTTTGAACAATAACGTATATGACGAAATAAAAATCTGTTATGATTTGTTTAGAAATTATCTTATTATTATAAATAAATTGAATAAAATATTGTACAGTATTTCATACAAGTTGCCGATATCTAAAATTTTTCAAAGTAGGTGTAGAGATTTTGTTCCAATTAACAATACCTATATGTCCTTACTAATATTATAAATGTGAAAGTAAGTTTGTTAGTGTGTTTGTTTATTTGTTTGTTGGTTCGTTTGT
The DNA here is from genome assembly GCA_032191425.1 of Lymantria dispar. Taxonomy (NCBI): domain Eukaryota; kingdom Metazoa; phylum Arthropoda; class Insecta; order Lepidoptera; family Erebidae; genus Lymantria; species Lymantria dispar. The sequence continues at coordinate 11,280,508 of CM063448.1, forward strand.
TTGTTACGCTTTCACGCTTAAACCACAGACTCGATTTCAAAAATTCTTTCTCCAATAGGAAGCTATAATACCAGGGAGTAACATAGGCTATATTTTATCCCAGTATTCTTACGGGAACGGCTAAAAAACGGGTAAGGCAACTAAAACCGAAGCGAAGCGATGGCGGGTTACTAGTTTTATATAAAAATACTTTTTTATTGCAAGGAATAATGAATATTTTTGAGACTTAAGACTTAATGAGAAGACTTTATTTTAACAATCAGTGCTGCCATCTACAACCTATTCAAAAAACCTATTCACACGCTCGACTTCAACTGCTTGTCATACCGTTGATGTTCAACTTTGTTTTTTATTGTATTTATATTACATTAATAATAAGTATAATATTTAGTGTAATATTAAAACACTAATAAGTAATATTTAACCATTATAGTGATAGGACCGTCCGCGGTTATCACCATACTCTTGCAGAAAGTTGACGTCTGAGTAGTAGCAATTTGTTAATAAGTATATTTGCTGAGGCTTTCCGTTGAAGCCCAACTTTTTGAGGGTGTTTGCCTATGGTGGGTTTTGGTGATGTCTTTAGTATCACAGAATCTCATTACACGAATTAACACTTCCTTCACTTTGTTCATAGTAGGCGACGGCCTGGCAAAGGTCGATGAGCGGCAGGATCACCTCACAATCGGGTGTGTTGCTTGCTCGTCAACCACCAATAGCAATGAAAATTAATAATAATGATAACATAAAAGTCTCGAAGTTTCCGTGTGATGACGGAGTAAGAATACAATTCACCACTCCGTATCTTACCCGTGGATGTCGTACAAGACGACTATGGGATATAATATGCACATAACATCTGTGCAAGAGAAAGAAAACTTGAACTGACCAGCATGATATAGTAGGTCAATTTCCCTCCCATTATGGAGGAGGCCCGAGCCCAACAGTAGGACGTATGTCAGCTGTGATGATGAAAAGTCTCGACAGTTATTTAAACTGCTCTCGCAAGACCAAACACCTAAATATAATTAATATTCGTCGTAATAAAATCGATGAGAGTCTAAATCTGAACGGATATCGAAAATGTATTCAAAGCTCATTTTAATACATTTATTGGTATATAGCAATTTAAATTGGATTTAATGTTTTTCATTTGATACCATTAATTACATGACTAATCGCAATCCAGCAGATTTATTGCTGTACGCGGTTTACAATAGTCATAATTTATATCATGACATCCAAACTTTGTAACAACTATAATTAATGTTTGCTATATATATATGTTGATGACGATAACAGATAGCCTTATGATTTAATTTAATTAACCAATTACATGTCTTTTTAAGTGTTTACATTGAATGTTAGTTAGATTTTTTTTTTTTTTTTTTTAATCTAATATTTTATAGGGGGTTTTTGTCCACATGGACACGTCAACCCCATTGTATCATGGCGCCTTAACATTACACATTAACATTACAAATAATTATGATACGACTTAGAATCTAAAAATTAGGGCAAAAGTATTTCATGGGTATACTAAAGTTATTAGGCTACACTTATGTTTTGCCTGTTCGGACTTAGGTTTAGACATAATTGTTTGAATTAAGCCTACATCTTGTATGTTTAAGTCAAATCTCTCTATGAACGTTATTCTTTGCCTTCGGTTTTTTGCACATTCCATCAGCAAATGTTGCACGTCCTCTGAGGTATTACACACTGTACAATTAGGTGTATCACTTTTCTTCATTAGAAATGCAAATTTTGCTGATGGAAAATGACCCGATCGGATTCTTAAGGCCAACTTAACATATTTTCTACTTAATTTACAGTTATCAAACCAAGGAAAACTAGGAGGCTGATGCTGAATAGTTCTGTACCATATGCCTTTTGTTTCAGATACTTCATTAAAATATTTTTTCCATAAATCATAACATTCCATCTTCAATTTAGGTATCAAGTCTAGAAAGTCTGGTAATAAATTAAATTCGTTCCCTGACAGTGCTGCTTGCTTAGAAATGCGATCAGCCTCCTCATTTCCACGAAGACCAATATGTCCTGGCACCCACTGCAACCTAAAGTCAATATTGTTGCGAATAAATTTGTAAATAATATCGATAATATCATAGGCTATCGATGTACCTCTGATACCAGAGGCACATCGAGCCACATGTTGCAAAGCACTTTTGCTATCAGATAAAATTACAATTCTATTAATATTGTTTTCTCTTGCATACAACATTGCTTGAAGGATTGCAAAGAGTTCCAGCGACATAACCGTTAAATCTGCAATTATTTTGTATCCAATTTTAACACCTAGATTATAATAAAAAAAGCCAGATCCTCTACCTTGAATGCTTTTCGATCCATCCGTATAAAATTTGTGCCAGTTTTTATATTTAGTATTTAATTCAATTAGAACGTTGTTCAGTAAAATGTTACCCTCAATAGAACTTTTACCTACTGGAAGACAATCAAGGTCACTTATAATGCTTTCCTGCACATTAATCGCGGATATCCATACGTCTAAACTAAACGATCTAAAAATTTGTGACGAAGAGACTTTATATTCCTTTAGATCTTGCAGAGTTTTAACAAGCAATGGTTTTTTTTTGTTTGACCAGTAACTGGTGTCACAAAGAGCACTCAAGGCTAATACAGAACTAACAGTTAATCCCTCTGACCAAGATAGACTTCTCATCATAAATTTGAATGCTAAGTACTGCCTTCTTAAAAAAAGCGGCATTATATTCAATTCACTCTCCATAACATGAATTGGGGTACTTTTAATGAAACCTCCCACTATCCGTAATGCTTGATTTTGTATTTTATCAAGCTTGATAATATGACTCTTGGCAGCACAATCATAGATAAAGCCCCCATAATCAAGCCTACTCCTAATTATCGTAATATATAATCTGCGCAAATGCTTAGTATGAATACCCCATGTACTACCTGCTAATAATTTTAAAGTATTTAAAAATTTAGAACATTTATCAATAGTCTCATTAATATGTTTTCCCCAACGTAGATTATCATCCAACCACATGCCCAAATATTTAATAGCTCTTGATCTAGTCAGAATTTGACCGTTTGCTTTAAGACAGGGCGACAATCTTCTGTAGCCTCTACTAAAAAGACAGTAATGGGATTTATTTGCAGATAAGTTTAGTCCTAATTCGTTTAATAATATTAATACTGAATCTAATGCGTGTTGAATGGACATTTCTGACTTTGCAATATCTTTGTGACTAACAAACAAAACAAAATCATCTGCATACTGTGATATGAATACATTTTGAATTTGTTTGCATATTTCCAGAGTTATGATATTAAATAAGAGTGGGGACAAAGGATCTCCCTGTGCCAGTCCTTTATTAGAAAACCTAGTTAAAGTGGCATCTCCATTCCCAATCTTTAGGATTCTTTCACTCAAAAAAGACCAAAGATATTTGCATATTTTAGACCCTATTTGAAGGTTATCCACCTTACTTATCGCCACGTCAATGGACACATTATTATAGGCGTCTTCGATATCCAGAAAACATGTTAAAGTGGGTTCATTTACAGAGAGTCCAACTTGGATGTGTGAAACTAAACGTGTTAAAGCATCTAAACAGGATTGAGATTTTCTAAAACCGACAGTATGAGGTGAAAGAATTTCTAATTTTTCAACGTACCACTCTAAGCGTTTACATAGGAGTAAATGAAAAGTTTTGCACAGACATGAAATTAGAGATATGGGTCTAAATTTAGTTTCATTACGAGAACCAGTACTAGCTTTAGGTATGGGTATTATTCGAATATGTCGCCAGGCTCGAGGAACAATGCCGAATCTTAGACAGTCGTTATATATCCGAAGTAAAAAATCTTTAGCGGCGTTAGGTAAGTGATGAATCATTGAATAAGATATCCCGTCGTCTCCAGATGCGGTATCTTTTTTTTTTAAGCAACTGTCAAGTTCTTGAATGGAAAAGTTAATTTCTAAAGATGAATTTTTAGATGTAAATACAGGCATTGCACTAGTCACATAATCTGGTGTAAGAGATTTCAATAACTCGTTTTGCATTTCGAGAGAGCAATGGCGATTCTGTTGTTTAATACCCTTCATCCATCTCATACGACGCCATAAATCCGAAAGTGACGTTACCTCATCAATAGAATTACAAAACTTTTGCCAACTTAAAAATTTTGCTTTACGTATTAAGGCTTGGGACTCTCGCGCTAATTTTTCCAAAGATGTTAAATTTTCAGGGGTTGGGTTACGTCGGAATTTACGTAGAGCTAATCTTCGCTGTGCAACTATTTTTGATAGTTCAGGACTCCAATATTCCTTAGGGCTGAACTAAATATGTACGGAATATACTTTTCTGCCGCTTTCTTTATAAGATGAGTAAATAGAATGTATGTATTTTGAAGGTGTTCGGGATTACCGCTGTAATCTATTGTATTTACTGTAATGAATTTTTGATATCCGACCCAATCGGCTTTTTTAAAATTGAATTTTTTTAGAACAGGAAAAGCATTACCTATGTCAGCCGATATTTTAATAGGGGTGCGAGGCCGGGGCACCTCCACGTGGTGCACCCTGGAAACGTCCATTTGGACGGCCAAGATTCCGGCGGGAGGGGGGGTCTCCGCGTGCCGACTCTGAAGGCAGAGCGCACGACGGATTTGGCCCGGGGCCAATGGGGCGGATGTGTCTCATGGCACTCCGTCGCCAGGGACGGTTGCGTCACGGCCCGGGGGCGTGACGGGTCGGTCGCTCGCGAGCGGCCAGACCCGGAAGGCCCAAACCGTAATCCTGAGTAGGGGGGTCAGGACCGGGGGTCTGCGGACTGCGGGGAAGAAAACCCCTATAAAAATCACCCCAATCTCAAGTTTTGCTACTCGGCGAGGAGATGTATGGCTGGTGGGTTAAGAAGCGCGCGCGAAAAAAAAAAGCGTCCAGTCGTTAGAGTAGTAGTCAAGGAGGACTTAAACTTCCAAACCACGATGGCAGAGGTCAATACCGTTAAGACTTCACCAGAGGGTCCCGGCCAGGCCGGGGAATCCCTTGCTGTGCCGGTGCTTGCGCGCGACGAGGAGTCGCGCCCAAGTTCCTGCACAGTCAGCTCCCAATCGTATGGGTGGGGGGCAATCTCTGCTCCAGCCGTGAGTCCGGCGATACATGAGGCTCCCAAAAAAAAAAGGCGTAGGAGGCCACCAATAACTCCAGCCAGCGAGCGTGCCAAACGGCGCGCGAACCGGCTCAAGAAGGAACGGGAGGCGCAGGAGGCCGCGGAACCCCGCGAGACCAGCGCTCCCAGCGACGAGGGCGGCACAGTGGCCGCAGAGCCGTCGCATGATGATAGCACCGCAGGGCCGTCGCGGAAGGAGAACGGCAACAAGAGTGTGTCCCAGGACGAGGGCGGCAATGTCGCAGGACCGTCTAAGGAGGCGAGGAGGAGTGGCAGCCAGACGGAGCTGTCGAGTGACGAGGGCGGATTTACCGCAGAGCCGTCACAGAGCGAGGGCGGCAGCAAAGCCGCAGGGCCGATGTCGGAGACTGACGTGGCGTACGACCTGTCGACGGACGAGGACGACAGTGCCGTGGGGCCGTCGGAGCGACAGGGTACGGCCGCGTCGAGGATGTCGACAGACGAGGGCGGCAAGGCCGCAGTACCGTCTGAAGACGAGGGGCCGAGAATCGGCCGGCGAAAGGAAGGGTCCGGTATGAGGAAGAGCAGGTCGTCCGGATCAGATAGGTTGGATAGGGAGGATAGGGGGGTCCCTGAGGAGCCCAAGCCGCTTCCTGCGGCAAGGGCTCTGACGGCGGCCCTAGATATTAGGAGGGAGAGGGAGGAGGCCCGCCCCCCAACGAGGGACCGGAAGCGCCCCCTGCAAAAGGGTGGCAGCTCTGTGTCCGACTCGGAGGGGAGCGATTCTACCAGGCCTCCCCCCAAAGTTGCGACCGCGCGCCGGGGGCGCGGGGGTCGGGGAGGTGGTGCGGCGGCGAGACCGGCGACGCCGGGTCCGGCCGGCCGGGAAGGCGAGGTGGCGGCCCTCCAGGCTGCGAACGCCCGCCTCAGCAAGGAGGTCTCCGGCTTGCGGGAACGCAACCGCAGGTTGGAGACGGAGTTGGAGGCGGTGCGGAGGGAGAACCGCGGGTTGGCCAAAGACATGGCTGACCTGCGGTCTCAATTCGAGCGCCTGGTGCCGGCTGCGCTGCCGGCGCCGGCCCCGCCGCCGAAACGGGCTGCGCCAGTGAGGGCGGGCCCGTCGTCCGCGACCGTGGCGCCGGCTGCGCCCGTCGCGGCCGCTGCGCCGGCTACGCCTGTCGTGGCTTCATCGCTGCCTCCCCTCGTCGTGGTCCCTCCGCCGGCTCGTGGCCGCGGGAGACCTCGGAAGGGGGAGGAGCCGCCGCCCGACGAGGTGCACGGCGTGTCGGAGTCGGCGGTACGCGTCATCCTGGCCCGAGTAGGGGTGATGATGGATGCGCGTATCGCCGCCGTAGCGGCCAGGCTCCCGCCTGAGCCGCCCCTCCGGCCGCCGCTCGCCGCGGACAAGGCGAGGCGGCCGCAAGCGTCGGCTCCCACGCCGCTGCCCTGTCAGGGTGGCCGCGTGGTGAGCTACGCTGCGGCCGCGGCTGGGCCCAAGGGGGCCAAGAAGGCCGGCAAGGTGCCGGCTCCCGCCAAGGCCGGGCCACGGCCGGCGCCAGCGGCTGCACCGCAGGCGCCGGTCGGCGAACCCGCGGCTGCGCCTGCTGCGCTCAGCGCTGCTGCCAGGCTTGAACAGGGCTGGCAGGTGGCTGAGCGTAGCAGGAAGGCACGCGGCCAAAAGCGGAGAGCGGCGGCCAAGAGTGCCGCTGTGGCCGCCGCTCCCCAGGCGGGAGCCGGCGGAAAGGGGAAAAGGTCGCGTAGGGGCCTCAAGTCGCCGAAGACGGCTGCGGTGGTAATCACCGTACTGCCTGAGGCGGCTGAGAGGGGCCTAAACTATGAGGCCGTCCTAAGGCGCGCCCGGCGGGAGCTGGACGTCTCCGACATCGGGGGCGTCGAGGCGAGGACCCGCAAGGCCCGGACAGGGGCTCGAATACTCGAGTTCCCTGGGGCCGAGGGCGCGAAGACGGCCGATAGTTTGGCCACGATGCTGAGGGGGCTGTTCGGGCCGGAGGATGGAGTCCGAATCGCCAGGCCCGTCAAGTGCGCAGATATGCGCCTCACGGGTCTGGACGACTCCGTGGCGGTGGAGGACATCCGGGAGGCCATTATGGCGCGTACCGGGTGTGCCTCGGACACCGTCCGGATTGGCACCATCCGCCCTGGTCCGGGCGGCGTCGGTGCTGTCTGGGTGCAGTGCCCAGTGGAGTCGGTCAAGCAATTGGCCGACTCAGGCAGGCTCCTCGTGGGCTGGAGTTCGGCGCGGGTAACCGTGCTGGAGCCCCGGCCTGCGAGGTGTTATAAATGCATGGCGGTCGGGCATACCCGACCGACATGCAGAAACTGCTTTGACTGCAGCGGGCTATGTTTCCGTTGCGGTCAGGCTGGACACCAGGCGGCATCGTGCTCTGCGGTGCCCCACTGCCCCGCGTGTGCGGCGGGCAATAGGCCTGCCAAACACCGCATGGGCTCTGGGGACTGCAGACCCCCGGCATCGGCCCCGAAGGGGCGGGGCGGCCCATCGACCGGGCCAGCCCCCGCTCCGAGCGCGGCCCGATCGCCCGTTAGCGCGGAGGAGGTGACGATGGATACGGACCGTTAATGGACCCCGTATCCATTCGTCTCCTCCAGGCCAATCTCAACCACTCCGCCGGTGCGCAGGACGTGTTCCTGCAAGCCATGGCGGAGTGGTTGATAGGAGTAGCCGTAGTCGCGGAGCCGTACGTGGTGCCCGACCGGATTAACTGGTTGGGTAGCGCCGATGGCACCGTGGCAATCGTCGCCTCCACGTCGTGGCCTTCGTCGTCTCTGACCCTTAGGGACAGGGGCGTCGGATACGTCGCGGCGGACTGGGGGGAGATTACGCTCTTCGGAGTCTATCTCTCCCCTAACTGGAGTGTGACCGATTTCGAGGCCTTCCTCACCATCATGGAGGCCTCGTTACGGCGACTGGCATCGCGCCAGGTCTTCGTCCTGGGGGACTTTAACGCCAAGTCCGTGGCGTGGGGGTCCCCTAGGACGGATGACCGAGGACGGGCGATCGAGGAGTGGGCGGCGGCACTGGGCCTCTGTTTGCTGAACAGGGGCTCGGTGCATACGTGCGTGCGACAACGGGGCGGGTCGATAGTGGACCTTTCGTTCGCTAGCCCCGAGGTCGCCGCACGCGTGGGGAGCTGGCGCGTCGTGGAGGAGGTGGAGACCTTGTCGGACCACCGGTATATCCGGATGGAGGTCTCCCCTGCAATCCCGACGCCCAGCAGGGGTCACGGGGCGGATGGGCGTCCTGCGTTCCCGCGATGGGCTGTGGGTCGCTTGGACCGGGACCAGCTGGCGGAGACAGCCATCGTATACTCGTGGCTGTCCTCTGCCCACCAGTCGGACGGGGTGGACGCTGAGGCTGGCCGCATCCGCAGTGCGTTGACGCAGATCTGCGATGCGGCCATGCCCCGGGTACGGCGTCTGCCCCCGAGGAGGGGTGTCCACTGGTGGTCCCGGGAGCTGGCGGATCTCCGGGCTGCGTGTATCCGCGCCCGGAGGGCCTACACCCGCAGCCGGCGGCGCCATCGCGACGCGGAGCGGGAGGCCGTGCTTTACGAGGGCTACCGCAATGCGCGGTCGGCCTTCAGGCTGGCCGTCCGCTCCGCCAAGGACGTCAGTCGGCAGGAGATGCTGGACGGTCTCGACCGTGACCCCTGGGGACGCCCCTATCGCGCGGTGCTGAATAGGCTACGCGCGCGGGGCCCTCCCCTCACCGAGACTCTCCAGCCCGGCCTTCTCACCCGGGTCATCGAGGACCTGTTCCCGCGGCGGGCGGAACACACGCCCCCGGTCATGGCTCCGCCAGACACTGACCGGGAGGCCGACGACGACAGTGTTCCGCCCATCACGGAACCCGAGATGGGGGTGGCGGTGACGCGCATGCGCGCAAAGTCTACCGCCCCCGGGCCCGACGGTGTTCCTAACCGCGTGCTGGCCCTGGTCCTCGAACACCTGGGACCCCGCCTCAGGGAGCTGTTCGACGCGTGTTTAGCGTCCGGACGGTTCCCTGGGTGCTGGAAGGAGGGAAGGCTGGTGCTCCTGCCGAAGCCGGGACGGTCTCCGGAGTCGCCTTCGGCCTACAGGCCTATCGTGCTGCTCGATGACACGGGCAAGCTACTGGAGAGGGTGGTAGCTGCCCGCATCGAGCGGCACCTCGTCGGCACGGGGCCCGATCTGTCGGACGCCCAGTTTGGATTTAGGAGGGGTCGTTCGACGATCGCGGCTCTGTTGCGCCTGAGGGCCGTGGCGACTGAGGCCGTCACCGGCGGGGGAGTGCTGTTGGTGGTGTCCCTAGACATCGCCAACGCATTCAATAGTCTGCCATTCAGCTGCATCAGGGAGGCGCTCCAGTATCACGGGGTGCCAGTTTACCTGAGGCGGCTAGTGGCAGACTATTTGGAGGGGCGCAGCGTCCTCTGCACCGACCGAGCAGGGGACGTTGTGCGGACGCCCATGACGTGCGGTGTCCCACAGGGGTCGGTCCTCGGACCCACCCTGTGGAACATCGGCTACGACTGGGCGTTGAGGGGGAGCCTCCCGCCCGGGCTGGGCGTGATTTGTTACGCCGACGACACGCTCGTCACAGCCCGCGGTGGGACGCTAGAAGAGGCGGTAAGCCTGGCGACCTCGGGTACCGAGGAGGTCGTCAGACGGATCGAGGCGCTGGGGTTGAGGGTCGCCCTGGACAAGACGGAGGCCCTCTTGTTCCATGGGCGCACTATGAGCCCTCCCATCGGCGTCTCGATCACCGTCCACTCGGTCGACATCAGCATCCGGGCCCATATGAGGTACTTGGGCCTGGTGCTCGACGGGCGATGGTGGTTCCGGGAGCATTTCCGTAGGCTCGCTCCGCGGCTCGTCGGCACGGCGTCCGCCCTATCGTGGCTTATGCCGAACGTGGGCGGACCGAGCGCTGCGTGCCGACGGCTGTACGCGGGGGTCATCCGGTCGATGGCCCTGTACGGCGCACCGGTGTGGGCGGGGTCCATGACCGCCCGACTTAGGGCCCTTCTGTGGCGACCACAGAGGGTCATGGCGGTCAGGGCCATCCGCGGATACCGCACGGTGGCGACGGAGGCAGCGTGCCTGTTGGCCGGGACTCTCCCGTGGGACCTGGAGGCGGAGATGCTCGCCGGACTATATCGGCGGGTGACGGGGGTGCGAGCGGAGGGCGGTGTGGTCTCGTTAAGGGATCTCACCGCCTGGCGCGTCGACGCCCGCCGAGACGTCATCGCCCGTTGGGCAGTCCGGCTGGAGTGGCCTCGGTTCGGGGTGCGAACCGTGGAGGCCTTCCGGCCGGTGCTGATGCAGTGGTTAGAGAGGCGGCACGGGTTGCTCTCCTTCCGACTGGTGCAGGTTTTGACGGGGCATGGGTGCTTCGCCAAATACCTGCACAAGGTCGTTAGGAGGGAGAGTACACCGTCCTGCCACCACTGCGATTGCGACGAGGACACGGCGCGCCATACGCTCGAGGCCTGCGGGGCTTGGGCAGTGCAGCGCTGTGAACTCGTCGCAATCATCGGTACGGACCTGACGCTGCCGGCTATCGCTAGGGCGATGGTCGACAGCGTCGGGAATTGGGACGCGGTCGCAGCCTTCTGCGAGACAGTGATCTCGCGGAAGGAGGCGGCGGATCGCCTGCGCGAGGAGCGCAGCCTCGATGAGGAGATCCGCCGCCGGCGACTGGGGCGGCGCAGGCGCAACTATCTGCGCCTCATGCCGCCCTAGCCGAGGCCGCGGGTGACGTGACCGGGGATTAGTCCGTCACCCGCCGAGAGGCCGACCGCGTGAGGAAAGACCGACGTCCTCCCCGAGTGGGGGACGTCGGTCGATGGGAGGGTACCCCAATAGGGGGTATTCCGTCGGGCCGACCACTGACGACAAGTTAACGCTGCTCCAGTGGTCGGCCCAACGACGAAGGCGACGTGGTTTTCGGGTGGGTCGCGGGAGTTGCGTGCTCAAGCCCCTCTGTCGCCCCGGACGGAGTGGTGCGGAGGCGCGCCGACCGCGGCCCACCCACAAAAAAAAAAAAAAAAAGCCGATATTTTAATAAGAAGATGATCACTACCCAGATTTTCATTTAATACCTTCCATGTAAATTTGATAGCGATATCTGAAGTGGCAAAAGAAACATCCGGCGAAGTTTGCTGTAAATTTCCATTAACTAACTTTACACGAGTAACTGCACCATTATTAAGTGAAATAAAATCATTGTCAAGGGCTGCGTCCATAATTTGTACGCCTCTTGCATCAGTTTTAACTGACCAATTAGTGTGGTGGCCATTAAAGTCCCCAGCAATTAATGTTCTCGTTGTAAATGCCGAGAAAAGTGTATCCCAATCAGAGGCATGCGTTCGCACCGAAGATGGACAATAAACAGATATCACGTATTCTAAATCTTTACAGTTTATAAGCTTTACACATAAAATTTCAATGCCACTATTGTTAATACAAAATGCATGTACCTGAGATTTGATAGAGCTATGTACTATTACCGCAACTCCTCCATAAGAATCGTATCTGTCTGACCTGTAAATATTATAACCCCTCATATTTATTATAGAGTTTATATTGAACCATGTTTCGCTAATCACTGCAATGTGAATATTTTCTCGGGCTAATAAATCTGCAAAACTGATCATTTTAGGACCTAAACTTTGAGAATTCCATTGAAATATATTTATCTTCACGTTTTTGTGTGCATTATCCATTTATATAATCCATTAATTTCTTGAGTAGGTCTCCATTAAACAACATTTTTGTTAAAAATTTTGTGAGTTCTTTGGAAATGCATCTGAATACGGCACAAATTTTTTGCTCTAGGCTGGCTTCTGTCATTATAATATTTTTAATTTTCCTCCACAGTTTCAGAAACTCCAATGTATAATTCTCCTGCTCATCAGTTCTACCACTTCTATTCTCATTCTCGCTTTCACTTACAGTCTCTATTAACTGATTATTATTATTATAGCATTTTACTTTTTTTTTTGCCTTTTTTTTTGTTTTGATCTTATTTCTTGACTTCTTAATAGTCGTGGATCTATCACTTACACTTTCCTCCGAAACACATTCTGTATAATGGTCCTCTGCAGTCTGGTGTACCTTAACTACTTTATCTCGATATGATTCAATACCATGCTGATGTTTATTAAACCGGAGATTGGGATAAGTTTGTTGAGTTTTGTGACTATGCCGTATTTTTTCTTTTTGTTTTTCTTCATAAAATAACTGTAAAGCTCTGCGGTAGGTCACTTGTTCAACGCTCATTATATTTCGTATAGATTTTTCTTTCAGATAAAAGGGGCACTTTTTGTCTAATACGAAATGATTGCCTTTACAATTTAGACAAGTATAGTCTTTAATATTACAATTTTCATGCTCTCCTCCGCACTTGGGACACAATATCTTTTTCTTGGGACAGTATTTAAAGAAATGACCGAATTGCCAACAACCTTTACATTGTGTCACAGGAAAAACATATGTTTCGACTCTAAAGCGACAGTCGTATGCATATATATATGGCGGTATAATGTCTTTGAAGCCAACTCTAATCGATTCGCTATCAATCCACTCCCCTTCTGTGGTCAAACGCTTTAATCTTCTGACTGATAGTAATTCAGAAGATGATTCAAAAATTTTTAAAAGTTCATCATCCTTTATTTCCAAGTTGACTCCTCTCACCAAACCATATGTTAGCGAAAGTTGTTGAGTTGATTGGCATCGAAGTCCCGTGTCTCTGATTTTACTGCATTCTATCAATTTTACGGCGTCCTCCTTGTTCTCAAATTGAATAAGTACTTTAAAGGCACTCTTATACTTCATTCTTATTATGCCTTTAATATTCTCCGACCTGAGCAATTTAGCCATCGCTATTTGCTTAGGTAAAACCTCTGCAGATGTAACGCAAACTTCATGGTTCACTGAACCGTCCCAGATATTTTTTTCTGTATCTACCCTCTTATTCGTATTTATTTCTGTCAAAACTCTCCTAATCATACGTTTAGGTTTTCGTCTGTTGACTGTGATGAAATCATCTTCTTCACTATTATCATCCTCTCTCTCTTTTCTCTTTTCTGCACTTCTCCCCGATTTTTCAAAAATTATTTCATCACATGCATCATCGCCACCATGGTAAACGTCTTGTTCACAATTTTTTAAAAAGTCCGAGTCACTTATACCATCCTCACTATCGTCCTCCATTCTCACAAAAACTTTAAATTTTTACTTTTGTCAGTAAATTGTAGGTAGTATTTAATATGAAAATATTGAACAACACGCGTACACAACACACCGCAGTCCGCGTTAGAAAGCGACTGGTTAGTTAGATAATAGTGTTAGTTTTAAGGGGCGACCGAGGAAATTACAAAAAAAAAAAAATGCGTTTGTTTGAACCCTTACTGTGTTCTTATTTCCAACGGTTTATTTGAGTAATTCTTATATAAGATATTTAAGGATTGACTCTTTACATTTATACATTTTAAAAAACACGATCACTTGTAATTTTCTCGATAGAAAAATATCTAAAGTTACCTCTAAATTTTCCATGTGGTGACGGAGTAAGAGTACAAATCACCACTCCCTATCTTGCCCGTGGATGTCGTAAAAGACGACTAAGGGATATAGTGTGCATATAACATCTATGCAAGAGAAGGAAAACTCGAAATAAAACCCTATACCAACTTGTCTGACCAGCATGGTATAGTAAGGTCAATTTCTCTCCTATTGTGGAGGAGGCTCGAGCCCAACAGTGGGACGTATTTTTGTCGAATTTATTTAGATATATATTAATAAAAAATAAAAATAAATAATGAAAAAAATATAAAAAATTACAATAAGAGAATAATAATAACACCGAGATTCGATCCGACGCTGTTTGAATGCCAAAACAAAACAAAAAGAGAACTGGATAACTTCCCAACTGAGCTATCGTAACTCTTGACGTTGTCAACGAAATAGGAATTCATATTCTTTTAAAATTTAATGTCATTGTATTGTTTTGCTAAAAACACCGACAAAACAATATTTTATATAAATAAAACCTAGCTAGATCGATTTTTTTGCCTCGAAACCTCTTGTATGCCAAGTTTCATCAAAAGAATTGCTCGTTTAAAGATATGATAAGATGTAGGTATACATGTGTACATAGGAGAATATCAAGTCTTATGTTTCTTATTTTGTTACCATAAATCATAGTTACCATAAACATATAGTTTCAATGATAAAAATTCCTGAATAACCTAAAAAAAAATATATATATATATTTTCTTACCGGTCACCACGCTCAAAAAGTGTAACTTGAAAAAATAAATAAATAAATATATTTTTTTTTACTGCGAGTGCTGGAAAACGAACAAACAGTACACCTAATGGTAAGTGTTGCTACCGCTCATGAACCTAAGCAAGGCCGCTGCCAACCGTGAAGAAAGTGAAGGGAGTATGAATGCATGCAGTGAAGTTCGGTGATATTAAAGACATCACTAAAGCCCACCACACGAAAACACCCTCAAAAAGTGGCTTCCGGCTCTCTCACTCATCGAATGGAGCACAGTAAGAAATTGCTACTACTCAGACGTCGGTTTTCTGCAAGAGGGTGGTACTACCACGGACGAACCGGCCCGCGGTTGTAGACAAACCAATGTCAAGAGTGAACCACCTACCACAAAAAAAAAAAACTGAAAGTCCGTTGTCAGAGATAATCTTTTCTTAGAGCAAAAACAAGTAATTAGCTGGCACTTTTAATGATCACTTATGGTGGTTTGACCTTTAAATCAACGCTGTATTATCTGCAGAGTATAATGTTGACTGCATAGCTGTTAGGAAACCTCATGATCTTAAGAAACATTACTAAAATAAAACTAAACGCTAAACATACTCGTACGATCATCGTGTTCTTATTCCAATTAGTTGATAGAATATATATAACTATAAAATTGGATAAAAATATAAAAAAAAAAGGATTACAGTATCTCACGACTGCTTTGTTAGTCAAGTGACGTAATCATGGGATTACCGTGCTGTCATACATTGGAAGCATACATACAGCGAGGCATTGTTTGACTGGTTGTATTTTGACTCCTTTTTTTTTTTGGGATGGGCTGCGGTCGGCGCTCTCCTCGCACCACTCCAGCCGGGGCGACAGAGGGGCGTAAGCACGCACACCCGCAACCCACCCGAACACCACGTCGCCTTCGTCGTTGGGCCGACTACCGGAGCAGGGTTACTTATCATCAGTGACCGGCCCGACGGAATACCCCCTAGTGGGGTACCCTCCCATCGACCGACGTCCCCCCCCTCAGGGAGGACCTCGGTCTTTCCTCACGCAGTCGGCCTCTCGGCGGGTGACGGACTAACTCCCCGGTCACGTCACCCGCGGCTTCGGCTAGGGCGGCATGACGCGCATGATTTTGACTCCTAGACTCTCTATCAATATAATAATAAACACGTAAATATAAAAGTGAAGGATAATTTGATAATAACAAATAACTGCCACGATAGTTATCCCAACAAAAACATTTATATGAAAATTATTGCTGCTAATGTTGAGTTCATAAGTAAAAAACTTGAGAGTTAAATGGGTGCCAAGTTCTGTAGACAATATTGTAATTTATTTTTTAGAAGAACGTATTACATTTTAGGTAAAATTAAAGCATTATTGTTCCGTGTGGTGACGGAGTAAGAATACAAATCACCACTCCCTATCTTTCCCGTAGATGATGTCGTAAAGTCGAGATATAATACGCATATAACATCTATGCAAGAGAAGGAAAATTCGAAATAAAACACTATACCAACTTGTTTGAGTGAGGTAAGGTCAAGTTACCTCCTATTTTGGAGGAGGCTCGAGCCCAACAATGGGACGTATGTCAGCTGAAATTAATGAATGAAAGGATTATTTCTAATTTATTTTTCTACAGCGAAATGTTTTCTATTTACAAATATGACTATATATTATGAATGCCAATAAACAAATATGTTATGAATGCCAATAAAAAATTTCATAATATAAAGAACTTATGATATATTAAATCTCAACGTTTAACTTGATTATATTAATGCATTTATGCTAAATCGTTTTTGAGTTATGAAAGGGCTAAGAAGTGGCTAAAATGGTTCGTGTTAGTGTTGCCCAAAAAAGTCTTGGTCTTGCGGTCTTGGTCTTGGTCTTGCGAGAAATGCAAGACCAAGACCAAGACCGCTTAATTTTTGCAAGACCAAGACCAAGACTGGCCCTACAAGACTTGAGCAAGACCAAGACTGAATCTGCAAGAGTCTCGCGGTCTTGCATTTAATTCCAATCACCATTCCAGCTTATATACGGTGGAGCTCGTGTCTTCTACATAATAGGAGGGAAACCGGCCGTGGCCGGAGAGGAATCGCCACGGTGATCCGCCGTGTTGTTACAGGGTTTCATGTCAAGTTTTTCTTCTCTTGCACTGATGTTATATATTATAGCCCTTAGTCGTGGGTTCGCACTCGCGGGTAAAATAGGGGGGTGATGAATTGTATTCTTACTCCGTCACTACACGGCAAGTCAAATCAGTCTTGAGATATCCATCTATTGGCCAATCGATTCCCAATGTTGGTGTTGGCTTTTCAGAATTACTCTTCGGAAAGGCTTAAGGACAAAAATACCGTAATCACGAGAGTGCTCTTGCCCATTATGCATATTTATATATCCGTTTATTCATTAGCCCAACGACGTTCACTGTTGGACATAGAAATATGCCTACAATTAATCCACATAAATGTCCGTGTAGGGACAGAGTACGAATATAATTCACCACTCTCTTACCCGTGGATGTTGTATCAAATCGGACCGAAGCAATGGTGTTAGGAAGCCATTATTATTTATATATATTTTTTATGGGTGTTTTCATTCTATCCGGGCCGATGAAAGGACGGCAAGCGGGCCCATAATCCACACGTACCCACGTCGCCTCGTTGTTGGGCCGACCACCAGAGCAGTGTGACTTGTCGTCAGTGGTCAAATAACTCCGTCGCTTGCCAATCAAATTGAAAAAATCTTTTTTGTTGGAAAGGGGGAATGTTAAATGACGTAAAATTTATTGTATCAACTGCCGCGTGTAGTGACGTCTTAAGAAAACAGGGTCGAAATTTCTTCCTTTGTCATAAGAGAACTCTGTCTAATGTCACACCAGGGGAATAGGAGAGTAATTTTGCCCAGTGGTAAGGATTAAATTCAATAATGGACTATAGGCTAGCAGATGGATAGATAGGATAGGATGATATTTGATTAATTTAGTTGGATTTTTCATTGCCATGATACTGACTGTTACATTACTCCAACTGCAAGACTTGCAAGACTTTGAGAGACTCTTGCTGCAATACCAAGACCAAGACCAAGACTCGAGTGTGCAATACCAAGACCAAGACGAGACCAGGTGTGCTGTTGCAAGACCAAGACCAAGACTGGTCCAAGTCTCGTCTTGGTCTTGCATTTGGGCAACACTAGTTCGTGTGAATATACATACCTACGGTGCGTTTTGCACGTCACCGCATGTCTAAAAAGCTATTGCAACGGTGTTAGAAAAGATCATGACGATAATTTTTTTATATATTTGCCAATTACGGTCATAAAATGACATTTAGGTGGCACTGTATATTAATACTATTAAATATTCAAATATCACCTTATTTATTATCTAAGTTTATATGAACAATGGTACATATGTTGATTGTATCTACGTTACGTAATATATCGCAATATTGTCAAACATGAAGGAAACGTAAGAAGAGTTCATAGAATTTGGGCCCTTTATGTGCAAATTGAGGAAAATTGGTTCGAGATGAGTAGTTGCAAATATATGTACATATATAGGTATATTGTTGGGGTTGTTATATTATTGTGGTCGTGAGTGGTTTAGTGCACAGTTAGTATAGATTGTTCTCCGCGCATTTTTTTAAATTTTGAAATACGTCGAAGAACTTTTTTGTCGCATTATATTGTTGAGTTTGAAGCTTAGTTCGTGGGAATTACATGTTAATTTTAAACATCCCGCTGTGATTTGAATTATCAGAATAACGAAGAAAATTTCATTATTTAATTAACATTTGAAATAAAAGTAATTTTCTAAATGTAAGCGACTAACATAAATAAAAAAAAAAAATGAAAATTAGAAGAACAAGAAGTAACAAAAGTATTTACAATGGTAATTTGAAACCGACTTAAGTTTTATAACTTAATAAGATGCTTCATGGAGTAGTTACATATAATTAGGTTACATATAATTTAATATCTTACTTGCTCAAGGAGTGATTTCAGGATGTGGTTAATTTCGGCACTAAATGCATCTTATTATTTTTTTTAAAGGGACTAATCCCACCACACATTCCCACCATTGTAACTCCTGTAAGCCAGGATCCACAATGGTCTCCATAAATGACACCGAGGTTTGACCCTCAGGCAGTCCCGGGATATGATTTTAATTGTCTTGGGACCCGCAACAAATTTAATTAGAAAAGATTAAAGAGGAGGAGCATCTTATTAGTCATGAATAATCATCATGTCATAATCACTGATCGGAGGTTCCCGGCTGCCTTTCCTTGGGTCCATAATATATAATATCAGGTTGACCGAGCTTCGCTCGGAGTATTTTTGTAGCATTTATTCAGATATATATTAATAAAAAATCATCATCATCTTGCTCTTATCCCAATTACTTGGGGTCGACGCAATATGTCATCTGTTTTGACATAATGCAAAACGTTTCGGCAATGACTTTTATGACCGGCCGCCTGCCTGACGTCAACCCTCCTTGGGAATGTAATCGTTGACCCAAATGGTACCAGATGGAGTTGGTCCGGGTCAATCTAGGGCTCTTAGTCGTCTTTTACGACACCCACGAGCAAAGCAAGGGTTGGTAATATTCGAAGCCGCTACCACACAGCAGCATATTAATAAAAAATAAAAAAATAAATAATGAAAATTATATAAAAAATTACAAAAAGAGAATAATAATAACACCGAGATTCGATCCGACGCCGTTTGTAGCCGATGTCAAAAATAAAATGAAATCTGACTACTTCGCCACTGAGCTATCGTAACTCATGACATTGATGGCAAAATTTGAATTCATATTCTTTTAAAATTTAATGTCATTATATTGTCTGCCAAAAACACTGACAAAACAACATTTTCTATACATAAAACCTAGCTAGATCGACTTTTTGGGCCCGAATCCTCTAGTATGCCAAGTTTCAACAATAAATATATATATATATATATATATATATATATATATATATATATATATATATATATATATATATATATATATATATATATATACAAGAATTGCTCGTTTAAAGATATAAGATAAAGCGGTTTATATATTTTTTCGTGACAGATTAAAAATTCAATAGGGTCTGCACTCTATTTTATCATGCATTTCGCAAAAGATCTCTAAACTGGTCTGGCAGCAACAATGCTGGCGATGGAAGTCGACAGGAGGTGGAATTAGATATTATTACCCGACGGGCTGGCCACGAACGTCAAGGTTTCGGTGCTAATGGTCGCTCTTATTAAAGTGGGGAGTGGACACGGTGTGTTAGTAGTAGTAGAGTATGAGCCGCCTTTAGCTGCCTCGGATGAAACGGACAGCATGTATCCAGACTATAAAAAGCCCGCGTAAAAAAGGAGAGAAGAGAGAACACTTTTATCAACTCCTATGGGCAATGTAATGTATGAATAATTTTCTTAAAGATATATTAACTTGAAATATAAAAATTCTAGAAACTATTTTTAACTCTGTAGCAATCCAGAATTAAATCATAGTTAATATTTTAACTACAATATTTTCATACAATTTACCACCCTCTATTTTGCCCGTGGGTGTCGTAAAAGACGACTATGGGATTAAATATGTATATAACATCTATATAAGAGAAGAACATTTTAAAATAAAAGCTTATACCAAACAGTTTGATCAGCCCGATAAAGTAGGTATATTTCTTTCCTATTCTAGAAGCAGCAGCAACTCATATGAGTTAAAATGATGGTGATGATGAAAATCATAATCATGCTACAACGATGACCATGTTAATTATCATGAAAATATATCATTATCATAAAGCAAACATAAAACGAACATTATAATAGTTTAACGTCGTCTACGTTTTCAAATGGCAGACTTGGGATTCTGATTACGAGACTCATCAATTAGGCCAGTCGTGATATATCGTGAGGTACTCTTGGATAATTACGGACCTCTATTTCTCTATTATTGTGATTTAAGTCCAAATTGCAGGTTTGAATGTGGTCTCATTGTGTCGATACCGTTACTTTATTTTAGCCTTTGCCTTTCAGTATTTTATACTTGTTGCGGAGATAGTGTATTGGATTAAGTACGGGAATTCCTGAGTCTGATTTCCACGCATAACAATCTTTTATGTTAATTAATTTATTCAAAATTCTATCGATATCTGTTTTGGAATATAGACCCTCTCATCATCAACATCACCATCTTGCTCTTATCCTAATTGCTTGGGGTGGACTTTATATGTACTTTTCTTTCACAGTATGTACTGCAAGGCCTCATACCAAGGCTCAAAGTCGCTCGTGCTATGGAGCGGGCTATGCTCGGCATTTCTCTGCGAGTTAGAATCCGGAATACGAAAATCCGCAGAAGAACGGGTGTAACCGACATAGCACGAAGAATTAGCACACTGAAGTGGCAATGGGCAGGCCACATCGCTCGACGAACCGACAACTGCTGGGGAAGAAAGGTTCTCGAGTGGCGACCACGTATCGGACAACGCAGTGTAGGACAGCCCAACTAGGTAGACCGACGACCTGGTGGAAGTTGCTGGGCGTCTTTGGATGCAGGCGGCACAGGACCGCACATTGTGGCGTAATATGAGGGAGGCCTACGTCCAGCAGTGAAAGGCGATAGGCTGAAATGATATACCGTAAAAATCGATGGCAATAATTTTGTGATCGGCCACCTGCTCTCCTTGGGAATAATAATAATCGTTGACCAGACGGCATAAGAGAGAGCTCTTCGTTTATGCAAAGCTCTTAGTCGTCTATTACGACACCCATGACTAATGTAGGGGTTGTTAGTATTCGTAGCTGCAACAGCACATAGACCTCTCTAAACGCGCATAATTGGCACCCTTGATAGACGGGTGTATAACCGCAGCCGAAAAGAGGGGTGGTGGTAGAGTGTTTTCTTAACTCATTTTTATATATATAAGTCTTCTGTTCGTGTGTTTGTAATTGAACTCTTTCTAAGCGGCTGGACCGATTTTCATGATGGTTTAGTCTTTAAAAATATGATTTAGAAGTTTGTGTTCAAGTCGCAAGTAGTCAGGATATTATTACACAAAACTTACGATGAAATTCAATAATACTTGTCTAAGAATTAAACCAAAGATCCCAAGTTACTAGGAGTAACTAGTAATTATGGTATTCTGTATTTAGTAACTATAGAATCAGAAGCAGCTACGCCTACTACACGAAGAACATTGTCTTTTTTTGCTTACATTTAAAAGGAAGTTCGTGTTGTGAAGAAATAGCAATTTAAAGATCATTTTTACTGAACAGATTTCTCAATTATAAATAATCGGAAATTAAAAGTAATCAACATAATATAATAACTATTTATTTATATTAACGCCAAATATAAACGAATAATTAGGTATTACTCCCCAAGTTCTCACCACAAAGTCCGAATATAACGAAACTTCTCATTGAAACCAGATGTTCCAATGACAAATGCTTTAAATGTGTAGACAATGAGATAACGAAATGGAACACGTTTTGTGTTCATGAGTTTAAAATAGACATTTATGTTTTAACTTTAGCTATTTCTTAAGCTAAACTTAAGTTAATGTATTTTAGAAGGAACTTAATGTTGGATAAGAGCAACTTCAGCCATGAAGTATTGTATAGACCGATAGTACGCAGCGTACCTACTCGTAGTTATATATTTGTAATTAATAGAAACTCGACCAATATTATAAATATGAAAGATTATTATTTCTAAATATATTAATATTTGTTAAGCTATTTATTGCAACTTTCGTTGCCGGAGCATCGTTTTCACGCGATCGGCCTCTCCGCGGGTGGCGGACTAATCCCCAGTCCGATCGCATGTCTACAACTTGTTATCCTGTCTATAATTGTAATTATCATATTGCATTTTATTTTGAATAATAAACCATTTCTTTGTATACTATTTCACTAAAACAATGTGCCGCATTAAAGCTAGGTTAGCTCTGTGTTATTAATACTTAATATGCCTACGCATACTGCGTAGGCATAATAAGTATTAATAACAGAATTTATGTCTGTTATCGTTTTCAGCACATTTAGGACATATAAAGCTTGATAATTTCTCAGTTATGATTTGTTTATGGAACTTCTACTTTAAGTGACTATCTATATTCAGATTCAGAAGTTTAAATATATTAAAACATTCCAAATCTATATTGTTGAATAGGTAAGCAATTTTCAGAGGCCGTTTTGATGGATAAAACTGCATAACTATTTCTTGAAAATATGTCTTTAGATTTTGAGTCTCTAACCAAATACTATTAGTATCTTATGTACAATTCTGTTTAGAATGATCTCAATTTCACGTCGCAAAACGACTGTACATCATCAGCAAATAGTATGTTAACGACATCTATTATTTTGGGTATATTATTTTAAATCATTTTTATATACATTAAAAACAACAAGCAACCAAGCACGCTTTTTTATGTAATGGAATTCTTTGTGGTATTTATTGCCGATCTTTGTTTATTGTATTTAAAATATATTATATATATATATTGATAAACCGCGTAAATACTTTATCTGTTATTTATAATTGAAATTTTTTCATAACAGATGTTGAATTTTTCACAAAACGAGTAAAGGCGTTTGAGCTGACGATTCTAGGATTTAAAACAAGCTAGGCAAGAAATCTATGGGACGACAGTTTGTACAGTCTACCCGAGGGCCAGTTTATGCACAGATTCTTAATCCTCGATACAAAAAAGAGTTGTTATAAGTTTGACATGCCTTTGTATGTGCATCCACGTGTCTGTGTGCTTGTCTGTGGAATCGTACTTCCTAAATGAGGACCCCGAATGTGATATGGTTCTTTTTTAATTTGGAGCTGATATGATCAATATGATTCTGAGCTACAATTCATGTGTGTTCATTAGCTCTTTTTGTGAATTGCCGTAGGGATCTCAGAGGTATTGTGAGTCTTTTCATAAGTTTCTAATATACCATTGAGCTACTCTGATGATAAAGCTTAAAGGTAGGAGATTTAAACCTGGTTTACCTATTAGTAAACCTATTTAAGTTGGACTCATTGGATTCGCATTAGTCGTCCTCAGGAAAAAACAGAACTATCTGTACTTTTCTTCTGATGACGAAGACGTAATGCTTGCTTTTTAGAGGTTTTCGTTTGCGTTGGAGGTTACTCAAAATTTTTAAATATAATAGTCTGAATATTTTTTTATTATATGCTAATGCAAAACAGTATCCATCAAGATGCAAAAAGATATTTCGAATGGTGTAAGCTTTGTGATATCTCTTATAGAAATAAGAGATATCACTTTTATGTTTTCTCTTTGTTTAATAATTGATTGTAAAAGATAAAGCTTATTCTTAATGTTACTGATATTTTGGTATAACATTGTAAAATTAAAAAACTAATATTTTAAATTTTACATTGTTATAATAACAATGTAAATTTTGGCACAGGTGTAGTTATAACCTAAATTAATTTATAAGCTATCGTATATTTAATATATCATTCTAAAGAGTAGAGTGAAAATTTGTTTGCGGAGTTAAATTTTATCGCAAAGGCATGAATGTATAAATGAAACATTATATTTTAAAAATAGCAAATTAACATAATTCCTTATGTTTACGCGAGCGAGAAGTACAATTTTATAAACATTTTTGGGTTTTATTTTATTTTTTACTATTCCCACATTTCTGATAATATAATTTAAGATATGGTTACGGGCTGTCTTTGATTAATGAGACTTAAATACGCTAGATCGGTACCGTATTTAATTTCCAAAATATTTATCTCTACAAATTTTACTAAACCTTTCGATCCTTCGTTGCCCTGTAAGATGTTTACTATTGCCTCTCCTTGCTTATATTCTTTCTTTCACATTATTGTAAAACTTTTTTATTCAGTGGTTTAGGTATAGTACGGCAAATTGGTCTAATATAATTTACTGCCAATCACAAGGCTGCCTTACATTTTTTTATTTTATTTTATGTTACATTTTTATAGACGAATATATCTGTAATCACTTCAAGTATTCCATGCACGTGTCATCGTTACAGACATTTCGTTAAATTATCCAAAAAAAAGTCGCTTAGTTGCGAGCTTTGACCCAAACAGAGCCGGTTATACGAAGCTCGCAATTATGTTATCCTGTTCCGAAACCTTTGAATCGTTTTTTGCAGGAAAAGGTTTGATTTTCCTAATACTATTCAACATAAATATTACGCGTTTTACTTGGATAAAAATGTTGGAATATTTCGTGATTCGCATTTATATCTGCTTATTGGTTTATGTAATCTAGGCCTGAATGGATCTTGTCACGTTAATGAGCAGCGTGCAATGGGTTAGAGTAAAATAAAATGACTTAAGTCATAATCAATATTTACTTCTAAATTATGAGCAGGATCATGAATTAGTAATTCAAATTAATTTCATAAGTTCGATTGTTACGTAAGATAGTTGCATTTACAATCCACGGGCAATTGTTCTTATTGTGGCTAATTTGTTTGTTATTTGTACGCTTCTAAAGATAAGGTGAAGTTATAAGTGTAATTTGTGTCCGTTAATTATAAACTCATTTGCAAAAAAAACGGGCGGTTTTGATTTTCATTCATATTTAAAAAGATACAATACCAAAAAGGTTTCAATCGTTTGTACACGTTACTGGCCGGTTTTAAAAATGCTGTGGTATTTAAAAAAGTACGTTCTAAATTCAATTTTTCATTTGATGTTCATTTTTACAGAAAACCCCTTTTTATCCTACATTTTTGGCGCGAAGTTCCAGAAGTTAACATCGACTTTCATAACTTTTATTCAATTTTTATCGATTAATTTCATATCCTTGACTGTCAAAGCTTTATTTAATGCTGTTTGGCTGTATCAAAAATGGTAGATAAAGTGGTAAAAGCTACCAAAATTATCGCGCTGCTTGAAGAGGGTTGCAGCCAATGTTTCGTGGCTAGGAGGCTAAATGTTAGTCGCTCGACAGTCCAAAGGACCTGGCAGCGATATCAGGAGACTGGTTCCGTCGAGAGAAGGCCTGGTTCTGGAAGAAAACCATGTACCCAACCACGGGATGATCGTTTTCTTGTGAGTCGCGCATTGAGAAATCGCAAATCTTCGTATGTGGATCTTAAGAACAACCTCCAAGAAGTAAGAAATGTGCATATTAGTCTATGGACGGTCAGGAGGAGGCTTCTCGCTGCCAATATACGCAGTCACCGCCCGGCCCGCGGCCCCAAATTACTCCGTGAGCACAGAGTTCACAGGCTTAGGTTCGCTAGAAATTGTGAATCATGGACTCAAGACGATTGGAATAGGGTTTTGTTCTCTGATGAAGCCAGGATATCTCTGTTCGGTGAAGATCGACGTCGGCGAGTGCTAAGAAGACAAGGAGAACGCTTTGCAGAGGCATGTTTCGAAGAAATCACACCTTATGGTGGGGGCTCTGTTATGTTTTGGGCAGGAATAAATTCAATGGATCGTACAGAGTTAGTCTTCATTGAAAACGGCTCACTGACTGGGCATCGATACATAACGGAAGTTCTAATTTCTCATGCACAACCCGCATTGGCCGCTCTAGGTGAAGACTCGATTTTTATGGACGACAATGCTCGCGCCCACCGATCCCGCGATGTTAATGCGTATGTGCAAGAGGTCGGCATTCGTCGTTTGGATTGGCCAGCTCGAAGTCCCGACCTCAATCCCATAGAGCATGTCTGGGACGTTCTGAAACGGCGTGTGAGATCAGTACACCCGGCTCCGCAGACCATCAGAGAGCTGAAGAATGTGATTACTGCGGAGTGGGAACGTATTCCGCAAGCAAGTATCCGGGATATACTCGCTAGCATGCCCAGACGAATTCAAGCTGTGATTTTAGCTAGAGGGGGTCACACTCGATACTAAACATTTATCTGCTTTTACTTTATTAAAGAAAAACAAACAAAAAAACTTTTTTATTTTTACTTCATGACCAAATGCACTACTAGCGAATATACACTACTAGCGAGGTTTAGCATTATTTCCCATAAATTGTATCTAAATTTTATGAAATACTGATGAAAACGATTATTTTCTTATTAATTTAGCAAATTGTGTGGATAAAACTACCTATAATTATCAAACAAAGAAATATTAACATTTGAAATGGTTCATTGCTTAGGTGCCCGTTTTTTTTGCAAATGTGTTTATGTTTGTAAAGTCCCCCGCAATACAAGGATTATTTCCTTAGTGCAAGGGTGTGGTCTTAAATAAATAAATAAATAAAAAAAATAAGTTTATTTGTTTTTAAACATACACGATTTTACTTTGCATCCTGTTGTGAAGAGTGGATAATATGGATAAAAACAAGGAGCACAAATAAACATATTTTATGTAGAACTGTTTTTCATACAGTCATTTGCAATTAGATTAATTTTCGCAAAAATCTTTTGAATTCTATATGTTAGGTATATAAGCGTTCTGGGACCATCTCAAGGCATAAAATTATGCAAACTGGAATAGGTTAGTGAAAATTCCAATGCAAACACATTAGGATGCAGAACATCGTTTGCTTTTATGGCAAATATTGCAAACTAGCGTATCGGCAAACTATCGGAGCAGCAAGATATACACTTAAAAATAATATAAAATTATAACTATTGCTTGTATAGTAGTAAAAGTATCTAATAAAATCGAAAAATCTAGTTTTGTTTAAGAATACACTGTGTTACCATCCCTTATTTTCCTATGGAAGTCACAAAAAGGCCGAAAGATCACTAGAATAATGAGTAGGAAAACTTCTGGATATTTTAAATATTAACACATTGTTCACCCAACTGGTACAGTTATAGAATGGTATGGTGTATCAATGGACGCATATAGCCTGAAGTAACAATCCGAAAAATCAATTCTAGCATAATACAATAAAGGCAGTATTTAGTGTATAGATGTTATATTAGGTTAAGTAACCTCTGCCAGAGTAAAATGCCTAAATGTCGAGTGATGGTAACTCAATCTACTGCGCGAGATCTATTTCCATAATAATATTATTATCAAAAAAGAATCAAGTAAATGAATGTTCTCGGTGTGAAGTGCCATCTAAATCTGTTCAGGACGCCCAGCTTTCTGCTTGTCAATTTGGCTTCGTCCTCCTAATGACTCCCAAACTGTACTTTGAAGCGGCATTAAATCTTCACTTCACCTCTTGAGTGAGTCCTGACATTTTTTGGTCGTATTCTAAGCACAATATGCGGACTGCTTGTACTGCGTGTAATTTTCTAGCAGGTTTTATTAAATCAAGATCAGCTGCGGCACCAACAAATATTTTGTAGTTGGGGATGATGATAATCATTTTTGTTGCGCCGTTCGCACAGACGCGAGGGTCTACAGAGGTGAAGCAGAGAAGTTTCCATGAATAGGATGCATGTAACTAGCGAAGTCCATCCTAATTTGCTGCGTTATATTGTCAGACTGCAAGTTCCAGTCGCCGTAGAGCGACTAGGCCTTACAACAGGGGCTCTGCTATGGACCAAGCAACATTCAGATAACCAAAGAGGGACTTCAATCTCTACCTGGTATCCATGCTGATGTGCAGTCACCAGAAGATCCAGTAAAGAGGACTCTCAATATCTGCGACACAGATAAGCTGTGTCACCAGTTGTGAGAGATTATAGGTCAAGACCATATTGAAGAGATTTCCATCCTAGAGATCAGTGGTTCTGGATCTCAACCCCTCTTTATCATGAACGTTGAAGTCTCCAAGACCTACCACTGCACCGAAGCAGATTGCTTCTATATTTGGTCAATTCACCTGCTAATATTTTCAAATTGAGCCGAGATTTTCGCCGGTTGGCAAAGAGTATAATCCTCCAGTACTGGCTACCTGCCGGTCAGTACCCCTACTGAATGGATTCAGTAAGGGTACTGACCGGCAGGTAGCCAGTTGTCACCATTTTCGATGGGTCTCCTTGTAACTCATGGCAGCCCCTCACGTTCAAAGCCCCAACTAAAATTTCACCACGGCTAATTTCAAGCATCACCAGAACCCCTCACACGCAAACATATCCGGTAAGTTGGATTCTTGCTCACCAAACGAAATGCAATAACAAATTTTAAATTTCTGTGAGAATGTGGTACTACCCCGGACGGGCCTGTCCGCGACTGCAGACAGAAAACTGTCAACAGTATCGCCCTACCATAAATAAATCTAACAAATTAACTAAAGCTTTCTGTGGAAATGGTAGTAACCGGCTGAGGGAGCATCAGGGAAGCAACAGCCCTCTTCTGGTAGATCGTATAACTGACTATGATTATCGAAACAGCAAAGATTGTTGTTTATGTACTTCCTCTTTAGTGATGAGATCTATGTAAAGTAGTGGATCTTAAAAGGCTGTTTAATGGAAAAACGGTAACTGTATAGAAGCAGCAACTCGAAATAAAACCCTATATAAACCCGTCTAGTCAGCGTGGTGCGTTAGACTAACTTCGTTCCGCTAGAAAAGAGGCTTCTGTACAATAATGGACCATTTATGGATTGAAAAGATAAGAAATTAAAATATATGGTAATGAATGACTCATATGAGAAAACAAAATGTATTCTTCCTACATGGGGATTGCCTTTCTTCATGACCTTACATTTTCTGTGTAGTGACGTAGTAAGAATACTTACCAAACCCTATCTTCGTCAGTAGTCTCTCGGCGAGTAGTTTTAGATGGAAACCAGATATATCGAGAAAATTTTAATGAGATCAAGAGAAAAAAAGGTGATTATAATTAAGGTGGGTAATCTAGGTAGAGGTACCTATTTATTGTATGGTTTCAAATAAAAATCTGATATATAAAACACAAGACCTAAAATTTATACACAAAACTGCACCTACGGTCGTGAGGCAGTTTTGAAAGGGTTAAAAGTCCACATTATTCTGTAGAAACCTTATTACGAGTATAGTACAAGTAAACCTAATAAATTAGAGATTGGCCTGGTCACGACAGGTTAGTCAATACAGCGGCGGGTCGGTCCCGCAAGCAATTACGAGTTCAAATAAGACATATTTCTTGTTGACGTGAGCTTTTGCTTTTATATTTCTTTTCGCTTTTCGCTACGTTAGTTCGTATACATTATTGAAGTTAAAATTATTTTGCCGCTAAATTTTTATGAGGCGCGCGGACACTGTAACGAAAAACCGACACCCTGCCGTTAGCTAGTCATCATTTTGAAGTTGTACTTCTTTTGGCGCGTTAGGGAAAAATTATGAGAGAAAATTTTTATGAGACACGCGGACACCGTAACGAAAAACCGACACCCTGCTGTTAGCTTGTCATCATTTTGAAGTTATACTCTTTTGGCGCGTTAGGGAAAAATTATGAGGGAAAATTTTTATGAGGCGCGCGGACACCGTAACGAAAAGCCGACCCCTTGCAGTTAGTTAGTCAACATTTTGAAGATATACTTCTTTTCGCGTTTTAGGGAAAATGATGACAGCAAATTTTCAAAATGCCTCCGCACATCGTCACGAGAAACCAACACTGAAGTTAGATAATCAACATTTTTTACGATGCGCATGCACACCTTTCACAAATGTCAACTAGATAATGCGTTATAATAAAACTTTCAATGTATAATGTATTTCAATGCAAAAAATACTTTTTTTTAGAAAGGTAGGATAACACGACGGATAATTTTTTTAGAAAGATTTTTAAAAAGTTTTATCTTGTTACATTTTACTTTTTATTTCATTTTTATTTATAAATAACTTTCTAGTCCTTTGACTTCAGAAAGGTACTAACAGTGCTTTAATAAAAATGGGTCTATTTATCGTAAAGACGATATGTGTAACGCCCACGCTCGTCTAATTGATAAGACGATTAGAACGGATTTCCAGTCGTAGGTGGGTCAATCATTTTTCACCTTCAAAACAGGTTTTTATGAATAACCTAGCTAACTTAAATTTTAAGCCTCAGTAATCCAGATAATAGGGTAGTATCATCGTTTAATACAATTTTAACTGCAAACTCTGCTACGGTGTTGAGTGGTACGTCACTTATATTTTGAATCAACGCCCATGCTTCATGTCAACGTCACCACACCTATTATGATGGGAGGGTACCCACAAATATCGGTATTCCGTCGGGCCGACCACTGACGTCAAGTCACCCAACGACGAAGGCGACGTGGATCGCGGGTGGGTAGCGGGTGTGCGTGCCTACGCCCCTCTGTCGCTCCGGACGGAGTGGTACGAGGAGCACGCCGACAGCAACCCACCCAAAAGAAAAAAAAAAACACACGTATTATATTTCGCTTATCAAGCCCTTTCATTTGATACCCGTATCACAGTGGTTGCTATGGAAATTATAAATCGTCATTTTATGACTCCGCCGTATTCAATCAAAATAGCGACATATAAAAAAAATAGTGCATTATCAGGCTATTCAAACATGTGTGTCAATTTTGAGTCCGATAGCTTCAGTAGAAATAGGTGAAATAGTTATTTCAAAATGCTAGGACATACATACAAGAGAATATAAATAAAAGCTTTTAAAAAGGCTTTTAACTAGTAAAGTGTTGCTTGTTATGTTACTTTTTTTCATCAATGAAGAAGGCTCAAGGAGCACATCAGAAATTGACGTATTCTTTTAAATAATTCTAAAAAAAACACATTTAATCATTTGGTTAATGTTGTCCGGAGATAAGCTCGTTAACAAAACACTTGATAATGATCACGGATATTGAGATGTTGTCTTAATTAATACCGCCACAAACAACGCGCTGTGATGCTTAACGGTGAATTCGTGACCTTGTCAGTAATTAGCATTATCTCAATTCGTACACGTCACATAACGTTGAAAGATATTCTTGCTCTTATTATGTTAATAAATTTTCTTCTTTTCTACTTTCTTTAGGACATTGAATCTCAAATTCTTAACAAATAGTGACGGTTAAGAATATAATATATGCCGTGGAAATTGTAAGATCGGCTAAGGGATCATGAGAAGAGTAAGCTGCAGTGCTGTGCTGGAAAAATTATAAAACTATTCGCAATTGCCGAAGGTGGTGATGATTATGTTTTTACCCTTGTGGTGAGTTTATCTCAAGATATTATAATCATCACTCTGCTCGTATCTCAATTACTGTGAGTTAAGTCAATATCTACTGATATTATTGCAAAAGTACCTGTATCTTTATCAGTAGATATTACAAAAGTTTGGGCAATATTTATGACTTCTTGTCTAAGGTCAGCTCTCATTGGGAATGTAAATGTTGTTCAAACGGCATCAGCTGGAGTTGGCCCAGGTCGATGTAAAGCTCCCGAAGGCTGGCCACGGGCGACAAGGAACTGGGTACCGGTGGTCGGCCCAATGGTGAAGGAGAGGAAATATGGTTTTCGTCATCACGGACGGAGCGGACGGCGAATCTGCTGACCATAACCTACCCATATTATATTGTGCCATACCCACATTGTACTCGCAGAAAGCGACATCGAAGGACATACAATACAATGCTATACATCATCGAGGTACAGTAGGTACATCGAAGCACATATTGTGCTCTGATGTCGCTTTTTAAGGTAATAAAAGGGTTGATGGTATTTATAACCGCATAGCAATGTCTAGGCGATATATTATATTCTTAATTCATCATCATCCTACAATCAAGGTGAAAATAAAGTCTTAATTAAAAAAAATATTAAAAGCAAGCTTTTATTTAAATCCTCGAAAACGTAGAAACAGTGCTTGTCAAGACTATACAAACGAGTTCAAACTCGACGGTTTTGTCTTGTTTAGTTTAGGAATTCCTATGGCCACCTTCTGACGTCATCTTGAGACCAGCTTCCTGGTATCATATTATTGGATTGTCACCGAATTTACGTAAGTAAACAAAATTTCAACCTAATCTAACAACAGGAAGTGGTTCTTATTTAACTCGTAAGATTTGTCCCATACTAACATATTAACAGGGCAAGTTAAATAAGAGCTTTTAAAAAAATAAAGTCAATTTCTAGCCTATTATAGATCTTTTAATTTTTAACAAATTAATTCAAACCACTAGATAAATAGGAATATATAAATTCCAAAAACTTCACAAGGTCCAATCCTCGTGGATATAGGTATATCAAAACTACGGGTCCTTCCGCACGACATCTCTTTGTTTTGCATTTAAATTCTATTCGAACTGCCGCGGCTTATCTATAATCGTTTTAGTTTTCCGCTACTCTTGAACATATTGATAAAGTTATAATCCTACTAGTGAAACTAAATGGTAACTAATTGGTATATTTACTATCGACGGTTTAATTTTAATTAATTAGAAGGATTAATTAAAATATATGATTAAAATACGAAATACTTCTTGAGTCCGTTTAAGCCCCAATATTGAATAAAATTCAATGACATAGGATAGTGCTCGGATGGTTTGTTATGGATTTTTTTTCGAGTTTCCCAT
Source organism: Lymantria dispar (assembly GCA_032191425.1). Taxonomy (NCBI): domain Eukaryota; kingdom Metazoa; phylum Arthropoda; class Insecta; order Lepidoptera; family Erebidae; genus Lymantria; species Lymantria dispar. The sequence goes on from CM063448.1 coordinate 11,313,366, forward strand.
TTCTTGGAGTTATCTCTTAGTTGATTTTACGACAGCTGTGGCAAAAGAAAAAAGTTTTGAATAGTATTCTTACTCTGCCACCACATGTAACTTATCAAATAGGTGTATTGTATTATTTCTTGTAATTAGGAACCTAAATGTAGTGTCGCTTTTGACTTTAAATTCAGCTAAATAATTTTATAAGAGGATTTTAGTTTTTCTTTCAATAATAATTGGTCTACCACTTCATCAGAAATTGCAGAAAAATTGTTCACAAAGAAAACAAACACTTTGTCATCATCATCATCATTTCAGCTCATATACGTTGCACTGTTGTCCTCGAGCCTCTTCCAAAATAGAAGGAACAATGACCTACTATGTACTACACTGGTCAAACAACGTGTTGGTATAGGGTTTCATTTCAAGTTTTCCTTCATACAGCATCTATGCACTTGCATAGATGTATGATGTGTATTTATATTTACTCCCTCAGTTGGCTTTTACTATACCCGTGGGCGAGAGAGGAGGTAGTGAATTGTATTCTTGCTTACTAAGGTAAGCAAACATACGAAGCAGCAAAGTAAGCAAGCGAAGTAAGCAAACCATACGAAAACAAAAATTTACAAAAAATACACAAAGCATTTCATTTTATACATCACGGGTAAATCGTTAGACTTTGTAAAACAGTTGTGAATATCCACATTGCAGTCAAAATCTTAAAATGTCATTACTTTTTTAATCAAGGTTCTATTGAAATTAAGGAAGTCAAAGTGATTTTGTTTCAACGTAGTTCAATACTAACTGCAGCGTAGAACGAGGTTTCCTATTTCCTTTATTATCATCCGTTCGCTGCTTCCTTGTTTCACCTTTGATCGTTCTCCTCGTATTTCCTAGAAAATCTTTGCTGCAATCGCAATGTTATTGACCGAATTCTTTGTTAAGATTAAATTCCAGTGTTTGTATTCTACATCAAAGCCTTATAACTTTTATTACACGCAATTTACGAACGAAATAAGCATAAAACATAATAATAACTAGCAACCCGCCCTCGCTTCGCTTCGGTTTTAGTCGTCTTATCCGCGTAGTTCCCGTTCCCGTGGGAATACCGGGATAAAAGATAGCCTTTGTTACTCCCTGATATTATAGCTTCCTATTGGTGAAAGAATTTTTGAAATCGGTTCGGTGGTTTAGGCGTGAAAGCGTAACAAATAAACAAACAAACTTATTTTCGTATTTATAATATTAGTAAGGATTACCAAGTCAATATGATTTATTAAACAAATGAAATAAAAACTCTTATATTAATGCTAAAACAAATAATGTGTCTCTCATTGGGAACGTAACCTTATATTTCTTATTACAGTTCTACTATAACTCGTTATAAGACTAACAAAAATAACTAGTATAATTCATGTTTTATATTCTTATAACGGCCTCGTTAAAGTTCTAGGCAAGTATCCCCGGTCGTATAAAGAAAAAGTAATATTGGGGTTTTCTGCAAATTGTCTTTATTTCAAGGATTTTCTCTGGAAATTTTCAGCATCTCAAATTTTGCAAATGTACCCGGTTAATGGCAATAGGCATGCATTCTGGGTAAGTAAGACTAAAATTTTGGTAACAAAATATGAGTTTGTTTAAACTTTTGCTTACCCCTTCGAGTATAAAACTGTAAGCTTATAAATAAATTAAAGACCTTCTATGGATCTTATAAACAAAAATTAGTAAATACAGCAATACACTTTCAAGGTTTCGTTGTTTTTTGCCGGATGTTGTTAAGGTGGTCTACAGAAAAATTTAAATTCGATCGGCAAATCAGGAAATTGCAACATATTTTATCATGATTAGATTTTTAACTATAATATTATATTCACTATTGACATTACTTCGTGCAATCATGACGGCCTTGTTAGTGAAATAATGGAATAAGAATGCAGCTGATCGCGAGATCCTGCATTCTAATTCGGGTTCGTCTAAACAAAAAGTGTAGTAGGGACTTTTTCGATTTACAAAGATTTTGTACGACGAGCTGAAAATTATGGACTAAGATAGACTAACTAAGACCGAGAAATAGCTAAAGGCTCGCTTTTTATTACTAAAAATTACGTAGTGAAATGTAGGCGTGTAACATCGCTGTTTCCATTATTATAAAGATGTAAAATACAGTACATTCTTCACGGAAGACAGTGGCCTAGCTGTGTCCTTGGTGTGGCCAAGGTCCATGAGTGTCATCACTTACCATCACGTGTGCTGTTTGCTCGTTTGTCATCAACACGAACAAAAAACAAATATATTACTTTCTTAACAAATTTTATACAATATACAATTATGATGATTATAATAATTTTATTTTCTTTATTGCCATCATCAACTCGGTTCATATATGTATATTTCACTGGTGGGCCCCGAGACTCCATGGGAGAGAAACTGATCTTCTACACCATGATGATGAGACGGATTAGTACATGGTTTTATTTCGACCTTTCCTTCTCTTGCATTTATGTTATTTATATAATTCTTTAGTCGTCTCCTATGATACCTACGGGCAAGATGGGGATTGTGAATTGTATTCTTACTGTATCACCATTTACCACACGGAAATTGTAATGAAACAAAATAAAAATTATTTGTGCTAAACTATTTTTTTTTTTTGGGTGTGTCACGGTCAGCGCACCCGACGCCCGGCTCCGTCCAGGGCGACAGAGGGGTGGCGCGCGGCCCCGTAACCCACCCATATAGCACGTCGCTTTCGTCAGTGGTTGATCCGACGGAATACCCCAAGGGAGTACCCCCTCTCCCATCGACGTCCCCCCGGGACGCCGATCGCCGTCGCGAGGCTAACCTCTCCGCGGGGGCCGCACTAATTGCCCGGTCCGGTCACCCACAGCCTCTGCAGCCTGTGCTAAGGTATGGAGTATTATACTCGTACCAATCTCATTGGTCCCTGCTCTTATCCTAACTTAAATATGATCGCTAAATATCATGCCTGCTTCCTAAGGAGGAACTACGTTAACGCAACTGGGACAGTGGCAGCTTTACCACTATGTTGAGTAAGCTGCAACCTATAGCGTCAAATTTGTATCCAAAAGTTGATGTAACACTCAAAATAAAGTCTGCGAATCATAACATTTAAATTTTATTGATAAAGTAAATATTATTAACATGATTATGAACTAGGATATTGCATTACCTACAGGGATTAATAGGGGCAGCAAAAAATAAATAGCCTATTGAAGCTGAATGAGTAAATTCGCCACTGAACTAGGAGAAGAGTATAACTTTTCAACAAGTAAAACATTCACCTGCCTGACATGAATTCTCCTTTTTCGAAAGACTCTTTTAACCCAATCCATCCGGAGCAATGAAGTGGCAGCACGCAGTACCATAACCCGCGGAATTGACTCGCCATGACCACGGGATTGATTAGGGGTACCGATTCCTTGACCTTGATGGCCAGCTCTAACGCCAATAATTCTTGAGAAAACACTCGATAGCCACATAGCAGGTCCTAGTCAGTTTATACGATGCTTACCCAATTTTAAGATTAGTAGCATTCGTAGCCGCTACCATAAGGCATAAAATTATATATCGTTCTATTGTCTCAATTATATTCATGTCATTTCAATATGCTATACGGTGATGAATCATGAAGAATGTATTAAAATTGAAGTACAACTTTATTGAGATAGTTCTTAAAAAAACTAATTTAGTCTATAATAACGTAACGCGTGATTCTAGCTTGCTTCGACTAAGTACTCGTCTACTCGTCTGTAATTCTAATTAGCAACTACAACCCCCATCACTTCTGTTAAACCTGGCAAACAAGTCATTATCCCCTTAGGAGAAGCCCCTTCGAGACCCCGATAGATAGATGTACCCCAAGTAGTCGGCACTTGATGCCTGGATCTTATCAATTCAGAGTATTGCAAAGTCAGTTCTAAAAAGTAATATAAAATATAAATAAATCATAGCTTTTTAACAATCGTCCTCCCGCTGTCGTTTTGCATAATCGGTATTTACATTCTGTCCGAATCGATTCTTCGAAGGAGTAACTCTTTTTAGTCGTCTGCCAGTTCGTATTTAATTTACGGACCACAAAAATGGTTTTGTTTGAGCATCGTGTCGATGTTTTTAGTATTCTTTCTAATAAAATTCAAAAAGTGCGCCCTGAAATCTCTCGATTCAATTTCTTTACATAAGCGGACCACAAGGCATCGGCGGAGTCCTATTCACTTATTAAACTCTGTTTTTATCTAACATAAACGTTAAACTATTACGGGTTTTTTGACATGGGTTCGAACTATGGATAACGAATTTATTGATCGAGTTAAACGAGGCTTGATTAAGTCATCTCAGCTCCAATGAGAGAGGAATTGACGTACTATTCTACACTAATCAGATATGTTGGAATAAGGTTTTATTACGAGTTTTCCTACTCTTGTATCAATGTTGCCTGTATGTATCCCTTTAGTTAATTATATTCTTACTCCATAACCACACCGATTGTTGATTTGATTAAGTTGTTTTGAAATTTTTATTAGCAATTGTTATCACCCTTCCTGCACATCTAATAAAATGCGTTTATATAAATATCTTTATGTGGTGATGAGTTAAGAATACAATGAGAGCCGTGGTAATAAATGCATAAATATAGTTTTATTTAAAGGGATAATGAAAGTCCCTAATCACGTTAGGGGTGAATTCGCGGGCCGGGTCATTGCACCCGGACAAAAAAAAAAAAAAAAGTAAAAGCCGATGGAGGTCGATTAGCTGTTGAAAGGATGGAGTAGGTAAATAGATTGTCTTTATGGTGACGTTACTACTAGAAGGGGATTTTAAACATTCTTCTTAGACCATAGCCGGCCTACTATTGGACATGGGGCCTACTTTATAACGGATATTGAACTATTGTACCATTTTGATCAGATTTGTTGGTTCCAAATTTTAATTAGAATTTTCCTCCTCTTGCAGTTATGTTTATATTTGTTTGACGTCTTTTACACCTTTTTTTGAGGGATGGGTTACAGTCGGCGCACTCCTCGCACCACTCCGTTCGGGGCGACAGAGAGGCGTAAGTACGCACACTCGTAACCCGTCGCCTTCGTCGTTGGACCGACCACTGGAGCAGGGTGACTTGACGTCAATGGTCGGTCCGACGGAATAGCCCTTGAAGAGTACCCTTTCCTCGACCAACGTCCCCCCCTTGGGGAGGACGTCGGTCTTTCCTCACGAACTCGGCCTCTCGGCGGGAGACGGACCAATTCCCCGATCTAGTCACCCGCGGACTCGACTAGGGCGGCATCAGGCGTAACGTCTTTTACGCCCTCCGTATACAAGAAAAGGGCTTTTTTTTATTTTTTTATTTTATGGGTGGGCTACGGTAAGCGCACGCGCGGTCCTGTCCCTCCGGGGCGATGAAAGGACGGCGCGCGGGCCCATAACCCACCCGTACCCACGTCACCTCGTTGTTGGGTCGTCCACCGGAGCAGATGTGACTTGTCGTCAGTGGCCGGCCGACGGAATACCCTTTCGGGTACCCTCACCTCTCGACGTCCTGGGACGTCGGTCGCCGTCGCGCGGTCAGCCTCTCTGCGGGTGACGGAAATTCCCCGGTCCAATCACCCGCGGCCTCGGCTAGGGATACAAGAAAAGGGCTAAGGTAAATTATGTCTGGGACGCGGTCGCAGCCTTCTGCGAGGCAGTTATCTCGCAGAAGGAGGCGGCGGGTCACGAGCGTGAGGAGCACAGCCTCGATGATGCGACCCGCCGGCCGGCGACTGGGGCAGCGCAGGCGGGTATTACCTGCGTGCAATGCCGCCCTAGCCGAGGCCGTCATCATCTTTATCTCAACCTATATAAGTCAGTCAGTCAGTTGGGCTCAGGCCTCCTACAAAATGGGAGGAAAAATTTACAAATAAATTATTACTGAAATAACTGACACAGATGTGGAGTAATATTGATTACACAAGCAATTGCATTGTTATATATGGGTATTGAATCAATGTGAGATGAGCTCTTTAACAATGCGCTTTTATAATACCTACATCTAGCTACAAGGTAATGGGAGTGATATTTATTCAGTGAACTGAATGAAACAGGTGTGTTCATTCGCTGATAAAAATGTATGATTTTGAATTCACTATACATTGTGCAACGTTATTTGTAATCAATATTCGAATGCAGTTTGAATTTTGATTTCAGTGTGTGTTGATGGCCGCTTGGTTTCAGTCATAACTTTTGCATTACATTTGAGAATTATATCATATCTTCCTTCGAAAGGTATCACACTGGAGATAATACTAACTAAAAATATTCAATTTTATATAAAAACAAATAACAAAAAACCGACTTCAAACAAAAAAACAATTCCAAAACAAATTAATATGCACTAAAAAGCCCAAAAATGATAGCGTATTCTTCTACAACTTGATGAAATAACAAATATTAGAGTACTTAAAAGTCAATCAAATTATTACGACAATATAATGAAGTTACAATTATTGTCATTTTTGGAGTCGGTGTCAGCCATGAAATCACTACAATATTCGAGTGTACCTAGCAATAGTAGTACGAGAATACTTTAAGAAATATTTTTTACAAATTAATTTTTATACGACAATATATTGTAATAATAACTGCGACCTTGAAACAACATAACAGCAACCCTTCCCGCGACAGCCCCGCTTGCGTCTCTCGCCTCGTCAAGTCGGGCATGCGACACAAGCATATCACACTTATAACTTGTATGTTGTTACAAAGTTACCTTGGCTGACACCGACTCCAAAGTCACAGGAAGACGCAGGTCTTTTAAAGCAGGGCAGAGCAGCGTCGTGAAATCGTCGTAATCATCGGTGCCGATCTGACTCGACCCGACGCGACGGAACTGGGACGCAGTTGCAGCCTTCTGCGAGGCAGTAGTCTCGCGTAAGGAGGCGGCGTAGCGCGTGCGCGAGGAGCGTCTCCTCGACGACGCGAACCGCCGCCGCCACCGTGCCTGGACCGGGGAATTGGTCCGTCACCCGCTGAGAGGCTGACTGCGTGAGGAAAGACCGACGTCCTCCCCGAGAAGGGGACGTTGGTCGATGGGAGGGTACTCCTGAAGAGGGTATTCCGTCGGGCCGACCACTGACGTCAAGTCACTTTGATCCAGTGTTCGGCCCTACGACGAAGGCGACGTGTCACGGGTGGGTTACGGGTGTGCGTACTTACGCCCCTCTGTCGCCCCGGACGGAGTGGTGCGAGGAGTGCGCCGACCGTAACCCATCCCCCCCAAAAAAGGTCTTTTAAAGCACTTATTGGTCTTTTACGATACCCACGAGTAAGGGTTAAGATAAAGTATAAAATTGACAATATAGTACATATAAGTGCTATAGAGTTTATCCTTACTTCCTTACTAATATTATAAATGCGAAAGTAAGTTTGTTTGTTTATTTGTTACGCTTTCACGATTAAACCATCGAACCGATTTCAAAAATTATTTCCCAAATGGAAAGCTATAACATCAGGGAGTAACATAGGCTATATTTTATCTCGGTATTCCCACGGGAACAGGAACTATGCGAGTAAGGCGACTGAAACCGAAGCGAAGCGAGGGCGGGTTGCTAGTATGTAATAAATGAATTGAAATGTAATTTGTGTTCGTCAGTTATGTTTTAAAGTTTCCCCGAAGCATAAGGATATTAGGATAATTATATTGCAAATATAATGCGAAATAACGCGTTATCATCACAAATTGACCTACTATACTTTAGTATCGACTAGTTCACGCTGGCCAGACGTGTTGGAACAGGGTTTTATTTCTAGTTTTCCTTCTCTTGCATAATTGTCATATTAATGCATATTATATCCCTTAATCGTCGTCAAATGCGAAAGTAAGTTTGTTTGTTTATTTGTTTGTTACGCTTTCACGCTTTAACCACGGAACCGATTTCAAAAATTCTTTCACCAATGGAAAGCTATAACATTAGGGAGTAACATAGGCTATATTTTATCCCGGTTGCCCAAGGGAACGGGAACTACGCGGGTAAGGCGACTGAAACCGAAGCGAAGCGAGGGCGGGTTGCTAGTATATAAAAGTCACAATAAATTATTCAGTGATTTAAAATCTCTAAGAATTGTAGAGTGATCGAGTGGCGTTTATATCGATGATGTAATTACATTCAAAGTATTGAAGCTTATCTTTTAATGTAAATTTTATTCTAATGTTGCAAGGAATTCGTGTCAAATAGCAAGAAGTATATTATTATGCAGCATTTACATACAATGCCATAAACCAGTGCTTATTTTAATCTTTATTATTATTACAAAGCTGAGGAGTTTGTTTATTGATTTGTATACGTTACTCTCAGAGTTAGCAAATGAATTAAAAAAAATCTGACTGACATATCAACGCAGGGCCTAATCTATAAGGATTAGAAACTTAAAATTTTGCACACGAGTTTCTTTTATAACGTAGGGAAGCATTAAGAAAGGCTTTTTGAAAATTCACCCCTTAAGGGGGTCAAACGAGGGTGCTAAGTTATCCGAATGAAATTTAATACAAAGGTTTTTCATTAAAAATCAGGAGACCCGTGTAAAATATTTTTTCGAAAATCATCCCTTAAGGAAGTGAAAGGGAGGTCCAAATTAAGTATGAAAGTTCTCTGATTTTTAAAGTTATTTTAATGAAATGTTGTCATCATCATCTTGCTCTTATCCCAATTAGTTGGGGTCGACGCAATATGTCATCTATTTTGACATATTGCAAAAAGTTTCGGCAATGACTTTTATGACCGGCCGCCTGCCTGACGTCAACCCTCCTTGGGAATGTAATCGTTGACCCAAATAGTACCAGATGGAGTTGGTCCGGGTCAATCTAGGGCTCTTAGTCGTCTTTTACAACACCCACGAGCAAAGCAAGGGTTGGTAGTATTCGAAGCCGCTACCACACAGCAATGAATGAAATTGCTGAAATGCTAAAAACGCTGAAAAAAAATTAATGAAATGTTGTATTTGGGTTATAAGTTCCTATTAATATCCCTTTTTGTAAATGCAATCTAAGGGGATAATAAGGGGGTGCAAATTTAGAAAGTATAAAGTTTTTCGTATTTACCTACATTATTTTAATGAAATATTGTATTTAGGTTATTAGTTCCTATGATTATTATTATGGACCATATCCTACTCAGAGTTTAAAGTATCCACATTTTCCAGCAACACGATAGACCTATAGAACCTTGAATATCATGCACAGCTATGTGTGTTAACCTTTATCATAAATAACTTTCACGCGAACGAAGTTGCGGGCGAAAGCTAGTATATATATATGAAAGAAAGTCGTGTTAGTTACACTGTTTATAACTCAAGAACGACTGTAACGATTTGGCTAAAAATTGGTGGGGAGGTAGCTTAGATCCAGGAGACGAACATAGGATATCTTTTTATTTCGTTTTTTTAATGGTGTTTACAAGATTTCGCCAATAACTCTTTTATCCCGTTCGATCGCGTTCCCGTGTGACGTGACATGAAATGTCAAAGAGAATAGAAGTCACTATGAAACGTAGTATAAAAAGAAAGTGCATTTTATATATAATAACAAAGCGCAAATGACAGCTAAATGTAATTTTGTTCATAGTTGAGTATGGTTGAAAATTTTTAACTTTTATTTAACAAAAGAAATTTTTTTTTGAACATTGTTATTAAAGGACAATGGGCAAAAATGTATGGCGCTTGTCCCATCGGCGGCCACATCTGTCCTATATATTTTTTAGTCGACAATTATGTATATATTAAGACTGCAAAAAATTATTTCGGCAACTTGTTTAGATAAAAAGTTATAAAGCGTTGATCATATAAAAAAATCGAATTAATTAAACCGAAAGTACGTAAATGATAAAACGTAATGCATGTCTAAGTATAAGATAATGATGGATTAAATAAAACTAAAGGTTAATTGGTTATTAAATACATCGATTTATTGACAGACACATATACAATGCTCGTATATAATGCTAGTATTCCTTTAAAAAAAGAAAATGATGGGATTCAATTGTCGTCTACAATAATATCGTTTAAAAAATGAGCTGGTAAACGGATATCTTCCTCTTGGTTTCTCGCCCACCCTAAATACCACACTACACACATAATGTGGGTACAGCAACCAAGAGTGCGCTTACCGCTTAGACAACTGCAATAGTAGTTTTCTATGGCTTCTCTGCCGCTTTTCTCTCTATCTACTATAATGTACGAATAATATATTTTTGACCTAGTATGTCTAGATTGTATTCGACATCTTAGCAGCCAAACATTTGTTGCTGTGATGCCGCACCTGCCTAGGCCTGTAACATCGGGGTCCCTATACGTTTCTATATTATAGAGACCTTGTCGCACATGCTCCGCATAATAGCTGCGGGCTAGCTTCACTTGGTATGTACCAAGTGCAAAAATGGTTAAATCGTCCTCAGTCAGCAAAGGAAAATCACTTATGTTAGGTTGGTTTCCTGTAATGCTATCGAAACTAGCCCGTCTACGATTAAGGTTGTTGGCTAGGACATACTCTGCTAGGTTATTTGGTTGGTTCACTCTTTGGTTTATAACTTCTATAAATGTTTCAGCGTGAACGTTATCTGACAATGGTTCTCTGCAAGCATTCAATAATGCAGCACCTATTCTAAAATCTGTCATCATATGAGGCAAAGCACGATTGAAAAAGTCTTGTCGGAATAGTTTAAAATCGCGTTTGACCAACCATTTATAACTTCAACAACCCAGCGGCACATAGTAACCAACCTAGACTTATTCGCTTGTTCTGTCGTCAATTGATCTTCGTCTCGATTTTTTGTTTTCGGTAAGTGAGCTTCATAACCATAGGCATGTAAGTCGTCGATTACGTCGCGAAACCCACGGTCTAAGATGAACACATCTCCATGTTCAAAAAACCAATGGAAAGGATTTCCTTCGTCGTCAATCATATTTGTCATTATTTGTGCATCTGATTCTATGGCTGAATATGGCCCAAAGGCATCTAAAATGTGGCCATCGCAGCACACTATTAAAAACGGTTTCAACAAATTCGTGTATTTGTGTAGACTATATGATCGCTTTTGGAATAAATAGTTTGCAGACTTTTGTATATATATATAAGTGGCGTCTGCTATCACAATTGCCTTTCTGTTTAAGGCATTTGCATTTCCAAAAATTGCATTTGGAACTTGTAGGTTTCGGTTAGCTACATCAATTCTATTGAGATGATCATAACCAAGATGCCGGGGAACGAAGTCCAGTAAAAGAGAGTCTCTGGCGACGTTAAATGTCGTTCTAGGGTTCTACGGCTCATATTAAAAAGCGTCGCCAGCCTTTCATTTGCTTCACCGCTTCGCAGTTTCATTAAGTAGCATGCCAAAGATGTTTTCGGGCGTGTTGATACGTTCGACAATGAAGGAGTTTGTTCCAAAATATTCATAAATTGGTCTCGACTAACGCCTAATCGGATGTATACTTCATTTGGGTCCATGTCATCTATATTATCAAAATCTAGTATAGATCCTCGAAGCACCGCGATTTTCATGAGGCTCATGATATGCACAAAATGTGTGGCATTGAAGTCGTGGAGCAAGTTAGGGCTGTCAATTATTTGATCCCAATCATTGGATACCAAATGATGATCGCAAACTCTTGCACTATTTGGAATATAAAAATTAAAATGAATCAAGAATGTCACTTTAATGTTATCCGGAATCCTTCGGAGATCCGTTCGTCTGCAGTTTTCATACATACAACGCGTTGCTGTATTAGGGAGTCTTGAATATTCTTCAATATGTAATACACATTCGTGTGGACGGTCTTCTCTTGGCTGCGAAGCTCTTTCTGCCCGTTGCCAGCATGGTCGACAAATGTACTCCTGACCATTGTATTGTATCTGAAAATGAGAGTATTACAATTAGTTAAAACGCTTAGTTATTTTCATTGAACGCTGTTCAAACAAAGCGAAATATAAAGAAAAATATTTTACTCGATTGCCTAAGCAGTATTAATTATCTCGCTTACTCATACGTAAATACCGATACTTCTATCCCGTTCTCGCCCCGTGGATCAAACGGAACGACAACGTCGCCGCGTCGGTAACAGTTTACTTACTACTTACAGCGAAATGTAATCTCAATGCGCGAGAGTTAAAACACTGTGACCACCTCAAGTTAAACAGTACTATATTGTTGACGTGACAACTAAGAAATAATGATTTCGTTTGATGTACTTACCTGATGTTCAGAGGTAAGAGCTTCAAAGATATATTGGCCTACAGCGGGATGTTCTTCAAACCGAGCACGAGTTATTTCGTATCTTCTTCTGTTTATCACGGATCGATTACATAAAATACACACTTGGCGATTATCTGCCATTGTTATAGGAATCTGCTTAAAAAAAGTCCAAAAAAACGAGCACAAGTCACCAAGATAGATATTAACAAGTCCGATATGCAAGCCAGAGTCAAAAGAAATTGTTAAACAATAATAATCGCACAGTACTCAACGAAACAAATGTCAACGATGGACTGCGCTGTGCGCTCGAGCATAACGGTAATCGCCGAGTCGCCGAGTGCGAGCGGCGCTCGTCGCTGATTGGTTGACGCATGAAACATGGCGAGACCGATTTTAACAAAGGTTCTTAGACCTCTAATAGAAAAAGTATTGAATATTAGGATACATAAATAATAATGAAAAAAAAATAGTATTTTAATAATAGTATTTTAACTATATTTTTTTTCCCAAACGGTATTTCATAGTACTCCTTGAACAATATTTGTTGTCAAAGATCTCCCCTTTCAAATGACACTAGTTTCATTGATGGCCGCTCATGGGCCGCAATGCCCATTGTCCTTTATTTGTAAATGAATAATTCTTTTTACCCTTCCCTTGCCTGTGGGTGTCGTAAAAGACCACTAAGAGATTAAATATGCATATAACATCTATGCAAGAGAAGGAAAACACGAAACAAAATACTACGCGAACACGTCTGACCAGCGTGGTATAGTAGGTCAATTTCCCTCCTACTGTGGGGGAGGCTCGAGCCCAACAGCGGGACGTATATGAGCTGAAATGATGATGATGATGTTGAATTCTTTTTATGAAAAATCACATATCTTTTTTATCTAAAAGAGAAATAGTAGATACTACTACGATTTTTTTTTACAATGAAGATGACTGATAATAAACAAATACCACCATCATTTATAATAATTGATCGTACGAAAAAATATTTACGATGCGCGTTTCTTTCTTATGAGATAGACAGTTTGTTCTAGGTAATTGATGAGGCTCCGAAGCTTCTTTGCGAGCGGCTAATCATTCAGGAATAAAAAGAAAATAAATAGAAAAACCAAAAGATACGTGCTAATTAATTCTTCACATTCCCTAAGGAGCAGAATAAAATATGTGTACTGTGTACCCAGCAAAACTAAATACATAGCTCTATGTTTTTTTTTAATGTTCTTAGTGGCAAATGATTCAAATTAATTGGAAATTCATTCCTAGTGTTTTACAAACTAAAACAAACTAGTACAAACGAGGGAATTTCTTTTATATTTCTCCTTCATGGGGGGAGTTTTATCAGGCAATGTGTTGTATATCATCATCGTCATCTCAGCTCATATATGGACCACTGTTGGGCTCGAGTCTCATCTACAATGGAAGGGAAATTGCCATAATATACCACGCTGGTCAGACGGTGGTTGGTATTTTTCTTTTTTTTTTTATGGGTGGGCTATGGTAAGCGCACGCGCGGTCCAGTCCGTCCGGGGCGATGAAAGGACGGCGCGCGGGCCCATAACCCACCCGTATCCACGTCACCTCGTTGTTGGGCCGACCACCGGAGCAGATGTGACTTGTCGTCAGTGGTCGACAGACGGTGGTTGGTATAGGATTTTACTTAGATTTTACCTTTTAGAAAAATAATTGGGGTGGTGAAGTGTTTTTTTTTATTTCTGTTGGTGAGAAACGAGCAAACAACTCTTTAACTTATCCTATACCTGTATCGACAAAAAATACATACATACATATATTCACGCCTCTTTCCCATAAGGGTAGGCAGAGACCACTTCCCTCCACTTACTACGATCTTGACATACCACTTTCGCCTCCTCCACATTCATTAATCTCTTAATGCATATTATTTGGTTTAGGGTACTTCTAACCTGGCCTTTCTTAAGAACGTCCCCTTGGTCTTCCCCTTCTAACATTTCCGCTCAGATTCGCCTTATAAATTCTTCTTGTTAATCTCCTTTTATTCATTCTCTCTATATGACCAAGTCAACTTAACATACCTTTCTCAATCCTTATCACTACATCAACATTCATACCACCACAAAAAATAAGACGAAATAATTCTGCGAAGTGATATCCACTTGTGCTAACCAAGCGTCGTGGGTTAGATTATCACTTAGAGCAGTGCTTTGTACAATCTATAAATGACTATTCCTAGTCTGGGTTTTATTTGTTAATTTTATATTTATAAAGTCACTCACATAAACGTAAATTCCAAACGGTGTTGTCTTTAAAGTAATAGAAAAAGTTGACATAAAAGTCTTTAGAACACGAACTAGAGCTTATAGTTGAATGCGGATTTAAATTATCAGGATATCCTTCATCTAACTTAATTAGAACGTACATTAATAATAATTTATATTGTTAGGTTAATGGCATTGCTCTCAAGGTTAACTATTGTTTCGGCAATTCAATCAAAGATGGCTACTGAGATGCGATACATGTATAGCTGTGAACTACAAGATAATTTTATAGATCGAATCAGTATTGGCTAACAGTCCATTGTGGGTTACGTTATTCTAAGAACAGTAGGCTTTTGTTATTGGATATAAGAATTGTAAGTGGGAAAAGATGTAGACACCAATAGCTTATCTGGCAAAGATAGATGGGTTGATTTATGTCTAATGATTGTTTGGAAATTGTATTGTTCTTTTTAAATCCATTTACAGCAAATAGGATAGCATAAATAATCAAATCGCATTGCATAATTGTATATTACTCTCAACGTGCTCTGTATTAAACGTATTAATCAATAAAGCCTCCATGGTTTTGTAGATAGCATCTTCACTGCAATTCCTTTACAGTTTATCTTAAAATAAAATAAAAAAATATCGTTAAAAGACAATCTGTAACTTGCTTTTTTTAATAGTCCTCAAGATTGTTACATGATAACAATCATCAACAATAACAATCATTTCAATAGACATTCGTAATTAATAACATTATTAATAGCGACTAAAATAATATTATTTTTTCATCCGTAATAATTTTATTTCTCAAACACGATAAGCTTAATCAGTGAGGTAATCATTTATCTCATTGCAAAAATATAATATGTAACATAAAAATACAAGTTATAAACTTGTTTATTCATAAAAAAGACGTAACAAAGCATTTTTGTAAGAAACTTTCAACCTTTTTATTGATGGCTGTATCGAAAAAAAGGCATTCTTTATTGACAATATTATTGAATTCCTCAGCTAGAGCGCGGGGAATTTGCTCCTTGAACATCAATTCCAACCGCTACATCTACGAAGCAATATTTTATTTATTGTTCTGCATAATCCTTTAGGAAGAATAGTGAGATATTTTCTACGAATATAAAAATAAATTACATGATTTTTTATGGAGACGTATTGATATGATAATGAGACAAGGAAAATTTCCATAAAGAAAATATTTCAAGTTTGGGCTGCGGTTCGTGGTTTTAATTAAATTTGTTTTTCATTTTGAATACAGTGTAGATAAAATCCCTTTAGGTAATGTTTGCCATATTAGAATGAGGGTTATTGTAGTCATTATATTTAGCCAAAAATGCTGTAGTATCTGTTGTTCTATAGTTACATTAAAAGCAAAGGCCATCTTGTGACATGTCGCGTGACAAGACGAGACAGAAATAGTTAACTTAAGTCGTTGAACAGCTTGAAAACCATTGGCGTTATAAAGAAGCCGGCTACATGTAAATTTAGTCTGTCATTTTTAAAGGGCTTCTTGTACATGGTTTAATGAATACACGATACTGTTGAAATCCACGAAGCTACCTTACCATTAAGATTTGACTCGTGTGGTGACGGCATCAGATTTTAATTGTAGCAACCCTTTACTTGGCGATAATGTCATAAAAATTAGCCGAAGGATTGCCGAGAGAGAGAGTTCTTTTCGGAAACGGATCAAGTAGGGAAATTGTGGCAAATGCCCTACTAAAGATTGACTGTGCCATACGGCATTTTATTGGGAAACTACGAACTGTTGTTCCTGAACAACGAAAAACTGAATTAAGAAGTCGTTAAAAATGTATCGCATGCTTGTGTTTCCATTGTTTTTGGTAACTATAGAAGTAGTAACATATATTATCTTAAGGCATATATGTCGCCTCACTAAACTCGAGTCTCCTACATAGTCTGAAAGATAAAGCTAATATACGTACATCCATCCATATATCCATCCATACATCAGCCTATAGACGTCCATTGCTGGACATAGGCCTCCCCACGAGAATGCCACTCAGAACGGTCCGGCGCCACTTGCATTCAACGGTTCCCTGCAACTTTTAAGATGTCGTCAGTACCTACATCTAGTAGGGGGTCATCCTACGCTGCGTCGTCCGATTCGTGGTCGCCACTCGAGAACCTTTCATCCCCAACGGGTGTCGGTTCAACGAGTGATGTGGCCTGCCCATTGCCATTTCAACCATCCTACGATACCGATTTTACTCCGAGCTTTCCTTTTCATTATCTCTTAGTAGTGATATATGCTGATGAATGAACCAGTAGATCCGTGGTTAAAGATCGATGTAAACTTCAATGAAATCGTAATTACAACGTTAGTGCTTTTTTACGTTTGTAGTGACAGACGAGCAAACAGCACACCTCATGCTAAGTGATTTGAGTGTTGATTCTGCCGCTCATAGACCTTTGCTAGGCCGCTGCCTATCATGCAGATAGTAAAGGGAGTGTGAATGTGTTCAATGAGGTTAGACAAAGGCATCATCATAAACTATCTCTGTTGACTGACCCTGTTAACAGTGCGGTGCTACCATTACAAGTGTGTTTCTACCTCTATTATATTGAAAATTGTTAAGCACCTTATTTCATCATCATCATCTCAGCCTATATATGTCCCACTGTTGGACTCAGGCTTCCTCCATAATGGGAGGGGAATAGACCTACTATTTCACGCTGGGCAGATATGTTGGAATAGGTTTTTTATTTCGAGTTTTCCTTCTCTTGCACAGACGTTATATGCTTATTATATCCCTCAGTCGTTTACGACATCCACGGGCAAGATAGGGAGTGGTGAATTGTATTCTTACTCCGTCACCACATGGATAAGCACCTTATTTATTAAATAAAAAAAATAATGATATCTGATGTTTACGCGAGCACTACACATTGTAAATAAAACTACTTTTACGGATTATATCGCGTTTGTATTTGATTTATGATTGCCCGACGTTTCGAACACTTTGCAGCATTCATGGTCACGGGCAGACTAAGGTGTCTCACGTCCAACAAGTAATCGTTATTACAGACATTTACAATTATCTACCCGATACAGAAAATAGTTATAAATTTATTAAATTGTTACCCATATTTTAGTACAAATTTATTGCCAGTGTAAGAAGAAAATGAATCTATATGAAAAAATTATATTGTTTATGGTTAGTAATTATTAATTATTAAATTTGTAGCAATTATTATTACAATTTGTTGATTTAAAACTAACAAAACTAATATACTACCACCGGATCGGAACGCGGCTACACTGAGAAAGATCCGGCAAGAAAACTCAGGGGACATGATGCTAAATTAATATTGATTTTTAATTTTAGATGCGGCTTACTAAAAGATTTTTGATTTATAAAATTATCTTTAACTATTATTATTGTGGGTCAAATCTAGACAATAAGTGCTCACAGTATCATGCAGTCTTGTGGTGGTCTCTTTGGATTTATTTTTAATTATGTTTATAACAGGATCCCAGCTTGATGGTATCCCAGCCATCCTCTCTATTGAAATTTTTGTGTTTTTTGATTTCAATAGCCTCGCGTACCATTCTAGGCAGGTATCGGTGTTTCTTTGCGAGGACTTGAGGTTTATCAAACCTAATGTTATGTCTGTAATAACGATTACTTGTTGGACGTGAGACACCTTAGTCCGCCCGTGACCATGAATGCTGCAAAGTGTTCGAAACGTCGGGCAATCATAAATCAAATACAAACGCGATATAATCCGTAAAAGTAGTTTTATTTACAATAAAAAAAATATATTATAATCGAAGCAAGCAAAATATAATAAGCTCAAAGGAACTTTGTCATATGTTTAGAAGTATAGTTTAATGAAAATCATTCAAGCGAACGTAATACGTGCTCTTCAGTATGAACATAGTTATGTGTACTAATTAGCTATGATTAATTCACCGGTGCATTTGGTAGAGTGCTTGCTCACCTGTCGCTCGAATATACTCGGAATATACGTTATTGAAATTCACAACGATTTATACGTCCGTTAACGTCAGAAATTATAATAAGCACGCTTATGGGAACAAGAATTCAAGGTCTTGTTGGTTTTATATTATTTTGCCTGTCCGGTGACTGATGAAGAATATAATTATCGTTCGATAATAATAAGAAATACAAAAAATATACGAAATAAAACCATGTGGCGTGGTATAAAACGGCATTTAATGTTCTATTATAAAGGAGACTAATGAATATTAGCGCGATTTCCAAGTGCTATAATTTTGAACAAACAAAAAACTCGACTTCAACCGTTTTCATGAGAAAAAGTATGCAGCTTACATTATCAGAACTGGACTAAAAATAAAATGGGATCATATAATAGGAAGCCAGCTTTTAAATAAAAAAAGAATCATCAACATCCATTTACCCAGTCGAAAGTTCTGACAAACATAAAAACGGAAAAATTCAGTCGAATTGAGGAACCTCCTCCTTTATTGAAGTCGATTAAAAATGAAGAATCTTATTGTGTTTTTTCTTTCGTCCTCATATTTCCCAACGTACCATTAGACAGAATATCATCAATCATCATCATTGATTAATATGACAAGCTATTGTCCATAATAAAACGGCAATAAATAATTAAATACACACTGGTAAAGGTTGTCGCAGAAAGTTTTATTTTGACATTTTCATTTCTTGCAATAAAATTATACATCCGTTTGCCGTACGCGGAGTCCTACCGCAATACTGATTCAATTATCCAACCTTTAGCGTGGACTGGCATATGACGTTCAATTTGTCACTCACATTTTTTCAATTTTATGGGAGACATGCGCCATCAGAAAAAGGTTTATACATTCTTTCAGTCTAATATTCTAACTTTTCAGTTATAATAATGTGACAGCATCATACTGTCAATAGTCGTCTGTCTACAGCCGCGGGCTGATCCATCCAGGGTTGTACCACACTCGCAGAAAATCGACGTCTAAGTAGTAGCAATTTGTTACTGCTCTTCGTTCGGTGAGTGAGAGAGCCAGAAGCCTAACTTTCTGAGGGTGTTCACGTGTAATGGGTTTTGGTGATGCCTTTAGTATCACCGAAACGCATTGTATGCATACATACGCTCTTCACTTTGTTCACGGTAGGCAGCGGGCTAGCAAAATTCCATGGATGGCAGTATCACTCACCTCAGAAGGTCGCTATTAGCTCATTTCAACAGCAATAATAAAAATTAACGATGACACTACCCTTTTATATGAATCGATAATGACTTGGTACCACCGTCACCATTCTACCAAAGTATCACTTGACATCGTAGCAGGGTTCATCCATTCACCTGGAAATGTTATGGTCTTCAACTGTACGTTTCCAGCGATCATTTCTCCCACGTACGTGCAAGCTCTGGAATGAACTACCTGCTGCTGTGTTTCCCATGTCCTTTTTTAAACGGGGTTTAAGAAGAGTATTCTCTTCACGGTAGGAAACGGCCTGGCTGTGCCTCTGGTATTGCAAAGGTCCATGTGCGGGAGTATCACTTACCATCAGGTGTGATGCTTACTCGTTTATCACCGTCGGCAATAAAAAAAAGTCACTGAGATTAGGCACTTAACATGCTAGGTTATTTATGAAACATGTTTACGAGTGAATAGTTCCGCCTGTGGGATTCATTTTTCACTTGTAAACAACTCCTTCCTAATAGGAAAGAAATTGACTTATTATACTGTGCTTGTCAGACATGTTGGTGCAGAGCTTTATTTCGAATTTTATTTCTCTTATATAGATGTTTCCATGTGGTGACGGAGTAAGAATACAATTCACCACTCCCTATCTCGCCCGTGGATGTCGTAAAAGACGGCTAACGGATATAAGGAAAGAAGGAAAGCTCGAAACAAAACCCTATTTCAACACGTCTGACCAGCATGGAATAGTAGGTCAATTCTCCTCCCATTATAGAGGAAGCCTGAGCCCAACAGTGGGATATATATATACGCTGAGATGATATAGATGTTATAAGCTTGTTATATCTCTTAGTCGCCTTTTAAGATACCCACTGGCAGCTTAAGGTGGTAAGAAATCGTATTCTTGGTACGTCACTACATATAGAGCACCATTTCTCAAATAATAATTCTATAATCACCTATTAGTTGTTCTTCATTGAAAAATGGTACAGGGATCTTTAATTTGGAGACGGTACCCCCTCAGGAGGTGAGGGTATCCCCTCAGGGTATTCCATCGAGGCGACCACAAAGGACAAGGAACGTGGTTACCGGTGGTCGGCCCAACGACGAAGGCGACGTACTACGGTGGGTTACGAGGCCGCATGCTACCCTCTGTCGCCCCGAACAGAGCTGGGCGGCGGGTGCGCTAACCGTAGCCCACCCCAAAAAAGGGATTCTTAATTAATTAAGTTTGGACGGATTCTATTTATCAACTCCACTATAGATGTCCAATGTCGACACCACTATAGATGTCCAAGGCTGTCTGTCTTAGTAGTTAAAATATCTCACACTGACTCATTGTGATAGTGTCAAAGGTTCAATTCCCACGCAGAACAATAACTTGTGAGATCCACAAATGTTGTTCTTCTGAGTTTGGATGTTATTTGTGTCCAATATTATAATATATGTTTGTAAAGACCTTCGTAATACATGGACATTTTAAGGAATCAATTTCTTTTATCAACGCCTAATAGTAGATGTATATGAGGTGACGAAGAAGAAACGTAAATAAAAAAAATGATTTGATTTTCATAGCTCGTCTTGATCCGATATCGCCATCTGGCTTGTTCGTAAAGTAGGGGTGGTATGAAAATGGCAGGCCACCCCATGAAACATTCATGAGCCGTGTTCGGTTTGGACAAAAAGGAAGTTAAATCTACACATTTTGTGACTTGTTGCTGTGAAAATGAATAACTACTCTTTCGAAGATTGTTAATGTTTTATGTATATTTTCGAATATTACTATAATCTACTTTTTTTTAATAATCTACCATAATCTTTATATTCATTTACATATATTTTTGAATATTTCTATATTTTTTAATAATCTACTCTTAATAATCTTTTATTCTCATTTAACGCCGGTGGTCATAATTTTTTTTAAGTTGTTGGGTCGCTCTTGTAGGCCTTTAGGCTTTAAAGTAACTAAAATTATTTAATAAAATCATCTGTATTTCTTTTATTTTAATTACATAATAAACTTAAACAAATATCAGAATATCATTGTTTTATTCGCTGTAGTGACGGAGTAAGAATACAATTCATCCCTCTCTCGTGCCCGTGGGTGTCGTAAACGGCGACTAACAAATATTTTGTGCATATCATAATTAAGCAAGAGGAGAAAAACTCGAAATAAAACCCTATACCAACCCGCCTAACCAGCGTCGTATAGTAGGTCAACTTTCCTTCCAATATGGAAGTGGCTCGAGCCCAGTAGTGGGACGTATATGAGCTGTTATGATGAACCCAAACATCTCGAAATTAATATTATCAACAAGGTATTTTCACTGCTTGAAAGTCTCAAGAGAAGTGATAGAAGTCACAACCCGATCTGCTCGGTAAATATGATGTCGCAATGATTGACGCTGGTAGCGTTCCACTACAATAGACTATCCATCTTTTAGAACAGTATAGCCAGTAATTTTTATAATTCAATAATGTAAAAGTTATTTCTTTGTTAAACATTACCTTTAAAAGTATCTTAAAGAGTGACAATATTGATTTCTCTCCAATTCTGTAGAGACATGCATAAAACATAAGACTTTTTATCAACATATTTATGTCGCAAAGTCTTAACACAGGGGCGTCTTTCATGAATACAATATGGGATAATGTTCCATGAATTAAGCATTTAAACGTTTATTTTATTCATGATATACTAAAATTTATGTTCAGAAAATAATTATTTATCTTTACCAGGAAATAGTAGTATGAATAAACGTTTTGTATTTTATGTTTAAAATATAAATACAAGTAGTAAATATTCATCAGTGTTTAATAAATACGTCTATAAAATATATCTATTAAAAGCATATCTGTAAAGATTGTAAATAAAACTACTTTACGGATTTTATCGCTTTTGTATTTAATTTTTGACTGCCTGACTTAGAAACTAACACCTAACACTTTGCAGCGTTCATGGTCACGGGCGGACTAAGATAACTCACGTTCAACAAGTCACCGTTATTACAGAGATTTATAATTATCTACCCACTACAGATATTTGTTATTAAATTCTGACCCACATTTTGGTACAAATTTATTGCCAGTATAAGAAGAAAATGATTCTATATGAAAAAATTGTCTATAGTCTGCCTGTGACCATTAACGCTGCAAAGTGTTCGAAACGTCGGGCAATCAAAAATCAAATACAAACGCGATGAAATCCTTAAAGTAGTTTTATTTACAATGTGTAATATACACGTAAATATCAGAAATCATTATGTAAAGATTGTGTTTTATGTTAGCATTTGTATTTACTGAAAACCAAAAGAATTTATTAAAAGATCTATTTAAAGATCTTCATTCTCAGCCATTAGGCCCACTCTTAGCTCCAAATCTCTTTAATATTATGAAGGCAATTGGTATATTATACCGCTAGTCAGACGAGTTGACATATAGGTACATATTGCACCAGTACACATACATATTGCGTTTAACCCAAGTAATTACGACAAAAGCAGGATGATGACGTTTAAAAGTAAGGAAATTAATAAAAACATTTACCAATTTTAATGAAGAATGTATTAAATACTAAGTATGTAGTTCAACCTTCAATAAAATTCAATTAAAGAACGTAAAATTCAGGTACACGAACAACAAAATTATTTCCAGAAATTTTCTTGAGCATTTTAGAAGGAGATTATTGAAATTCCCGAAGGCTAGTGTTACGGCTAACGAGTCCTCGCGGCCTATTAAAGAGGAACACGGACGATATTTAAGTGTCACGGTGCCGGTAAACAAAAGGTTGAAAATGTCGCCTCACGCCGTGTAAACCTTTATTAAATTTAATGTGTACAAGAACAAGAATTGTACCGTAATTCTGAGTTATACAATTAGAGACATTATTAATGTATTGTGGAATAAAATAAGTGTAAGAATTGAGTTTATTTTTTATTTTTTTTGTATAGCATCAGTGTGGAAAGCAGAGTTGTACACATTAACTAATCTTTATAAATATAAATGTTCTATTCCTGTGTTTTTAAGTGAAGTTAATTTAAACGACTGGACTAATAGCGATGAATTTTTTTGTGTATATTCAAGTGGGTTCGAGAATGATTGAGATTAATATTTGAACCCGTTAAGTGGCGCCGTGATCGTTATCAAAGATAATTATTTTTTTTTATTTGAACAGAACGGCGTTTGTTGGGTCAGCTAGTTTTGCTATAAAATCGTTAGTTATAAATAATAGAGTACAAGCCAAGGTAATTCTCAGCTCATACTTTATTCATCATCATCTCAATGAATATACGTCCCACTGTTCGCTTGGGCTCGGGTTTCCGCCATTATGGTCGAGAAATTGATCTATTATACCATGCTGGTCAGACGGGTTGTCAAAGGGTTTTGTTACGAATTTTCCTGCTCTTGCATAGTTGTTATAAGCATATTATATCCCTTAGTAGTCTTTTACGATATCCACGGGCAAGAAAGGGGGTAGTGAAATATATAGTCCATCACCACACACACATAGTGTTCACTATTACTAATCGAGAAAGCTCTACACTTCAAGGTTTAAGAATATCCCCGAGGAAATACGACGTAAAAAATCTGTAGATGACCACGTTAATGTTAATTTAGAATTTTTTGGATACTGAAGGATTCAAATCCAAAACTTCACAATCGCAGCGGCATTCTAATAGACTAACGAGTCAGTGTAAGCTTTCATCGTTTAAATACTTCTTTACTTTTTTCCAAGCATTGAAAGGAAAAAATGTTGATAAAATGATCAAAATTTAAAGAAATTTTTTTTTGTAGAGCTTTACCAATATTCAAACTCCTTGTATAGAGGCAAGTGTGATTGAGCAATTGATTACTACATGGGATACTACTGTATTTCAATTGATTGAAATAGAATTTATTTCCATTTATTTTCCTTTTTTCATTTCAAAAATCATGCAGGGCTTTTCACATAGAAAAACCTTTTATGTCAAATGCTTAATAAACAAAAGTAAAAAATAATGGAGAAAACCGTATAGTTATAATTATAGCGACAATTTTACTTTGAAAGTAATAATCTGAATAATAAATAAGCATACGATATATCGTCCGTGTGGTGACGAAATAAGAATACATTTCAACACCCCATTTCTTGCCGATGGGTATCGTAAAAGTCGACTAAGGGATAAGGGATATAGTATGCAGAAAATACCTATGTAAGAGAAGACGAACTTAAGGAAAAATTCAATACCCAGCCGTCTGCATGGTCGTAGGTCAATTTCTCTCCTATTGTAGATAAGACTCGAGGGCTGCAGTGAAACGGATATGAGCTGAGATGATGATGATATATGATACGAGATAAAACTCTTCCCATGAAGGAAATAAAAGAAATACCCACGTTAGCACTAGTTTATCTTAATCGGTAAACACTTTAAATAAATTTCCAATTGACTTGGTTTCAAGTTTAACTGTGGTGATCTTTTCTCTATTTCGCGAATAAGTTTCATAGCGTGGCATGAAAAAATTATAGAGTATGCTTATTTTTAATTAATATGCCATGTTATCAGATGAGGTTCAACTCAAGTTTTCCAGCTGAAAAAGTTTGTAATGAAAAATAACGTTCGAGTGTACTAAATAATAAATCATTGGGCCATCAGAAATTGTGCTTGTAATTAAAACCTTGAACGTTGGCTTTGTAAGAGATATAAAAATAGACGAGGCAAGAGAAGCAGTGAGCATGAAATATGGCAAGTTGAATTGCAAAAAGAAAGTAACATCACTCAAAACCAGTTTAGATTCATGTCAGCCCGCGAGGCATCTGAAGCCATATTTGTACTGCGTTAATTGTGCAAAAAATATCGTGATACACACAAGATACTCATATATGTGTTCTCCTGCTGTAATTAAATTTATAGTGAACATTTTTCTTTAAGGGGTGACTATGATTAAGTTATAACCTGTGCAAATATCCAGTAAAACCCATAGTAATGGCAGAACACTTTCTCCGGTCTCCCGGTGAATTGCCGGCAAAAGCCATGAGCGGGGACGTATGCTCCGCTTGCTCGGGGGTACAGGTCCTCCACATCTCTAGTGAGGAGGCCAGGCGACTCGATGATTCGTCGCTTACTGAGCGCTGTGCAGTTGGAGCGACCCCAGGGCCATGTTCGAAACTCTTCAGTATTTCCTACCGATTGATATCCTGACGGACGGCCAGTCTGATAGCAGACCACGCACTGCGATAAGCCTCTTACAGCTAGCCCTTTACAGTTGCGGGTGTAGGACCTCCAGGCAACTATACACGCGGCCCGGAGGTCAGTCAACAACCAACAACAACACGGGCCATGCCGCATTGCAGATCTGCGTCAATACACAGCAAATGCGGCCAGCGTTGGCCTGAAGCTGAAAGGACTGCCACGAATGAAGGATAGCTGCCTCTGCCAATAGGTCCGATTCAGTTGACCCCCAGTGTTTTATTTCTATTGAATTTAACAATACGAACATCTGGACAAGGCTACAAACGTCTTGAATAAACCATATTAAATTAAATTTTACACATCTTAACATTACAAAAGTTTACGTATTATTATACCAACTATCTTGATTTTTAGAAAGCCATTTAAAACGTAACAGTGTTGTATTCTTATAGCTTATATTCGTCCCCTACTGGGCTCAAGTCTCCTCCTCAATAGCAGTGATTTTGACCTACTATACCACGATGGTTGGACGAATTTGTATAGGGTATATTTCTTATAGCGAGTTTTCCTTCTCTTGCTTAGATATTAAATGCATGTTATATCTCTCAGTCGTCTCTTACGACACCAAGGTGTAAGACAGGGAGTGGTGAATAATATTCTTAACCCGTCAAAGATAGAGGGTGGGGACCATTCTTAACACGCCATCAGATGGGATTATTAGTCTGTCTGCCTCTTTATATAGACATCTATGAAAGAGAAGTTAATCTACAATACCCTCAAAAATGTCTCAAAATAATCTCTACTATAAATTCAGAGTTAAAGCATGATATTTACAAAATATTAGTAATTACCTATTTAAGTGAATGATTAAACCGCTCTCGACAATTGACTAATTAGTTGGATTATGGGATTACGTACACGTATTATGTCGTAATCGTATCAAGGACGTAATCACATCTTTTGAACTCTATGACACGTGTATTTAACGCTTGTAACGCTTGCACACATTGTCAGTTGATGGAATCCCTATTAACCTTTGAAAGGTCTTCATTTAAAACCATGACAGCCATTAATACATATCATATGTTCTCAATTTATTAAGTACGACGGTCTGTTTAGATGAAAACGATTTTTAGTCGATAAATATCTACTTATATACCCCCGTTTAAAGATAGATTACGAATTGTCTCTTATACGCGGTTAGTATAAGATTAAAGATGAATTTTCGTGTGGTAACAGAATAAGATAATAAGATTTAATTTATCCACGTCTATCTTACCCGTGGGTGTCGCAAATGAAGACTGAGTTATAGATATGATAGATATAATAAATATACAAGAAAAGAAAAACTTAGCAATATAACCTTTAACCAAGCCTGCTAGCCTGACCAGCATGGTAAATTAATTGCCTTCGTGTGGAGAAGATTCGAGCCGAGCACTGGGACGTACATATATGAGCTAATATTATGAAGGGACATCATAAATTATCACTACAAGTGATTGTATATTCAACACAAAATCTTTTGCAAGTTCATCTAGTCAGCGTGGTCCGTTACCTGTAGTTTAATCTCTTATTTTAGATAAGACTCACTAGTCATTTATATTAATATACTAACTGACCCAACAGACTTTGTTCTGTTCAAGTAAAATAATTCCACCTACCGGGTCCAATTGTAAATCTAAACCATTCTCGAATCATAATGATATCTGATGTTTACGCGAGCACTACACATTGTAAATAAAACTACTTTTACGGATTATATCGCGTTTGTATTTGATTTATGATTGCCCGACGTTTCGAACACTTTACAGCATTCATGGTCACGGGCGGACTAAGGTGTCTCACGTCCAACAAGTAATCGTTATTACAGACATTTTGTAATGTCTCGTCTCAAAATCGTTATTACAGACATTTTGTAATGTCTGTAATAACGATTACTTGTTGGACGTGAGACACCTTAGTCCGCCCGTGACCATGAATGCTGCAAAGTGTTCGAAACGTCGGGCAATCATAAATCAAATACAAACGCGATATAATCCGTAAAAGTAGTTTTATTTACATTCTCGAATCCTCTTGAACACACACAAAAAATTCATTAACATCGATCCAGCCGTTTAAGAGGAGTTCACTGACATACATACGTACAGAGGAAATTTATATATAAAGAAGGTATATGAGTTGAAAAGAAAAAATCAATAAATAGTTTCAACTTATTACAATTAGTTAAGTGAATCCATGTATGTTACTTGGCTCGCGAGACTATAATTGCCCACAGCAATGTCTCGAACCGAGGGGAAACCATAAGGGGATTTGGGTAATGTTACATAAATGCTTTGGATTAAGATTTCTCTGCGCTCATCACGTATAATGTAAGGATGTAACAGCCAGCTGACGCTAAATGCTCTAGTCCAACAAAAAAGCAACAATCAATCCTAATAATCGGTTATTTGTCAAAGTAAAACGTATAAATATTACTAGAGTTATTGATTTGTGAGATGTTATACTTGTCTCAGTTTACTTACAAAATTGACACAACTCATTCTTCAAGAACGAAATAACAGTTAACATGGTGTTTCCTTGTTCACTGTCAAACTTTTAATGAGATAGAACAAGACGTAACTACGTGTTAGAAGAGTACAATTCGCACATAGCATTGCTGTTTAATTACTTTCGTTGTCACTTATGAGATTTATTAAAAAAATCATCGACAAGTATCATCATCTGGGCGCATATACGTCCCACTGTTCAGCTCGAGCCTCCTCCACAATAGGAGAAAAATTCACCTACTATACCACGCTGGTCAGACGGATTGGTATAGGGTTTTATTTCGAGTTTTCCTTCTCTTGCATAGATGTTATATGCATAATTTATCCCTTTTTTAATGGGTGGGCTATGGTAAGCGCACACGATCCATTCCATCCGGAGCGACGAAAGGACGGTGCGCGGGCCCATAACCCACCCGTACCCACGTCGTCTTCGTATTTGGGCCGACCACCAATGCCGAGTTCCTCGTCCTCAATGGTCAGCCTGACGGAATACCCTTTTAGGTACCCTCACCTCATAATTTATCCCTTAGTCATTTTCTACGACATCCACGGGAAAGATGGTGAATTGTATTCTTATTCCGTCACTACACGGATAATCGACAAGATTTTTTATTATGGGTGGGCTATGGTAAGCGCACGCGCGGCCCAGTCCGTCCGGGGTGATGAAAGGACGGCGCGCGGGCCCATAACCCACCCGTACCCACGTCACCTCGTTGTTGGGCCTACCACCGGAGCAGATGTGACTTGTCGTCAGTGGTCGGCCTGACGGAATACCCTTTCGGGTAACCTCACCTCTCGACGTCCTGGGACATCGGTCGCCGTCGCGCGGTTAGCCTCTCTGCGGGTGACGGACAATTCCCCGGTCCGATCACCCGCGGCCTCGGCTAGGGCGGCATTAGGTGCAAATACTCGCGCCTGCGCCGCCCGAGTCGCCGGCGGCAGAACGTGTCGCCGAATAGGATCTCTACTCGCACACGATCCGCCGCCTCCTTCCGTGAGATTATAATCGACAAGTATTCGTGGCGGTTTTACCATACAGAGAACATAATGGTCTAAGTATCGCGTGACTAATTATCGCGGGTTGAATTACCATTCAAGATATTTTTTGTGCCATCCATAAATAATTAATTTTGTTGAGTGGGTTTAAATTTATGTACGTTCAATATGTTTCAAAAAGACCTCTCCATTGAAGAAGATTTCTTAATTATTTTTTTATAAAAAAACTTAGTTCCTGCTGCTGCTTCGCTTATATTAGTACTAGATTTTGGCAATACAGTCCTTTAGTATTTTGGCAATACAGTCCTGTAGTATTTTCCTGAATAAATGTTACTATTAATATTTTTTTATATAATCCCTCCCTCCCCTTCATCTATGTAGATGGAAGGGGAATAATACAGAAAAAGATATGTGATACCAATTATTCAGGCAAATGCTCTTATTAAATTAAAGATTCGTAAAGATAAACTCGTAGAAATAGTCATCTATTTAAAATCTTTTATGCTTTGTTAATTTAGTTCTTTGTTCATTTTCCCACTTTCTTCATTCATTTAGGTTTACCTAGCCATCTCTTCATCCATCCATCCATCAGCCGGTAGACTTTCATTGCTGAACACGTATCTCTCAATACTCAAAATTATATTCGCTCTTATTGGTCATAACGTTTTCTTGTCTTAACATTTAATTTGTGTATTTATTCTCATAAATTAAAGGCCTTACTTGCATCTTTTAACCTTTATAACTATTGATGAAATTAAATATTTATATTATTTAATTCAAATGTCAATCACTATGTAATGTCAACTGATTAATATGAAAATGACTGCAATAACGTTTAAATGCACAAACGTACCAGCATAATCCGTCAAGAATTTATTTAAATAATTATTTCATTTTATATCGAGGTTGTTATTTTATTAGAAGGTAAATAAAACATCTTAAGTTCGATAACATGACATTTCATAATGTCAAACATAAAGAAAAATCACATTATTTACCTTTCTTTAATGGATATGATATTTAAAAGAACATATAATTTATGGTTCCGTATTTATAAAATAAAGTGTAAAAAGTTTGTGAGGATGTATGGATGAGAAACTGATTTTTATCAATAAAATTCTACAGTAATGTAGCTTCTAATATATAAGCTATTTTACTGTAGAACAGAAGAAGGGGACTAACTATAACCATTTGCTTAAGTTATTCAGCAAAATCTCTATGAATATATTTATTTGATATTAAACGCATACACTAAGCATCTTCGTAACAATTACAAAATTTATTTTAAGGTATCATTCGAGTATATCTTATATCTTTAAACGAGCAATTCTTGTATATATATTAGTGATGTAACGAATATTCGCATTCGCATTCGCGAATATTCGCATATTTTTTTGCATATTCGCACTCGCATTCGCATTCGCGAAATTATTGCGAATGTTTTTGCGAATATTTTTGCGTGTATAATTTTTTTAAGTAGGTAATAATAGTTGGTTAATATAAGAAAATCCAATTCCATTCATTTCTTATGTTTTTAAAGCAATAAAAATAACTTAACCTCGTAATCACATTATCGGTCTTCACTTTATCGATTGGTATCATTTATTTATTTAGCTTTAGGCAATGAAACTTAACAATCAAACTTATAACATTTTAAAAAACAAAACTATATACTAAATGGCCTAAATGCTGTGTGGTAGCGGCTTCGAATACTACCAACCCTTGCTTTGCTCGTGGGTGTCGTAAAAGACGACTAAGAGCCCTAGATTGACTCGGACCAACTCCATCTGGCACCATTTGGGTCAACGATTACATTCCCAAGGAGGGTTGACGTCAGGCAGGCGGCAGGTCATAAAAGTCATTGCCGAAACTTTTTGCAATATGTCAAAACAGATGACATATTGCGTCGACCCCAAGTAATTGGGATAAGAGCAAGATGATGATGATGATGATACTAAATGGCCTAAATGCAATGTAATCAAACAAAAATAATCTTCTATGAATTTTTACCAAAGTTTAATGTTATAATTATCTTCTTAAACAAAACTAAAAATAATAATCTAAAAATACTTATACAATTAGTATTTATTTAACTTTGGGCAATGAAGCCTAACAATCAAATTGTCATCAGAATTTAACAAACAAAACTATATAGTAAATGGCCTAAATGCAATGTAAACAAACAAAAATAATCTTCTATGATTTTTTACTATAATTAAATTCAAATAAAAGCTTAATATGAGTTGCTGTCATCATAATCACAAAGTGTTTATAGTATATCTATATTATATAGTTTATAGTATTTATAATATAAATATAATAATTTTACATAAGAGTTAACAGTTAACACTTTAAGCAAACAAGAATAAAATTAAGTCTTTTACTTTAATAAAGCTAAAAAATTTAATTGTTATTAGAACTTGACACAAAATTTTAATGCAATTGAAACTAATAAAATTAAATTCTTCTATTAAACTTTTCTCGGTCTTTAGATATATTTTTAATGTTTAAATTATTAAACAAAAATTATATTCTTCTACAATAGACCATTAAATAAACTAACACTAAGTCTAACTCTAAACAAACAAAAAAATAAATTCTCAAACAAAAATACTTCTCTTCCTTAAAAAATCAGTTGTCTGTAACGTCGGTTTACTGACGATAGTTGAACGTGACAACGTCATAAGAAAATACTGATGGAATGGTTTCATTTTTTAAAAGAAAATTTTAATTTTATTTGTTTGATAGATATTTTGTATGGATCAAGCCTTAAATGGAACGCCTCAGAGCGAGGTAACGCCGCATACGTCATGTTTTTTCGTGTGTGCAGCCGGCTCCATCGAATTATAAGACGTTGTCACGTCAAAAATAACAGTTAATTATATATATTTTTCATATTAATAATTGAACTTCAGTAGGGGAATATTAAACTTTAAAAATAGTAGTTTTGAAGCCTTGTCTGCTTCAAGTCTGTTTCGATGTGGCGTGTAAATAAGTCCAGCACCACTAAATATGCGCTCGCTGGGGACACTCGTTGGTGGTGTAACTAAATAATGCTAAACTACAGGAAGCAGAAGAACTACAGGAAGCAGAAGAACGTATCTTTCTTTGTTCACTTTCCTCCAAGTCAAAGGGTCAACGTCATTTGCCACACGTTTATACTGAATATTCGCATTCGCATCCGCATTCGCGAATGTTGGCAGCAGATATTCGCATTCACATTCGCATTCGCGAATGTCCAAAATACGACATTCGTTACATCACTAATATATATATATATATATATATTCTGGATCTCGGAAACGGCGCCAACGATTTTGTTGAAACTTGGCATACTAGAGGTTTCGGGTCCAAAAAATCGATCTAGCTAGGTTTTATTTATAGAAAATGTTGTTTTGTCCGTGTTTTTAACAAAACAGACAATGACATTAAATTTTAAAAGAATATGAATTCAAATTTCGTTGTCAACGTCATGAGTTCCGATAGCCTTCGGTTTTAATTTTGGATTATGTGACATTTAAACAGCGTCGGTTCGAATCTCGGTGTTATTATTATTCTCTTTTTGTAGTTTTTTATAAAATTTTCATTATTTATTTTTTATTTTTTATTAATATATATCTAAATAAATTCGACAAAAATATTCCGAGCGAAGCTCGGTCAACCAGATATTATTGTTATTATGTGTCAAAGAAAAGGCAAACATTCAAAGGCATTTTAAATAAAATCGTCTCAAAGAGAGTTAAACAGAGAGAGAGATACAATTAATAACAATATGCTTCACAGATACCTACTGTCGCCACACTTCAAAGATGCGATGCAAAATGGTAAGCTTATCAAATATTGGACTGCTATGACGAATCCTCTTGAATAATATAATTTCTCCTTATTTATTATTTTTGTTCTATTTCTTATAACAGGCAGATAGACTAGCTACATATCTATACAAATAAATAAAGTTGAAGTGTCTGTAATGTCAGAATAATAGGTGTTTTTTCATACTTATTCGGTTATTAGCACTCTACCTTTGCCTAAAACCAGTTTAAAAATAGTTTGTCTGTTATTATCTTTGTGTATTATAAAATTTTGCTCGGTCCGGGACTCGAACCCGAGGAGATAGATAGATATTAGATTTAAAGTGCAGGGGTAAAGCGGCTGGAACCAAAGTGAAGCGAAAGCGGGTCGCTAATATTACATACATATAATATATACATATATAGATTAACGACTATACGAAGCCCGACCATACTCCTTGTGTTAGGAATATTATAGAACTTTGTAACCTTTCGGTTACATTATTCGACTATTGCGCAATTTAACTATTAAAATATATGAAACCGTAACCGTATCCCATATAAATGTTTCAAATAATTACAAAGAGAAATGGGATGCCTTTGTAGTTTTCGTTGTGGGATCAGAAATGACTAAAACTTTATATTGTAACTGTCTAAATAAATAACCTTACTAATATTATCAATGCGAAAGTAAGTTTGTTTGTTACGCTTTCACGCTTAAACCACCGAACCGATTTCAAAAACTATTTCACCATTGGAAAGCCTTAATATCAGGGAGTAACATAGGCTATATTTTATCCCGGGTATACGAGGGTAAGACGACTGAAAGTGCAACGAAAGGAGGGCGGGTTACTAGTAAATAAATATTTCTCTGTGTAGTGACAAATTAAGAATACAATGTCATCACGCCTTACCTTTCCGTCGCAATTTTAAAAATCAGTTGCTATCACCAGGAGAATGGCGAGGGACATTTCTTGAATAAGTTACAACTACAACTTCGGTCAACAGTTTATTAGCCAAGCGTAGCGGTTATGCGCCTTCTTCGAGACAGTTGTCTCGCGGCAGAAACTCGCGGAGTGTGAGCGGGAGAAACTCCTCTACGACAACACGCTCTGCAGCCGGTGGTTGGACAGCGTAGGCCCGAGCTGTTG
Organism: Lymantria dispar; assembly: GCA_032191425.1. Classification (NCBI taxonomy): domain Eukaryota; kingdom Metazoa; phylum Arthropoda; class Insecta; order Lepidoptera; family Erebidae; genus Lymantria; species Lymantria dispar. Next base: position 11,347,651 of record CM063448.1, read on the forward strand.
CACCTGACGCCATCCTAGCCGCGGCAACGGGTGACTGGATCTTTGAGCATTCCAGTCGCCCACAGCCAGGCTGACTGCGTGAGGGCTACGCCCGTCGACTGAAGACAATACCCGAAATGCTAACTCGTCTGCATGAGCTATTAATGACAAGGGCAGGTGGAGGTACAGGTAACCTGCGAATTTGGTGTTTGAAAGAGCTACGCACCCGGTGGGCTATGGGCTCGTTGGCTGGTGCGCAATGTACCATGGTCTACCGGAGAAAAAGGAGAAGCGACTTAGCACATAAAAAAGGCATATATCTAATAGTGGACATCGATAGAATGGGGGATGATAAGTATTCTATTTCTTCTTATACGTTTGATTTTAATTGAAAATTGCCGAAACTACTATATTTGCGAATTAGAAAAACAGAACTGAAATACTCTAGCTTATTATATACAGTTTGTATAACAATGCCTATATTCGCAGCTTCGATTCATCTATCAGTCCGCAGACGTCCACTAAGTATAGGCCTTCCCACGAGAAGGCCACTCAGAACGTTTTTGTCAGTTGTATCTAACGGCTCCCTGCAACTTTTACAATTTCCTCCATCCACCTCGGGGGGGCACGTCCTACGCTGCATCATTTAATTCGCGGTCGCCACTTAACGGTTGTCGGTTCGGCAACTGATGTGACGTATATATTACCATTTCATACACACACATCCGTTCTTCTACGAATTTCTGTATTTCATATTATATCATGAGGTGAAATACCGAGAATAGCTCTGTCTGGAGCTATATTCTCAGTTTCAATTAATCGGCAAATGTACGTTTTGCATATATGCATACATAAAATAATTACAACAGTCAATTAGCATTTAATATACCTACTGCTGGATTCAAGTCTTCTCCATAATAGGAGGGTAATGGGTCTACTATAACACACTGGTCAGACGGGTTAGCATTAGGTTTTGTTTCGAGTTTTTTTTTTCTCTTGGACATATGTATATACTACCTATATTCTAAGTTGCCTTTTAGGATACTCACGAACAAGATAATGTGATGGTGAATTATATTTTTAATCCGTCACCATACGGTAAGAACAAATTGTGTTATCAATAAGAATTAAAAACATTTACAAGGCATATAAGTTCACCAAAAGCAAGATATAATCTATATATTATTATAAAAATAATATGCTCATTGGAAATTTTGAGAGTTTAAGTATTTTTGATGATTACGTTGCATTACATTGCGTTACGTTACGTTACATTGCGTTTGTATTTGATCAACTGGCCCTTTATGGTCCTCATAATGAATAGACAATAATGTTTTTGAATTATTTTTTGTAACCTAGATACGGTACCCCCTCTTGATATAAGTTTAATAAAAAAAAAAAGTTGAATTAGTCAATCCAATAAAACTTCAAGGATACACGGCAGGTCCTGCCGTGACCGTAAACGATGATTCAAAACGTCGCGAAATTAAAAACCAAACAAATAAAGAAATCCGTAAAAATAATTTTATCTTAAATAAAGAGATAATAAGATTTTTCATGATTCTGTTCATCATTCACTTACAACGTGATTGCAACTCCAAATTTCAGTATATTTTTAGAGTGTTGGCGATAGTTTTGACAGTTTTTCAGTTTCAGACTTTACCAGGAGAATATTACTGTCCACTAACCTAGAGGTAACTTAGACAATGTTGACAATTCCCATGAAAAATTGTTTGCCAAATTGTATTTTTAATTCAAAGTCACACAGGTTCCTCTTTTACTACGGACCTCTAAAATATGAATTTAAGTTCTTAATGCATTTGTTTGATAAAAGACAAAATAAAGATTTATTCGTTTAAGTTGATGCATTAAAAAAGAACAGGAAGAAGTGTTTGCATTACTGATAATCGAAATGGTGATAAGTAAAGGTTTTACAATAATAACAAGAACGCGCGAAGTTTATTTTTCCCTACGTGAGTTTTATACGTTAGGACGACATCTCGACAACACTGTTGTTTGTTGCGTCGACAGGTATAGTAACCGAAAGGGTAACCCTCCGGGCTGACCATGTATGTCGAGGAATCTGTACCAGTGGTGGACCCAATGGCGGTGGAGAGGGAACATGGTAGGTTATAAAGCATGTCGCTTTGCAAGCGCCTCGGACAGAATTGACGGGATGGGTCTAGAGATTATAGCCTGCCAGAAATAGGTCAATTGTCCTTTATAACGATAAAAAGATCTGAACCGTGAAAACTGAGATACCTTGTGAGAAATTTAAAAGCGAAGCGATTTCCTGTCCATCACGCCTTAATCAGCTTATAGGAGCGGGTTTGTCAGAGATTGACGCTTTCTTTTTAATTCCACTTATTAGAGATAAACTCGCTGCCCTCTGCCTGGCACATTGCCATTTTGTGGTTAGTATTGAGAATTTATTGCCGGTGAAACGAGTAACAAGGGCTAACTATGTGATGTTTATAATAAAATAAAAACGGTTTTGGTTTGAAGCATATCGTTCAACGATGATTCATACCTCATCATTACTATTGCAGATAACTTGTGCTCTTTTTAATGGATCGACTTAAACCAATAAATCTTTATGTTTCTCATTAAATAAATGCATTAAGTCGTTAAGTAGTAGTTTCTTATCAAATAAATGTATTATGTCTGTTAGGGTTCCATAGTAAAATAATACCATAAGATTACTATTTATTTCTTCCGCATGGGATAATATCTATGTAAGAGAAGGTTAACTCCAAATGAAATGCTATACAAAACTATCCGACGGATGCGTGGTATAGCAGATAATTTTTCTCTAATTTTTTGTAGCGATGAGTTAAAAATCCGTGTGGTGACAGAGTAATAATACAATTCACCACCCACTTTCTTGCCCGTGGGTGTCGTAAAAGACGACTAAGGGATTATTGCGGATGATATCTATGTAAGAGAAATAAAACTTGAAATAAAACGGTATACCAAACCGTCTCACCAGCCTGGTATAGTAGTTCAATTTCCTCCCTATTATGAAGGAGACTCGAGCCCAATAGTGGGACGTATGTGAGCTATGATGATGAGTTAAGAGTACAATATGTCACCAACCACTACTGGTGGTAATAGTAAAATTCACCTAATTGAGCGATAGATTAGTGGGCAGCTACGCTCTTCTGGCAAGTCGTATCACAAACTAATATCGCTGTCTGCCAAGAACAACGATTGTGGCTTGATGAGTCCAATATCTAGCAATGGACGCCGAGAGGCCATATTCATAATTATATTTATAGGCATATTCCATAATTCATAATTATATTTTTTTTATTGCTGATGGTGGCAAAGGAGCAGGCAGCACATCTGATGGTAAGTTATACTGCCGCACATGGGCCTTTGCAATATCAGGGCCACAGCCAGGCTGTTGCCTACCGTGAAGTAAATACTCTTCTTAAACCTCGTTTAAAGAAGGACATGTCAAAGCGCTCGGGAAACACAGCAGCAGGTAGTTTATTCCAGAGCCTGCACGTACGTGGAAGAAATGATCGCTGGAAACGTTCAATTGAAGACCATAACGTTTCCATGTGAAATTGATGAACCTTGCTGCGGTATCGAGTGGTACGTTAGTAAAACGGCGACGGTGGTACCAAGTCAAAATTTAAAAATATTTACAAATATATTTATTGTTATTCATAAAATACAGGTAATAAAAGACTTTTATTTATTTATTATGACTACATAAAAAAAAATATTGAAAATAATTAGAAGCTACTGAGCCGATGAAGTGGAACTAAATGTTCTTTATTTAGCTGTAGTATGGATGGTTCACGGCCATTCAAAACTGTCTGTAAACAATGGATGTGTCTGTCATACCTACTTATTAGTTTGTAGGAAGTACATGTGTTTTTGTTTAAGGAAATTTAGTTATTTATATGGCGATACAATAAACTATTAACTAAGATTGTCCACACTAGTCTAATTATATAACTTGCAATGATTATTATATTCGTTATTTTCGTCATTTCAACTCATGTACGTCCCACTGCTGGGTACGAGTCTCCTCCATCATCATCGTCGCAGCCCACATACGTCCCACTGTTGGGCTAGGGCCTCCTCCACAATGGGAGGGAATTGGACCAACTATATATCATGCTGATCAGACAAGTTGGTATAGGATTTTATTTCCAGTGTTTCTTCTCTTGCACAGATCTTATGTGCATATTATATCCCTTAGTGGTTTTTTACGACATCCATGGCCAAGATAGTGGTGAATTGTATCCTCCATAATGGGAAGGAAATTGTTCTATTATGTCATGTCGGTCAGATTTGTCAGTATCACTATCATCATCATCATCATCCCAGGCCACATACGTCCCACTGTTGGGCTCGGGCCTCCTCCACAATGGGAGGGAATTTGACCTACAATATCATGCTAGTCTGACATGTTGGTATAGGGTTTCATTTCGAGTTTTCCTTCTCTTTCAGTCAGTATAGCTGGCTTTATTTCTGGTTGTCCTTCTCTTACATAGATATCTTACATAGATCCTTGAGTCGTATTTTGCTATACCCATGGTCAAACCTTAACAGAGATTTATGTTTCTTTCTTATCTTTTTCATTTCCTTTCATATATGATTCTGTTGGGCTGGAATGTCCTCCATAACGAGGGATATTGAACTGGCAAACCAGGCTGGTCAAACATAACTTCGGCATTTGCGATACTTAGGGACAAGAATTTTTACTAAAATTGCTTTACAATGACTTTATTTGACTCTATTAAATTGTCTCATAATCCTGATTATTAGGATTAGTATTATAATAATTCCTTAGTTATTTACAAAGCTAATTGTTATGATTGTGAATCAGTTAAAAGGGTTTGCTGAGAAAAATACGAAAAATAAAATGATATCACATTTATTACAGCGGAAGCCCCAAGATAGCGTACAAAATTCTATTATCTATTATCATGACCAAATGAAAGGGTTTGCTAAAAAGAATAAGATGAAACTAAAAATTTAAATTAAAAAAATATTTTGAAAAAGATTTAAAAACAATTGTAGTAAAATGAAAATTTTACGCAAAGGCTTTCATCAATACCCATGCCAGTGTCGTGGGTTCGAATCCCATGCAGGACAACACTTTTGCGATACACAAATTGTTGTTCTGAGTCAGGATGAAATCTGTGTCCGCCATTTTTATTAAGTCAGTTTATTAAGTCCAAAGGACAATATAAATACAAGGATTATTTTCCGAGAGCAGAATGTTGTCTTTTAAAAAAAATAATCATCATCATTATCGCAGCCCACATACGTCCCACTGTTGGGTCCGAGCCTCCTCCTCAATGGGAGGGAATTTGACCTACCATGCTGGTAAGACATGTTGGTATAGGGTTTTATTTAATTTTTTCTTCTCTTGCACAGATGTTATGTGCATATTATATACCTTAGTCGTCTTTTACGAAATCCAGGGGTAAGATAGGGTGTGGTGAATTGTATTTTTAATCCGTCACCATGAACAACAGAACAAAAAAAAAATTAAATAAAAAAAATTGCTAGCAAATTCCGACTTTTCACTTGCGTCGTTCTCGTTTCAGTGAAATACCGGAATAAAACGTCGTTTATGTTAGCTTTATATTGAGGAAAAGGAATTTTTAAAATAAAAGTAACTCGAGTTTTAAAATAAAACTCGAGCAACAAACTTCTCTCTCATGTATGATATCAGTTAGGATTACTCTTTCACAATATATGGTGAACCTATTGCTTTTTATCAGATAGCCATAAATAGGAATGACGTATCTATTAGAATATATTATTAGATTCATAACTCTGTTATTAGCATCATGCTAGTATTCGCAAAGTAAGATACACTTAAGAATTACGAACAAAGTAAAAAAAAATAATATGTAAGAAGATTCAACTCTGCAGTTACATATACTGACGCCCATCTTCTTAAAAGCTAGTGAAAATATTCCCTTAATCATCATCTTATTATCATCTTGGCTCATATATCTCCCACTGCTGGGCTCGATCCTCCTCCATAATAAGCGGGAAATAGACCGCATTATACCATGCTGGTCAGACAAGTTGGTAAAGGGTTTTATTTCGAGTTTACCTTCTCTTGAATACATGTTATATGCGTATTATATCCTTTAGTCGTCTTTCACGACATCTACGGAAAAGATAGGGAATGGAGAACTGTATTCTTACTCCGTCATCACACGGACGATTCTCTTAATAAATATGGGAAATTAATACCGTTCTTAAGTATGTCCAAGCAACTTTCGTTGCTAAAACTTCGTTTTCGGAAACGAAACGAATCGTCATCATCATTATCATCATCGTCATAATACTGTCCTTTATTTGTAATTTCACAGCTGTAGTTTTCGTTACCATAGGAGTGCCGACACAAAATATAGCCTATGTTATTTACTTTCATTGGTGAAAGAATAGTTAAACTTAGTGAATAGGTTTTGGCGTAACAGCGTAACAAACAAGCTTACTTTCGCATTTATGATATTAAGTTGATGCTGATTTTGTTAAGTAGTCGCATGATATATGAATTAAATTTAAAGTATAATATATACCTAGTTATATAAAGTCTGTCTGTCGAAGCTTTACCATCTAGAGTTATATTGTCACCTGTCATTATTATGAAAACCTCACGAATAAAATAATTATTTAATGTCAGTTTATTATAGAGTTCCGCTTCGTTTTTATGAACTTTATAGAAGTCGTCTACCACAATCACTGAGGGACAGGGTATTGTTTACCTTAAACATATTATTTAACTCTAGTCCATGTTGAGGAGAATGTAATCTCATTTCTACCGAGACTGTTGATACAAGAATCTAATTAGAGAACTACCTTCTGTATACTTAAATCATTCCTAATAATACACAGGTACCCAAAACATATATGTCTAATATAATACAGTGAATATTAATTATAATATGATTTGAAGCCGTAAAAACTTAGTGGTGCGATAGATTTAATGTTTATCTTATTTTGCTAATATGACTTGTTATGCAGTTAAAGGTACGCCATGGTAAATTATATTAAAACAAATATGAGAAATTTGACACTAAACTACATCATTATTAAAAAAAAAAATACTCTCAAAGTCGTCAAGAGGACTGCCAACAGAACTGAAAACTTAAAACTATGAACAATAGGGTTTTGAATATACAAATTAAGTGTTTGCGCTCAAATAAAAGTTTGTAAATTAAAACTGTTTACACTTATCTGGTTTTGACATCTATCGGCACAATATAGCCACAAATATAATGTTAGCGTTAACACACAATGACGACTTTTGACGCGAATGTCAAAATATCATGTAGCCCTTTTATATTTTTTTCATTATTTTAGTATTTTACAGTGTTATATTGAATAATTTCGCTGATATTTTATATAATATAATCTATATTAATATTATAAAGCTGAAGAGTTTGTTTGTTTGTTTGAACGCGCTAATCTCAGAAACCGCTGGTCCGATTTGAAAAATTATTTCAGTGTTGGATAGTCCACTTATCGAGGAAGGCTACCTATAGGTTATATTACATTTAAAAAAAATTAGGGATGCAATTATGGGAGGGCAATTAGGGACAAATCAGTTTCTTCAACATTTTATTCAATTACAATTTAATATTTCAGATGTCATTCGTTAACTAAAAAGTAATTAATATTTAATATTTCCATCTTCTTTTTTTTGCACAGTTATAATTCTGTGAGCCTAAAAATCATTGGCATTATTTCAGCTCGTAGCCATCCCACTGCTGGGCTCGAACTTCAAAATGAGAGGGTTTTTAAAACCTTTATAAACCTAAGGAAATATTTTTTGCAGAGCGGGGGACAGTTACAAATATGCTACTAACAGACACAAATTACACTCGGACTCAAAACGAAATTCGTGGATAGCACAAAGTATTGGTTAAAAATCGACTCCACGACACCTGACTCGCTATGACGCTCTTACTTACTAAAGAGGTGCTGGTAATTGTTCCTCCATTTTTATACAAAATAATAAATATTCATGAAATTTAATGAGTTTTAAAAGGATTTAAGAGGAGGATAAGATGTCAGCGCCCTTTCCCGATAAATATAGCATAACTTGATCAAGGAAATGTATATATTAACATCTATCCTCTTTTAACATATAATTGAAAAACAAATGTAATTAATAGTTATTTGTTTAGATACCTTAATGCAGCCAAACATATGGTAATTTACTTATGTAAGCTTAGACTTGCACAAGTAAGTTACTGTTATCAGTTGAGTCACCGATAATAACCGCTATCAGTTGAGTCTCTGATGACAAACGTTATCAGTTGAGTCACCGATGACAACTGTTATCAGTTGAGTCACCGATAACAACCGTTATCAGTTGAATTACCAATATCAATCGTTATCAGTTGAGTTACCGATAGCAACCGTTATCAGTTGAGTTACTGATGACAACGGTTATCAGTTGAGTCACCGATGACAACCGTTATCAGTTGAGTCATCGATAACAAACGTTATCAGTTGAGTCACCGATAACAACCGTTATCAGGTGAGTCACCGATAACAACCGTTATCAGTTGAGTCACGATGACAACCGTTATCAGTTGAGTCACCGATGACAACCGTTATCAGTTGAGTCACCGTTGAGAACCGGTATCAGTGGAGTCATCGATAACAACCGTTATCAGTAGAGTCACCATTGACAACCATTATCAGTTGAGTCACCGATAACAATCGTTATCAGTTGAGTCACTGATAACAATAGTTATCAGTTGAGTCACCGACGACAACCATTATCGGTGATAACAACCGTTATGAGTTGAGTCACCAATAACAACCATTATCAGTTGAGTCAACGATAACAAAGGTTATCAGTTGAGTCACCGATAACAACCATTATCAGTTGAGTCACTGATAACAACCGTTATCAGTTGAGTCACCGATAACAACCGTTATCAGTTGACCACTCATCACAATCGTTATCAGTTGACCACTCATCACAACCGTTATCAGTTGAGTCACTGATAACAACCGTTATCAGTTGAGTCACCGACGACAACCGTTATCGGTGATAACGACCGTTATAAGTTGAATCACCGATAACAACCGTTATCAGTTAAGTCACCGATAACAACTATTATCAGCTGATTCACCGATAACAACCGTTATCAGTTGAGTCACTGATAACAACCGTTATCAGTTGAGTCACCGATAACAACCGTTATCAGTTAAGTCACCGATAACAACCATTATCAGCTGAGTCACCGATAACAACCGTTATCAGTTGAGTCACCGATAACAACCGTTATCAGTTGAGTCACCGATGACAACCGTTATCAGTTGAGTCACCGATGACAACCGTTATCAGTTGAGTCACCGATAACAACTGTTGTCAGTTGAGTTACTGATAACAACCGTTATCAGTTGAGTCACCGATAACAAAAGTTATCAATTGAGTCACCGATAACAAACGTTATCAGTTGAGTCACCGATGACAACCGTTATTAGTTGATTCACCGATAACAAACGTTATCAGTTGAGTCACCGACAACGGGACAACGGGAGTTAAGTGCTGAAGGTTCTCAACGTTTGGCCACAGAAGTTTTAAAATAATTAAATAAATCCTGAAAGACACTATACCCCCCAAAGTCACTATTCCACGCGGACGAAGTCGCGGGCTTTGCTAGTAGGATAATAAAGTGAATACGATATAATAGTGAATTGCATGCATTTTCACATTCCGCCAAAATGCCCAGAGGAAGCATGATTTCCTATCAGCTCCAAATAATTGCGAACGACCGACTAAAAGACGAAGACTAAAGACGTAAATAATCATTATAATAACTCGACACTGGTATCAATAGCTCATATTATTGTAGTTTATTGGCATTTAACGAGAAAAAGAAGAAGAACACAATGACAAACATGTAGATGACGACTTACATGAATTTACACCCCATCCAAACCTACCTAAGATTTCACTTCAAAAAATAGACAACAGAGTCCTAGTTATCAAATCAAGATGTACATCTAATAAACAAGCTATGCTTTATGATTATGTTCTCAGCATCATGCCTAACATTAGAATACCATAGGATTCCTAATGTTACCTGTGAACCCGCACAAGTCATTTCCTTTGAAATTCGACCAGTATAGAGTTAGTCTCTTTATAACTTTTTACTTAAGCATGTACACAACTAGTTTAGTCAATAAGTTAAAAACGTATAAATTCTTGGTACCTACAGAGAATTAAAATACGTACGATAGTTTCTTGGACTTGTTATGACGTCTAGAAAAATGAGACTTTCAAACCAACACACAAGCAACTTCAAAACTATTTTTTATACACGTATGCCCACATAAGACCCACTGTTGGGCTCAGACCGCCTCCATAATGGGAGGGAAATTAGCCTACGTGAGTATTGGCCTTTGCCAACTTGACATCAAACCCTATGGTTTTATGAAAGATTTCCTTCTTTTCAATAGATGTTAACTACACGTAATTTCTCTTAGTGTACGTTTAGGACACTCACGGGTATGAAAGGAGGTGGTGAAGTCTTTTTTACCCTATTCCTACACAGAAATATATGTAATAAGTGCTATCAATTTCAACCTCGATAACAGTTAAAGATTTTATTATTCAATATTTAGATACTAAATTAACTAATAATGTCTGAAATATCAAATAAAACCTAAAAAATTATAAACAATAAATAAATAATTATAAATATTTGGGTTTTATTTTGCGATAAAATCCGTCAAATAGTTTTACTTTTTAGGTGTATATAATAATTCCTAATAATGTACTTATACCTAGACTAAAGGATTAAATATGCATATAACATCTATACTAGATAAGGATAACTCAAAATAAAATCCTATAGCAATCTGTCTGACTAGCATGGTACAGTAGGTCAATGTCCCTCTTATTATAGAGGAGCATCGATCCCAACAGTGACACTATATGGGCTAAAATAAAACTAGATTTTTCTTTTATTGTAAAAGGTGGCAAACGAGCAGCCAATACATCTAGTGGCAAGTGTTGTTGTCGCTCATGGACCTTTGCAAAGCCGCTGCCTATCGCGAAAAAAGTTAAGAAAGTATGAATGCGTGCAATGAGGTTCGGGGATACTCAAGGCGTGATGCCTTGCCTAAAACTCACCACACGCAAACACCGTCAGAAAGTTGGGCTTTCGGCTCTCTCGTTCACTGAGTTTCGCTCAGTAAAAATTGCTACTATTTGGACGTCGACTTTCTGCGAATGTATGGTAGTACCCCGGACGGACCGGCCCGCGGCTGTACACGAACAACTGTTAACAGTGTGGCCCTACTACTATTAAATGATGATGTTTTAAAATTTTGCTATATCTTTTTATTTCACTTCTTCATAAATGAGAGCACGTATCAAATTTTGCAATTAATTTGCACAAGATATAAAAGCAAAATAAAACCATCTTCAATAATTAGACAGTAGTTTCGTCATTCAATTTAGAATACAGAGTTGCATAGTATACATTAACAGTTATACTGAAGCATTGCAGCGAAATGGGGGCTTCAGATCCATATATTTGTAAATTCGTGTAAATTGTATTTTATTTGCCAAAATTATGCATGCAATTCTAACATTACTGTTAACAGAATACAGACTATTATCCTCTGCTAATAACATTCTATTTAACATTTAAATTGGCATTGGTACGGTTTAATCATTAGCTCATTATCAAATCTCATGATCAAACGTTGACCTATTGAATATTGAACAATATAGTTGATATTATTGTCGAAAATGTATGATTATTGCATTTTTTGTAATATCATCTAACTCTCTAATCGCGCAATATGTAATTATTAAACGTATTGACTGATTTTATGTATATGTGTGTGCAAATTGCAAAAAAAATATTGCAACTGACTAATGTGTTATTACGTTGTAGCTATTTGATAATATAATTATTAGCACCTAAAATGATTATGTCAAATAGTCAAAATTATGAAAAACATATTTAATACATATTACAGTCATCATCGTTATCTCACTGCACACTGCTGGGGCCGAGCTTTTTCTATAATAAGTGGGAAATTGGCCTACTCTACCACACTAGTTAGTCGGGTTGGTGGGATGTCCCTTAGTCGTCTTTTACGACACCTATTAGTTATTAATAGGGAGTTGTAAATTGTATTCTTACTCCGTCACCACACGGAGAAGATTAATTATTTCATCTCTATTTAATAATTGTTTCTCATGTTTATTCTGTTATTATTTCTGCCTCCTCCACAGGAGGAAGGAAATTGACCTACCATGCTGGTCATACATGTTGGTATAGGGTTTTATTTCCAGTTCTCCTTCTTTTGCATAGATTGTATATATGCAGATTATGTCCCATAGCCTTCTTTTACGACATCCACTGGCAATATAGGGAGTGATAAATTGTATTCTTACTCCGTCACCATACGGCAAAGTAGGACTTAGTTACTGTAGAACTTAGTTATTAACTGCAGATAAATAAGTGTAAATATAAATAAATAAGTATATTAATGGAGTTATGCCGCATTTTCAGGACTTAATGGTAGCTAGACTTGTAGGCGAATGGCTCTATATCTGGTTTTCATTATCATGTAATTTTGTTTTGTATTTACATTCTTTTGTTGCCCCTAAGGACAACCGAGGGAATGGAAGGTATATGATACGGTGTAATCTTAGTCTATCATCAGTAAAGGTGCCTGATGCTACTCTATTTTTTGACAATGGCCAAAATCCGCTCAAACTCTCTAGGGTTTTTAGCGGGCCACCTGAACGTTTACTCAACTTCAGTGGCTCACCCAGTGAAAGCTGAGGCATTCTTCATTACCATGGATGATAATCTGCTCTCCGCAATAAAGGTGCGAGGGTGATGTTGTCAATAGGCAAATAGGAATAGATAGGAAAACACGATATACATATATTACATATCTACAGTGGGCTGTTGCGTTCTCTTTAGATAAGTATGGCCGTTTGGGCAAATGAGGGGGCTAATTTGCCCAAACGGCTGGGCAAGGCGAGTAAGGAACTTAGCTGGTCCATAAAATGATATTAGGACACTACTGCATTATTTGCATCAATTATGAAAGATGTTTAAGACAGAATCGAGAGCTATCCGAGTTCAAACATATATTCTTGAAATATATACTTAAATATCGGCACCGTTATTTATATGTTAACACCAATAACGCAAGCGATAATGATCGATTTATAATAATATCCAAATACCTTTATGCTAGAAGAACTGTTTTATATTACATGCTAACGATATTTATTTACGATCAAATTTGTTCCAGAATCTCATAAGTAGTAATAAATTTGGCTTAACCTTGGGTTTCGCCACTCGAGCCGAAGTGTTTTACGGAATCGTGTTAATATAAACTTCAAGAGGCCGCGAGCTCAGATGTAATAAATTATCAAATTAGTATTTTGGGTAGAGGCCTCTCCTACCTATAACCGAGAGTATAGCCTACTGCTCCCCGCTGAGCCGCCACGTTGAATAGTAGTGTGCCTTTTCTTATATTGATATTATCTCTTTATCTCCACTTAGCATTAAAATCATCATTATCTATAATATCTTAATACGTGAAGCAAAATCTTTGTACCCCTTTTTACGAAAATTACGTGGGTGGATAAGTATGAAATTTGGCACAGTTGAAGTATATAACGAGGAGAAGTGCATAAAACTGAAATTTCATTTAATAATGGTTAGAAATACATTGAATTCATTAAAAAAGGCATTACGCACACTATCATGCAATCGCTACACACAGACACACAGACACACTGGCGCGCGCGCGGTTATACTTACTTTTGTTTACTTTAAAATCTCTGGTCGATCTAAATGTCAAACAATCATAATTATGATGACAATATCTAATAGACATTTATACTTTATATATTAGTTATTAGTGAAATACAGCTTGCTCAATAAACAACTATACATAAATAAAATTAAAAGAAAATTTAATAGCAGAAAATTTTATTTATTAAAAAGAATCATGGTCGAATTTCGACCACTCGGCGACCATTAGTTATTATTATTATCTCAACTCATATGTTTAAGTATATGAGCCCGAGCCTCTTCAAAAAGAAGGGAAAATTGACCCCAGTCACCATACGGAAAGCTAATAAAACTAACGTTGCGAATAAAGTAGGAGGTACAGCTATAAATAAATTGACTGCACAGTTGTTATTTAATATACCGAGCAACAGCACCAGTGTCGTGGGTTCGAATCCCACGCAGGACAACACTTTGTGCGATCCACAAATTGTTGTTCTGTATTTGCAAGTAAATACTTTGTGTCTGTTAATTATATGCTTTTTAAAGTCCCCCGCAAGACAAGGATTAAATTTCCTAGCTCCAGGGCGTAATGTTTAAAAAAACTTAGAATTCGTCCCACCGATGTACCTCAAATTGGATTAATTGGAAAAGCAATATGAAGATAGTTATAGATCAATAAATAATGCATTCTTAGTAGTGTATTCATTAATTATTTATAAATTTTCTAAGTTTTCCAGTTCTTATTTCAATTAAAAATTTCACAACATCGAAGCCATGCGGAGTCAAGTCACACGTACGTAATATACTAAAAATATGAAACAGCATTACGGACAGAAGCAGCTAAACTTAGAAACAAATATATTCACAGAGATAAATCATAATACCTACACTTCACCGGATGGTGATGAAATAAGAATACAGTCCACTACCACCACTACCTATCTTGCTCTTGGGTGTCGAACTTCCCTCCCATGTGGGAGGAGGCCCGAGTCCCGCAGTGGGATTTTTATGAACTGTCGCCATTGAAGCACTACGCGATGACTAAAAAAGCTTTATGCATTTGCTAATCAAATCAAATCAAATCAAATCCATAAATATAGTTTCATAGTTTTATTTTTCCGTTTGGTGACAGAGTAAGAATATATTTCACCACCCCCTCTATCTTGCCCGTAGATGTTGTAAAAGATGACTAAGGGTTATAATATGCACATAATATCTGTGTAACAGAAGAAAACTTGAAATGAAACCCTATACCAACATGTCTGACCAGCATGGTATAGTAGGTCTATTTCCCTCCTTATAGGTAGGAGGCTTAAGCCCAGCACTGGGACGGGTACCTGGTGAGACGACGATAATTTTATTTCAACTGTGTAATACTAGTGTTTATTTTCCTTTACCGTTTACTATTTATCACCATCGTTATCACGATACTAAATATAAAATTCGCATATTTACTGTTAACGATGAATAACGTATTCAGCAAACAAAACTGGGGTGACCACGCACCATATATCCGTAGCGAATTACAAACAGACTTATAAATAACGAGTCGTGTGTTGTTGTATGTTAGGGTTTCGTAGTCTCATAGTCTATCTGTTCATTCATCAATCCGTCCATCTGTTTGCCTGCGAGATTTACCTCATAAAACTTCACAGATAATTAAGATTTGTAATAGTTGTAGTTTATACACTCATTTGCAAAAAAAACGGGCACCTAAGCAATGAACCATTTCAAATGTTAATATTTCTTTGTTTGATAATTATAGGTAGTTTTATCCACACAATTTGCTAAATTAATAAGAAAATAATCGTTTTCATCAGTATTTCATAAAATTTAGATACAATTTATGGGAAATAATGCTAAACCTCGCTAGTAGTGTATATTCGCTAGTAGTGCATATGCTCATGAAGTAAAAATAAAAAAGTTTTTTTGTTTGTTTTTCTTTAATAAAGTAAAAGCAGATAAATGTTTAGTATCGAGTGTGACCCCCTCTAGCTAAAATCACAGCTTGAATTCGTCTGGGCATGCTAGCGAGTATATCCCGGATACTTGCTTGCGGAATACGTTCCCACTCCGCAGTAATCACATTCTTCAGCTCTCTGATGGTCTGCGGAGCCGGGTGTACTGATCTCACACGCTGTTTCAGAACGTCCCAGACATGCTCTATGGGATTGAGGTCGGGACTTCGAGCTGGCCAATCCAAACGACGAATGCCGACCTCTTGCACATACGCATTAACATCGCGGGATCGGTGGGCGCGAGCATTGTCGTCCATAAAAATCGAGTCTTCACCTAGAGCGGCCAATGCGGGTTGTGCATGAGAAATTAGAACTTCCGTTATGTATCGATGCCCAGTCAGTGAGCCGTTTTCAATGAAGACTAACTCTGTACGATCCATTGAATTTATTCCTGCCCAAAACATAACAGAGCCCCCACCATAAGGTGTGATTTCTTCGAAACATGCCTCTGCAAAGCGTTCTCCTTGTCTTCTTAGCACTCGCCGACGTCGATCTTCACCGAACAGAGATATCCTGGCTTCATCAGAGAACAAAACCCTATTCCAATCGTCTTGAGTCCATGATTCACAATTTCTAGCGAACCTAAGCCTGTGAACTCTGTGCTCACGGAGTAATTTGGGGCCGCGGGCCGGGCGGTGACTGCGTATATTGGCAGCGAGAAGCCTCCTCCTGACCGTCCATAGACTAATATGCACATTTCTTACTTCTTGGAGGTTGTTCTTAAGATCCACATACGAAGATTTGCGATTTCTCAATGCGCGACTCACAAGAAAACGATCATCCCGTGGTTGGGTACATGGTTTTCTTCCAGAACCAGGCCTTCTCTCGACGGAACCAGTCTCCTGATATCGCTGCCAGGTCCTTTGGACTGTCGAGCGACTAACATTTAGCCTCCTAGCCACGAAACATTGGCTGCAACCCTCTTCAAGCAGCGCGTTAATTTTGGTAGCTTTTACCACTTTATCTACCATTTTTGATACAGCCAAACAGCATTAAATAAAGCTTTGACAGTCAAGGATATGAAATTAATCGATAAAAATTGAATAAAAGTTATGAAAGTCGATGTTAACTTCTGGAACTTCGCGCCAAAAATGTAGGATAAAAAGGGGTTTTCTGTAAAAATGAACATCAAATGAAAAATTGAATTTAGAACGTACTTTTTTAAATACCACAGCATTTTTAAAACCGGCCAGTAACGTGTACAAACGATTGAAACCTTTTTGGTATTGTATCTTTTTAAATATGAATGAAAATCAAAACCGCCCGTTTTTTTTGCAAATGAGTTTATTTGTAGTTGTAGCTGAGCCAACAGACGTAGTTCTGTTCCAATGTAAAAAAAATAGTATAAGAATTTCTCCTTGAAATCAATGGCAGCGCCACGTAATGGTTCCAATTATGAATCTAAACCATTCTTATATCCAACGTAACAGCCACAAAAAATCATCAAAATCGATTTGATGATTTCAATTCAATTACAAACACACGAACAGAAGGTTTATATGTACAGAGTGTCCTTAAATTAAACGTCCAACGGTAAGTAGGTGGTAGATGACTTTATGACAGCCATGAAAAAAAAAATCCATTTCACTTTTTTTTGATATGAGCATATTACTAAAAACGGTGAAAAATAAGACCTTGTACGATATTTTCAAGTATTATAACGACAAATAGGCTAGTTTTGGCATGAGATATTTCTTGTTCGAAGCGCAGATAACTGCACTATCGACCACAAGTACAATTAAAACTAGACACGTTACAATAACATAAAAGAATATACATTTGTTATGGCTATTCCTTAATTTTTTCGAAGAAAACGTTAATCACTTGACTGTAACACCCACCCTGTAAAAAAAATGTACCGTAACCATAGTGGCAAATAATTTCAAAAGTTGGCCACATTATTCATTATTCCAAAATGGTATAATACCTTCTAGATGTTTTTTTTTTCTTTTTTTTTTTAGGTGGGCTATGGTAAGCGCACGCGCGGTCCTGTCCGTCCGGGGCGATGAAAGGACGGCGCGCGGGCCCATAACCCACCCGTACCCACCTCACCTCGTTGTTGGGCCGACCACCGGAGCAGATGTGACTTGTCATCAGTGGTCGGCCCGACGGAATACCCTTTCGGGTAACCTCTCACCTCTCGACGTACTGGGACATCGGTCGCCATCGCGCGGTCAGCCTCTCTGCGGGTGACGGACAATTCCTCGGTCCGATCACCCGCGGCCTCGGCTAGGGCGGCATTAGGCGCAGATACTCGCGCCTGCGCCACCCGAGTCGCCGGCGGCGGAACGTGTCGCCGAATAGGAGCTCTACTCGCACACGATCCGCCGCCTCCTCCCGTGAGATAACGGCCTCACAGAAGGCGGCGACCGCGTCCCAGTTCCTGACCTTCTAGATGTTACCGTAACTTTTAGAAAAAAAATGTTTTTGTGACAGACAACGAAGTTTATGAAAAATTATTAGGTATATTTTTTTGTTCTATTTTAGACCTCATATAAAAAATCTTATTGCGTGTGTGAAAGAGAGACAGAGAGTGACGCCTATTGTATTTTATTGGGCACTAGGTAATTGTCCCTCCGAATATGCTCGAGGAACATGAATAAACACTCGATGGTCTGGATAGCGTTCAGTATTCGGATATCGCTCAAGATACAATCTACTTGCAGCATGATCATTGCATCTGTACTCTCCATAGATCAAATGCATATTAGGGGATTCTAACATTGTATAAGAAGACGGCATCGTAATCACACAAGTCACTTTTTATTTTTAATGTCACTCTTTCTATACTAGTACTATCTACTTTATGCAAATAAATCTATTGATGCTATGCCAACAAACAATTTATAATCATTAAAAAGATATATGCAGATATCTTAAGCAAAATTTGTCGTCTCATCTCTGATCATATAAGACCCACAGTTGAGATCGAGCCTCTTTTACTATAGAAGGAAAATTAACTAAAAATCTATACCAACACCCTGATCAAACGTATTGGTATAAATTTTTAATTTTGAGTTTTCTTCTGTTGCACAGATGTTATATGCATATTATATCCCTTAGTCGTCTTTTACGGAACCCATCTTACGAGCAGCTGATAATTGATACATCAAGAGCAAATAATGTGAACCGATAATTCAGTTACACTCGTTTTAGTTACTCGTATGTATTGATTTGCTTGTATTTGCATGGATGATGTCATTACAGATAAATTACAGATTTCAGTATTTTTTCTTCTTCTGGTTACATCTGGTAATATTATATCGACTCATCATCAAATTATTCAATTGTTATATTAAGTTAGTTTAAAATCAATTATAAAATTCCGGACAGACGTACAAGAAAGCGAGTTAATAAAAAACTTGTTAAAATTAAATAGTATTTAATCTTATCAGAGAGTATGGAATCATTTATAAGTGATACTGACTCGCACTTGGCCGGTTTTTCGTTTAATGTCAGGCCTTATTTTAATGCGTTGAAGCATTAAAATTCGGCAACGATGCATAAAACAACATTCATTCAGTCCTATTGTGGTCAAAGACAAGAATACTACGCAACCAAACACAGCTCGTAAATGTCGTAAAAGCTGACTAAGACCTCTAAACTGGCCTAAGTAATTCCTTTTAGTACCGTCTGGTCCACGATTACATACGTTGAAGTCAGCCATGCGACTGGTCGTAAAACATAGCCATAACCTTTGTTAGTATATAGCTATGTTCTGCTCTTCTCTCAATTATTACAATGTTGAAAAAGATGTGCAATGCTGATTTTATATAACCAAAAATACACGTGAGTGATGTATTTCGATTTTCTCGAACGTAACCCTTCCCACTAATAATTTAAAGAATAGACCTTAAAATATTTAATTAACGAACACAAATTACAGAATAAGGCTTTGTACATCGGCGGAAGAATTATCGCGGGAGTAGGAAACACGCATCTTTGGTATGGGTGCTCAATGCTTAAAACACTATTTAGAAGTGAAGTAGAATAATATAGCCACCCTATGGGTACCGAAAATAAAAAGTCGTTACAAGTGGCCCGCCCACTGATGGGAAAAACGGATACCGGCGGCCCGCCACATGAGGAAGAGTGGTACTGGGTACGGTAAGCTATAGAGTGCCCTGCTGTCTCCTCCACTATCCTGATCGGATCTGGTGAGGTGTGACTATACCATAGCCTGTTAAAAAAAAGCCTGTTAACCGTTATAGAGAAATAGTATATAGCAAGTTATGAGGACACGCGTCGAATTTTTGGCTGCTCGGGCACATTGAATGGGGTGTGACCAGATCATAGTTGCCTTCAAAACAAAGGTAAATTGCCAGTATTTGCTAGTTAATGATTACTATCGTAGGCAATAGTCAAAAATAAAGACGTATTTGATGATAGATTAAAACAAAGAAGACCTGCGTCTGGTCCAAATGTCAGTACAGACTATATCTTATTTAGTGGAGTGGTATGACTTGTTTCCAGTACTCCTATTTTTCAGAGTCTAACTTTAATTTTTTTAACGACTTCTGCAACAGTCATGTGGAAAAATTAAATGACGATATAATTATTTTTTTATGCTATGCACAAACCTGAACCTTTTTTTTGTACTTTTTTTTTGCTATATTCTTTCCATGAACTATTATGGTATAATCTTTTTTCTTATAAACTGTCCATATGTTGGAAGTATCTCAGATCCTTCTACAAGTTAAAAAGAAAGTTGGTTTACTATATGCTAGCAAAACAGAATTACAGGTGTTTTTGGATTTTTCATTCCTTTGTAATCACTTGCTTGCATATTTTAGTCGTCTCTTTCGACATTTACGACCAAGAAAGGTGTAGTGACAATTTCATTTTTTCATTTGACACCATATATACATACAATTACAGGTGTAGGCAACAGTATCAAACAACAGTTTAATTACATTCATGTATCCATATCACGTGTCTCCCTCAAATTATATACACCACGAGTTCGTCCAACCAATTTGACTTAATTAGAACAATAATCGTTACCACGTTAACATCGAATAAGCTAGTTAGGGTTGTCAAATATCATTTAATTTCTTTTTTCATATTTCTTCGGTTTTATAATGATAATGTCGATAAACGGGATTTATAGAAAGGCATACATCATAATACGTGGATCACGACATTTTCTTAAAGTATGCAGATGTTATCCATATAGTTAAAACTTTGCCTTTGATCCGAAGCTAGAAACTGAAGTTATTTTAGATTAGAATTCAATATTTTATTCCTGGTAGTCTGATCTTATTATTTATTCTACTTTTCTGATCATGGTGAGAACTTCCACCAAATTTGGAGGGCAATTGATCTGTTATACGACGATGAGTTTATCAGACGGGTTAACATAAGCTTTATCTATACCAATAAATAAAATTGGAGTGTCTGTTTGTAATGCCAAAATAATAGGCTTTTTTCATGCTCACACGGTTATTTGCACGACACCTATGCCTAAAATAGCAATTAAAAAATTTTTGTCTGTCTGTTTGTTTGTTCCGGGTAATCTTCAAAACGGCTGTACCGATTTCAAAAATTCTTTCACCAATGGAAAGCTATAATATCAGGGCGTAAACTAGGCTATATTTTATCCCGGTATTCTCACGGGAACGGAAACTACGCGGGTAAAACGACTATAACCTATAACCGAAGCGAAGCGAGGGCGGGTTGCTAGTATAGAATATTTAAAAATCAATTTTTACAAAACTAAATATAGCGGCTTGCGTAATTATAAGAACAAAAACTTCTTGATTTGTAGGAGAATACGTTACATTATAAAAGTCATTTTTAACGGTTTTATAGGTGTTTTAGTACCCATTATTTATAGATCTTACTACATAAGTATGTTTGAAAATTAACTAACTTTGATGCGAACACGGCCGAACAAGTGTAATCAGTACGTGAGTGCACTATTGCAGTTCAGTTATTTGTCTTTGAGTAATCTATACCAATAAATAAAATTGGAGTGTCTGTTTGTAATGTCAAAATAATAGGCTTTTTTCATACTCACACGGTTATTTGCACGACACCTATGTCTAAAATAGCAATTAAAAAATTTTTGTCCGTCTGTCTGTCTGTCTGTCTGTTTGTTCCGGGTAATCTTCAAAACAGCTGGACCGATTTCAAAAATTCTTTCACCAATGGAAAGCTATAATATCAGGGCGTAAACTAGGCTATATTTTATCCCGGTATTCCCACGAGAACGGGAACTACGCGAGTAAAACGACTATAACCTATAACCGAAGTGAAGCGAGGGCGGATTGCTAGTGAGTAATAAAGTACGATTGTAGTAGCCTATATACAATCATCATTCATGTCAGCGCATATAAAATCCACTGCTGCAGTCATTTCGAAAACCTACTTAGTTTTCGAAATGACTGCTATTTTGTGTAATATAACATCCACATTCAATTTGTTTAGGTAACAATTTTATTTTTGCATTTTATGCCTTAAGATGGTAAAAATGCGAATAAAATGATTCTATGGCTACTTTTAAGTTGTCAATGATGCTGTAGCTTGTTTTATAAACTTCATCCTTAACCACGTAATCAGAAATCGTTACATCCGTAAGCCACAAGAAATAGTCTAGTCTAGCAATAGTCTATATGCCCTAAATTATTATATATCGTGATATACAGTGTTAAAGTTTACAAGAATAAAATTATATTACTACAAAAATCCTCTATTCGCAGTCATCCCTATTGCTAACAGTCCATTAGTAGCTTTAAGCTTTAAAAAGGCAATTTTTGGTTGATATCTCGTGAATTGTTGAAACTAGATATTTTCACATTTTCGTTCTGTTGTTACACAACCATTCGCATAATTTTTATGATAGTACTATCATAAATATAACGATTACATGTATTAAATTTTGTATGTATTAGTATGAATTGAAAATTTAGTGGTTAGTTAAAGCTTGTTTTTGTTTAAGAGATTCTGCCTTAGTCTCAAGATTAATGGTTTAGTTTACGGAAGTTCTTTCAAAACAACGACCATCCTCAACCATTGGGGAACTATTTTTACGGAATTTTTACCGTATTTTATTTATAATGTGTATTAAATATTAACAAACTAAATACCAGTTTCCTTTACATATTTCATTTTTTTTTTCATTTTATAAATCTAATTCATTTTACTTGTAATAAAGGGATAGCAAAGAATATGCCCTGATAACAATGAAAAGACCACATCGTACGTTTCTGGACTAAATTGGAGATCTACTGCGAAAACTACTGTTAAAAATATGCGTAACCGTAGCACATGCATGAAGACTCTAATGAGTGTGAGTGAAGTGATTGAGGTATGCCAGGATTGTGGGTTGTGGCCATCCGTAATCTCTGCCTATCCATAAGAGTAAGTAGAGATGACAATATATAGGTCATGTTATCCATGTGGTGACGGAACAAGAATACAACAACTCCCTCTTTTGCTTGAGTAACTTAAAAGTTGACTAAGAGATTATAATATGCAGATAACATCTATGCAAGAGAAGAAAAAATCTAAATAAAACTCCATAGCTGTTTGCCTTGCCCGTCTGTAACTGACGGGGTACAGTGCATATCTGCATTTCCATAGCGTGAACAAAAAATAAAAATCGACCAAGTGTGAGTCGGCCTCGCGCACGAAGGGTTCCGTACCATTGACTTAGTAAACAATAGGAAGCTATTGCCATTATCGATATTGAGCAAAAAATCAAGTTTGTTGTATGGGAGCCCCCCTTAAATATTTATTTTATTTTTAGTATTTGTTGTTATAGCGGTAATAGAAATACATCATCTTTTTTTTTTTATTGCAACCAGTGGCAAACGAGCAAACAGTACACCTGATGGTAAGTGTTGCTGCCGCTCATGGACCTTTACAAGGCCGCTGCCTACCGCGAAGAAAGTGAAGGGAGTGTGAATGCGTGCATTAAGGCTCGGTGATACCAGAGGCACTACCATAACCTTCCACACGCAAACACCCTCAGAAAGTTGGGCTTCCGGCTCTCTCACTCACGGAACGAAGCGCAGTAACAAATTGCTACTACTCAGACGTCGATTTTCTGCGAGAGCGTGATACTACCCCGGACGGACCGGCCCGCGGCTGTAGATAGATAACTGTTGACAGTGTGGTCCTACCACTAGGAGAATCAACTGTCTAGCTATCACCGTTCTTGAGATACAGCCTGGTGATAGACGGATGGACGGACGGATGGACGGACAGCGAAGTCTCAGTAATAGGGTCCCCTTTTCCCTTTTTCCCTTTGGGTACGGCACCCTAAAAAGGACTGAGTGTCGCGTTTTCCTTCTCTTGTATAGATGTTATTTGCATATCATATTCGTTAGTCGTCTTTCACAATACCCACGTATAAGAGAGGGGGTGGTGAACTATATTCTTACTCCGTTACCACACGGATATTTATTCCATATAACACTGAAATTTGAATATATCAGAGGTATATTGAAATATCATATTGACAAGCAAATATAAGCGGTATTGTTAATTTTAATGGAACGCACTGATGCAGTGAGTGAGTTGCTCTAAAAATGTTTCAGAGCTAAATTGAAGCAAAATCCATTTTAGATTCAATTTTTTACGTACGCTCTCTGCATAGGCATTAATAGATTTCTATTTAAGTTTTGAAGTTGTACTCCTTTTGACGCGATAGGGAAAAATAATGAGAGTAATTTTTAACGACGCGCGCGTACACCGTCACAAAAAACTGACACCCAAACTGACACCTGCAGTTATCTAATGATTTCTGATGTTTAAGCGAGTATTATACATTTTAAATAAAACTACTTTACGGATTTTATCGCGTTTGTATTTTATTTTTGATTACCCGAAGTTTCGAACACTTTACAGCGTTCATGGTCACGGGTGGACTAAGATGTCTCACGTCCAACAAGTCATTGTTACTGCAGAAAATTTATAATTATCTACCCGATACAGAAATTATTTAAATTAATTATTTAAATTAGTTATTAAATATTGACCCACATTTTGATACAAAATTTATTGCCAGTGTAAGAAGAAAATGATTCTATATGAAAAAATTATATTGTTTATGGTTAGTAATAATTAAACATTAAAATTAATAGTAATTATATTTAAAAAACTAACTAATAATCTAGTATACTACCACCGGATCGGAACACGGTCACACTGAGAAAGATCCGGCAAGAAAACTCAGGTAACATAATTCTAAATTAAAGTTAATTTTAAAGGCGGCTTACTTTATGTTACTAAAAGGTTTTAATTTATAAAATTATCTTTAGTTATTATTATTGTGGGTCAAATCTATACAATATGAGCTCACGGTGTCTTGCAGTCTTGTGGTGGTCTTTTGGACAAAATTTATTGCCATTGTAAGAAACACTGGCAATAAATTTTGTATCAAAATGTGGGTCAATATTTCATAACTAATTTCTGTATCGGGTAGATAATTATAAATTTTCTGCAGTAACAATGACTTGTTGGAAGTGATCTTATAGTGAGGGATCTTAGTCCACCCGTGACCATGAACGCTGTAAAGTGTTCGAAACGTCGGGTAATCAAAAATAAAATACAAACGTGATAAAATCCGTAAAGTAGTTTTATTTAAAATGAAGTTATCTAGTCAACATTTTTACGATATCCGCACACGCCGTTACAAATTTGAAGAAGATAATGCGTTATAATGAAACTTTCAATGTATTAAATACCTTTTTTTTGTATTATTAGTGTTTTTCTATCTACAAACGTAGGATAACGCAAACGATAAATTTTTGAGAAAGATTTTTATTTTGTTTCGCCAAACTTCTTATGTGCGTTCATAAAGTACATACACACTTCTTTTGGATAAAAATGAATATTTTCATTAAAAATTATTTCTTCGTTCCCAAACATTTAGTATTAGATAATCACACTCCTTGGAATGAAAACGTAAAATGTGTAAATACATGCTTCATGACTTTGAATATGTCTCATACTTTCATTAGCAAAGATATCAAGACCGAATAGGATATTCATTTATTTCAACATAAGTATTATACAGATTTTCCGTGGAATAAGAATAAAATTCACCACGCCTAATCTTGCTCGTGGATGTTGTAAAAGACGACTAATGGATTAAATATGCATGTAACATCTAAGGTAAGGAGAACTTGAAATAAAACTATACTAGTCAATCTAACCAGTGTAGTAGTTCAATTATTACGGAGGAGGCTCATGCCCAACAGTGGCACGTATACGAGCTGAGATGAATATACAGATAGGTTTTACTTTCTATTGTGTGCATAGTTTTCAAGACGAAATATATATAACTCTTAGAATAATAACGTATAGAAGGTAAGTTCGCGCACAAAAAGTGAAGCATTTCAATTGGAGCCTAATGGAGCTTACGCCGGAACCGTTCCGTAATGTACAAGTCATTGTAGTGCACGTGCGTACGCAACGCTTAAAAATAAATAGGTAATTATGACGGTTTGTGCAATTTTTTTTTTCTTTTTATGTGTGGGCTATGGTAAGCGCACGCGCGGTCCTGTCCGTCCGGGGCGATGAAAGGACGACGCGCGGGCCCATAACCCACCCGTACCCACGTCACCTCGTTGTTGGGCCGACCACCGGAGCAGATGTGACTTGTCATCAGTGGTCGGCCCGACGGAATACCCTTTCGGGTAACCTCACGTCTCGACGTACTGGGACGTCGGTCGCCATCGCGCGGTCAACCTCTCTGCGGGTGACGGAGAATTCCCCGGTCCGATCACCCGCGGCCTTGGCTAGGGTGGCATTAGGCGCAGATACTCGCTCCTACGCCGCCCCAGTCGCCGGCGGCGGAACGTGTCGCCGAATAGGAGCTGTACTCGCACACGATCCGCCGCCTCCTTCCGTGAGACTACGGCCTCACAGAAGGCGGCGACCGCGTCCCAGTTCCTGACGCTGTCGAGCATCTCCCTGGCGATGGTCGGCAGCGCTAGGTCGGCACCGATAATCTCGACGAGTTCACGGCGCTCCCCCTCCCACGCAGCAACATTTGAAGAACTTAAAAAGGTTTTTAACATTACTTTTAAAAGTATTTCGACGATTTATGTTAATAAAAACAAAATTTGATTTCATAATTTGTATAGTGGTGTGTACGTGTGTAATCGTCTGCGCGCCATTAGTATTTTTAGATTCATATTTCGAACTTTCGAAGTATTGACACTATCCTTCTATACGTTATTATTCTAAGATATAACTCCTAATTGAGAATGTTGTTATTTTGATACTATGAAATAGAAATATCGCTTAAAATCATTTATCTATACAGGTTTGATTTACAATTTTGAAGAATAAGTTAGTTAAGTTCAATTTTGATAACAAAGAATAAGTAAATCTATATATATAAAAGAAAGTCGTGTTAGTTACACTATTTATAACTCAAGAGCAGCTGTACCGATTTGGCTGAAAATTGGTGGAGAGGTAGCTTAGAACCAGGAGACGGACATAGGATACTTTTTATCCCGTTTTTTTAATGGTGTTTACAAGATTTCGCCAATAACTCTTTTTATCCCGTTCGATCGCGCTCCCGTGTGACGTGACATAAAAAGTCAAAAACCATACAAGTCACTATAACGTAGTATAAAAAACGCATTTGATATGTAATAACAAAACGCAAATGACAGCTAAACGTAATTTTGTCTATAGTTAAGTATGGTTGAAAATTAAATAATTACAATTTTGAAGAATAAGTTAGTTAAGTTCAATTTAATAACAAAGAATAAGTAAATCTACATATATAAAAGAAAGTCGAGTTAGTTACACTATTTATAACTCAAGAACGGCTGTACCGATTTACCTGACAATTGGCGGGGAGGTAGCTTCTTGTATTCTTCTTGTATAGCGGGGAGGTAGTGTCTTGTATTCTCTTTGACGTTTTATATCAAGTCCCACGGGAACCCGGTCGAACAGGATAAAAAGTATCCTATGTCCGTCTCCTGGTTCTAAGCTACTTCCCCACTAATTTTGAGCTAAATCGGTACAGTCGTTCTTGAGTTATAAATAGTGTAACTAACACTTTCTTTTATATATATAGATTGTTTAGAACTCATGAATAAGTCATGTTTTCAAAATATATTTTACTGGCAACCCGCCCTCGCTTCGCTTCGGTTTCAGTCGCCTTATGCGCGTAGTTGCCATTTCCTTGGGAATACGGGGATAAAATATAGTCTATGTTACTCCCTGATATATTGCTTTCCATTGATGAAAGAATTTTTGAAATCGGTGTGATGGTTTAAGCGTGAAAGTGTAACAAACAAACTTACTTTCACATTCATAATATTAATATTAGTAAGAATATTAGATTTATAAAAGAAAATAGTAAAAAAAATCGGCTAAGTGCGAGTCGGAGTCGCTCACGTATGGTTCCGTACCATTATCTATAAAAATCACGTTTGTTGTATGGGAGCCCCCCTTAAATATTTATTTTATTTTGTTTTTAGTATTTGTTGTTATAGCGGCAACAGAAATACATAATTTATAAAAATTTCAACTATCTATAGTTAGCTATCGCGGTTTTTGAGATACAGCCTGGTGACAGACAGACGGACGGACAGACTGACGGACAGACAGCATAGTCTTAGGGTCCAGTTTTTACCCTTCGGGTACGGAACCCTAATAATAGTACCATTATTTTTACTAAATTTTATAGTCTCCAGATTCACCAGTGAAGTGATTGGAATTTTAATAAAAAAATTAGGTGAGCATGCAAACACCAATCGTCGATTTTCAGCGAGAATGGTACTACCTCGGATGGACCAGCCCACGCCTGTAGACAGACAGCTGTTACCAGTGTGGTAATTCTAGTTACTACCATTCATTTCGGCAAAGTGTTATTAAAAAAATTATCCTTATTAAAAGGGCCCGTAAACTACAAAATAGTTTTCACGATGAAGTCTGAACATAGCAGGTTGAAACTGTCTGAATAATAAATCTTGTTCCCTTTACATACTTGAATTAATATCGCATATGATGTACCTATTCATACCCGCGAGAATATATGTATTCATTGAAATGTGAATTAAAAGCAGATATTATATTAATACTAAATCACAAATTCCGCCTTACATAAATAAATATGAAAGAAATCCTCTTAAGAAACCTTTCAATATAATAATTTCACTCGAATAGGTAACAGCTTATGTTATTCATTATGTATATATCCATGTAATATAAAAAGTACATTCCTTTTCGGTAAATGTTTAAAGCGGGACACCATATACCACAGATAAAATATAGTTTTCTCTTTTTATTTTGGTTATAAATAAAAAAAAAAACGGATAGAACTGGTTCAGTAGTGCGTGCCAATTTATTAACCCGAGCTCGAGATTTTTTGTTTGTCTATGGTTTTGTGTAGTATAGGCGTTTAGCTATAACTAAAATTTGAGTCGACTGTGGTCTGAATTTATAGAAAACGGGCGACAATTATTTGTGCTCTACATTTATAGTTTTGTGTTTGTTAGTCAAGCTGCCAACATATTTTAGTATTTCATTTATTATATTATAATATAGGTTCTCGATTTATACAGCATACATAATACCGTCCAACACTAAAAAACATTAAAAATCTTCACATAATATCATTTTTAAATCTGCCGATATATCTATACATATATAAAAGAAAGTCGTATTAGTTACTACGTTTATAACTCAAGAACCGCTGCACAGATTTGGCTGAAAATTGGTGGCTTAGAACCAGGAGACGGACATAGGATACTTTTTATCCCGTTCTTCTTCTTCTTCTTAATGGCAATGCCAATGAGCTACTTTTTATCCCGTTCGATCGCGTTCCCGTGTGACGTAACATAAAATGTCAAATAGATTTTTTTTGTTTCTGTTTGTCCATTCGGACAAGCAAAGGAGTCAAAGCCCATACAGCCAATTGTGATATAATTTACTTCATATTATTTAAAATTTCTTTATATAGAATAGATTATTTATAATCATGTCCGTCAATAAGTCAAGTCTTTACCATTAATTAGGCGCTGAAAACCTAATTAAATGATTTCTCATGGAATGTCAGTAGAATATGAAAATACATTAGGTGTATTTTTCACCACTCTTATATCACATTCACCACACTTCAGTACCTTAACTGTATTATATTACATAAAATATCAGCAAAATTATTCAATACAACACTATAAAATACTAAAATAATGAATATAATACAAGAGCTTAACATGACATTTCCATATTCGCGCTGAAACTCATGTCAAAGAGAATACAAGTTACCATGAAACATAGGATAAAAACGCATTTGATATGTAATAACAAGATGCCAATGACAGCTAAACGTAATTTTGTCTATAGTTAAGTATGGTTGAAAATTTGATAATTATAATTTTTTCAGAAATCAATAATCAGTAATTAGTGTTCTTTGAATCATCATTAACAATGCCGCGACCAAGACGATTGAATCTTTCCTGACAAAGCTGTAATGGTTCTTCCGTTAAAGACTATATGTAGGTATATTCGGAAATTTAGAAAATATATTTACGAAGAAAATTATGGCGGTACGAAGTTCGCCAGGTCAGCTAGTTTAATATAGTTCAACACTTTAGTATATAGGTGAATAAAATAATAATAATAAATCGATTAAGGTTTTTTAACATTTTTCTTCAATTGTTTGCTTTTTCTTTTGTAAAAATGTATATATAAATAAAATAAACACTTAAATATTTGTGGCAATAATTATTTCTATCTAAAATACTTTGATTAAAACATTTACATCGATTAAATGCAGTCGAACCAAAAATAATATAACAATATTATTAGGATAGGATGCCAAGATTCACAACTGCGTGAGATCCATCAAGTCTGGACTCATTAGGTAAGATTTGCTCAATCATGTCGAAGGATCCACCGTCTCGAAGGAATATCTTGTCCGTAACTCAATACTACAAACCACAATGATTGCTCTAGGGATATTATTTACAGTGTAATATATTATAAGGCATGTTTGAATTTATATTTTCGGATGAAGATTTTTTTACCTAGTACGCCTTATGGTTCCAGAGATATGGTGATGAGTCAATATACTCAATATATCGCTCGCAAAACCCGCCTCTCCTATATATATATATATATATTACTCAAATTTTTAACGTATCCATGATGACGAAAAAGATTTAAATGCGATGAAAACGTAACACTAATCAATAAACAAATAACTATTTTTGGAAAATGAATTCCATGTTTTAAAATAAAATTAATTTGAAATTAAAACTCTTAGCCAAACAAAAATTATTTTTATTACATAGGTAAAGACCTAATTAATATCAAATTATCAACGTAAAAGAAAGACAATTAATTGTATGTATTTACATTTATTTCGACACCGCATGGAAAATTCTTGCTGCATTTGTTATAATTTTCCCTTTTATACAATTCATATTCTTTATTTATTTATTTAGATATGCTTTTTTGAAATATATCTTTTTAACATCTGTATTTTATATATTTACCAATATTTTTTCATTGCGATTGAAATGAGTATAAAATGACACCCGGAAGATTGCAAATGCTATACGTAAATACATTTTAATAACAGAAATATGATGCATATTACTAGGTGATGTGGATGTGATAATTTTATTGAATACTTGCTGAACAACCTGAAACTCTTCCCTACATAACTAATAAAAGAAAATTCCTCAAGACTGCTTAGCAAGTAGCAACACCTCTACAGTCCAATTGTATATCTAAACTATCGAGAAATTCATGTAAATACAATAATTATTATCAAAGTGAAAAGGTATTTTAGGAATTTTTCAATACACGCGGATAGAAAATAATAGGTATACATAATCAGATGACATTTATTTTCTATTATATATTTAACTTTAAGAACTGTCAGCTAAGTTTTATTTTTCTTAAAACGCATAAATGTAATATAACGTCGCAAGATGCTGTTATTTGAGGCTAATTGCATAGCAAAATGTATGTATATTGCAGATCAGTGTGCCTACTCTGGAAATCCATTCTCATTTCGAATCCAATTCAATTCCAATCTCACCAAACTTATATTTAGTACTCTTGAACAAAATCGAGAATGAATTCTTCGCGTTTGGCGTTGTTATTTCCACCAAATGTGTCGTATTTTCTTATTTTAAATTAATAACGTTATCGAACTCGATCACTACAAAGACGCTTTCTTGCAATTGGGCAACATTACCAATTTTAAACTACGTCAAAATCGCGTCGGGAGTAGCAAATATTTGATTTAATCGACAAGAGTCGAATTCATTTAGTTCAAAAATTTTCCACCGAATTTGATTTCAATCGCGTGCTAGTGTCACTTTCACGTGTACCAAATTTGCTCAAATTCGAGCTGCGATTGGATTTAGGATTGAAATCGAGATTCAAGAGTAGGCACACTGGTCTATACCAACGAGAATAAAGGAGTGTATATCTAAAAAGACGTCAATATATAGACTCTTAATAACAACTTTAATGAAATCATTTCGTGATGTCATTAGTGCATTAATCGTGTATCGTGACGCACAGGTCAATGCGATTAGATAGGTCATACTTTAAATAAGTAAACAGTTACCGCTGCAAATACGATACGGTACTCAATAGCAGTGATAGTCAAGTTAAAAAACATACAAATATTACTAATTTAGGCTATTTTGTGACCCTGACTTTTTGAAGCTTTATACATATTTTAATGTGAATAAAACATTCCAAAACTTTAAACCATTCAGACTTTGTATTCCAAATCGATTTCATTAGAAAGTAAATAATGTAAATATGGTTTTGGACCACTAAAACAATGTATTAGGACACGGTAGGTGTCGTTGCGGTCAATTTCAAAGAATCCCATATTTTTCTTATTTCTTACAGGACAATTATTTTTTTGGTTGTATAAATAGTAGAAGTATAAATAATGTATCCGAAACGTACGAGTAATGTATTCTTTGCCCGTGGTAGGACCTTGTGCAGGGTCTTACCGGATGGCAATCACCATCTTGCCCGCTAATGCTGCCGTCAAGTAATAGTGTGTGTAATAATGTGTCCCAGTTTAAAGAATAAGACAGCTGGTGTAATTTCGGGCAGAAGCAACTTATTAACTTACTCCTCAATATTGGCAACGTATGTAATCTTAATACTTTGAGCTTGCAAATATGTATGGGTAGCTACTGCTACCCATAGCATAGTAAATAGTACTCTATTTACCATCAGATAATTTGTGTGATTTGCCTTTCTATTTTGTAAAAAAATGCCCTTTTTAGATTATTTTTAAATAAATTCTACTAAGGTTGTCACTAGTTTAGTCATTTTGTCTTCTGTGCCTCATTAATTGGAAGTATGTACGGTCTTGATGCGAATGTGACATTAATTATTACTAAGGTTACGATAGTACAGCTGTAAGAATAATAAGATATTGCATAAATCATAATTTCAGGTCCTCATCATCCTGATCTTGATAAGAACAGTATTTTGATCCCAAGTAATTAAGATCAATAACTTGGGGTTGATGTAATATGTACTTATTCCAATGCGCTTACAAAAGTTATTGGCACTAGTTTTATGACCGTTCGTCTGACGTCATCACTACTTAGAAATGTAATTGTTGACCGGACAATATCAGATGTAATTGACCTACGTCGATATAAAGCTCTTAGTCGTCTTTTACGACATCCACGAGCAATGTAAAGGTTGGTAGTATTCGTAGCCGTATTCTTAACTAGTAATCAGATCGATTTATATATCAAAATTCGATTGCCAGATGTTATATGTTTATCGTCTATGATTTTTTGATAAGAGTTTACATTTTACATGGATACTATGTACATAAATCTACGGCATGAAGATGGAAACTACGGTCATCGCCACTTATATGGAAGTGACGCAACCA
Organism: Lymantria dispar; assembly: GCA_032191425.1. Classification (NCBI taxonomy): domain Eukaryota; kingdom Metazoa; phylum Arthropoda; class Insecta; order Lepidoptera; family Erebidae; genus Lymantria; species Lymantria dispar. Next base: position 11,381,301 of record CM063448.1, read on the forward strand.
CTAAGACCCGTTGTGTGGATATAGTTGAGAACTATGAGTCACTTAAGGAGATTTATTTTGGTAATTACGTTACTTTGTAAAACGCTGATGTATAACTATCCCGAGAGAGCGGCGAACAATGGCAATTGGTGGCCCAAACTCACTTAATTAAGACGTAAAAGCTTTGCTTTTTACATTTCTCACACTAATAGTCACTCAGTTGTCTATTAGTTGGCATTTTGTCACAAAAGATTTACAGTTAGAAGAAAGTGAGTTCTAAATGCATAAATAGCTTTTTAATTGTCAGCATTGATTTTTAAAGCAACTTATTTTATTTTATGTTTAAAAATTAATCGCATAGGCATTTAGAATATTTTAAATTTGAAGAATAGTCGTCAAAGTTCACGTGTTCAAAAATATTTGTTTGTTTGTTGTACAGCAAGTTTTAACTTATACTCTACTTATAATCTATGAGCTTAGGCGCATAACTTCATCGGCTCACATAAGGGCGAGCAGAACGCGTAGCCGCAAAAGAAGTTCTCAAAAGGTCATTCTCCTTGCTTCATTTTATTTGCCCTGCTTTTGGAATATTTTTGTTAATGTTCCTCTCCTATTGCTCTATATATACTCATCCTCGATAAACGGACTATTCAATACTAAAACTAAAGAAATTTTGCAATTCTATGCTACTTTCTAAGATTAACGCGCTCAACCAAACAAGCTTTTGCTTATGTCAGTTATAGATTTTAAAACCATCAGACCGACAAGCCCCAACTGATTTCATTACAAAGACAATATTGCGAAGACGACTGGTTTTTAAGACAACTAAAATAAAGCATTAGGACCAGGTTAGTAGGTCGATTTCATGGAATCCTATTTTAGTTTAACTTTACACAGAGCTAACGGAAGCGCTGTTAGGTCAGCTGGTAAAAAATAAGTACTCTAGTACAATTAAATATTATTTTAATGTATATAATATATTAATAACAAATTTATAGATATAAATAAGGGTTGTGATAGTCTAACGGGGAGACTAATAGACTTGTGTTTAAAGATCGTATGAAAATTATACCGCAAACTCCTGAATTTTCCAAGTGATAAGTGCCATTTTGTAAATTTTTCCGTAGTAGTATAGGAAACCATCTTTAGATAGTGTAGTTTGTGGTATACGTCTGTTTAAAAAGGATCATTATATCTTCATTCTATCTATAGCTGTCCACTGTTGGACGTAGCGTATCATACTTCTATATCCAATGCCGCCGAGGATGTTTCGCTGAGTTGTCGGTCCACCTAGTAATGCGCCATCAATCGATGGTCGCCACTCTAGAACTTTTCTTTTGCAGCGGTTGTCGGTTCGTCGAGCAGTATGGGCTACCCAGTGCCACTTTAGCGTGCTAATTCGCTGTGCCATGTTGGTTAAAGTCGTTCTTCTACGGATTTCCATATTTCGCACACACTGATCGTAGACTTGTACTTCCAGACACTGGGGTATATTGAATGAGAAGATCCTCTTAAGTTGCTCGAACGCAGCCCAGCTAAGTTGGATTCGTTGGTTTTCTCGAAATTGAATCATATACTGATATATTATTTAGTTGTAAAAACATCTATCTCTGAGGACAGAATCCAGCCGGCATTTTGACCTGACGGCATCAGGTGGAGTTGGCTGAAGTCGATATAAAGCTTAGTCGTCTATTAAGGTTACTAGGAGCAATATAACGAATGGTAATATTCATAGCCGCTACCACACAGAACAAACATAAAGCTACAATAAAGGCTTATTATCCCATAAAGTATTTAACACACCGAAAAACAAGATATTAAGTAACTTAATCAGAATTTAGGTGGCTCAAATTTAAGCAATTCAAAACATTCTAACTTTACCCCGGAATTAGGGACGGTCGCTATGTTAAGGGTCCACGACCTATTTTATCTTTAACTAAAACATGGTTCATAAACAATAATGTTGTGACAAAGGCCGGATGTGTTTGTGATGATCCTAAATTAATGTAATACTTTTCTTATATATATTTTTTTCCCACAGTCGACTGCCTAAATTTTGCAATGATCTCGGTCACATTGTTCCCTTTTAAAAATTATGTAAAGATTTCAGTAACAATATTTTAGCTCAATTATTATAGGTTCGATTCTAAATTACTGTCTTGCGTATGGCGGTTACTTGAATCCCTTAGTTGAATATTTGAACGCACGGCATAGTTGAAAATTGTCCGCGTGAGGAAAGACCGACGTCCTCCCCGAGAGGGGACAAGTAACCCTGCTCCGGTGGTCGGCCCAATGACGAAGGCGACGTGGTTTTCGGGTGGGTTGTGGGAGTTGCGTGCTTAAGCCCCTCTGTCGCCCCGGACGGAGTGGTGCGGAAGCGCGCCAACCGCAGCCCACCCACAAAAAAAAAAATAGTTGAAAATTGTATCACACGAAAATTACTGTTACATATAGGCCTGCCTAAAAACATGATGCTATAATCGCTACGCCTTGTTGGTATATAACTCGATGTATATTACAAGAGAGTGCTGCTGTCATAGCTCAGCCAGACCAACCTCCCACTTCCAAACTTCCAGAAGGAATTAAAGGGTTGTGAAACAGCACATTGAAAATATTGGTTTATAACCAGTGCGAGTTACCAGTGATGACATACGGCATTAAAATGTGGTATCTAAATGACGGCCTCATAAAATGGCTCAAAGTCGCTCATACGTGCTATGGTCGATATTTCTCTACATAATAAAATCTGGAATACGGCAATCCATACATACGAAGAACGAGTGTAACTGACATAGCCCGAAGAATTAGCACGTTATAATAGCAATGGGCAGACCGTATCGTTCGTCGAACTGACAACCATTGGGAAAGAAAGGTTCTCTCTCGAGCGTAGGACTGATGACATGTTAAAAGACACAGGGAACCGTTAGATGCAAGTGGTACAGGATTGTTCCGAGTGGCATTCTCGTAGGGAGGCCTACGTCCAGCAGTGGACGGCTATGGGCTGATACATGGATGGACACATTGTATTATTTAACCCGTCACTACACAGATTAACATGGAATACAAGAACTAATTACCTCACAAACATCTTAGGAAAAACGTATAAAAATGACAATATAATATAACATGGGTTTATGAAATTGTATTGGCATTAAGCTTGCCACAGAGATCATGAATCAAAACGTCAAGTCGCGACATTGAGCTTGTCACGTAATACAATGGATACATTGAAGGCAATGACGTAACCGATAACGTCTGCTACAGTTTAAATAGCTAGTCCTCAAATATTAAAGATATTCGATACGAGTCGACTTATTTCGTCAACAACGTCCGATTAAGGATTGTAAACATTTTCCATTAAATTCATTTGTTAAGTCCCTCATTTGAGTTATTTTTGGCTGTGGGGCTCAGTAAATTAAGGAAGATATAACTCGCAGATCGACGATAACCATTACAGTGTTTCGTTAAGCCAATAAGTACTATGCCGCTTTTTTTCATATAATTTCTGGAGGTTTTTACTTTATTGTCGATTTATTAATTTTAAATAGTACCTATATCTATTCATGTTCTCAGTACATACTTACATAGTGTTATCATCATCATCATCTTTATCTCAACCCACATAAGTCCAACTGTTGGGTTCGGGGCTCCTCCACAATGGGTCGCTCTCCCATTGTTGACCATTGACCTACTATACCGCGCTGCTCAGATGTGTTGGCATTTACGTCAAGTTTACCTTCTCTTGCATATTATCTGCATATTATATCCCTTAGTCATCTTTTACGACATCCACAGGCGAGCAGGTGAGTGGTGAATTGTATTTTTACTCCGTCACCGCATGCATGTCCATCCGATGTCCTCGTCACGTCCTTGACGAAGAAGACGACACAATCTCACACGCTCAACCTAGAGCCTACACGGCCCGCGTGGCCTTAACACGTAAATACCCGCGGTTCCACCCTCGCCGTCGCGGTGCGAAACCGCGCCGTGCAAAAGTCACGAACCAAAACGTGGGCACGCCCACTTTGCCTACAGCGACGCCCGAAGCCGAGGTCCGCTCCCCACAGGGGGAGGCCTTGGGCAATGTCGTTTAGCATATTTTTCTCCGGGTTGAGAGCCCTCAGCGCTCACCCGTAGTCCGCGTCAAGCTGTCAAGGCCATCTGCGGCCAACAGTTGTACACAAACAAAAAAAACACATGGATGATAAGATAAATTAGAAGCAATTTAAAGGAATTGATCTTAACATCTATATTTTTGTTTTAATTTTAAATAAGTTTGGACATATGTAAATACAAGTTACTAAAAGTATGCATTCTTGATGATAAAAAATACACATAATTTTTAAAAAATTAAAAAGCGAACACAGATTGTAACAGATTTTTTAAAATTTATTTTTCATATACCATTTTCTGTAACACTAAATAAGTACAAATTCGTGCTTATTTTTGATGTTGAATCGTGACTTTTACAAATATGGACTAATTACAAAAATTATAATTATTTTCTAACTTCATGGCAATCGCAGACGTCTTAATTGCAGTGATCAACCAATGGTAATAAAAGTACTTTATAAAAGTCAGGGTCAAATGTAATTGACTCAAACTCCGTTATACTTAGACTAATGGATTGTTAATATGATATTATCAGCGTATCAAAAGTTTAACAATATATTTATTCCGCTCTATTTAACTAACGAAGAGACGCCACCGTTTCCTTCTCCGTAGTATATTGTTCATTAAATATATTGCACAGATGGCGTAGTGGTTAAGATCGGTCTTTAATACCAGGGTTCGATTCCCACGCAGGACAATACTTTGTGCACTCCACAATTTTTTTTCTGAATTTAAGTGTATCTTTTATATTAACCCGTACACGTCCCATTGCTGGACTCAAGCCTCATCCTAGATAGAAGTGAAAATTTGCCTACCTTGTCACGCTGGTTGGTACAGGGTTTTATTTCGAGTTTTCCTTCCCTTTCATACATGCGTGTTATAACCCTTAATCGCCTTTTACGACACCCACGGGTGGTGAATAATATTCTTACTACGTCATCACACCGAAAGTGTAAGTTGTTTCTTTTAATTATATGTTTGTAAAGTCCCACGCATTGCAAGGATAATTTCCTTAGTGCTAGATTTGTCTTTTATAAAAAAAAGCTTTATAATAATAGAAACTCATATGTATTAAAATTATTTTTATGTATTCCATAGCTTGCTTCACTCGTACATAGTACGTAGAATTAGCACGCTGAAGTGGCAATGGGCAGGCCACATCGCTCGACGAACCGGCAACCGCTGGGGAAGAAATGTTCTCGAGTGGCGACCACGTATCGGACGACGCAGTGTAGGACGCCCCCCACTAGGTGGACTGATGACCTGGTGAAAGTTGCTGGGCGTCGTGGGATGCAGGCGGCACAGGACCGCACTCTGTGGCGTAACACGAGAGAGGCCTACGTCCAGCAATGGACGGCGATAGACTGAAGTGATGATGATGATGATGGTGATAATGATTCCATCGCTTTGATTTTTGCTTGCCCGATATTTCGAATTATTGTCAGCATTCAAAATTACAGACGTGTTCTACGTCCGATAAGTCATCTTTATAACAGACTTGTTCAACGGGAAAGTAAAAAACAACTATCAACACGATAAAAACTGTAAAAATAAATTTAGTTCATGAGCAATACTCGCGTAAAAATCTGAAGTCGGCAGAAACGCATTTTATTATGAAGTGTAGCTTCATAAAAAATGAAAACGTGAAAATAATTCTGATTGAGTCTAACGTTTGAAATAGTCTTGCTAATCAACAAAATTGTTTGTCAGAATGAACAATACGTAATTTCCATTCAAGTTCCCGAGTTTATGGCACAACACTCAATTATTATTGGTGCTTCCAATTCTAGGAATGATTTGACGACTGTCACTGAATATAGTAGCAAAAGCAAATTAGTCTTAGCTAATTAGTGATTCTAGTGAATAGCTTTGATCTATTCTATTATAATTAGTTTACATATGTATGGTCCGGAATGCAATTCAATAAGCGAGCTTCACTGAGGAATGCAAAATGACATTGTTAAGTGCTTTGGCTATTATTCAAATATATTTGTTGGAGTGTATTAATCTTTGATAATAATATCCCTATATAAAGGACCTTTTGTACATTTCATAGTTTATGTTTCATAAAGTGTTATATATAGTTACCAGCAACCCGCCCTCGCTTCGCTTCGGTTATAGATTATAGTCGTTTTACCCGCGTAGTTCCCGTTCCCGTGGGAATACCGGGATAAAATATAGCCTAGTTTACGCCCTGATATTATAGCTTTCCATTGGTGAAAGAATTTTTGAAATCAGTCCAGCCGTTTTGAAGATTACCCGGAACAAACAGACAGACAGACAAAAATTTTTTAATTGCTACTTTAGGCATAGGTGTCGTGCAAATAACCGTGTGAGCATGAAAAAAGCCTATTATTTTGACATTACAAACAGACACTCCAATTTTATTTATTGGTATAGATTAACACCCAAAAGTAAAGTAACTAGAAAATAATGTATGTAGAATAAAAGTCCGAGAGCGACATCAAGTGGATTATTTATGGTTATAAGTACTGTAAGGCATGCAAAGTCATTCCATATGAATAATTACATACAAAATATGTAGAGTGAAAGTATGAGATTGGCATCGAGTGGATTATTTGTGAGTATAAATAATTAAAGGCATGTAAAATCATTCCATATGAAATATAGAGAGTAGAAGTGTGAGATAGAATCAAAGAATTATAAGTAGGTAATTTAAGGCGTGTAAAATTAGTCTATACGAAATATGCGGCGTAAAATGTGAGGTAGGCATCAGATTATATATGACTGATCATCGCCACCCTACTCTCATCCCAATTACTTGAGGTCGATTCTATATAAACTCTTCTTTCATAGTACGAGTATATTAGCAACCCACCCTCACATCGCTTCGGTTTCAAACGCCTTACCCGCGTAGTTCCCGTGGGAATACCGTGATAAAATATACCCTATGTTACTCCCTGATATTATAGCTTTCCATTGGTGAAAGAATTTTTTAAATTTATTCGCTGGTTTAAGTGTGAAAGCGTAACAAACAAAACAGATATACTTACTTTCGCATTTATAATATTAGTAAGCATAAGGATATTGCAAAAGTTATAGGCAATATTTTATGACTAGCCATCGCCTGACTTTAACCCTCCTTAGGAATTTAATTGTTGATCTAACAGCATATTTTGATGAAACTTGGCATACTAGAGGTTTCGGATCCAAAAACTCGATCTAACTAGGTTTTATTTATAATAAATGTTGTTTTGTCGGTGTTTTTAGCAAAACAATACAATGACAATAAATTTTAAAAGAATATGAATTCAAATTTCGTTGTCAACGTCATGAGTTACGATAGCTCAGTTGGGAAGCTGTTCAGTTCTATTTTTGTGTAGTTTTGGCATTCAAACAGCGTTGGATTGAATCTCGGTGCTATTATTATTCTCTTTTTGTAATTGTTGATATTTTTTTCATTATTTAATTTTTATTTTTTATTAACATACATATATCTAAATAAATTCGACAAAAATACAACAAAAATATGCCGAGCGAAGCTCGGTCAACCTGATATTGTATTATTTATAACAGTAGGTAATTCCATCATCATCATCATTCATCATTTCAAATAACTTAACTATAATCTATCGCAGCCTATTAATGAAAAAAATATTAAATGAGGTTATTAGTGCCATAGTACCAAACCAAATTATCGTGCTTGGCAAGTATTCTGGCTATGGTAGTTGGTTTTAGAAGTACCAGGCATATGCTGTTTCCCATTTCCTGGAGAACGGTGAATATTTACAAGCTACTCAATATGAAGAAATATTATAGTATATTAATGTAAAAAATTGTATAAAACTTGGCTATATGGATTTTGGGTTCCTTTGCCTATTCAGATAAACAAACATACGTAAAAAGAGTTGACACATATGAATAAATAGATCGAAAGTAATTCAACATAATTGGATATTAAATAAGATGTAAATTTCCTTCTTCTAATAGGCAAAGATACACATATTAATAACTAAAAGCTTCCATCGCGTAATATTAAAAAAAATTGGTCTACCTCAATTTCACAGTACATTTAACAATGAATAATAACGAGTGCCGATAATGGGACGAATGTGGACATTGCAAGGTGCTCGAAGAATCGTCGACCTTTCTATTACATGGAAAATCTTTTACCAACGTTTTGGCAGAGGATTATTTTAAAAGTACATCGAAGTGGAAAATTTGAATAGCTACCCGAGCAGTCTTTAATACTTAATATTATTTGTAACAGTTATGATCATTTTTATGAACTCTTAATTTTAGGTAACACCTAAGCTAATGGTACAAAAGCTAAATTTAAATTCAACTTCAATAAAAATTTAAAAAAATAATTAATACTTAAATATGTGCATTAGTGTTAGGTATTTAAACTTTTTGCTGTGGTTAGGATGGCTTATTCGATTATTCTTACTAAAAAAATCATGTTTTTTCAATGAAATAGATAATATTTCTAAAATCACGATCATATATGGTATTTATAATATCCCACCAACCAGACATTCCCAATATTGTAACGCTTATAACTTAGGATCATACTGGTCTCCACAGACCATTGTGAATCCTGGCCGATAATGCACAGGTTTAACACTCAGAAATCCAATAGTATTTAGAATATATTGGCCTTAGTTTATTTAAGGACAGCAAATATACTAATGATAAATTTTTGAATCTCACAAATAGTATAGTGATTAAAATTTCCACCTACTAAACCAAATGTCTCGGGTTTGATTCTCAGGCAAGATATTCTTTGCGAATCACAAATTGTTGTTGTGAGTCTGGGTGTAATTTGTGTCCGTTAATGGTATTGTTGTGAATTCCCCCTCAGTGGAATTTCCTTAATGTAAGGTGGGGGTATATACAAATTAAACAAAAACTAGACTGATAAAATTGCTGATGATAGTCGTTTAATATACTTTTAAATTAAAGATTTTTTATATAATTTTATCTTTTATTTGTAAACTATTATTTAGAAATGGAAATGCATTTAATTTTTTCACAGCATAAAGTTATTTTTTTAAAGAGATCACGAAAACATTTTTTATATTTCAAATATAGTTTTAAGAAATGGTTTTAAAATTATTTTTCAGATACTTAAGTCATAGATAAATGTAATAAGATCAATGTATCGCAAAATATTACTTTAAATTTCATTAATTCTAAATACTGTTTTATCCTTAGTGATACTATAATGAAATATAAATGCGAAAGTAAGTTTGTTTGTTTGTTACGCTTTCACGCTTAAACCACCGAACCGATTTCAAAAATTCTTTCACCAGTAGAAAGCTATAATATCAGGGAGTAATACAGACTTTTTCCGCTATTTTATCCTGCTATTCCCACGGGAACGAGAATTACGCGGATAAAGCGACTGAAACTGAAGCGCAGCGAGAACGGGTTGCTAGAATTTCAATAATTCTAAGTGTGCATTTAGTTTCAATGAAGTGATTCTATAGGTTCATCGCAGTTCATATTCTTCAATGCCACAGATGGTCAATGTGCCTAACACGTAAAGTAAATTGACGCGCAACTAGTCTCGCATAACTCGAATTGGTTGTGCAATTATAGAACATTGATGCTATGAAACAACACTTGGTTATTATTTTACAATTTCCATTAATTTTAAATATAACTAACGACTTCATCAATTATTTTTGAAGGATTTCATTTAACTGATTATATCACATTTTGAAGAAAAAATTAGACATAAATGTAATATGAGTCGCTTCATACATCCAGTTCTTGAAGGGACAGTATCGTTTCCAGGCTATCTGTACCGTTATCTCCAGCTAAAAGAAAAATGTGCCGCAATGTCCAGGCCATATTGGTTTACATAACGATTTCTGATCTTAACGTGAATACATATTATAAATAAAACTTTTGCACGATATTTCGAACACTTTTCAATGTCCTTCCGTGACTATGAACACTGAAAAGTGTTCGAAACGTCGGGGACTCAAAAACCAAATGCAAACGTACCTAATAAAATCCGTAAAAATAATATTATTTATATGCAATTTTCGCGCTAACATCAAAAATTAAAAATGACTCGTTATTGCAAAGAAACCAGCTGATCAGTTGAATACATATTACATAGAGAGGTACCATATAGAAACTTACATTTTACATATGATTATTTTAGCCGTGGCCAAGATATAGACTTGTTAGATGCATTACCACTCAGCATCTCATTCTACATGTGTCCCACTGTTGAGCTCAGGCCTCTTCCATAATGGGAAGGGCATTGACCTACTACTTCATGCTGGTCAGACGTGTTGGAATAGGGTTTGTTTCGAATGTTTACGTATCAAGTCAGTTTCTCAGAGCACTCCCCGTGAAAGAGTCGATAGAGTCCGCCACTCTAGCGACTCCAATCTATCCAAGAGATTGTTCCATGTTCCAGTTCCTGATACTATTGACCATCATTTAAGCGATGGTTGTTACCGCTAGGTCGGCACAGCCGTTTAATAAACCTAATTTTACAAAGTAAAAATAATGCTCTCGACACTGGCTCCTACTTTTTTCGTCTCACAATTATTGATGACATAATTAATTAATACACTGTCTCCCATTTTTTTATTGTTTCTTCTTCTTTTTCAATAACTTAGACGTTTTATTTCGCTATCAGTCTCCACACATCGTACTCGCTAACTAATAGTTATTGTAAGCATTAAATTAAATTGATTCAAACAAATATTGATTAGTTTGCTAATTGTAGCAAATCACGATTGATAATTGATAAATTCTTAGTTGCTGTTACTGCATAATAATCAATTAATATTGTTAATCGTAATTGTTCTTCCCCACAATATAGGGATAATTGATCTGACTGACGACTGACTGACTCTGACTGATCAGTTATACTAAACAGATCTATTATATTTCAGTTATAATTCGATATACGTTTTTATGCTCTACTTTATTTTGCTCGTGATAATGAAACAAACATTAGATTTTTTATTGTACATTGGATGTATATTTACACAACGCGTTAATTTTGTGGGTACTTTTTCCCCGGGACCAAAAATAATCGCACTATTATTGTGTAGTTGTATTCTTTTTCTGGAAGAATTTCAGAATTATTTATCTTTATAAATCAGTCATCATCATTATCATCTCGGCTCATATAAGTCATCACTGTTGGGTTCGAGTCTCCTCCATTACGGAGAAGGCTATAGTCCAAAAGGAAGGAAATTGATTTAATTATATTTATCACGCTGGTAAGTCAATTTGGTAAAACAAATCCTTGAAAGTATATAATATTTTCAAGGATTCCTCTTCTTCAATAAATGTTATATAAATTTTAAATCCTTTAATCGTCTTTTAAAACACCTCGATAGTAAGTTGTATTTTTACTCCCTCACCACACGAAAATTATAGATATTGTGTATGTAGATAGATATACATCTGTATAATAGTTTATATATTATGTTTAGTAAAACAAGTCCGTATAAATTCCTGAGCGGGTCTGCCACACGGGCAGTATGAGATGATCGTAAACTTTACGGTGCAGCAATGTACAGCTTAAATCATTTTACAGAAGCATTCCTTTGTTTACCCCGACGCAACCGCGGTGCCCCGCTGCTTTAAAAGTGTTCTCTTGTACTGCTTTTCCCCTACTTCACGTCTCGTTTTATTTTACAAAGCGATATTATTTCAATATATAGCAATATTATTTAAGCGATATAGTTTAATAGTTTTTCGTTAATTATCTAAAGTTATAAAATGGAAATATAGAATTACAAAGGCGGCAGGCTCGAGTGAATGAAATATTTATAATTCTCGTTTATTATTATCATTATTTTAGCTCGTATACATCCCAGGGCTCGAGCCTCCTCTACCATAAAAGGTCGTATAGGGTTTTATTTCAATGTTCCTTCTCTTGCATAGATGTTATTGTAATTTTTACGTCATCGTCAGTATTCTTTTACGAATCCCACGGGCAAGATGAGAGAGGTGGTCAATTGTATTCTTACTCCGTCATCGCACAAAACTTAGAAACTTTATCGCCATCTCAAATTTTAGTGAGAGTCATAAACACAGTTGCTGTGTGGTTGCGGCTGGGCTTACATTTCTTGTGGGTGTTGTAAAAGATGACCAAGAACTTTACATCAACCTGGACTATTTCCATCTGATGAAGTTTGATTGAAATTACATTCCTAAGGATGCAAGATCGGGAAAATTATTACCAAAACTATTTGCCATATCAATAGACACATAAAGTTGACTCCTACCATTTCGGATAAGAGCATAATGATGATCAATTATGAATACTACAAGTATATGCGAAGTGCTCTGAGGAACTGTTTGACTTGGTACCACATACAACATACTACTCGACACCGTAGGAGGGTTCATCAATTTCACCTGGAAACAGGTTCTTTAACTGTACGTATCCAGGGATCATTTCTCCCACGTACGTGCAAGCTCTAGAATGGATTACCTGCTGCTATGTTTCCCGAGCGCTATGACATGTCCTTCTTTAAACGCGCTTTAAGAAGAGTATTTTCTTCATGGTGCGCCTGGCTGTGGCCCTGGTATTGCAAAGGTGCGGCAGTATCACTTACCATCAGGCGTGCTGCTTGCTCGTTTGCCACCATAGGTAATGAAAAAAAAAACAGGGAAATAGCCAAGTCGCCTTTATGATTCTATATTTCAAGCGTGGCAATAATAGCATATTAAATGGGGATGGTTACCTTTCATGGATAAGACTATTACCAAAAAATGAACATAGACAGATTGATTGCTGGATGAATAGAACTAAGAGTTGCAAACCCTTACTTGAATACAGAACTGCTGAATGTCAGCTCCAGGATTTAAGACTAGTGATATCCAAACTTTCGCAGAAAATCGACGTCCGAGTAGCAGCAATTTGTCATTCGGTGAGCGAAAGAGCTGGAAGCCCAACTTTCTGAGGATGTTTGGTTATGGTAAGTTTTAGTTTTGATACCTTCAATATCACTGAACCTCATTGCAAGTATTTACACAGCCCAAAAGATGTAAAACGTAAAGTAGATATCTTGTTTTATGTGTTTTTAATTATTTACTGATACGTTAATGATTAGCACATTTGGTCTGTCGAGGCCATGACAGAGTGGTGCCATAGTAATCGCCGTATGACCGCTTTCTGCCTTGAAACCGATCAGCACTGTGTGGCTTCAATGACTCGTTTGACGGCTTCCCATTTAGGGTACTGTTCCCTAGCTTTACATATACCCTTACTTTTGACGGACATATGAGACTCTCCGTTAAGTTCTTCATCGAAATATCCACTAAAACCAACAGCCGCTCCACATTCCCGCTTTGTGTGGGATACTAGAATTTTACCCTACGAACATACAACTCTGATGGCGCGCAGTCAGGCTATTGGCTAACAATCCAGTCTAGGTTATCAATGTTATTACGGCGCTATTATTTTTGTCCGTGAAAGACTCAAGTAAATATTTTGAATACTAATATTTCTAACATTTTAGAATTCATTCACGTGTAGTTAGTACATAATGACCGATAAACAAGAACCTTGAGCTGAAAAAGGAATATAATGTTTAACATAACGTATATTAATGTTTCTTAATCGACGTGTCTTTAAAATCTAATTATGAGTCAAGTGGAACAAATAAGGAAATAGCAACATACTACATACGACATGTCTTGAATATTTTTGGTAACCTTGTTTGAACTAAAAATTGTAAGCACCGTGTCATTTTGCAACATAAATTAAGGTTATTATTTTAATAACTATCATATTCTAGTTGGGATTAGGTTAAAAATACAATACAATGTGCCAGCATATCGAATTTTGACATAAATACGGTAAAGGCGATTAAAGGCATATAATATCACTGCAAGAAATAAAAATGCGGAAGGCGAATATGAGTTTGTATGTTACGCTTTCTTATCTAAATCACCAAACTGATTTTAAGAATTGATCACCAATGGACAGTTAGCCACATTTTCTATCTCTATTTCTACAGGAACTGGAACTATACTAAAAATATACTAGTTTTCACCAGTAATAAAATATACTGGTTGCCATGAAAATTTGCTTATATTTAAATTACTCATCCATAAAATACAACTTTTTTCCGGATTTTATCACCTTTCCCTGGGTGAGTAAAAATCAAATACAAACGCATTAATCCCTAATAATCTCTAAACATAGTGTTGAGGGTTCCATATCCAAAGGGTAAAACAGGACCCTATTACTAAGACTTCGCTTTCTGTCCGTCCGTCTACCTGTCACCAGGCTGTATCTCAAGAACCGTGATAGCTAGACAGTTGAAACTTTTACAAATTATTTATTTCCGTTGCCGCTATAACAAAATAAAAAAAAATATTAAAGGGGGGCTCCCATACACCAAACGCGATTTTATAGATACACTAGCAACCCGCCCTCGCTTCGCTTCGGTTATAGGTTATAGTCGTTTTACCCGCGTAGTTCCCGTTCCCGTGGGAATACCGGGATAAAATATAGCCTAGTTTACGCCCTGATATTATAGCTTTCCATTGGTGAAAGAATTTTTGAAATCGGTCCAGCCGTTTTGAAGATTACCCGGAACAAACAGACAGACAGACAGACAGACAGACAAAAATTTTTTAAATGCTGTTTTAGGCATAGGTGTCGTGCAAATAACCGTGTGAGCATGAAAAAATCCTATTATTTTGACATTACAAACAGACACTCCAATTTTATTTATTGGTATAGATGGTATATATGGTACGGAACTCTTCGTGCGCGACTCCGACTCGCACTTGGCCGGTTTTTTTATATAAATAATACTCGCGTAAACATTTCAAATCGTTTTAAAATATTATGTCAACCATAGTGAGTGAAATTTAGTTACTTTCCTAGTCCACTAGGCCGTCTAATTTCACTGATCTAAAGTAAGGTTATCCCCAAGAGTGAGAAGTATATATTTTTTTT
Organism: Lymantria dispar; assembly: GCA_032191425.1. Classification (NCBI taxonomy): domain Eukaryota; kingdom Metazoa; phylum Arthropoda; class Insecta; order Lepidoptera; family Erebidae; genus Lymantria; species Lymantria dispar. Next base: position 11,396,314 of record CM063448.1, read on the forward strand.
TTTAATTTATTTAAAATAGTACGTATCCACCGTACATTTTTTTATTTGATTACTAACAAGCAAATTTTTCATGAATAGCTTTATTTTGATGAGACGCCCAACAATATCTGTACGAAAACTGTCAATTGTGGTAGGTTACGGACGTCGGAGGGATAGAATATGTTCATTTGGTGGTTTTAAAAAATTTATTACTAACGGGGTGATCTTTGGTAAATCTCAAGATAATTATCTACATTAACTAATAAAATATTTGTCATACAAAATGTATGGTTAGATTATGGAGTCCCCTGCTTCCAACATGTATCGGTAACAAGGCCATAAAAAATGATTACTAACAAGCTGATTTTTCTTTTCTTACTTATTTAATATTTATATAAATTAACAGTCATATTGTCTTACAAATTGCGTGGAACGTTATCCCAGTCCTACGCTCAGAAATTGTTAATGGTATTAACAATATCATTTTCTCATTACTAACTGTAGGACGGGTCCCGGCCTTAAACTTCTGCATACAAAAAAAGGTACACGGCGGCAAATCAATGTGAGCAATGATTTCTGGTATTCGGTTATCCAAATAAAGCAAATTTGTATAATCGTATACCTAATACATACAGACAATACATATATATATATAGAGATATATATCCATACATACATATATAAATACATAAATGCATGTATACACACAAATACATATATAAATTACGTGTCACGTTGTTTGTCCGCGATGGACTCCTAAACTACTTAACCGATTTTAATCAAATTTGCACACCGTATGCAGTTTGATCCAACTTGAAAGATAGGATAGCTTACATTTTAATTTATAGTCGCAATATTATTTTATTGCAAATTATTTTTCTATTATTTTTCTATTATTTTCAATTATCTGTTAACTCCAAACGATTTTAACAGATGGCGATATCTGTTGACTGGATTGGGTAATTAATTGGGTAATTTATAGATCGCGCTGCTATGTCAAACCTATAAATGTGTCATATACGATTTTAACTTGATTTTTTACATAGATGCCATTTGTAAAAAAATATGACGACCTCCATGACAGATATTCTCTTACAGTTCCACTTAAATAGTTTAATAAAATGTAATATAACAAAAACATTAGCCACAGCAACGCGTGGTCGGGTCTGTTAGTATATATATAAATTTTATAAACAGTAGAGGTAATTCGTCACTGATGAGTTGACTCCGTCAGAAGATTCAGGTATAGTCGTTTGACCATAGCCTTAAAACTATCACGGCTAGCGGCCATTTTGATCTCTAATGGTAACGCATTCCAGAGAAGAATAGCCAAAATATAAAAGGAAGAGTGAACCAGATTAGAGGAGTGAGAAGGACAGTGAAGAAGAAGAGTTTTTGAGGAACGGAGATTACGGTCATGAGTAGTGCAAAGAAATTGAAAGTGAAGTTTTAAGTAGGGAGGAGCATTAGGAGAGTTTAAAGTAGAATACAGTAAAAAAAGAGTTCGCAGACTTCGTCTTTGCCTAATCGGTAGCCAATTAAGCCGAGAGCGAAATGTGGAGACATGGTCGAATTTGCGCAGGTTAAAAACGAATCGAATGCAATTGTTGAGAAGTCGGTCCAGTTTATTTAGCAGATCTGCATTCAGGTCGAGGTAGCACATATCAGCATAATCGATGCTAGGAAGGATTAAGGTTTGAACCAGCGCTGTCTTAGTCTTCATAGGAAGAGCTGATAAGAAATTAGATAACATGGCCTTGGACTTTTATATACTCCTAATGATAATACATTTATAGTATGTTATATATAAACAGTTTAACCCAGTTGTTAATGTGTCAGCGTTATATATTGTAAACATTGATATTAATATGTCAAGTGCATCGTAAAAGAGTTTAGTGTGTCATAGATTACCAAGTATGAGTTACGGTTTATTGAATAATTTTTTCGTATGATGACGGAGTAAGAATACCATTCATCATTTCAGCCCATATACGTCCCACTGTTGGGCTCGGGCCTCCTCCATAACGGAAGGGTAATTGACCTACTATACCACGATGGTCAGACGTGTTGGTATAGGGTTTTATTTCGAGTTTTCCTTCTCTCGCATAGATGTTATATGCGTTTTATATCCCATAGTCGTCTCGTACGATCACCCACGGGTAAGATAGAGGGTGGTGAATTGTATTCTTACTCCGTCACCACACGGAAGAATAAGAATACCATTCACTATGCCCTATTTTGTTTGTAGTTATTGTAAAAGGAATTTGATATGCAGATAACATCGATCCAAGAGAATGGAATCCTTTGACAACACGTTTGATTAGGAAATAAATAAACCTTCCATAGCATAGGACGCCAATTTTCTAACAATGCAATTGTAGTAAGTTGAGATGATTTCCGTGTGGTGACAGAGTAAGAATACAATTCACCACTCCCTATCTTGCCCGTGGATGTCGTGAAAACGATTAAGGGATATAATACTCATATAATATCTATGCAAGAGAAGGAAAATTCGAAATAAAACCCAATACCAACCTGTCTGACCAGCGTCGTATAGTAAGGTCAATTTCCCTCCTGTTGTAGAGGAGGTTCGAGCCCGCCAATGGGACGTGTAATGATATTATATATTGTTATTATATACTTTTATGAAGAATGAAATAGTTATTTTAAATCAAATCTAAAAGAAATATTTATTTTAAATTAAAGGTGCGGTGACGGATTAGGAATACAATTCACCACCCCACTTTTACCCGTGGGTGTCGTATAAGATGACAAAGAGATGTATGTAATAATTAATATACAGATAGTATCTATGCTAGAGAAGGTGAAATTAGATATAAAATACTATTGCAACATATCTGATTAGCATTTTAGAGTAAGTCAATATATCTCCAACAGTAGACAAGGCCCAAGTCCAACAGTGGGACTTATATGGGCTGAGATGATGATGATGAATTTATAATTGAAATAATGATTTCTGATGTTTACGCGAGCATTTCACATCCTTACTAATATTATAAATGCTAAAGTAAGGATGTTTGTTTGTTACGCTTTCACGCTTAAACCACCAAGCCGATTTCAAAAATTCTTTCACCAATGGAAAGCTATAATATCAGAGAGTAACATAGGCTATATTTTATCCCGGTATTCCCACGGGAACGGGAACTACGCCGCGGGTAATGCGACTGAAACCGAAGCGAAGCGAGGGCGGGTTGCTAGTCTATACCAATAAATAAAATTGGAGTGTCTGTTTGTAATGTCAAAATAATGTCTGTCTTTTTTCATGCTCACACGGTTATTTGCACGATACCTATGCCTAAAATACAGATTAAAAAATTTTTGTCTGTCTGTCTGTCTGTCTGTTTGTTTGTTCCGGGTAATCTTCAAAACGGCTGCACCGATTTCAAAAATTCTTGCACCAATGGAAAGCTATAATATCAGGGCGTAAACTAGGCTATATTTTATCCCGGTATTCCTACGGGAACGGGAACTACGCGGGTAAAACGACTATAACCTATAACCGAAGCGAAGCGAGGGCAGGTTGCTAGTTGTAAATAAAACTATTGGGTTCGAAACGTCGGGCAATTAAAAATCAAACAAACGCGATAAAATAGGTAGATTTACTTATAACTAGCAACCCGCCCTCGCTTCGCATCGGTTTCAGTAGCCTTACCCGCGTAGTTCCCGTTCCCGTTGGAATACCGGGTTATAATATAGCCTATGTTACTCCCTCATATTATAGCTTTCCATTGGTGAAAGATTTTTTGAAATCGAATCGGTGGTTTAAGCGTGAAAGCGTAACAAATAAACAAACAAATAAACAAACTTACTTTCGCATTAATAATATTAGTAAGAATTTATTTAATAAATTTATTTATTTATAATAATTGAAATAGAAAATTCGCCGTGTACGAAATTGTGGCCACAGCTAATAAATATTAAAAATAATTTATTTTGACTGACAAATTTCTTTTCCATCTTATATTTGTGTGATTTTATGTAAGTTGGTATCAGCAATCCGGATCTAACTATAAAAAAATCCTTAAGCCAATATCAATAATAAATATGATCATCATCAACATCGCGGCCCACATACGTCCCACTGTTGGGCTCGGGCCTCCTCCACAATGGGATGAATTTGACCCAATATACCTTGCTGGTCAGACATGTTGGGTATAGGGTTTCATTTCGAATTTTCCTTCTCTTGCACAGATGTTACGTGCATATTACATCCCTTAGTCGTCTTTTAAAACATCCACGAGCAAGTTGGGCAGTGGTGAATTGTATTCTTACTCCGTTACCACACGGAATCAAATGTGATAATATTTTATATTAATTAGGCCCTATACGTTCCATTTATAGAGATAGGACTCTTTCAGGGGAGAGAAATTATCGTAATAGATCATGATAGCCAGCCTGGCACACGAGTATTTGCGCCTGATGCCGCTCTAGCCGAGGCCGCGGGTGACCGGAGCGGGGACTTTAGTCCGTCACCCGCAGAGAGGCAGACTGCGCGACGGCGACCGATGTGCCGCGACAGGGATGTCGAGAGGTAAGGGTACCCGAAAGGGTATTCCGTCGGGCCGACCACTGAGGATAAGGAACTCGGCAATGGTGGTCAGCCCAACGACAAAGGCGATGTGGGTACGGGTGGCTTATGGGCCTGTGTAGCGTCCTCTCATCGCCCCAGACGGAATGGACGGCGTTTGCGCTTATCATAGCCCACCCATAAAAACAGCCAGCCTGGCTGGCATAAAGTTCGATTTTCTTTTCTTACAATATTATTACCTACACATGTCTCTTAATCCATTTTTATGATATCCATGCGAAAAGAGATGGTCTCCTTGATATTCTTACTCCGTCACCCCATAGAAAATATAAACGTTGCGAAATTATTATTATTTTGTTAATACCACTAAATATTGAAACGGAACATTAAACATTTAGTTTAATGTGTCTTCCATTCCAATATTTACAACTGGCCTTGTTGAAAATAACTGTAATAATAATTATATTCTCTCAGGTCTAGCTCACATAATTGTCATGGTTAATTATAATAGAACAAAGCGTGAAATAACTCTGAAACTCGCTCTAACTAATGCTATAAATGCAAATGTGAGTTTATTTGTAACCCTTTTACGTCTAAACCACTAATCCTATTTTAGAAATTTTTCACCAATGGAACATTAAATTATCAGCCAGTAATAAAGGCTATATTTTAACTTCGTATTACTACGGCAACAGGAATTATACGGGTAAAACTACGGAAACAGTAAACCAATTTTAAATATTCACTCACAAATATAAAGCCACATTATCAGTGAGTAATATGAACTATATTTTATCGTATTATTACCACGAGAACGGGAACTATGCTGGTGAATATGTAAAAAACCACTAAAAAAAGAAGATAATATCCCTGCGAGAGAAGTAGATTCTAAACCAACCCATCTGAGGAGCATGGTGCAGTAGATCAAATTCTTTCTAGATAATTATATATTTGCCGGATTTCACACATTTTTTAAAATATTGAAAACGAAACACAAATAATATTTCATCATCAGCCCACATACGTCCCACTGTTGGGCTCGGGCCTCCTCCACAATGAGAGGGAATTTGACCTACTATACTATGCTGGTCAGACATGTTAGTATAGGGTTTCATTTCGAGGTTTCCTTATCTTGCATAGATGTTATGTGCTTATTATATCCCATAGTCGTCTTTTATCACATCCATGGGCAAGATGGGCAGTGTTTGTCACCACACGGATAATTTAACTCAGAACAATCATTCGTGGATGACGTGATGAAATTGCTATTTACACTAGTACACAATCTGTAATTACAGAGAATATAAAAAATAAATAAATATATGCTCAAGCCTCTGATTTCCAAACACATTGGGGTCGGCTTTCTAGCCTATCTGCATCCCTAAAGGATAACAAATATGAATAGACCAGATGTCATGATATTTGAGAGTTCTGTGCTCTATATTGCTTTACATAAATATTCATAACAGCCGGAATCGACGGCTTAACATGCTCTCCGAGGCACGACTTCCATACATATACGTTTTTTTGGGTTGTTACGTAGGATTCATTCATTCATTAATTACTATATTTTATTTTATCATGAAACTAAATACATAATTTAGAAAGACTTATCTACGGACAGGAAAGGCGGTGCTGAATTGTATTCTCAATCTTTCCCCTTCTTATCACTTCTTCCACACGAAAGTACAGTAGTAGTTCATAAAAGTTATTTTTAAAGTAACCACAGTTTACGCATCTATAACTCGAGAAATATAAACAGAGTTGTAATATTTACAAAATGTTAGTTTATTGTGTCCATAGAAATTTAGAATATCTGACGGAAAACTCACATCTGAAGAAAAACACACATCTGACGGAAAAACCCAATCACTGAACAAACGAGGCGATTCAGCACATAATTATAACGTTTAATGAATATACAGGTACAACTACTATGTAGAACATTCATACAAAAAACTGGCTTTCCAAGGACAGAGATTACGTAATCACGCATCATAACTATGTCAACTTTTTCATAGACATTATGACGTTTGATTATACAAATCGATATGATCATTATTCATAATTATCGGAAATATACAGTTTATCTAGAACGGAAGGTAGACCATAATCGTAGCAGACAATATGGTGACCGAATAAAAATAGGATGAGTCAGTTCTTTCCTTACCCGCGGAGGCCTTATGAAGGAGATTCTTATCGTAAGAAAAGCTGGCAACTTATACTACGATAACCTGTCTGGCTGTAGAAGTTATAGTATGTATTATAGTGATTGCTCTTGTATGAGTTTGTGATCAGGTGCCACTTGTGGAGTCTGATCTAGCCATATTATTTTGTTTTTTGTATTATATTTTGAAATAAAAAGAAAAATATCCTGTTTCAAAGGACGTCACACCAGAGCTAATATTTAATAATGTTTTATACATTTTAATTTAAAAGACATAACTTAAAAAAATACAGGCCTAAGGGCCCTGCTGGCACTTCAGCTAGCAGCCACGTTCCGATTCGGTGATAGAATGTTACGAGTATATTAAACTATTTTACGAATAGAGGCGTCAAATCAAGTCGTCCCGTGATCATGAATACTGAATAGTATTCGAAATATCGCGTAGTAAAAAATCAAATGCAAACGCACTTAAATGCGTAAAAATGGTTTTATTTCAAATGAGTAAAACGTAAATTTACGAAATTGTTTTATTAGATTAATTTCAAATAAATTAAAACAAATTACAATATGCTGTCCTGGAGTATATTCCTATATAATATATCTTTAATGTTTCCTGTGAGGAAGAATAGTAAAAGAGTGACCATTGTATTCCTTGTATATCACTATACCTATAGAGAAGTAGAAAAAAAACTTATACCGTATAAACCTCTCAATTTCGAAACAACATTTAAACATGGCTTACAAAATTGTTCGATGCTCTTGTTTGAAGTTTACCTAAAAATTTTGAAGCAATTTTAAGTTGTAGGTATATGTATATTGATCTCACACACATCAACATCATCATCTCACCCCATATACGTCCCACTATTGGGCTCGGACCTCCTCCACTATGAGAGAGAAATTGACCTACTATACCTACTGCGCTGATCAGACGTATTGGAATAGGGCTTTGCTTCTAGTTTTCCTTCTTTTGCATAGATGTTATATGCATATTATACCCCTTAGTCGTCTTTTGCGATACCCACGGGTAAGAGGTATTCTGGATGGTGAATTGTATTCTTACTCCGTCCGTCACCACACGGAAAAGACCTCACATATTTATCCTAAACGCTTAGGCAGAAGTTAATCTTTACAAAATCGTACATTTCGCTGTTGGAGTAGGTAATATTCAGTTTTAGGTAAATTTGAGCTTATTGTGCTTAGACGTAAACGACCCATTTGTATGAATTTTTTGAAGCGAATATAACCAAAAAATTAAAATGCAAAAAATTTTGCGTGAATCATCAAGTGTGTGAAGATGATTCATTTTGTCAGTGGGTAGTTCATTACTACTAAATAGCCGATAAAGATCGTAAGCAAACTATTGAAACGATTAAAAGTATATATAAATACCTATGTGATTTGTACATTTCAATTATCATAAAAAGAATCTTTTAGGACAAATTACATCCACCTAATGTTATAAATTGCGAAAATTTATTAGTATGCGTATGCGGTTGATTTGAACGAAGATTATGCTGAAACCCATAGAGGCTCAACTTCAATTTGAGATGGAAAAACTGGTTGACAACATCTATTTATCATAAAATCTGATGGCTTTCTTGAACTGCGTTAAAAAAAATAACATACCAATATTTCAAGTACTTGCATTCTGTTATATTAAGAGCTAAAATTACCAAACCTTTAACCAAAATAGTTTCACACTGAAGCGATATTCCCACTGAGCATGTTTTAAAACAACGAGGCCATAAGATTATAGCAATAACTATGAAAAGAACTTACTATTTCCTTGATGGATAGTGAGGTCAATGGGTAACGATTGATCTATAAATGAATTTGGTTTATTTATTGCTACATAGATATTCATTGGTTTATTTAAGGAATACAATAGTTACTGTCTGTGTAGTTTCACAAACGTAGATTGCTTAGAAACTTATTATTATTTTGAGTAGCCATGTTTTTATTTTATAACTAGCTTTTGCCCGCCATTTCGTCCGCGTAGAAACCATGTAAGACAGAGGCAAACACAGATAACTGTGTAGTGTGTTCAGAGTTTTACAGGCCCACCGTGTTGCTGGATGATGAGGGCACGCTAGTGTAGAGAATCTTGACTGCCCGCATCACCCAGCACCTTAGCGAGGTTGTCCCGATCTGACAAGTAGCATATGCCCAGGTAGTTCCTGTTCCCGTGGGAATACGGTGATAAAATATAATCTATGTTATCTGCTAATAATCCAGCTTTACCATTGCTGAAATAATTTATAAAATAACGTTTTAGTGATTTTGGCGTGCAAATGTGATAAACAAACTTATTTTCGCATTTATAACATTAGGATTATTGTATCTATTGATTTAAGAGCATATCATTCGGCCTTTCACCGTCCCCTGTTGAATGTAGCGCTCTCCTACTAATGAAGGGATAATGCCTTAATTACCAAATTTTGTTAAATTTGGTGCAGTTTGGCAATCGTATTGAGCGGTTAAATGTTTCCCAGGAGTGAGCTGCTGCCCACTCCCTTGATAAGACCTTTAATGGATTTCTACCACTACCAAGACCAAGTAGCGGATAATGATAATTGTATTCTTAACCAGTCACTACAAGGGGAAGAGAATTTAAAATCAACCATAAACATTATTCACTTAACAATTTAATATGAACTTGTCACTAAGATGGTAATTGTTGTAATATTTACCTTAATATCGCGGTAACTCGACATATATTATTACATTTTCTGCAGTTTTAATAACATTTATAATTATAAACTGTTTTTACGGCTTTACCGCGTTTGTATTTACACTTTTGAGTATTTATGGTCACAAGTAATCAAAAATCAAACACAATCGCGATAAAACCCGTAATTTTTTTTAATTTATAATGTGTAATACTCGCGTAAACATTAGAAGTCGTTTATAATCACAGCTTTGCTCCTATATGTCGCAGCGTTATGTTTTCTAACCTATATACTTTCTAAAAGAATAAGTTATTGTATCATTGTCATCTCAGCTCATATAGGCCCCACAGCTTTTTTTTTTTGGGGTGGGTTGCGGTCGGCGCACTCCTCGCACCACTCCGTCCGGGGCGACAGAGAGGCGTAAGCACGCACACCCGCAACCCACCCGAACACCACGTCGCCTTCGTCATTGGACTGACCACCGGAGCAAGGTTACATGTCGTCAGTAGTCGGCCCGACGGAATATCCCCTAGTGGGGTACCCTCCCATCGACCGACGTATATAGGCCCCACTGCTGGTCTCGAGCCTCCTTCATAATAGAAGAGTAATTGACCTACTATACTGCGCCGATCAGACAAGTTGGTATTTTTTTTTTTTTTTATGGGTGGGCTATGGTAAGCGCACGCGCGGTCTAGTTCGTCCGGGGCGATGAAAGGACGGCGCGCGGGCCCATAACCCACCCGTACCCACGTCACCTCCTTGTTAGGCCGACCACCGGAGCAGATGTCACTTGTCGTCAGTGGTCGGCCCGACGGAATACCCTTTCGGGTAACCTCACCTCTCGACGTCCTGGGACATCGGTCGCTGTCGCGCGGTCAGCCTCTCTGCGGGTGATGGACAATTCCCCGGTCCGATCACCCGCGGCCTCGGCTAGGGCGGCATTAAGCGCAGATACTCGCGCCTGCGCCGCCCGAGCCGCCGGCGGCGGAACGTGTCGCCGAATAGAAGCTCTACTCGCACACGATCCGCCGCCTCCTTCCGTGAGATAACGGCCTCACAGAAGGCGGCGACCGCGTCCCAGTTCCTGACGCTGACGAGCATCTCCCTGGCGATGGTCGGCAGCGCCAGGTCGGCACCGATAATTGCGACGAGTTCACGGCGATCCCCCTCCCATGCAGCACACTCCTCGAGCGTGTGCTGCGCCGTGTCCTCGTCGCAACTGCAGTGGTGGCAGGACGGTGTGTTCTCCCTCCTGACAATCTTGTGCAGGTACTTCCCGAAGCAACCGTGCCCCGTCAGCACCTGCACCAGTCGGAAGGAAAGCACCTCGTACGTCCGCTCCAACCACTCCATCAGCACCGGCCGGAGGGCCTCGACGGTCCTGACACCGTAACGAGGACTCTCCAGCCAGACTGCCCAACGGGCAATGACTTCTCGGCGGGCGTCGACCCACCAGGCGGTGATCTCTGTGATGGAGACCATGCCGCCGCGGGCGCGCGTCTCCGACACCCGCCGATAAATGTCGGCGAGCGTCTCCGCCTCCAGGTCCCACGGGGGAGTTCCGGCCAGGAGGCACGCTGCCTCCGTCGCCACCGTGCGGTAACCCCGTACGGCCCTGATCACCATGACCCTCTGTGGTCGCCATAGGAGGGCCCTAAGACGGACGGTCAGGGACCCCGCCCACACCGGTGCGCCATACAGGGCCATCGACCGGATCACCCCCACGTACAGCTGTCGGCACGAAGCACTGGGTCCGCCCACATTCGGCATCAGCCGCGAAAGGGCGGACGCCGCGCCGACAAGCCGGGGAACAAGTCGATGGAGATGCTCCCGGAACCAAAAATGCCCGTCGAGCACCAGGCCCAAGTACTTCATGTGGGCCTGGATGCTGATGGTGACCGACTTCACGGTGATCGAAGCGCCGGCAGGAGGCCCGGCGGTACGGAGGCCATGGAACAAAAGGGCCTCCGTCTTTTCCAGGGCTACCCTCAACCCCAGCGCTTCGATCCGCCTGACAATCTCCTCGATGCCGAGAGTTGCCAGGCGTGCCGCCTCCTCTAGCGTCCCACCTCGGGCTGTGACGAGTGTATCGTCGGCGTAGCAAATTACGCCCAGCCCGGGTGGGAGGCTTCCTCTCAACGCCCAGTCGTAGCCGATGTTCCACAGGGTCGGACCCAGAACCGACCCCTGTGGGACACCGCACGTCATGGGCGTTCGCACAACGTCCCCTACTCGGTCAACGTAGAGGACGCTGCGCCCCTCCAAGTAGTCTGCCACCAGCCGCCTGAGGTACACCGGCACCCCGTGGTACCTCAGCCCCTCCCTGATGCAGCTGAATGGCAGACTGTTGAAGGCGTTGGCAATGTCCAGGGACACCGCCAACAGGACTCCTCCGCCGGTGACGGCCTCCGCTACCACGGCCTTCAGGCGCAGTAGGGCCGCGATCGTCGAACGCCCCCTCCGAAAACCAAACTGGGCGTCCGACAGATTGGGCCCGACCCCGACGAGGTGCCGCTCGATGCGGGCAGCCAACACCCTCTCCAGCAGCTTGCCCGCATCATCGAGCAGCACAGACAAGTTGGTATAGGGTTTTATTAGAGCTTTCCTTCTTTTGCATAGATAGATGTAATATGCATATTATTATCTTTTACGATTGAATGGATGGTGAAGAGTCCTCAGCGCTCACCCAACAGTCCGGGTAAAGTTTTCACAGCCATCTGAGGCTAACAACTCAGTCACACAAAAAAAAAGACATACTAAATACGTTGGTCGGACGTATTGGTATAGAGTTTTGTTTCGAGTTCAGCTTTTTTGCATGTTCTGCATATTATATCCCTCAGTCGTCTTTTACGGCACCCTAAGATGAGTGGAGAAGTGGAAGAGAGAGTGGTGAATGCTATTCTTACTCCGTCACCACCCGGCAAGCTATTAATATAACAAATTTTAATTATAGTACGCAATAAAACATTTAACAGTGTACGTATAGGTACATATTTTTATCAATATTAAAAATAGAACGCGTAATACACAACTTGGCAGATGTCCATTACCAAGTGGATTTTCCATACAATTTCCTATGAGGCATAATGTTCGTTAATTCAGAACTTCCTCAGATGTTAACGAGTACATACTATGAAATCATCTGGACGGTCATTGACTGCGTACTAATAATAAGCTCTGGAAAACATAGAAATAATACGTATTCGTACTTCAAAACGACTACACGGATATTGAATTAGTCTAAATACTGATATTTCGGAACGAATGTCGTAGGTTCGATCCCAAGTAGGGCAATTCTTTGGGCGAATCACAAATATTTATTCTGATTCTCGAGTATAATATTAGTCCATTAAATGTATTTATTACTGCCGGTATTATGTAAAAATAACAATCCTTGACCGCATAATTGTCGTCTGAAAATACAATATGTATAAAATTTGTTATGGAATTCCTTGCAGTTAAAACATTATTTGACCCCTGACGACAGTTAACCCTGTTCCGGTGGTCGGTCCAACGACGAAGGCGACGTGGTGGGTGGGTTTCGGTTGTACGTGCTTATGTCCCTCTGTCGCCCCGGACGGAGTGGTGCGAGGAGTGCGCCGACCGCAACCCACCCCAAAAAAAAAATAGTTAAAGCATTATTTAATGATGTTGATGAGTATATAGCAATATATTATGTGAATGCAATAAGTATATATGTGTAATAGAAATATTTAGCTGATTTACTTATTATTAATGAAGATTGCATGCAACAAAGGTGCATATGCTAAGATGGATGTGTGGGATCACAGGGTTAGCTAGGATAAGGAATGAGTATATTAGGGAAAGCCTGAAAGTGGCACCAGTGATAGAGAACATTAGGAGCGCAAGATTGTCTTGGTATGGACATGTGATGCGAAGTGATGAAAGGCATGTGATAAGGCGGGTTATCGATTTGATTGTGAATGGACGTAAGAAGCGTGGGAGATCCAAAAAGAAATGGATGGACAGTGTGAATGAGGATATGCGCATGAAAACAGTGAGTGCAGATATGATGGCTGATAGAACTTATAGAAGGTTAGTATAGTTCTGCCGACCCCACTTAGTGTGGGATGAGGGTAGGCAAATGACAACTTATTGTAAATGACTCACCAAAGTCCTTCTTCTTCCTACGACGCAGTCAATATTATACCGTATAACCGTCTCGCTATAGATAACTGTCTAGACTACAGAAATGGTTTGTCGGCAAAATCTTACATTCTTTTACGACGAGCCTCCAGTCGCCAAGTCCGTACCATAATATACGCAACGTTCCAAAAATATGTAGATCCTCTTGACTATATTTCAGTCGTGGCAGTCAATGTTATTTAGTTGACCCATCCATTTCTTTTACAGATTTCATACCTACATTTTATATCATCTATTTACCTTAAATATTTGCCCTGTATTCTTACTATGAGGTAACGACGAATATTACCAGCCTTTACATTGCTCGTGAGTAATTTAAAGACGATTAAAAGCTTTACATAGACCTAGGCTAACACTTCCTCACCCACAGAGAGGCTGACCGCGCGACGGCGACCGACGTTGCCGAGGGGGAATGTCGAGAAGAGAGGGTACCCCGCGACTGGGGTATTCCGTCGGGCCAACCACTGAAGACAAGTTACCCTGCACCGATGGTCGGCCCAACAACAAAGGCGACGTGTCACGGGTGGGTCATGGAGCCGCGCGCTGCCTCTCTGTCGTCCCGGACGATTCCGGGTGGTGGGTGCGCTGACAATGGCCCAACACTAAAAAAAAAGGTCAACGCCGCCTGATGCCGTTTGGTTAAGAATTAGATTCGAACTAAGAGTTAATGTCAGGTAGGCGGCCAGACGTAAAACTATTGCCAAAAACTATTGCAATATGTGCGATGGAAAAGAAGTACCTATTGTGTGTCGATCGTCAAGTAATTTGGATAATAGGAGGATAATGATGATGTGACCTTATGTGTTTACTCATACATTTACAGGTACTTTCGTTAAAATTTTCCTCTGAATAATTTGTTAAAACCATACAGACAACGATCAATAGAGTAAAACGCTAGAAATTTATATGGGCATAAATAATCCCAACTAGACTCGACTTAAAAAATGTCATGTCATCATCATCATTACAGGTAGATAGACGTAGACCGTAGACATAGACGTCACACTGTTGGGCTCAAGCCCCCTGCACAAAGGGAGGGAAATTGACCTACTATACCACGCTGATCAGAGGTGTTGATATAGGGTTTTATTTTGAGCTTTCCTTCTCTAGTAAAGATGTATTATATCCCTTAGTCGTGTTTTATGACACCCACGGGTAAGAAAGTGCGTGGTGAATGCCATTCTTACTCTGTCACTACAGGAAAAAATATCATGTACTTGATCAAAATTCTTACTTCATTTTCATTTTTAGAATCCACTTTATTTGCTATAAAGGTACCACCACATTAGAGATAGCTTATCTTTTCCATAAAATACACATCGAGGAACGTTTTTTTTTTCATATTATTTGATAATTCAGGGCATGTCCCCAGTTCCAGACCTTGAATTTATCATTGACTAATATTTGGCGGGAAAACCCATTAGACGTTGTCTGTAAGATAAACCTAACGTTTTAACTTTAATTGTATGATAATGCCAACATAAAATATTGTAAATATCCTCATGTTATTTGAATAGCATAGTTTCCTTATTCATAGATATCAACTAATGGTTTAATGGCGCGAAAATGTACCACCATCCCCTGCCTTTCCGTGGGTGTAGTCATAACTGGTAAAAGAAGCATTAAGGCAGTAGACAGCAGCGTTCTTCTAAGTAATTGAAAATACCAGGTGCGATTGTCGAACCGCCTACCCAGCTTGGCGATTATGATGCTCCAAGAGGGAGGCTTTTTTAGTAATTGCCAATAGATAGACAACATTAAACTTAATGTTGTGTTTTAAATGATGTCAAATCATTTAACACGTTATTAGTTTACAATAATAACATTATTAATTAATTTCTATGGTTAGTCACTGCTTAATCAATGGGTCAAAGCGCGTCAATAATGCCTACTAAATTAACTACATAAATATTGGATGCGCTCGCGCTGGGGCATTCATTGCCACGGTCGTGCGCTGCGTCAGTCTTTTTTCAATCGTAGTGGGAGCCGCACGCACTTGTTAAAACACGAAACAGTAATTAATAGTGGCAATCATATTGAATGTTCCGATGAAATAGTGATAAAGTGAAGCCATATATATTCAATATTAATTCTAAGTGCCGATCTTCTATATAATCAAAGGTGGGTAAATGTATTTTTAGGTGTCTATGAAAAATTTTAAATGGTTAGATACATCTGGAGACTAAGAAATTACAGCTATTTAAATCAAGAGAAAATATTCGTTATTACACATATTTGTTCAACAATATCAACATTTATCATTATTTTTGGTTTAGTTTCTACTAAACCTTCACAAAATGTCGCGCTGTGTGTGCGGTTGTGGTTTAAAGTAACGGTTTGAATTTTAGTTACTATTTATTTTTCATTGTTGACCTAGGTATTTGAAATAAAAATTCTCTCAGATGATTGACTAACTGATATTTATTTGAAATGAAACAGATAAGTAACATTATAATCACGATGGCATAGTTGTCTCTGCCACTGTCGTTAAATGAAATTAATTAGATCATAATAGCGTTAAGTCGTTAAAAGAGAGAACGAAATTACCTAATTAATATACGTAATTATTATGCTGTATATACATATTTAATATAAAAAGAAATAAATAACAATTGTCTGTAGTGATGCTCTTAAATATTGTATAAAGAAAAATAAAACTATTGTAAATTTATTCATCGATAGTTTCTTACCCAAACCGGTATATAAACAATTTTGCCTCATATATTAAATGTCATCAGCGCTATTTTGAAATGATTTAAAATTCAATACAGCTTTGAGGCCCCAATGTCAAGCAATGGCCGTCTCATCCCAGCCACGACACTGTGGCGCCCGTCTGCAAAACAGAATATATCAGAATTACTATCACATCTATATGCTTTAGAAAACTTTGACGATAAATTCTCAATTTAGTTACAATACATAGTTCAACGATTGATAATAAATTTATATTTCTTTCCCAATTTACTGTTGAAAAGAGATATAGGGGCATTTGTATTTAAATCGAGGTAAACTGGTCAACTACAAATCCTTAATGATTGTTTGAACTTTTTTGAGTCTATGGTCTGGTCACAGTTCGCCCAAATTATCCGAGGTGACGGAATTTGCGGGTGGAAGGTAACAATATAATTACCCTTCACCGCCAAATCAGCGAACCGTCTGTGATCCAACCAGCTAGGTGTAATAAAATTTTATTTCAAAGATTGCCTTCCTATGGCTATCTGTTTCCAGGCCAAAATTGGCGTCTCTTACGACACCCCAACGAAAGGAAGATAAAGTGATATTGTGTTCATCCAAATATCTCTTATAATATTGTGTTTGGATCAATAAAAAATTATCTATACCCAAATATTAAAAACCGTGTACAATTTTACCTGCTTCCGCATTAAGTTCAACGTAACTGCACTTCCTGATACATTGTTTTTGTTTATTTACAGATGAATGCAATCACTTTAATAGCTGTGGTGTTGCTATGCCTATCTATAGTTAACGGTAGAAGCTTTGACGACAGGCGAGAGCCAGAAAAGCTTTCTGAAATCGAAAACGATGGAATAAAAACTCATAATACACAGATGCGACATCGGAAAAGGAGGTGGCAAGGCAATTATGGGTACGACTACCCTGCACCCATTCCTCCATATTACCCAGAAAGAAGGGATTACGATCGTAATCAACAGGATTTATTACCGAAAATCGTTAGATTGCTTGAAGAAATTTCGGCATACGTAAGGCATCCTCAACCACCTCCGCCGCCACAGCCAATCTATATTCCATACCCCGTACCTTACCCCGTACCTCAATATATTGCTTGTACAAGTTCAACGAGTTCAACAAGTTCAAAAAACCCGAATGTTACTATCAGATTCCCAGATATGGAAGATACTAATCAAAATTGGGGAATTGTTGTTGATGAAGAAAATAATGAAGACATAGGTGATGGTTCGAGACCGATTTCTTTTGATCCAATCAAACCTAAACGACCGATGAAGCGAATTACACCAAAAGTGGAACATGGCTCTGTGCAATCAGATGTAAGTTGTAATTGTCATTAGATTATAATGCACCAATATCTAATATATTCGAAGAATACTAATTATTATTAGACCTTCAAAAATATGAAATAAACATATGAAAACTTTGCTTATTCTATTTCATTTGCACGAATAACTAATTAAAACTTAAAATATTTCCTTATATCTATCCTATTTTCAATGACAGCATATTTTTCAATTTCCTGTGTAGATTTGTATACATACTAGTTTTTACTAAAATTACTTTGGCTTTTAATACTATTGCCTTTTAATACTATTGCCTTCTATTATCACTGAGTTAATACATAAAATATAGTCGTGAATAATGAGGCCTAGCTAAGAAGAGATTTTAAAATAAAATAAAACTATCAAAATCGACAATTTTTTTTATCAATTGAACCTAACCTTCAATGAATATCATATGCAAAGCAAAATTACAATTTATGTTGTAAGTAATAGTAACAAATAAAGAACTAAAAATTTATAAGCATAATATAATACTGACAGTAGGTCTCAGTAAATATTGATGTGCGGTGATGGTCTTTTTGTTGTTTGGTGATGGTCTTTTTGCTGTTTGGTGGCGGTGCCGAATACTACGATTACTCGTGGATATCGTAAAAGACGACTAAAAGCTTTATGTAGACCTAGGCCTGTGACATCTGATGCTGCTGGATCAACAATATCATTCCCAAGTGTTATATATATATATTGAATCAACTTCCAAGTAATTGAAACGTGACTAGGATGATATTGATTGGCCTTACTAAACAATAGTAGGATAATAAAGCCCAACAGACTTCTCTATGAGCATTTGTGCTTATATGCATGCTGTCCTGGTTCTGCTTACTGCAACTTATCAGTTGAAGCCTTTTTATGGTTCGTCTTTTTTTATTTTGTCTTACAGTTGTTTAGTAACGGCAATTACGGCCTAAAATATAACTATTGGAGTCATTCAGAATTTTTAGTCAACGTCATATATTCTTCATCACCGTCCGAAATAGAAGTTATTGTTGAATTTATTTAAATTATCAAACATAAATTTGTTAATAAATAGTTTTAATTACGTAGATATTTATATTTCTAAGTTTTAAAAAGATATAGATAAAAGAAGCAAATAAAGATACAAAAGAATAGGAGGATTATAAAACCTACTTGAGATAATTGTAGGCCTTAATAACTATCGCCACTCCTTGTGGAGCAGACTCATTACTTTCATTATTTGGGTCGTAGAATGTTATTTAAACATCGTAGGACATAATATTGCAATACCATAACGTAAAATTATACATATAGAAATAATAATAAAAATATATTAGCAAAAATATATTTGAGGGCAATCGATTATTTTAAGATGCTTTTTTATTATTTAGGCCTTATTATTAGCCATATGGCCTTATTACGCACACCTACCTTGGTTATTATAGTTTTATACTCCGGCCGCTCTGAGTTTGCGTTCCTGACAGGTCATGACAGAATGGGCGATGTAACTTTGAACTGCCGTACTATTTACGGCACAATTTTAAATATCTTATATTTACCTTATTAACGAGTAATAATATTAAAAATTTAATAATTATGCCAACTTACAATAAACGTAATAATTTTCGGCTAAAATTATTAACAATTACTCAATTAACAAATATAAAAACAATAGTTTTAAAAATCAAAACATGTCAAACTGCCCCGTTTCAAGGTTTTGTCTTGTTTGTTTTTGTAGTGATGGGACAAAATAACGAGACAATTGTAATCGCATATTTTTATAATCTTAATATAATCTGGCGGTATAATATTAATAAAACTTTATAATTTTATTTTCTAATATATAATGTATTTACTATTTAATAAAGTTAGTAATACGACAAAGGTACATCCAATCAAAACTTAAGAAAATAAATATCGTGATAACAATCAAATCTTAAAAAAAAAAGAAAATAAAATGACTTACTACTTTATATTACTAGTGAAAAATGGCTACCCGTAATAGCGTTGTGGGGACCGCCATTTTATGACAGTCACAAAGAGTCATTTCTTGTCGTCTCGCGCGCATAGACTACGTTCTCCAGTGTTTCTCAATATGTATTTTCTCGTGACTGTTATTATTGTTTATTTGACTGATTCTCCTTGTTATATGAGTAATAGATCAGCCTCTGCGCTAATCTAGACTTTTGTTGTGTATCGTATATTACTGTTATGCACTTTCGGTGCAAAATAATAATGCCGAAGCACGGTTAAATATTGAAAAGTGAAACACGAGAACTAATTATCAAGCTTCAATATTACCTTGAGCTTGAATGACAAAATGGCGGACCCCGTAATTATAACAAGACAAGAGCGGCATCTCTCAGGCGCTTAGAATAAGCGAACAGACAATAACAAATATTAATACAGAAAAGTTCGGCTCCTCGGGCACTGGAGAAAATATTTTACGAACACCAAAAAAGAAAATGCAGAAATGAACCTATAACAGACAATGATAGCTTTGAGCCTGATGCTATAAGGAATCACATTCATTTATCATCACTCACCATAGTTCATAAACATCCAAGTACTGAACTCGAGCCTCCTCCACAATGGGAGGGAAATTGACCAACTACACCACGGTAGTTAGACGTATTGGTATAGGGTTTTATTTCGAATTTTCCTTCTCTTGCTTAGATATTGGATGCATATTATATTCCCTTAATCGTCTTTTACGACACCCACAGGCAGAAAAGGGGGTGGTGAATTGTATTATTATTTCGTCATCACACAGAAGCATATATATAGCAGTTATTATACCAGAAGTGAATACCTTAATAGGTCGTCGGTTCTAGCATCTTTGAAAGCAGCTGATTTGTTTCTTCTGGAAAATTCTTTTAGAAAGGAATAACATAATTTTAAAAACAATTAACTTTTTGAAAGAAGCGAAAAATATTGATAATTGGGACAATACCGCTTTCATTGACGAGATAAGGCTAAACCGCAATCACACGCTTTCTTGTTCTTGGACAAATGACACTCAAGCGTCATCGTCAAAAGTGTCAATGGGTAAAGGAACACGACTCATAATATGCCACGCTGATTGTGCGAAGTACGGTTTTGTGGAAAACGGTTTATTGGTTTTTGAGTCAAAAACTACTACTGACTACCACGAAGAAATGAATGCAACTGCATTCAAGGAGTGGTTCCAGGATGTGTTGCTACCTGGCCTCCCAGAGCCTTTAGTTATGTTAATGAATAACACCCCTAATCATTCGGTGCAATTAAATAAAGCACCTACCAAAGCTAATAAAAAGAGGAATCGGTGGCTGCAAAGACGTGGCAATGACGAAAATATGTCTACACTAAAAGCAGAGTTGATGAAATTAGTCAATGACCATAAGCCGACATAAGTTCGTTATGTTTTAGATGAGTTGGCTCTGGAGAACGCTTATAGCGTTCTTCGAATTCCCCTATTCCACTGCCAGTACAATACCATAGAGCTAATCTGGGCTCAAATTAAAGATTATGGAGCCGGTCATAATACTTCTTCACCCTATAGCATAAAAAGAAGAAGGCACTTTAAAAAAAAATTGCGTAATAATTCCTATAAATTTAACAAAATCTATATTGAATTTAATAAATAAGCATAATGAATGCAATAAATAACGTTATTAAATATAATGAATGTTATTTATTGTACATCACTAGTTATGACGAATTGACATGTGTCAGGAATGCAAACTCAGAGCGGCCGGAGTATAGTTGATTCTACTTTCATTCATAAATCAGTATAGTTTTGATATTAAAATGTTATTTAAGGTATATCTCTTAATAATAGACAATCATATTAAAAAATTATGAATATTTAATTAATGTTTTATTTTTAGAGTCAGCAAGTTACCCCGGCGCCAAAATTTGAAGATAGTGCACAGGGACAAATACCAAATATGTGCAATGCCGCTATAATCTCTTGCTGTTCCAATAAAAATCAGATGCAGTGCTTCAGTAACTTTGGCTGTGGAGATACCTACTACAACGGAAAGGCCTGTAGTAGTGATTCTATAAACGAAGCCTTAGAAGCTTTCAAAGTAGCCTATTCACCCATGTAATGAAGTCTTCACAGATAAACAAATGCCATTTTCAGTATTTATTTACACTACAGTGATTTCAGTTTATATTACAGTTTGCAGAAATCATTTACAAACGTTAACAGTTTTTATAATAACATCAATTTAAATAGACAATAATGTTTAGTGTTGCTATATATATCGACTGCACAGATGGCGTAGTGGTCAAGATAGCGACCTACAGCGCCAGTGTCGGGGGTTCGAATCCCACGCGGGACAACACTTTGTGCGATCCACAAATTGTTGTTCTGAGTCTGGATGTAATTTGTGTCCGTTAATTATATGTTTGTAAAGTCCCCCGCAATACAAGGATTATTTCCTTAGTGCAGGGTGTTGTCTTAAATAAATAAATAAATAAAAAAATATATATAGATATTTCAAAAACTATTAGATGAAACTCATTTCATAACAACACTGGAATTATGAAATAATCACGGTAAGTTAATAAACAGTTTAAGTACAAACAAAATGTGTGTAATTGCGTATGCACGTAAGAAGTTATACTTTGGCGTAATTAGATTATAATCTTTCTAAAAATTTTATCTCTAGCGTTATCCTACGTTTGTAGAAAAGCGACACTAATAATAGATAAAAGGGTATTTAATACATTGAAAGTTTTATTATAATGCATATCTAGTTGACGTCTGTGACGGCGTGCGCGCGCATCGTGCAAATATACTCTCATCATTTCTCCCTAACACGCCAAAAGAAGTATTAACTTCAAAAACACGTCAATAGAATAACCCAGTACGTAATGGCTTAGTAATATTAAATGTTGTATCATTTAAATTTAATGAATTCACCCATCGCCCATTAAATTATAGGTAATGTAAGCGTTAACTAACTTTGATGCCATTAGCATTGTTACCTATATGTATATGTTAATAATCGAAACATTCAGTATTATTCTTTAAATCATAGAATATTTTACTAGACACTTGTGTCGATGTTATCTCAAAATTATTAACTAATAAACATAACATTTGTAATAGATATTTTGTAGGATTGCTTTTGAATAATATTTATTTGTTACATCTGAAATTATTTTTCTATAATTAATACAGCGTTTAGAATTACGTTATACATCATGATTTCTGATGTTTACGCAATTTAAATAAAAGCTATTTTCGATTGCCCGTCGTTTTGAACACTTTTCAGCGTTCATTGCTACGGACATTTAAATAAGATTTTATGTTTACATTGTATATGGATTTAACAGATATTGTAGGCAAAGTATAATAGAATATTGTATTGTTTCAAGAAACTATGGTAATGTACTAATGTATATTCGTTCATATTATGAACTAAGTTTTGACAGCTATATTTTTATATTGAAAATTATGCTTGTTAAATGTTTAATAATACCGGCAGCTGTTAAAATATTTAAGTGTTTCCTAGTCTATATTTTAGGCATATTATATATAAGCTACTAATAAAATTATTATCACACTATAACTTTTTTTTTATTTGTACATATTTGTCGTATAGAAACGGAATAAGATTACAATTCACAACCTCCTTTCTTGCCCGTTGAAAAATTATAATATGCACATAACATCTGCAAGAGAAAGAAAACTCAAAATAAAATCCTATATCAACCCGTTTGACCACCGTGGTATAGTAGGTCAATTTCCCTCCCATCGCGGAGGAGGCTCGAGCCCAGTAATGGGATATATAATGTGAGCTATGATAATGTTGATGAAGCGGTCCGACGACCCCGTCATCTCCTTGAAGAAGGGGATGATGCTATTACGATCGCCCAAGAAAGGGCCTACACAGCTCGCGCAGCGATAACACATAAAACTCCGCGGTATCGGCCTCGCCGACGAGGTCGAAAACCGCGCCGCGTAAAAATCATTAACCTAAACGTGGCCACGCCCACTTTGCTTTCAGCGACGCCCCGAGCCGAGGTCCGTTCCCCACAGGGGGAGCCCTCGGGCGATGTTCGCTTAACTTACTTACCGGGTTGAGAGCCTTCCGCTCGCCCATTGCCCGCGTTAAGCTGTCAAGGTCATCTGCGACCAACAGCTAAATACACACAAAAAAAAAAAAAATGATGAAGGAAGAAAGAGCTGCAATATTTTGTACAGAATAGGATACCTGATTATATTTTTAAACTGCTTTGATTATTACAGTCTGCCTTGTCTTGCCCTTACCTTATTTATGCACTTTTGAATGCGAGAGGGCGATAGCAAACGCTACATAACGCCGTTCAGTGCCGCTTGCATTCAGAGACCCTCTTTGACCTTTACTATGTAGTCACACCTCCGCATTTGAGGCCAAACGCAATATTTTTAGTTATTGTTATGTTTAGACTGACATATAAGGGGATTTATCTCGTTTGATTGCAGAGAAACAAAATTTTTATGTGGTTTTATTCTATATATTCGAGATGCTCAATGTCAATTACGTTTATTTTAGCGCTTCTAAGAATTGTATTAACATTTCTAATTATATTTTTATTTGTAACAAGCTAGCACAAAACATCATTCCATTTGTCATTGTGACAATGTAGAATATTAAGCGGGATATTATGAAAACAGTAAATTGCGGTGTTTATTTTAATAAATTTGCTATTGGTTAAATAACACAACGTTTGAAGATTCAACACAGTCATATTATATCACCTGGTCGTCTTTTATTGCCACAGGCAAGATAAGGGCATTATATTCTTACTCCGATATCACACGAAAATTATAGCATGTATGTTCTTATATACATAGGTATCCTTGTAGTATGAAAACATCTTTTAAAACAGGTTCATTGTGGTGCATTGTATTCGTACTCTGTCAATACATACAAAAGGTTTGGGGTCAGTTGATTGCAGGCAAGCCAATTTAAGCCAAGCTGGTTTAAATAGGCTGTCATTTACTCGCCTTTTAGGCAAAGTATAACGAGTTGTGTCAAGATTGTATTTATTTCATCTCTTGTCATATACCTAAGTCCCACTACTGAGCTCGAGCCTCCTCCACAGTGGGAGATGAATAATGGGTTTTACTTTATTTTAGTTTTATTTCCCGTTTTCGTTCTCTTACAGTGTGTTGCTTGTTTCCCTTAGTCGTCTCTAACGATCACCTACGGGTAAGAAAGAGGGAGGTGAATTCCTACTGCGTTACCAAACGGATAGCGTCCACATCATTATCATCATCACAGCAGTGTAATTTCATCATTTTCATTTCATTTCGGCTCATATATTTGCGTCCCTCTACTGGGCTTGAGTTTCCTTCGCAATATGAAGGAAACTGACCTACTATACCTACCGCTGTTCAGATGGGCTAGTATAGGGTTTTAGTTAGGGTTTTTTTTTCTCGTAGGACGTACTTCGCTACGCACAGCATGCATTTATTCAATTACAGAACAATTTACTTCTCTATAGATTGGCTTGAACTACTAAACTTGTGCACTCCATTTGGCATAATATGTGGGCACATATTTCCATAATGAGTTTTACCGCAAAAAATGAGTATTAGCTAGTAAATACTATATAGTCGTTCAACACTTCGTGAACACTGTTACTTGACCTAAAAAGATAACGGAACTCGATACAGTTTACCTGTGTAGTATAGCGATACGTACGGGTACGCTGCTCATAAATCAAAGTAATAGATTTACTGGTAAGAGTTTTAGTTACAGAATATTTTCTTTTCTCAATTATAAGTGAGGTAATAATTAAATTATTATTTAATTTTAAAACACTAAAAGTTTTGGTTAGAACTACCTAAAAACAGTGTGTGTGTGTGTACTTATGTACACAAGTAAGAAGTAATACTTCTATGACGTAACAAGATAAAAATCTTTCCAAAAATTTTATCCTTCACGTTATTCTGTTTGAAGAAAAATTACATTAATAATAAAAAAAAGGTACACATTGAATTAGTTATTATAACCCTTTATCTAAGTACATAGTTGATATATGTGACGGCGTGCCTGCGCATCGTAAAAAAGATTGACTAGCTAACTTCAAGGTGTCGTTTTTTCGTGACTTCGTGCGCAGGCATCGTTAAATTTTAATCTCATCATTTTTCCTCACGCGGCAATAAAGTATAACTTCAATAACAAAATACGCCATTAAACAAATACATACACATTATTTTTTTAAACAGCAATTAATTAAATAGGGTGTAAGAACTTTTAATCTCCACCATAAAATAAGACATGTTAAGAATTAAAACTGCACTAAAAACATCTAATTTTATTTCATTAGCGATTTTCAACTTTTATGTAGGGAATTTCAGCCATTAGCCGGAGTAATTGAAGTAATTGAAATTAATATTTAGACGATCGACCTAGCTCACTTCATTACAATGAATAAGCGGCACTCAAATGTAATTAGGATATATCTCTAAGCCGCCATATCAAACACCCTAACTCTCTTAGAACATAATTGAGAACAATAAAAGTGTCTTGTTAATATGTATTGTGCCTTTAATGTTTATTATTGATTAAGAATTATATAAAACCGACTTAGAAAGAAGAATCAGCACGCTTAAGTGGCAATGGGCAAGCCACATTGCTCGACGAACAGACAATCGCTAGTAAAGAAAGGTTCTCGAATGCTGACCACTTATTTATTTATTTTTTTTATTTATTTATTAAACTTCATGCAACAATGCAATGGCGAACTTAATGCCAAAGGCATTCTCTACCGGTCAACCATAGGTGATGCAGAGACGAAAAAAAGGTAGGTGCATGTTCCGAGACAGCTATATTATTGTAAAATGAAAAAGAAAATATATTTTACATAGATAAATAGGTATATACGAAAATATATAATACATACCAAAGATACATACATACCCAAATACAAAGATAGATATGATATATATTAAGATATATAAATATATACATACACAGTATATATGCATAATTATAAGGACATTATATCAGTTGTGATGATTCTGCCAACTCGTTTAAGAGATGGAGTCGAACGCTCTTCTTAAATGTTTGACGACTAGTTGCCATCCTGATACCGAGAGGTAGTGAGTTCCAGAGGAGAACCGCCTGGACAACGAAAGAAGAATGCACACGATCAGAGTGATGAGATGGACAAAGTAAGAGCAGGTTTTTGGAGGAGCGAAGGTTTCTGTCATGATTAGTAGAGAGGTATTGAAAGAAACAAGACAAATAATTAGGAGAATTAGGAGATTTGAGGATAGAATGTAAGGGCACGCAAACTACGGCGTTGTCGAATAGTTAGAAAATTTAATTGAGAACGATAAGCAGAAATATGATCATACTTGCGAAGATTATAGGACAAGACTTATCGGTCGGATGTCACAGTGTAGTATAAACCAGGTGGACCGACGATCTGGTGAAAATTGCTGGGAATCGTTGTAAGCGGGGGCACAAACCTTCACGTTGTGGTTCACCACAACGTGAAGTTTGAAATATGAGGGAGGCTTACGTCCCGAAGTGCACGACAGTGGCTGAATGATGATGTTGACTGAACATATGATACTCTTAAGTCCAATAGTCTAAATCTCACTTTTGTTCATTATTGACGGAATAAAAACCACGAGTTTCATATCACGTACCTAGCTGTTGTACAAGTCCATTAAGCGAATGGATATTATAACTTCATGAACTCTTACATGCACTGAATTAGTATTTGAAGACTTATTCTTCAGTGTAAGCATTTAATTATAAAAAAATATTAATCTATTCTCCTGTTACTAAAGTTAGAGACTACTTAGCTTCCTTCCATCTATCTATTAACCCATGGAAGTTCACTATTAGATAAACCTCGCCAAAAGGGTATATACCTACATATGCAATAAATCGCCACGTTTGGAGTTATAAACATCCTAGAAAAAGTTTGCTGGCCACTGTTCCTGTTGAATTTTTAAGACTAGGAGGGGAAAATAAAGGATTCTGGTACATTATATTCTTAACCCGTCAATACGAAGAATTTTCACCACCACGAGACGCTTCAGGTAGAATCACTACTACTTTGTATGCCTATATCGTCACATAACGGAGAAAGAATACAAAATTTAGGGGCAGCACAATAATAACGTCCTTTGTCACTGTCATGTGGGTAGTAATTAACTTTCTGAACAGGTTCCTTCACGCGGTCGTGCCACTCTTTTCTTTAGTACTGTCATTCATTTATATTCCCGACAAGTGTTATTTCAATCTGTTATTGTCAAGGATTATGATTTATCATCCGCGTGCTTCTTCTTTTCCAATTAGATTTGAATTGTTTTATTTAAGATATATTAGTAGTCTATTGGATGAATATTTTATGATAGCATTTATTTTTATTCTAAAACCTTATAACTTTTTTTAAATGGAAGGAAGGGAGACGCACCCCTTGACCACAGTTAATACGGTGGTGTTTAGAAATCTTCATGTATAACTTCACCTGTATATTTATGCTTGCTGATTTAAGATAATTCATTGAATTAGGCGATACATACGGGAATCCATCCACCACTTTCCCACAGTTAAAGTTAAAGTGGTGTGTCTCCCTTCCTCCCTTCCATTTCAAAATAATAATGGATTACCGCCTTGTATCGCCTAATTCGTTCAATTATCTTATAATAACTTACAGCTTGGATTATAACTAGTATCACTATGGAAAACGGCATTTCTCAATAATCGAAATGCCTTTAGAGCTGTGTAGTAATTAGGAATCAATCTGTTATAATTATTATTATGGACTTTGAGCTCTCACTGATATATTTGATAGTATCCTGATAAAAACCGAAAAAATATTATACCGAAATACGTTTTACGCTTTCCCATCTGCTTTGATCGAACTTGGATATTTTTATTCAAATGCAAGGTAGTGGCATAATTTTAGAGTTATGACTGAAGAATATTCAGTATTTTATAACAAATAAACAATACATTGTATTAAACAAGCAGTTAGAAATCATACATAAACAATTTTACATGCATTTATTTACATAAATAGTACCTACTTCTTTTCAACAATAATGTAATAACTGCAATTTCTAAACATGTACCTTGCCTGTTTCTGAAACTTAAATAACATTTTCATATTTAAAGAAACCACTATAAATATTAATTTTTTGTCTAGCTACTAATATCTTACAACACATTTTATATATCATTTTAAAAGATACCCACTATATCATTGAAGTCAATATAAATTAGATATATAGCTATATTAAAATGGGACTATCTCCGTTGCCAATAATAGAATCCATCAAGATTGAAATGAAATTATCTGCCTTGGTTGATCAACAAAGAGATTAAGCAATAAAATATAGAATACAGTAGGAATGAGAACACAACAATTTCTTTATTATCATCATCGTCACAGCTCATATATGCCCTACTGACGCCATCAAATCATCATCTCCTTTACAATAGAAAATTCACCAACTATTAGCATATACCAATAGTCAATTGAAATTGAAATATATCTCTATGCCAGTCTATATTACTTTTTCTTATTGTAATCCCTTAGTCGTCTTTTACGACACCCACGGGCAAGAAAAGCGTAATAAATTGTATTCTTACTCCGTTACCATACAACAATTTACCAAATTCTTCTTCTTTTTATTAATAACTTTAATACCTTCGCAATGAAATGTATTGAAGATTTTTTTTAATAGTCTTTGGTTATTGTTTTACTGGTTTGTCAAAATATAGTGTTTTCATGATATTAGATACCCAGCAATCTGATATTAACAAATCTACATTTCAATTACTTCCATTAAAGCAATATATTTGCCAGTTGATTCACCAACTAAAATAAATTCATTGGTACACATATCATTCAATTCATTTGATACCAACAGCCTTGATTGACCTGATGGAATCACTTTAAGGGGCCCAATTCATTTTCCAGGTATGAGTAATCATCATAAATTTCAAGTGTACTGACACAGATAACGTTTAAAATGACTACGAAGACTTATCAGACGATGTGAATCGAAGTCGTAAACAAAATATTCAAAATAACATTTTGAATATGTCATCAATATTATTAAAAAATAGAATATCTATTATTTATTAATAATAGAATGTCTGCATTTTTATTAAAATGGCACGTTATAAATCTTAAATACTGGTTAGTTGCATAGCATTTGTAATTATTATTATTGACTACTTGAGAGATTTTTCTAAGACTTAAATAAACGCTAATATAAAAATTAATCATCATTCAGCCTTTCGGTGTTCACTGTTGGACGTAGGCCTCCATCATGTTTCACCACAAATCCTGTACTGCTTGCATCCAACGTCTCCCAGTAACTTTCACCAAGTCGTCGGTCCACCTAGTGGGGGGCGTCCAAACTGCGTCGCCCGATACGTGGTCAACCTTTTTTTTTGTAGGCTATGGTCTGGGCACACCCCGCCCAATCCACCCGGGGCGACGGATGGGCAGCGTGCGACCCCATAACCTACCATATTCCTTCCCCAACGCCATTGGGCTGACCACTGGTACCAATTCTTTGACTTCCGTGGCCGGCCCAGCAACGTGGTCACTCTTCGAGAACATTTCTTCCCCAGCAGTTGTCGAGCGATGTGGTGTGTCCATTGCCATTTCAGTGTGCTAATTCATCTTCATATGTCAGTTACAAAGGTTCTGCTAAGGATTTCCGTATTTCGGATTCTAACTCGCATAAAAATGAATAAATGTGCCTAATCGCGAACATATTATGCCATCTGGGGGAAATCGGTGCATAGAGCATGCACGTTTTGCTATTTTTTTAAACAACATCTTACACTAAAGAAACAAGCCATGTATTGTGGGGGAACCTATAACATATAATTAACAAACACAATACCACACTTAGCGCGGTAGGTCGTACGTCGGTATTTTAATGACTGCGCCGTCAATATAATAGGGTATTTTGCATTTTAGTTAAGACCGTGTTAATTACTATGGTGATTTCTGATGTTTACGCTAATATTATTCGGACCATGAACACGGTCCGCCCGAACCCATGAACGCTGAAAAGTGTTCGAAACGTCGAGAACAATAGGCTCTTAGTATGGAGCAGAATATCACCTTCGACTTCTACTGATTATGTCGAAAAGTGAACTTCTGAAGAAGTGACCATTTCTTATACACTTTAGCACTATTTGAACCCGATGAATTTAAATACTCGCTACATTAATAGTTAAAAATGTGTGTGATAGTATGTTTTATGGCAAAGGCTATTTTATATAGTAGCCCCTTGGCTGCTGGCTAGTACTTACTAGACCGTAGGAATAAACAAAATAGCAAAAGCCTCACAAAATATGGAATCACAGTACCCAAATTATCAGTGGGAAAACAAAATGCATGTGGGACCACTGCCAATAATGATGTATATAAAAATTAACGTGTATGCATTCATTATCTATGCCTGTTTATATTGTTTATCCGATGAGTAAAAACTTTGTACTATTATTATACGCACACCGATTAAATTATTTGAATAAAATTCAACTAACTGTGAAAAAATAACATCCGCTTGTTGTTAGTTGTGACCGAGAGTATTTTTTCAGTCTATAATCGTTATAATTCGCCTTAGTACCTACATATACTAACCAGACGTATTTGTAGTCTTTTTTTCACCACGACTAAGGAACTAATTCTTCTATAAGTGCCCTTCCTATTTTACAAGCAAACAATAATCTCTCTACCTTACAAGCAAACAATGGACACAAATTTTGGTTGACTGTAGACTTATAAAGAAATATTCTGCATGGTATTCGAACCCAGGACACTTAGAATGGTAGATTGATAACTATACTTACATTTAATCATCTCTTACAACACAACCAGGAACGTACGATGGTATATTAGACTCTTAATCAGTCACCACACCTTTGAATAAATTAAATATATGATTAGGTAAGTTCAGAGGGTGTCACTATCAGTTGTCTGTCCGTCAACTGATTAGTGCCACTACGGGCGCGCGATCCCGGACTGCTCCAGCTGCTGCTGTCGTGCCTCTTTCCTATATCCCATGATAGTAGTATCCTTAACACATTTTCTTCCTTATTCATCCACCATGTCCCATCCTTTTCCCCATAAACGAGAATTCCCGAGGAGGGTTGGCGTCACGCGGGCGGCTGGCCATAAAATTAATAGCTGTATCTTTTTTACAACATGGTTTTGAGGTAAAAACATGTTGTGCCGACCCCACTTAGCGTGGGACGAGGGCAGGTAAATGATGATGATGATTAGGTGACCCGTGCAACATTATCTCCATTACATAAGAAAATGAGGGAGAGGGTTAGAATAGTAGAACTATAATGCGTATACTGTGTACACAACGACAACTCTCAAAACGAATATTTTCCCCTTTTTAACTTTTTTCATAATTGCTCCGCTTCTACTAGACCTAGTGTGATCTTATATAGCTTATAACCTTCTTCGATAAAGAGGATATCAGTCACTAAATGCGAACCATTAATTCCCGAGATTCGTTCAACCAAACAAACTCTTCAATTGTATAATTTAGTATAAATTACAAATCATCAAAAGGTACAAAGCATGGTAAATTCTGTAGTAAATTGTTGATTGTTTTTATCGTAAATATTTTGAATAATATGCTTTCGTAACTATGCCAAGGTCATCATGTCAAATATTTGTATAGGTTCTGATTAAGTAACCTGACAGATTAGTCCGTAACGGACAAAGTGAATAAACAACATACCTAATAGTTATTGCATTGAATTTTTAATGTCAATATATACTGTATGTCATAAATATTGTGAAATAAACAATGGAAATCTATGTAACTGGTTGGTCTATTGGCTTATGACGGCAATGGTATTTAGCTACTGTTGGTATAACTAACTTCACTCTAAGGTTACGAGATAAATACCATAGCCTCTAATCATCATCTCGGCTCATATACGTCCTACTGTGTGGCTCGAGTCTAGTGTGCTTTCTGTGTGGTGACGGAGTAAGACAATTCATCACCCTCTCTCCTGCCTGTGGGTATCGTAAAAGATGCTTAAGGGATATCTAGGGAGTTCTAAAAGGGAATTCTATCTAAGGGATGCTTAACGCTTATTGCGTTTAAAATCTTCGTAAGAGAAAGATCATAATGATTCCTGGTGTTTACACGAGTTTGTTTGTTTATTTGTTTGTTACGCTTTCACGCTTAAACCACAGAACCGATTTCAAAAATCATTTCACCAATAGAAAGCTATAATATCAGGGAGTAACATAGGCTATATTTTAGCCCAGTATTCTCACGGGAACGTAAACTACGCGGGTAAGGCGACTGAAGCCGAAACGAAGTGAGGGCGGGTTGCTATAATTGAAATTCGCATAAATAATTTTATAAATAGTTTATTTGAATATTACAGGAATATGTTGCTACACAATCAATATAATTTAATTAGCTTTGCCTGAATGAATACATGTATGTATATAGGTATGTAACGGAATCTTTGAACTCGATTTATGAGCACTTCAAAACGTTTTATTTAAAATATTGCACTCTACAATAATTTGAACAAAATGATAATTTAAAAAGTTTGTACGTTATCCTTACCAGGATAAGCAATTGCTAATAGTTATAAATTTGGCCTCCAATGGGTCCTGTATCATTATTTTTTGTCACCGTCGTTGGGAGTAGATAAATGTATAGTTAAATAAAACCTAAGATTCACTCACACCTTGTCGATCAAATAAACTGAAAAATATATAATAGTTTAAAAGAAGTAATAACACTTTTTTTGCGTATCTTGTTCATGGTGTCGCAAAAGACAATTGAGGCATATAATACGCATATAACATTTATGCAAGAGAAGGAAAGCTCGAAAAATACCTTTTCCAACCTGTCTGACCAGCATGTAAGGTCATTTTCCCTCCTATTATGGAAGAGGCTCGAGCCCGACATAGGGATGTATATGAGCTGTGATGACAATAATGAAAAACACCTTTTAACAGAAGACCCAACTAAAAATTAAGGGTTAATGAATTTATCATTATCAAATAGAATCATCATCGGCACCCTGCTCTTATCCCAATTACTTGGGAGCGACTCAATATATGCTTTTCATTCATAGTATATATAGCAAAAGGTATTCGCAATAGTTTTATGACTTCCCTTCTGCCTGACGTCAAAGTTACTGTTTACTAGTAACCCGCCCTTGCTTCGCTTCGGTTTCAGACGCCTTACCCACGTAGTTCCCGTGGAAATACCGGAATAAAGTATAGCCTATGTTACTCTCTGATATTATAGCTTTCGATTGGTGAAAGAATTTTTGAAATCGGTTCGGTGGATTAAGCGTAAAAGCGTAACAAACAAATAAACTTTTACGTTCGCATTTATATATATGCAACCCGCCCTCGCTTCGCTTCGGTTTCAGTCGCTTTACCCGTGGCGTAGTTCCCGTTCCTGTGGGAATACCGGGATAAAATATAGCCTATGTTACTCCCTGATATTATAGCTTTCCATTGGTGAAAGAATTTTTGAAATCGGTTCGGTGGTTTAAGCGTGAAAGCGTTACAAACAAACAAACAAACATCCTTACTTTCGCATTTATAATATTAGTATGGATTTATATTATTGTATCTCCTTTAGATTCACGGGATCTTCCCTAGAGAAGATACCCGGTCCTTTGAA
This sequence comes from Lymantria dispar, assembly GCA_032191425.1. Classification (NCBI taxonomy): domain Eukaryota; kingdom Metazoa; phylum Arthropoda; class Insecta; order Lepidoptera; family Erebidae; genus Lymantria; species Lymantria dispar. The sequence continues at coordinate 11,430,515 of CM063448.1, forward strand.
AGGCTTACATGGGTATATGGATCCAACATGCAGAGGTCTTTGGAGAAATTTAATTTAAAAATGGGATGGGACGTCTAACGATGACACTCCACGTCTGCACATAACACACGTGGACTGCCAACGGTAGGTGTAAAACTATTGTACTACTACTAAACTATTTATATTACTATTATATATATTAGTAAGGATTATTTTTAGCCATGTGGCACGTACCAACTATTACTATCATCATCAAATAGCTAATAATTATCGTAAAAGATAATTTAAAGTCCTTTGCCATATACTAGACACAGTTCCTGATTTTGCGCGTCAATACCTAACATGTGTCAACATATATGTCAATCAAGAACAATTTAGTCTTAGTTTAATACTCAATTTCATTACTATTTTAAAGCTGACAATTCTGTTTGCTTGAACACGCTAATTGGTGGTGCTACCACTTGGATTTAAAAAAATTCTGTATTGTAGTCGCGAAGCGCTTAGATTATAACGCATAATCTTGCAATAAATAGAAGCGGAGCAGTGTAAAATATCTCCATATACATAATAGAAATTTGAGCAAACTGTATGATAACTATGAAATTTAGTCATTAAGAGTTCAAGAAATCGCCGTAGCATTGCAACAGATTAGATAACAAACCTTATGACTAATGTATTGTTATTGAGATTAATTATTGTCAATATTAATGCCATTATATGAAGTAGATTTTCAAATAAAATAACAGTAAACAGGAACTTCTGTGGTTAACAGGAATTTCCGTGTGGTGACGAAGTAAGAATACAATTCACCTCTTTTTTGGCCGTGGGTCTCCTAAAATATAACTAAGGGATATAATATGCATATAACATCAATGCAACCAGCGTGATATAGCAGATCAATTTCCCTCCTATTGTGAAGGAGACTCGAGCCCAACAGTGGGACGTATATGAGCAGGAAAGATGAAACAAGAACTTAACCCACTCTAGTGAAGCTTCTGGCACACTAGATTCCTATAACATTGTTCAACGTAATTGAATAATTATTAATCTATACCAATAAATAAAATTGGAGTGTCTGTTTGTAATGTCAATATAATAGGCTTTTTTCATGCTCACGCGGTTATTTGCACGACAACTATGCCTAAAATACAGATTAAAAATTTTTTGTCTATCTGTCTGTTTGTTCCGGGTAATCTTCAAAACGGCTGGACCGATTTCAAAAATTCTTTCACCAATGGAAAGCTATAATATCAGGGCGTAAACTAGGCTATATTTTATCCCAGTATTCCCACAGGAACGGCAACTACGCGGGTAAAACGACTAAAACCGAAGCGAAGCGAGGGCGGGTTGCTAGTTAGTCAATAAAACTATATCGATTTGTTGATATGAACTCACTCGGATTAGTCTATATGTCAGTATCATTTATTGTTAAACAATATGAGTAATATGACCGGTCAAAGTTTGCGTATTCTAACCATTAATATAAATGCCAATGTATGTTTGTGTGTTTGTTATGCTTTTACGCTTAACCAAACTAACCGATTTCAAAAATTATTTCACTAATGGGAAGCTATATTTTCAGTGAGTAAGTGACATAGGTTACGTTTTATTTCGGTATTCCGACGGGAACATTGCGAGTGAAACCTAGGGAATATAATCGATTTTAAAAATTCTTTCACCAATGAAAAACTACATTACCAGCAAGTAACGTATGTAGTCTATTTTTATCCCGGTACATACGAACAGGGACTATGAAGTCAAACCGCGAGAGATTTAATTGATTATAAACTTTTATTCCTTAATGGAAAGCTACAGTATCAATGAGTAAGATATGTAGGCCATTTTTATCCCGGGATGCCCATGGAAACTGAAACTACGCAAGTGAAACCTCGTGATCTTGATGGATTTTAAAAATTATTTCCCCCAATGGAAAGTTATATTCTCAGCAAGTACCTAACATATTTAGGCCATTTTTTATTTCGGTATGCCATCTGGAACGAGAACTTTACATGAAAAATAGCGGGTTGTTAATCGATTTAAAAAATTCTTGCGCCAGTGGAAAGCTATCAGAGCTGCTAAGCTAAGCTGCTAAGCTATCAGAGAGTAATATAGCCTAGCTAGGAATAACTTTTTATCCCGTATTTCCACGGCGGGTGGAGGTAATATTATAAATGTGGAAATTTTTGAAGATGTTTGGATGTTTGTTAATCACGCGTGAATTACTGCCCAGAATCGACAAAAAATTCTCACATAGGAATAATAGTTCAACTTTGAGGAAATTAATTTTTACGCGGACAAAGCCGCGGGCAGTAGCTAGTATATATGTTTATGGTAGTCAAAGAGCAACTACTGAATCATGTGTTCATTTTAAATTATTTATAACTCTGTAAGTAGAAAGTAATAATTATCTTCTATATATATATATATAGGAGAGGAGGGTTTTGCGAGCGATATATTGACTCATCACCATATCTCTGGAACCATAAGGCGTATAGACTTGAAATTTGGCAGAAATATTCTTTTTGTCGAATAGTGGTCAGCTAAGAACGGATCGGATTTTACAAAATTCCACCTGCAAGGGGTGTTGCGGGAGCGTTAACAATAATATACATATAACGGAACAGGGTGAATCGAAGCTACTGAAGCTAGAAAAATAAAATTTGGACCGTAGTTTTATTTCATGATGTAGGCACCCACTAAGAAAAGATTTTTTTGAAATTCCACCCCTAAGAGGGTGAAACGTAACGGTAAAATCTGTATGGAAATAAAAAAAATCTTTAGCTATTGTCTTCAAATTAAGCACATATGCTATTTAAAAAAAAATAAACACGTGTTTCAGCGTTTGTCCATTTTCATCCTCTAAGGGTGTAAAATAGGTAGAAAGATGTAAGTTTACTGACTTATCACAGAGCCGAAACTACTGAAACCAGAAACATGAAATTTTGGCATTAGTCCCTCTGCGTGACGTAGAGACCCACTAAGAAAGGGTTTTTTGAAATTCAACCCCTAAGGGGTAAACCGCAGTAACAAAGTTTGTATAAGGAGAAAAAAAATCTACATCGATTTTCTTCAAATTCTCCAAAAATACTCTTTAGTAAAAATAAATAAAGACATGTTTCAGCATTTTTTAATTTTCACCCTCTAAGAGTGTAATCTACACTAATATTATAAAGAGGAAACGTTCCTTACGAATAAACTCAAAAACTCCTGGACGGGTTTCGATAATTCTTTCACCATTAGAATGTTACTGTATCCCTGAGTAACATAGGCTATATTTTATCGCAGTATACCCACGGGAACGGGAACTACGCGAGTAAAGCGACTGAAACGGAAGCGAAGCGAGGGTGGGTTGCTAGTATTAATATATAATATGCATTTTAGGTATAAATTTATTTTGCCGTATGGTAACCAAGCAAGAATAAAATTTACCCCATCCTCTCTTACGTGACCATGAACGCTGAAAAGTGTTCAAAACGTTATGAAATCAAATAGCAATTACAAAATCGATAAAATCCGAAAAAAAAAAAAGTTTTATTTAAAATCGTATATAAAATGTTTAACACAATAATTATAATAAAATACCTGAATATCAATATAAAACCAAAATTTTCCGAAAAAAGGAACAGTCGAAATAAAACCCTATATCAACCCATCTGACCAGCGTGGTATAATAGTAGGTCAATTTGCCTTTCATTGTGAAGGGGGCTCCAGACCAGCAGTGAAACGTGTATGACCTGTCATAATGATGTTAATATGTTATCTATTTTCTGTCTAGGTGTACTGATGGCGAAGTATACAATGTTACCTTCCTTACCAGTGAAAGCCGTAAGAACCGTCTAAGCAAGCCCCAAAAGAATCATTATCAACACTTCAGTTTATAAATGTTCCTATGTTGGGCTTGAGTCTCATCTACAATAGGAGGAAATTGACCTTCTATACCACACTGGTCAGACGTGTTGGCATAGTATTTCAAGTTGGTAAAGGGTGATATTAAAGACTTCCCGTGTGGTGACGGAGTAAGAATACAATTCACCACCCCCTCCCTTACCCGCGGGTGTCGTAAGAGACGACTAAGAGATTATAATATGCATACAACATCCATGCAAGAGAAGGAAAACAAAACCCTATGCCAACACGTCTGACCAGCGTGGTATAGTATGTCAAGAGCCAAACAGTGTGAGCCCGAGCCCAACAGTGGGACATGTATGGGCTGGGATGATAATGATGATATTAAATGTATAACTACCGGACACAAATTACATCCAGATTAAGAGCAACAATTTGTAGATCGCACAATTCGATTCGATCTCCGACACTGGCATTGTAGGTCGGTATATTAACTACTACGCTATCTGTGTAGTTATTGGAATACAACCTTCCATAATGTATAAAATTAAAATGTCAAGCGTTTTACATCATTTAATACGTAAAGCGCTCGTTCCAACTTCCGTGTTTACAACCGGTATAAATATTTATTAAACTAGTAATTGATAAAACTGGAATTATTAACGACACATTTTTATAATTTGGTGAGAACTTATGGCGGATCTATTGATTAAAATTCTTACTACTTACTTGTAGACTTTAAAAGTATTTCATGTTACGACTTCGAAAAGGAAGATATTCTCTATTTTAGTAAGTTTATAATTTTTTTTTATTTTTTTTTTTATTTGTAGATTAGTTCGCTTTGGGGTAAGCTATTATAAATATAGTATGTCAACAGTCTTCTCTTTTTACGCTGATGTCAGAATTAACAACTAACCACTAAGTAACTTGCCCAGCAGGACGATGAAACCTTGTGCAGATTTTATTAATTTCTAATCAGAATTTAAAAACACACTACCTAATGAATCTAAATGATGAGAGGAAGAAGATAGCATACTAAATAATCTTGAATGAAAAATACAATTACATATGCCGCGTACTTTGCTAACACTAGCAACCCGCACTCGCTTCGGTGTCAGTGGCCTTATCCGCGTACATTCAGTTTCCGTAGAAATCATCATCATCATCGCAGCCCACATGCGTCCCACTATTGGGCTTGGGCCTCCTCTACAATGGGAGGGAATTTGACCTACTATACCATGCTGGTCAGATATGTTGGTATAGGGTTTTACAGAGTTCAAGTTTTCCTCGAGTTTTCCTTCTCTTGCACAGATGTTGTGTGCATATTATATCCCACAGTCGTCTTTTACGACATCCACGAGCAAGATAGGGAGTGGTGAATTGTATTCTTACTCCGTCACCACACGTGGGAATACTGGGATAAAATATAGTCTAAATTACTCCTTATATAGACAGAGCTACCTGGTAGTAAAATATTATGAAAATTCATCTAGCCAAAATTTTTAAACTAGTTTTTAGGCATAGGTATTATGCAAATAACCATATCAGCATGAAAAAAAATGTGCATTATCTTGACATTACAAACAGACACTTCAATTTTATTTATATGTATAGAATATTGATTCACCCACTCCTAGATATGGGATCTCTTTCAATATGGTACGGAATTGCCATAAGAGTTTATGACTTTTCTTTCTCTTGCAGCTTTTTTTTAGGTTAAGTGGTATGGTCTGAACACACCCCACCTAATCTGTCTAGGATAACGAAAGAGCGATGTGCGGCCCCATAACCTATCATATTCCTTTCTTATCGCCATTGCATCTACCATTGGTGATGATTCCTTGATATTGCGCCTGATGCCGCCCTAGCACCCGTGGAGAAGCTGACCTCGCAACGGGCGATCGGCGTCCTGGAAAGGGGACATCGATGGGAAAGGGTAGGGTAGGAGAGGGTAGGAGGGTAGGTCCCTCGAGGTATCCCATCGGGCGACCACTGAAGTCTGCACCGATGATCGGCCCAATAACGAAGACGACGTGCTATCGGGTGGGTTATGGGGCTGCGCGCCATCCCTCTATTGCCCTGAGCTGAGCCGAGCGGCGGGTGCGCTGACCGTAGCTCAGCTAAAAAAAAGGCTTCCTTGATATCCATAGCTGGCGCCTTCTACACAGGGTTGCCGGGCCGTCACCGTCACGCGGTCGGCCTTTCTGCGAGTGGCGGACTCATAATCCCCGAGTGATGTTACATGCTCACATAATTCTGTCATCACAAACGACAGTATATAAACTTATGTTCTACGGGATAATAAAAGATAATATATTTTAGTTGCCTACAACTAGTGTTGCCCAAATGCAAGACCAAGACGAGACTTGGACCAGTCTTAGTCTTGCAACATCACACCTGGTCTCGTCTTGGTCTTGGTCTTGCGCACCCGAGTCTTGGTCTTGGTCTTGGTATTGCAGCAAGAGTCTCGCAAAGTCTTGCAAGTCTTGCAGTTGGCATAACGTAACAGTCATTTATCATGGCAATGAAAAATCCAACAAAATTAATCAAATAGCATCCCATCCTATCTATCCATCTGCTAGCCTATAGTTCACTATTGAATACAATACTTACCACTTGGGAAAATTACTTTTCTATTCCCCTGGTGTTCCATTAGACAGCGTTACTACTCTTATGACAGGACTTTTGACCCTATTTTCTTAAGACGTCACCATACGAGGCAGTTGATACAATAAATTTTATGTCATTTTATAATCAATGCGATATTTTTACAATTAATGCGATTGTTTATATTCTCCTTCAAGTTAAGTGGTATGTATCTATTGTATTTCCAGTTTAGTTACTGATACTCTGGATACTTGAAAAAACCTGTTGCTCTATTGCCTATACAAATACTTTGGCCGCTGGATCCATGTAGCTCTTAATATATTATTTATTCAAGAACATATAAAACTAATTTAAAGTTTTATGGTTTTAATACTTGTAAAATGTATGATATTCGTCATCATCGTCACAGCTCATAAAAGTGCCACTGCTGGGCTTAAGCTTCCTTCCAGTAAGAGGAAAATTGATCTACTATACCACGCTGGTCAGACATGTTGTTATAGGGTTTTATTTCTAGTTTCACTTCTCTTGCACATAATTAGAATGTATATTACACAAAAACAATATAACGTAAAAGTTATAGTGATTACAAAAATGTGTGTCTAAGAGTTTATGCCTTAAATTTTATGCATTATGTAGGTATGTACAGACAGGATATATGTAAGCATGTAAAATTTCGACAGTATAATTACGTATTAGATTTGTGCGAACCTTTCAATGGTTACGTAGGTATAAAGGCGACTCATCAACGGTCATCGGCCGATCAGCTGATTTATGTTAAAGCGAAGTTTGTCTTGCTTATGCAAACGTAATCATTGATTTATTCAAATTCTAACGAACATTTAACAAAATACGAATATGTTGTAGATTAAGTATCATTGCTTTATACATTTTAATCAAATTTACACGAAAAAACGATGACAAAATTGAGAACTTACATGTCTCTTAATTCATTAACGAATCGATATTTTTATTTCAATTTTTTTATGGGTTCCTAACACCATTGCCCGATCCGATTTGATACGACATCCACGGGTAAGAGAGTGGTGAATTATATTCGTACTCTGTCCCTACATGGAAATTTATGTAGATTTGTTGTAGGCATATTTCTATGTCCAACAGTGAACGTCGTTGGGCTAATGAATAAACAGATATATAAATATTTATAATGGGCAAGAGCACTCTCGTGATTACGGTATTTTTGTCCTTAAGCCTTTCCGAAGAGTAATTCTGAAAAGCCAACACCAACATTGGGAATCGATTGGCCAATAGATGGATATCTCAAGACTGAGGCTATAATATATAACATCGGTGCAAGAGAAGGAAAGTTTGACATATATGACCTGTAACAACACGGCCGATCACCGTGGCGATTCCCCTCCGGGCACGGCCGATTTCCCTCCTGTAATGTAGAAGACACGAGCTCAACCGTATATAAACTGAAATGGTGACTTGAATTAAATGCAAGACCGCGAGACTCTTGCAGGCCCAGTCTTGGTCTTGCTCAAGTCTTGCAGGGCCAGTCTTGGTCTTGGTCTTGCAAAAATTAAGCGGTCTTGGTCTTGGTCTCGGTCTCGCATTTCTCGCAAGACCAAGACCAAGACCGCAAGACCAAGACTTTTTTGGGCAACACTACCTACAACACGAATTGTACTCGTAAGAAAAGTAATCCACATGCACACAAAGTTTAATCAGCATACCTAATTCTGAACTCTAAAAATGTCTACGAGTGGATTTGATTCAAGTGCCTACTCGAACGAAAATTAATAATCCCAATTACAACTAAATATCACGTAAGAGCTTACGCATTCCGTTTGATTAATTTCAGCAATATCTGCCCGACGTTACCCCTGCTGGGCTCAACGACTGATTGAAATAATTAAGTAAAACCATCATCCATAATAACTCAAATCCTTCTCTAAACCTTTTACTTTAAAGTTGAAAATCATTTGATTAAATATTTACAAGCTTTTACGGGCTAAAAACCACTGCAGCGGACATTTTTACATTTAATATTTATGGCAATTACTTTCTAAAATTGTAAGCTGTATTAATTTTCATCGCTGAAGTAACTTTATAGGACCACAGCTGTTCAAATTAACTAAGCTTTAGGACACGGTATATTTAACATCTAATCTTTGAATTATATACAGTACATTGGTACACAAAATACAGTGAAACAAAGACTTTTAGATTTAAGATTATACTATCAATAGTGTATTATTGTTTAAATCCAAGCAAATCAACCTTTAGTGCAATCTAGATATGATTTTTCTATGTATAATTTTAGTTCGTCAATTATTATTACTTTTGATTTTCACGTATTATACATCTATAATCTATAAAAATTAACAAAATTGAAGTGTCTGTTTCTTATGTTAAAATAATAGGTGTTTTTTCAAGGTCACACGGTTATTTGCACGACAGACGGACATATAAATAAACATGATTAAGTTGCTTAAAAACCAACTTAAACATTTTTATTTATATGTATATGTGTTTGTTATGGGTAATCTTCAAAACAGTTGGACCGATTTTGATAATATTTTTCTACTAGGTAGCTGTAATCCGTAATGTATCCATTATTTATATGAGGAACAGCTCGGGCTATGTTATCGCTCAGAAAAACGCCATAAAATTTTTCCTTGTCCAACCCAAGGTATCATGGACTGCAGTCGAGTACAAGATTTTGGAGATGTTAAATGCGGGGGCAAAGCGATTGGAACCAAAGCGAAACAAGGGCGGGTCGCTAGAATGAAATAAAAATATTTTACGGATTTAATCGTGTTTGTATTTGTACGCGAGTGTCCGGGAGTTTCGCCGCGAGGACTAAGATGTTTCACGTCCATAAAAATCATTATCTTTGTAATAACGGAGGTTTTTCGTTTTTTATCCATTACAATATTAGTTATTAAATTTTAAACCACTTTAAACAACTATTAAATTTATGCTAATTATCGCGATATTTTCCGTGTGGTGACGGAGTAAGAATACAATTCACCACTCCCTATCTTGCCCGTGGATGTCATAAAAAACTACTAAGGGATATATTGCGCATATTACATCTATGCAAGAGACGGAAAACCTGAAATAAAACCCTATACCAACCTGTCTGACTAGCATGGTATAATAAGGTCAATTTGTCTCCTATTATGGAGGAGGCTCGAGCCCAACAGTGGGACGCGCATAAGTTGAGGTGATGTGATTGCGCTATGAGAATTTCTTAATTTAAACCTGATCAATGCGGTGGTAACCACATCATAACGTGGCCACCCTGAGAAGGAATGTTTCCTGGAACCTTGTTAAAAAAAATTGTAACATTAGCCACTATCTTTCTTTTACAATATTCTCTGTAACGACTAGACACAAACCTCTATAATACCTAATGATTTATTGGACGTATAACATTTATCGTGACCATAAATACTGAAACTCTTCGAGACTTTTATATAATTTGGTATCGTAGGACCACACTGTCGACAGCCGCGGGTCGGGTCGTTCGGGGTAGTACCACGGTGAGCGAGAGAGCCAGAAGCTCCACTTTCTGAGAGTATTTGAGTAGGGTGGATTTTCATAATACCTTAATATTACCGAACCTTTGCACGTATTCACATTCTCTTTACTTTCTTCACGATAGGCAGTGGTTAGCAACGGTCCATAAGTGGGAGTATCACTTACCACCAGGGTTGCTGTTTGTCCGTTTACCACAAACAGCAACAAAAAAAAAATTGAAATACCGTAGGTCTTAAAGTTATTAAATCGGCGGCATAGGGTGCTCACCTTCCGACTGGTGCAGTTTTTGACGGGGTATGGATGCTTCCCCAAATACCTGTACACGATCGTCAGGAGGGAGAGTACACCGTCCTGCCACCACTACGATTGCGACGAGGACACGGCGCAGCATAAGCTCGAGGTTGGTGCCGCTTGGGCAGAGCAGCGTCGTGAATTCGACCATCGCCAGGGCGATGCTCGACGGCGTCAGGAACTGGGACCCAGTCGCAGCCTTCTGCGAGGCAGTAGTCTCGGTGGGTGGGTTACAGGTGTGCGTGTTTACGCCCCTCTGTCGCCCCGGACGGAGTGATGCGAGAAGTGCGCCGACCGTCACCAAAAAAAAAAAGGTCTTAAAGTTCTTACGAAAACAAATTATTAAAAAAGTTATTTTCTTTTTCAAAATATCTTGTTTCTTATTTTACCAAATATATGACCTTTAAACTGAGCCTTATCGATAAAGGATAAATGTTCTATGTAAGCGATACTTAGTAGAAAACCGAATTTTAAATGTCGTGTCACGAACGTCTCGTGGTTCAATCTGAGGGCGAATAGTGAACTTGACTTTGTCGACTTAACTATGGATAGTATTAATTCACATAATTTGGTTTGCTTCACAATCTCTTTAACTCCGCTTATATACAGCCCACTGCTGGGTTTAAGCTTCCCTTCAAATAGGAGGGAAATTGACCTAATATATCATGTTGGTTAGAGGGCTTAGTATAAGCTTATGGTGTTGTATAAAAATCTTCATTTCAGCTTATATTCGTCCCATTATGGGTATCGAGCCTCCCCTACAACTGGAGGCAAATTGACTTACTATTCTACGCTAATTAGACGGGTTGGTGTAAAGTTTTATTTCGAGGTTTTCTTCTCTTACATAGATGTTATATGCACATTATATTCCTTAGTTGTCTTATACAACACCCACGGGTAAAAGAGGGAGTGGTTAATAGTATTCTTACTCCATCACCATACAGAAAACTAACCTTACAGGGTTTTATTTTCCGTCGGGCCGACCACTGATGTCAAGTAACCCTGCTCCGGTGGTCGGCCCAACGACGAAGGCGACGTGCAGGTGGGTGGGTTGCGGGAGTTGCGTGCTTACGCCCCTCTGTCGCCCCGGACGGAGTGGTGCGAGGAGTGCGCCGACCGCAACCCACCCCCCAAAAAAAAAAACAGGGTTTTATTTAGAGTTTTCCTTCTCTTGTATCGATAATATACGCATATTATATCGCTTAGTCATATTTACAATACCCAGGGGTGAGAAGGAAGGTGGTAAACAGTATTCTTACTCCATCACCGCACGGAATAAATTTTATTTTATATCTTTGCTTAGAAGTAATATTATCTTATGAATATATACATCGAAGCATAGTTCAAGAAAGACACACAAAATACAATATTTGAATAGATACAATGACATCCTATGTAAATATATATATATCTATATGTATATGTCACGACAAAAGAAAATTCGTCAATGTTAACTCAAGTGCTAAATTAAATTAGTGACAGTAAAATGAACACAGATATTGATATTAAAATTAAACAGACTTTACAAGCATCATTCATTAAAATACCATGAGATGGTAATTTGTTTGGACAGATACGCTGTAATCCTGACATAACTCTTGGGCGTCGTAAAAGTTGACTGAGAAATTTACGGGGACCTTGACGAATTCCATTTGATGCTATCTGGTCAAAAATTACCATTACCCATTCAGGTAAGTGCCTGCTCCTAAAACTGTTACAAAAACCTTTGCGATATGTACGCTGGAATTCTTATTCCAGCGTACATATCGCAAAGGTTTATACTGCGTCGAACGCAAATAATTGGAATAAAAGCAGTTGATAATGATGACTAGAAGTCATATTTTAACATTCAGCATTTTGGTCGGTTCGACAAACAGTATGAGTATATTACTATTGTGTAGGAAGTCCGTACCCAATGATAGGAAGAATACGGCCTGATGAAGAAAAAGAATTTCAAGAGCAGTTTTTATTACTATATAGCCTTGGAAATTATTTTTCTATTAGTTGGTTTATTAGAAGAAATTATAGGATTAAATATAGAACTGCTATACGCATGGAGCAGGCAACATTAATTTCATAGATAACTTATTTATAAACCATATTAATAACGATGATTTAATGTACATTTGTGCTGTAATTAATTTTTATCATAAATTATAAATGAGATATATCTATGTTTTATCAAAATATTGCCTTCATGAAGGTATTTAGTACTCTACAGTGTATTGTGAAAATAGCTATACTTGGACTGCCGTCATTACAAAGGTCACTGGGAACAGCACACAGGCGGTAAAAGAATCTCTTTTATAGTGGTGGGACCAAACTGTTGACGGACTACTTGTCTGTCTCACACTGTCGCAGAAAACCGACGTCTGAGAAGTAGCAATTTGTAACAGCACTTCGTTCGATGAGCGAAACAGCTGAAAACCCACCTTTAATGTGGTAGGTTATTGATTAATGGCCTTCAGTATCACTGAACCTTATTGCGTGCACTCACACTCCCTTCAATGGCACGGTAGGCTGAGCAAAGTTTCAAGAACGGCAGCATCGCCTACCATCCGATGTACTGTTTGCTCGTTTGCTACCAAAAGCATTAAAAATAAACAAACTATTGAGCGTTTTTTAACGTTTTTGAAATAGAAATACAAATTAAGCAGCAGATATTAATGGATTGATGGATGGATTCAATATTTTTTTATAACTCGGCTGGTGATTACACGCCCATTTTTAAAACATCACTTTCAACGTCAGTGGTTTAGTGTATTCTTTCTATTACTATTGCGAATCATAGAATGGAATTTAATTTTCTCATAATTAGAAAACAAAAGCAACAAACAATTTCCAAATGGAATAAGACAGCGTTTTTATAGACCTTTGTTTATTTTAAGCCTAACACCGACCAGGTATAACGCTGTCACATTACGTTGTGTTTTAAATCCCAAGATTTAGAGGCATTCTTAATTTACTTTATAACATTCTAAAGGTTAATCGCCGTGCGATGCCGCTTAGTGTAATAAGCTACTGTAAGCGGTTGATCACATTGGACTGACGCGCGCGGCCGATGTAGCAATAGTCAGGGTATGAAAATATAATAGCGCAGCTTACGTTAAACGTAGCGTGCGTCTGTCCCAGATTGCGGGAACGGTGCCATACATTTTCATAGTGAGTATTATCGCTTTAATCGCATGCATCATCAAACGCGTGCGACTGCGATCGGTTACAATGCACAGAAATTAATCTTAACCCTATATTGCACCTATGAATTGTCTGATATAAGGATAATAATACGTACTGTATACTAAAGCTTTCTGAAAGTTCATCATCATCTCAGCCCTTACTAACTCCTACGGTGGTATAATAGATCAAATAGTGGTATAGTAGGTCTAGTTTGGGTTGGGACGGAAATTGACTTAATATACCATCCAAAAACTGAACGTATGCTAACATGTCTGACCAGCGGTCAGATGCTAGCGGTCACATGTTAGCATACGTCCAGTTTTTCTTGTATAGATGTTATCTGCATAACAAATCCTTAGTCGTATTCTACGGCACCACAGGTTCTTACTTAGCGAGTAGTGAATTGTATTCCTACTCCGTCACGACACGAAATTTTAATTCAAAATACTTAAAGTTAATTAATTTATTAAAAAGTATACTAGATTCGCAGCTTGCGCCAATCTATCCCTGTCTATCCTATTGGAACAGACGAGAAGCTACTTTTATATAATTCGTTCACAAACAGCTAAACAAAAATGCAAGGCCAAAAACTTAGTATAATAATAATATATGAACATAATTACAGTGAAAGTAAATTTTAAATTGTATAGCAGATTACCACTTGCTTAGTAACTGTTACATTTATTTTATTTAAAACTAGCAACCGGCCTTCGCTTCGCTTCGGTTTTAGTCGTTTTACCCGCTTAGTTCCCGTTCCCGTAGGAATACCGGGATAAAATACAGCCTAGTTTACGCCCTGATATTATAGCTTTCCATTGGTGAAAGAATTTTTGAAATCGGTCCAGCCGTTTTGAAGATTACCCGGAACAAACAGACAGACAAACAAAAATTTTATAATCTGTATTTTAGGCATAGGTGTCGTGCAAATAACCGTGTGAGCATGAAAAAAGGCTATTATTTTGACATTACAAACAGACACTCCAATTTTATTTATTGGTATAGATACCTATTCTAAGTGTACGAAAACATCTATACCAATAAATAAAATTGGAGTGTCTATTTGTAATGTCAAAATAGTAGGCCTTTTTCATGCTCACATGGTTATTTGCACTATACCTATGCCTAAAAATCACTTTATATTTTTTTTTGTCTGTCTGTCTGTCTGTTTGTTCCGGGTAATCTTCGAAACGGCTGGACCAATTTAAAAAATTCTTGCACCAATGGAAAGCTATAATATCAGGGAGTAAACTAGGCTATATTTTATCCCGGTATTCCCACGGGAACGGGAACTACGGGGATAAGGCGACAAAAACCGAAGCGAAGCGAGGGCGGGTTGCTAGTCGCAAATAAAAAGAATATTGTCAAAATAAGAGTTAAAAAATTTCCGTGTGGTGACAGAGTAAGAATACAATTCGCCACTTCCTATCTTACCTGTGGATGTCGTAAAGACGACTATGTGATATAATATGCACATAACAACTGTGCAAGAGAAGGAAAACTCGAAAACCCGATACCAACATGTCTGACCAGCATGGTATAGTAAAGTCAATTTGCCTCCTATTGTGGAGGAGGCCCGAGCCCAACAGTGGTATGTGTCTGGGGTGCGATGATGATGATGGGAGTTAAAATCTCTTGTTATGTACATGCACGTCTTGGTATTTTGTACTGATCATGATTCAGCCCTTTGCCGTCCACTGTTGGACGTAAATCTCCCTTATATTTTGCCACAAAAGTGCGGTCCTGTGCCGCCCATATCCAATGACTCCTAGCAACCTTTACCAAGTGGTCGATCCGTCCGGTTGAATCTACTACCCTGTATACTTTGATGTGTTGTTCGATGCGAGGCCCTACCTCAACCAGCGGTTATCGATTCGTCGAGCAGAGTGGCCTGTCCATTACCGTTTCAGTATGCTAATTCTTCGTTCTATTTCAGCTAAACCCGTTCTTCTATTCATTTCAGCTAATATACGTTCCATTGTTGGGCTCGAGCCTTTTTTATAATCCTTACTAATATTATAAATACGAAAGTAAGTTTATTTGTTTGTTTGTTACGCTTTCACGCTTAAACCGCCGAACCGACTTCAAAAATTCTTTCACCATTGGAAAGTTATAATATCAAGGAGTAACATAGGCTATATTTTATCCCGGTATTCCTACGGGAATGGGAACTACATGAGCATGACGACTGAAACCGAAGTGAAGCGAGGGCGGGTTGCTAGTAGGAGATAAAATGGAACTACTATATCACGCTGGTCAGACATGTTGGTATAGGATTTTATTTCGAATTTTCCTTCTCTTGCATAGATGTTATATGCATAAATATAAATCTTTAATCGTCTTCAAAGACACGCACGGGCAAGAAAAGGGAAAACGTGCTTCTATAGATTGCTATAACAGTAAAAAAATCCCGAACATAGCCTCCTCAATAATACTTTGAGCGACTTTGAGCTTGGTTATAAGGTTTACATTTAATGGCTATGTTTCCGTGCTCTATTTTGTATAATTAGTATGTAACTGCAGGCTTTCGTAAGCCACCTTTGCATTATATTCAATAAGAACACAAAGAACTCGGAATTGTATGAAATAATATTTGCCATGCATCCGAGTGCTAGAGATACAAGCCTATTTAGATCAGATAAATTAGGTAATTAGTTTACTAATCAGACGGTTGGTGTAAGGTTTTATTTATAGTTTTCCTTTTCCAGCAATAATATTATCTGCCTAAATCCGTTTTTTATATTATTTTTATATTCTTCTGGCTTCTGCCCGCGACTTCGTCCGCGTGAAATAGTTATTTTGGGCTAATGCTAACTTTAACCCGCGACTGTATTTACGTAGAAGGTGAAAATATTTTAAAATAAGTCTCTCCCAAAAAATATAATAATAATACAAATATTTTTAAATTATACTCTCAAAAGGATAAAAACCCCGATTTTGAAACATTTTTTAATAGTGCTCCACTCCTATTGGTATTAGC
Source organism: Lymantria dispar (assembly GCA_032191425.1). Taxonomy (NCBI): domain Eukaryota; kingdom Metazoa; phylum Arthropoda; class Insecta; order Lepidoptera; family Erebidae; genus Lymantria; species Lymantria dispar. The sequence goes on from CM063448.1 coordinate 11,446,902, forward strand.
GTGATGATATAACCTTCCTCGATAAAAGACCTATCTACACTGAAAAAAAAAATTTTAAATCGGCCCAGTAATTCCTGAGATTAGCGCGTTCAACAGAACAAACTCCTTCGCTTTATATCAGGGATGCACAGACTTATTAAGACTAGGGGCCACTCGGGCAAATCATGAACTGATGGCGGGCCGCCAGAAGTATAGGTAATTAAAGACAATAAAGAATTGATAATCTGGAATAGAATTCAATATTTTTCGAATGTACGAGAGTATTATTTTTGCTGTCGGCGGGCCACCAGTATTCGACCGGCGGGCCGGATGTGGCCCGCGGGCCGCGGTCTGTGCATCCATGCTTTATATATTAGTATAGAGTATAGATTCTATTCTTACACCACTACTACAAATTTGTGTGCTGTAATATGAAGCATAACATTGTGATTCGACTAAGTATTGAAAAATAGGAGAAAATCATCTACTATACTGTGCTGCCTAGATGGGTAGATATATATATGGTTTTATTGACAAATTTTTCTTCTTCTACCGTGATATTTTCTGCATATTAACCCTAAATCCTCTTTTATGACACCCACAGGCAAGAAGGGGTGACGAAAAGTTTTATGCTGCAATTATAAGGTTAATAGTTTTAATCTTTAGGAGTGGTAGGACCACACTGTCGACAGTTATCTGTCTACAGCCGCGGGCCGGTCCGTCCGGGGTAGTACCATGCTCTCGCAGAAAATCGACGTCTGAGTAGTAGCAATTTATTACTGCGCTTCGTTCGGTGAGCGAGAGAGCCGGAAGCCCAACTTTCTGAGGGTGATTGCGTGTGGAGGGTATTGGTGGCGTCCTTGGTATCACCGAGCCTCAATGCACGCATTCACACTCCCTTCGCTTTCTTCGCGGTAGGCAACGGCCTTGTAAAGGTCCATGAGCGGCAGCAACACTTACCATTAGGTGTACTGTTTGCTCGTTTGCCACCGTTTGAAATAAAAAAAAAAAAAACACCTAAGTAGGCGTTGATGTGTCTAGAAGGTACAATAATTATTGTTAAATGTATATGAAGTTAATAATTTATCATCTGTGGTTAATACTTACGCCAATACCCAGCCATTATGACATCAATATTAGTTTATGTGTAAGCTATTCCTTTTATTAAATAAAAGTATTATCCTTGTAAACATATAAGTAGTCACTGTGTTTACATCCTTAAGGATAAAAAGAGCGTTCCATATTAGTTAGATGTTATTAACAAAACTGGTTCAGTAATCAATTGCCAATGTAGTATATAGTTATTTATAGGTACATATAAGTATATTTTATTTTAATAAATAACTGCTATTGTTAGTTATTTTAATTTTCCGTGTGGTAACGGAGCAAGAATACAATTTGTCACCGCCTGTCTTGCCCGTAGGTGTCGAAAAAGACGGCTTAGGGATTGTTGCAGTTCTGTGCAAGAGAAGACAAAAAAAATTAAAACCCTATACCAACCTATCTGACCAGTTTGCTACAGAGGGTCATTCTCCCTCCTTTTAACCGATTTCAAAAAAAGGAGGAGGTTCTCAATTCGTAGGAATATTTTTTTTTTATGTATATTTACCGATTACTCAAAGACGCCTTAACCAATTTGCAGAATTCTTTTTTGTTTGATAGGGTATATACTTCCCAAGTGGTTCCATAGTCATCAGGTCAGGATCTGATGATAGTATCCTTGAGAAATTGGTGGAATTCTTAAAATTTTATTAGTTTACTGTTAGAAGTCGGTTTTATTAAAAATTATGTGAAGGAGATTCAAGCCTAGCAGTGGAATGTATATGAGCTGTGGCGATGACAATGACGCCGACATATTTCAATTAAATTAATTCACAGATATACAATTAAGGGATACAAATTATAATGAGACTCGGAACGATTTTTTGTGGATCATATAAGAAATAGTCCTGTATGGAGGTCGAGCCTACTGGAAACAGGCAGAAGGCACTTGGACCATTCCGTCAACTGTGCAGTTTATTGAGGATTTCATTATAGTAATCATCATTTACATGTTTACCTCTTTTTTCCACGTGGTGATGATGGAAGAATACAATTCATCACCCCTTTTCTTGTCCGTGGATGTCGTAAAAACCGACTAAGGAAACATCTATACAAGAAAAGTAAAACTCATCATAAAACTATATAACAATCTTACTCGCCTATAGCAAGTCAATTGCTTACCTAATGTGATGTCGGCTTGTATATGAGCTGTGATGATGACGATAGGTCACCTTAATACCTAAGGCGCATCATTCCAAACTAAAATTATCGGTTACATTCATATTATAAAATATTCAAATAACCTAATTTAGTAACAAATATGAGATTTTATTTCTTCAAATACCGAATTATCACTATTGAGTAAAAATTTCTTTTATATTGAAAGTGGAAATAGGACTACTATATCGGGTTGACCAAACGGAATGTCATATGGTTTTATTTTTCCATTATATTAAAGACTAGCAACCCGCCTTCGCTTCGCTTCGGTTATCCGCGTTTTACCCGCGTAGTTCCCGTTCCCGTGGGAATACCGGGATAAAATATAGCCTTGTTTACTCCCTGATATTATAGCTTTCCATTGGTGAAAGAATTTTTGAAATCGGTTCAGCCGTTTTGAAGATTACCCGGAACAAACAGACAGACAGACAGACAAAAATTTTTTAATCGCTATTTTAGGCATAGGTGTCGTGCAAATAACCGTGTGAGCACGAAAAAAGCCTATTATTTTGACATTACAAACAGACACTCCAATTTTATTTATTGGTATAGATATATGCTATGCTTTTTATTAGTGGTAGGACCACACTGCTGATAGTTGTCTGTCAACAACCGCGAGTCGGTCCGTCAGGGGTAGTACACTCTTGCAGAAAATCGACGTCTGAGTAGCAGCAATTTGTTACTGCGCTTCGTTCGATGAGCGAAAGAGCCGGAAGCTCAACTTTCTGAGAGTGTTTGGGTGTGTGGTGGGTTTTGGTGATGCCTTTAGTATCACTGAACCTCATTTCACACATTCACACTCCTTTCACCTTCTTCGCAATAGGTAGCGGCCTTGCAAAGGTCCATGAGTGGTATCAACACTTACCATCAGGTGTATTGTTTGCTCGTTTGCCACTATCTATACCAATAAATAAAATTGGAGTGTCTGTTTGTAATGTCAAAATAATAGGCTTTTTTCATGCTCACACGGTTATTTGCACGACATCTATGCCTAAAATAGCTATTAAAAATGTTTGTCTGTCTGTCTGTCTGTTTGTTCCGGGTAATCTTCAAAACGGCTGGATCGATTTCAAAAATTCTTTTACCAATGGAAAGCTATAATATCAGGGCGTAAACTAGGCTATATTTTATCCCGGTATTCCCACGGGAACGGGAACTACGCGGGTAAAACGACTATAACCTATAACCGAAGCGAAGCGAGGGCGGGTTGCTAATTTGCAATAAAAAAAAAAATAACAAACCTGAGCAATGACCGTGAGAATGAAAGGGAAATGAAATATTCAGTTCTTAGATCATTACCATTTAAAAAGATATATTTACGTAATTGCTATTCTACTTTAAGACATTTCTCTAATTACATTTGTTTGTAATCGTCACGAGAAGAAAGTGCGGTACCAAATTATATTTATTAAGTAGGTAGTTCATATTAAAAGTTAAATTAAGTTTACTGCGTGGTAGAACCACCCTGTCAACAGTCGTCTATCTACAGCCGTGGGATGGTCCGTCGGGGTTAGTACTATACTGCCCCAAAAAAATTTACGTGCGAGTAGTAGCAATTTGTTACTGCAATTCTTGGAGTGGTAGGACCACACTGTCGACAGTTATCTGTCTACAGCCGCGGGCCGGTCCGTCCGGGGCAGTACCACGCTCTCGCAGAAAATCGACGTCTGAGTAGTACCAATTTGTTACTGCGCTTCGTTCGGTGAGCGAGAGAGCCGGAAGCCCAACTTTCTGAGGGTGTTTGCGTGTGGAGGGTTTTGATGGTGCCTTTAGTATCACCGAGCCTCAATGCACGCATTCACACTCCCTTCACTTTCTTCGCGGTAGGCAGCGGCCTTGTAGAGGTCCATGAGCGGCAGCAACACTTATCATCAGGTGTACTGTTTGCTCGTTTGCCACTGCTTGCAATAAAAAAAAAAAATTCGTTCGGTGAGCGAGAGAGCCGGCAACTCAACTTTCTAAGGGTGTTTGACTTTGGTAATGCCTTTAGTAGTACCGGCCTAGGGTCACCATACGTCCCATTTTTGACCGGACAATCCCATTTTCAGGCTGTTATCTCTAGCCAAAATAAAAATATTCCGTTTTTGCAAATAAACAAGCAGTATTTTTTTATGCTTACCTCTCTACCTACCTATTACAGATATAAGATTTTTTTAGTGGTGGCCTACATATGGACACGGACGTGCTGACTGCATTTTACCATATTATCATTAAATGTCGTGAAAAATATGATATGACCACGACAAATATCAACAAATTTTGTGATAAGCTCCATCCCAACTTGAAAATTAGTAACGATTTATTAAAATCGATAACCTCCGTCGATAGATACATAATTTAAAAAAAATCATCTAAGAACGCAAATTAATTTTGATTAATTTGACTACACAGATGGCGTGGTGGTTAAAATACCGACCTACAGTGCCAGTGTCGGGGTTCGAATCCCTGCCGACCATCGACAGAGCGATGCTCGACAGCGTCGGGAACTGGGACGCGGTCGCACCCTTCTGCGAGGCAGTAGTCTCGCGGCAGGAGGCGGCAGAGCGCGTGCGCGAGGAGCGTCTCCTCGACGTCGCGAATCGCCACCGGCAACTGGGGCGGCGCAGGCGCGATTACCTGAGCCTGATGCCGCCCTAGCCGAGGCCGCGGTTAACTGGACCGGGGAGTTAGTCCGTCACCCGCTGAGAGGCCGACCGCGTAAGGAAAGACCGACGTCCTCCCCGAGGGGGGGACTCCTCAAGGAGTATTCCGTCGGGCTGACCGCCGACGACAAGTCACCCTGCTCCGGTGGTCAGTCCAACGACGAAGGCGACGTGTCGCGGGTGGGTTACGGGTGTGAGTGCTTACGCCCCTTTATCGCCCCGGACGGAGTGGTGCGAGGAGTGTGCCGACCGTTACCCACCGCCCCAAAAAAAGGCCACCACTTTGTGTGACACAAATTGTTGTTCTGAGTCTAGATGTAATTTGTGTCCATGTAATCATGAATAATATTCTTTGGATTATAATTCAAAGAATATTATTCATGAATACACTCGTTACATGCGCTTCTCTTATAAATCTTTATAAATATATCGGCGCACGATTGATTATTTTATAAACTTGAATTATAATTACAGTTAAAACAATTAGGTTTAGTTCAAAATAATTAGTTCCCATACTTAAGATAGATAGTACAACACATGTTATCATAAAACAGTTTTTATAGATTGTCATCGGGAGTTCCCCGCTCTCGGCCTTACTATAAATACGACCATTTGCTGGTACGACATTGGTTGAGAGCCCTCAGCGCTCACCCACCAGTCCAGGTAAAGTTGTCACAGCCATCTGAGGCTAACAACTAAGTCACACAAAAAAAAAAAAAAAGGTACGACATTCATTCGATCGCTAGCAGCCGAACAGTGCGGAGCTCTAGACTCCACTTAGTTTTAAACTAGAATTCAATAACACGAGTACTGTTTCAACTTTATTGTTTTAATTACGTTTATCATGGAACACCATCAACACCATCAACACTATCAACATTGTAGTGAGGTAGATGACGTTAGCCATGCTGACGTTATTGCTTTTTAAAAACAACACGGCGCTACCTGCTACGTCATATGTTTCTTGTGTACGTGTGTATGTCACTGAATTCCTCCTAAACGGCTGGACCGATATAGACGAAATGTTTTGTGTGTATTCAAGGGGATTCGAGAATAGTTTAGATTTACAACTGGACCCAGTAGATGCCGCTGCTGTCGATTTCAAAAAGAATTCCATTAACTATCTTTTTTTATTTGTACAGAACAACGTCTGTTGAGTCAGCTAGTATTAATATAAATGCCTATTTTTACCTATTACTGCAAGCGCCCCATTCTGACATACAAAATTAATGGTTACGTTAATATGACCTCATATTAGAATTAAGTTACAAATATATGTTGGATATAGGCCTCAGCAAGGAGTTAACGTCATAATCGATACACTTGGCAAGCGGGTTGACAATTACAGTTGGTATCGCAGTTGTTATAACTATCCCAGAACGGTGCTGCTGCCCATTTTCTTAGCTATTCCGCGCCCATTATTATTTATTTTTAACATGTCCCTTGCCTTTATTATCACCAACGGTATTGTCGTATCATCTTGAAAACTTAACCTAAATTTTTCGGTGTAATAATATATGGTAGTATACAAAGTGCTAACATTTAACTTCCGCGCTTCAAAGGGATTGGTATATTATAAGATTATTATCACATCTCATCTCTAATCCCAGTGTTGGGCTGGAGCCCACTATGCAGGACTGCAATATTAGGAATATTAACGTGATTTACCGCGTTAGTCAGACAGGCTGGTATAAGTTTTCGTTTCATCATCATTATCATCATTTCAGCTCATATACGTCTCACTGTTGAGCTCGAGCCTCCTCCACAATAGGAGGGAAATTGACCTTACTATACCATGCTGGTCAGATAAGTTGTTGTAAGGTTTTATTACGAGTTTTCTTTCTCTTGCATAGATGTTACATGCGTATTATATCCCTTTGTCGTCTTTTACGACACCCACAGGCAAGATAGGGAGTGGTAATTTGTATTCTTACTCCATCACCATACGGCAAAATATTATAACACGAATTTCTAAATTATCACCGTCAACAGAGTAATAGGCTAATGAAATTAAAAATTTTGAGCAATCGGGGATTACTCAAAAATGTTAACGGGAAAAAAATATAAAGTAAACATTATGCCCCTTATGACCAAGAGAAATGAACAACATATCTAATTAACGTACCTAATAATCTTAAAACTTCTGAGCAGTTATTCGTAAATTATAGCTAAGGGAATCGTTTATTACACATAAACCCCGCGGGGGCACTTACATGTTATAATTTTTACATATTACTAAAATTACCACCGAATTAGATCGCAACCGCACTGAGAAAATCCGCCAAGATATAATATGCAGATCTATATAAAAGAAGGAAAACTTGAAATAAAAACTTGTACCAACCCGTCTGACCAACGTGACAGTCAATATCTCTCCTATTATGGAGGAAGATTAATCCCAGCAATCTATACCAATAAATAAAATTGGAGTGTCTGTTTGTAATGTCAAAATAATAGGCTTTTTTCATGCTCACACGGTTATTTGCACGACACCTATGCCTAAAATAGCAATTAAAAACTTTTTGTCTGTCTGTCTGTCTGTTTGTTCCGGGTAATCTTAAAAACGGCTGGACCGATTTCAAAAATTCTTTCACCAATGGAAAGCTATAATATCAGGGCGTAAGCTACGCTATATTTTATCCCGGTATTCCCACGGGAACGGGAACTACGTGGGTAAAACGACTATAACCTATAACCGAAGCGAAGCGAGGGCGGATTGCTAGTTATATATAAATGAGCTTAGATGAAATATCTAATTAAAGTTTGTGTATTATTAATATGTTCGTATTTTTAAGATCATGTGCAGAAAAAACCTACTATACGCGTTTATATGGTGTTCTCTATCGGTAAACACCTACTATTTCTGCCATGAATATTACATCATAATTATGTCTGCGAAATATCACGTGGCCTTGTATAGACAGTGCGTAATTAATAATGTGCGTATACGAATTTTAACAAGTAGGTATGTTCAGACAATGATGTCATCCCAGAAAAATGCCAAATGTTTATTACTACAGTACCTATAACTTAAGAGATTTTTTTAACTACTGACATTTCCACATCAGATCGTAATGACGTATATGAAATACAATACGTCCGATTTCTAATCGGGAAATTGGCGTTTTCAGGTTGTCTGTCCCGTTGACTCCAACCGTATAAAAATGTCCCGTTTTTGCAAACAAACCGAGCATAAATGATTATTTCTTATACTGATAAATATTCTTGTTCTTTTAGGTTTTAAGACCATAGTTATACACCTTCTTGCAAGACTTCTCGTGCCCTTTTTTTAAGCCATTAATTTTATATTATATCTATTTCTGCAACATAAAATTCCTGCAAAAATAATATGATCACAGTACGTTTATCGGGCATAATACTTTTGTCTGGAATTGTAGCTTGCCGGGGCAGCTTATAATCTGCCTTGTGATCTTTCTTCTAAATTTGAGTGAGCCGCCAGCAGCGTGGATATTTCTGGTATTTGTGGCCTTCAGTTAGTCAGGTATCAGGTCAACCTTACCAATCCAGCCTTCTATTGTAATTGCCCGGTTCTTTTCAGCGATGTCACACGATGTCGTGAAGTGTTATGAAGATGACTGACAATCCCGGCACGTTCCTCAACGCTTTAAAGAGGCACAAGAATTTACGTCCGCGAAATTAAAGTAAAAGCGATATTTTAGGTCCACGTGAACGCTGTTATCTGGCCTGAACCGCTATCTTCTGCGAATTGTAGTTCATATCTTGTTTGTATAAGTATTGAAGTGATTGTATTTAAATTTTTTTTGATGATATCTTTATGAATTTCTATCTTAATCCTTATTTTACACAAAAAATATCCTATAAGATAGACATTACTCTATTATAAAAACAATTATTAATCGTATTAAATTAAATATTCTTTACATACAAGTTTAGCATAATTTGAACAAAAGAAAATTTTCTGTGAAGTTGTTGGACTAGTTCTCATATATCTACGATAATAGCGAGAGTGAAAAGAATAGATTCACAGTAAACAGTACCGTTTCATACTAAATTTGTCGGACACACTAAACTCGACGGGTTGACAATGGAGTATTCATTTGTACTAGGGAAACAAAACTTATTTTATTAGGCGTTATCCGTGTGGTAAGAATATAATGGTCAGGATAGTGAAATACGATGAAGGAGTAAATATATACCATCACTATAAGGCAAGGAAAACGCAAAATAAAATCCTATACCGGTCCGTCTGACCAGCGTAGTATATTTTGTAAATTTTTCTTGCGCTATGGAAGATATTCAAATATAACAGTATAGTGATGTTGAAAAGTTATCTATGATATATGTTGATATTAATATCATTGGGCCTACTCTTGAAATTAATTCTAATTTCGAATCGGATTCGATTTCAACCTCACCAAACTTATATTTGGTACTCTTGAACAAAATCGAGAATGAATTTTTCGCGTTCGTCGTTGTTATTTTCACCAAATGTGCCATGTTTTCTTACTTTAAATTAATAACGTTATCGAACTCGATCACCACAAAGACGCTTTCTTGAAATTGTGCAACATTAACTATTTTAAACTACGCCAAAATCACGTTGGGAGTAGCAAATATTTGACTTAATCGATGAGAGTCGAATTCATTTAGTTTAGAAACGTTCCACCTAATTTGATTCCAATCGGGCGCTAGTGTCGCTTTCAAGAGTACCAAATTTGCTCAAATTCGAGCTGCGATTGGATTTAGGATTGGAATCGAGATTCAAGAGTAGGCACACATACCCAAGTAAGAAATGAACACATTAAAGGAAGTTTGAAAGTTGCGCCAGTGACGGAGAAGTTAAGGAGTGAATGGCTTTTTTTTGGGGTGAATTGCGGTTGGCGTACTCCTTGCACCACTCAGTCTCAGTAAGCACGCACACCCGCAACCCACCCGAACACCACGTCCCCTTCGTCGTTGGACCGACCACCGGAGCAAGGTTACTTGTCGTCAGTGGTCGGCCCGACGGAATACCCCCCGAGGAGTACCCTCCCATCGACCGATGTCCCCCACTCGGGGAGAACGTCGGTCTTTCCTCACGCGGTCGGCCTCTCGACGGGTGATAGACTAATTCCCCGATCCAGTCACCCGCGGCCTCGGCTAGGGCGGCATCAGGCGCAGGTAAAGGAGTGTACGGCTGACATGATATGGACATGTGATGAGGCGGAATGAAAGTAATGTTGTGAGAGAAAAGTTTTGGGTATGAATGTTGTAGGCTTTAGGGGTAAAGGAAGACCGAAGAAAGGATGAATGGACTGCGTGGATAGCCTGGGAGTGACTGCGGAGATGACGTCTAACAGGACAGTAGGGAAGAAGATGACATATTGCGTCGACCCCAAGTAATTGGGTTAAGAGCAAAATGATGATGATGATTAATATCATACCCAAGTAAGATTGACGTCAAAATGCCCCATCAGGTGGACAAGTTACAACCATGATTTACTCAAAAGTCTGCCGCTCCGTATCGGTTACATATAAATTAGGACAAGAGTAGGCGTGATGAAACAGTCAATATGAAAACCCACAAAACTTCACCTGCTACCTACTCTCAATAAACTGGTCTTTTTTTATTAAAAACTAGCAGCCCACTCCCGCTTCTCTTTGGTTTTAGTCGCTTTATCCGCTTAGTTCCCGTTCCCACCACCACGTCACTTATATTACTAAAATATTAATATATATAAATTACGTGTCACGTTGTTTGTCCGCGATGGACTCCTAAACTACTCAACCGATTTTATTCAAATTTGCACACCGTGTGCAGTTTGATCCAACTTGAAAGATAGGATAGCTTACATCTTAATTTACAGTCGCAATATTATTATATTGCAAATTATTTGTGTGTTATTTGACATTCACAATTATCTGTTAACTCCAAACGATTTTAATAGATGGCGATATCTGTTGACTGGATTGAGTAATTAATTAATAGATGGCGCTGCTATGTCAAACCTACAAACGTAACATATACGATTTTAACTTGCTTTTTTACATAGATGCCATTTGTAAAAAAATATGACGACCTCCATAACAGATGTTCCCTTACAGTTCCACTTAAATAGTTTAATAAAATGTAATATAACAAAAACATTAGCCACAGCAACGCGTGGCCAGGTCTGCTAGTGTATTATAAAATGCTTTTGCATATCGAAGTTTATTCTTCACTAGCAACCCGCCCTCGCTTCGCTTTGGTTTCAGTCACTTTATCCGCGTAGTTCTCGTTCCCGGGGGAATATCGGGATAAAGTATAGCCTATGTTACTCAGGGTGAATGTAGCTTTCTAATGGTGAAAGAATTGTTGAAATTGGCGCAGTAGTTTGTTACGTTTATTCATTACAAAACACACACACACACACACACACACACACACATTAGTGTAGAAAAAACAACACAAGGCAGTCATGAGAACTGTCAACAGAAGTGAAAACTTAAAACTATGAACAAATAGTTATTTTTGGATATTCAAACTGTTTAATATGAAATGAAAGTTTTTACATTTTTCTAGATTTCATAATGATTTCTGATGTTTACGCGAGTGTTACACATTGTCAATAAAACTACTTTACGGATTTTGTCGCATTTGTATTTGATTTTCGATTGCCCGACATTTCGAACACTTTACAGTGTTCATGGTCACGGGTGGACCAGTCCGCCGCACACGCAATATAATCCGTAAAGTAGTTTTATCTGGTTCCCATATCGTTGACGACTTACATGAATTTAAACCCTATTCAAGACGGCCTATAGAAGTATTTTCTTCAAAGAAAAGGATTTGTCTTAATAAAATCGGATATAGCAGTAAATTCATATATCGCAGGATGGTAAAAACTTATAATTAACAGACGCAAAATATACGGAGATACGGTACAATAATTTTGGTTCGCACAAAGAAAGAACATCCGTAAATAATCTTCTGTTATGTTCTCACGCGGAAATTCAATGAACGTGTTTCAGCTTAACAGACAAGAAAGGTTACATCTGACAGGTATGTGAGATGTAAAGACATGACTAAAATTATAAACTACCCATGTTTTTTAACATAACCATCTTTAAAAAATAAATAAGAATGTTATTAAAAACTATAAGTGGTTTATACTTAAAGACCACACTACAAAAGTAAATACTTCCAAGTCGAGAATGATAATGTGAAATACAATATTTTTTTGTTCTATATTTATAAAGTAATAATATTTGCAATATAGACTAATAATATAAATGCGGAAGTAAGTTTTCTTTTGTTTGGTTGTATGTTACGCTTTCACGCCTAAATTACTAAACCGATTTTAGAATGCTACATTATCAGCTAGTAATATGGGTATATTTTTTGCCTGTGTGTGCGGCAATGGTCACTACGCGAGTAAAACAATAGCAATTTGCCCGATTTAAAAAAATCTACATTACGGCAACGGGAACTGGGAGTGTGAAACCGCTGCAATTTGCTAGTATAATTATAATTGTTTATAATTGTTAATTAATATAATTATTTGAGATCGCGCGGCAATATTCTTTTGGAAAACTTATAATATGAATTTTTTTGCTAACTCGCCTGCTAATTTTGGCGATTATCGCATCACCACCTTCTTAGATGATGTCTCAATATGTCGAACGGTCGTCGCCACATAGTGTGTGAAGGCAACTGCCTTCGTAACTACAAATACTAGCGATCCTTACATTCCTTGTGGCTATCGTAAGAGACGACTTTGAGCTTTAGATCGGCCTGACCCAGCTCTATATGATGCTGACTGATCAATAACTACATTCCCAAGGGTGGCTGGAGTCAGACAGAAAAATATTGCCAATTTTTTTAGAATATAGACGATGGTAGAAGAGTATGTATACATTGCGCCAACCCCAAGTATTTGGGATAAGAGAACGATGATTCATTATCCTTACTAATATTATAAATGCGAAAGTAAGTTTGTTTGTATATATGTTTGTTACGCTTTCACGGTTTAACCACCGAACCGATTTCAAAAATGCTTTCACCAATGGAAAGCTATAATATTAGGGAGTAACGTATGCTATATTTTATCCCGGTATTCCCCCGGAAAAGAGAACTACGCGGATAAAGTGACTGAAACCGAAGCGAAGCGAGGGCGGGTTGCTAGTGAAGAATAAACTTCGATATTATTTTTGCATTTTATGAAACACTAGCAACCCGCCCCCGCTTCGCATCGGTTTCAGTCGCCTTACTCGCGTAGTTCCCGTTCCAGTGGGTATACTGGGATAAAATATAGCCTATGTTACTCAGAGATACTGTAACATTCTAATGGTGAATGAAGAATTATCGAAATCCAGAAAAGTCCAGGAGTTTTTGAGTTTATTCGTAAGGAACCCTTAGAGAGTGAAAATTAAAAAATGCTGAAACACGTGTTTATTTGTTTTTACTAAAGAGTATTTTTGGAGAATTTGAAGAAAATCGATGTTGATTTTTTTCTCCTTATACAAACTTTGTTACTGCGGTTTACCTCCTAGAATTTTAAAAAACCCTTTCTTAGTGGGTTTCTACATCACGTAAAGAAACTAATGTCAAATTTCATGTTCAGTAGTTTCGACTCTGTGATAAGTCAGTAAACTGACATCTTTCTACCTATTTCACATCCTTAGAGGATGAAAATGGACAAACGCCGAAACACGTGTTTATTTATTTTTATTAAAGAGTATATGTGTTTAATTTGAAGACAGTAGCTAAATATTTTTTTCCTTTCCATCCAGACTTTAACGTTGCGTTTCACCTCCTTAGGGGTGGAATTACAAAAAATCTTTTCTTAGTGGGTGCCTACGTCACAAAATGAAACTACGGTCCAAATTTCATTTTTCGAGCTTCAGTAGCTTCGGCCCACCCTGTTCCTTTATATGTATACTATTGTTAACGCCCCCGCAACACCCCTTGCAGGTGGAATTTCGTAAAATCCGTTCTTAGCTGACCTCTACTCGACGAAAGGAATATTTCTGCCAAATTTCAAGTATGTACGCCTTATGGTTCCAGAAATATGGTGATGAGTCAATATATCGCTCGTAAAACCCTCTTCTCCTATATATATATATAATATGTAAAGATTTTAGTAATATAAGTGACGTGGTCATGAAATCACGTACTTTGGACCCTGGTTTGGACCCAACATTCATTAATATGAAAATAGCTAACAACGTCATCATTTCAGGCTACTACTAATCAAATAGGTATACATACAAATAGAATTCGTGTGAAGACGGAGGAGGAATACAATTCACAATACCCTTTCCTTCCCGTGGATGTAGCAAACCTTTTGACTGCAGAGACTACATAAATAATGATTAACACCTACACTGCCAGTCATGGCTTCAATTTCCATAATGGACCATATTTTGTGCGATCCATAAATTATTGTTTTGATTCTAGTTGCAATTTAGGTCATTAATTGTATGTTTGACTCACGCGGTACATTAACTTAACTAGCTTCTGCTCGCGACTTCGTCCGCATGGTATAGATACTTTGGGCTAACGCTAACTTTAACCTAAGACTTTGTGTTTACGTAGAAAGTGAAAATATTTTTTAATAATACGATTCTGTCACACATGACTTTTGAGAAAAATTTGCCGTTTACGCAGCGGAATCTCTCAAAAGGAAAAAAAAACGATTTTGAAACATTCTTCATTGGTGCTCCGCTCCTGTTGGTCTTAGTGTGATGATATATAGCCTATAGCCTGCCTCGATAAATGGGCTACTTAACAGTGAAAGAAATCTGACCAGTAGTTCATGAGATTAGCGCGTTCAAACAAACTCTTCAGCTTTATATATTAGTATAGAATTATAGATATAGATAGATATAGATATTTCCTTCTACTGTGAAGGGAGTTAGTGCCCAGCATTGACATGTAAATCTATGATACGAGATGATGATTCTATTAATTTTTTTTATTATTGCCAACGGTGGCAAACGAGCAAGCAGCACACCTGATGGTAACTGATGCTGCCGCACATGGACCTTTGCAACTTTGTAATACTAGGGTCACAGCCAGGCCATAGCCTACCGTGAAGAAAATACTCTTCTTAAACCTCGTTTAAAGAAAGACATGTCATAGCGCTCGGGAAACACAGCAGCAGGTAGTTCATTCCAGAGCTTGCATGTATGTGGGAGAAATGATCGCTGGAAACGTACAGTTGAAGACCATAATGTTTCCAGGTGAAATGGATGAACCCTGCTACGATGTCGAGAAAAAAACATAAAGCATGCTTACTTTATTATCCTTTCGTGAGTTAGTATTTATACAGCGTATTATAATAGTCTAACAAAAACGTGTCACAAGAACTATTTGACTAAATATCGCTAATTTCAACCAATTAAATGATTGACAGCATTCTATTGTATTTAAATGGTTAATTACAGCATTGTATGTTAATATCTCAACGATAGTTTATATTAATTTACGTTGATGAAGATTTATAACCAATCATGATGGCGCTAAGCTTCTGAGAAAAACAAGCATATTTTTTTTGCCTTTTTTATCACAACTAATTAGTTACCGCATGTTATGCTATATTAAGTGAAAATATATTCGTTATATAAGATGTTTTTTTTTTATTTTCAACTGTATTGGAATGGAATTTATTATTTTTATTATTACCTGTTTGAGATTTTCTGTTTTGAGCTTTCAAATATTGCTAAATTATTATTTTTTCATTCGTTTATATCTTTTCAGTGTCTATTAAAAGAATTGTAAATATCTTCTTCTTCACTGTCCCTCTCACTCTTCTAGTCTGGTGCACTCCTCCTTTGGTATCCAGGCCATTCTTCTCTGGAATGCATTGCCTCTGGACATCAGGATGGCTACCAGTCGCAACGTTTTTAAGGCCATGGTCAAACGATTATACTTGAATTTTCTGGCAGAGTCAACACATCTGTGACGGCTCACATCCACTCATTCAAATATCATTATCATTATTTATATTTTTATGTATGTATATGTATTTATATATATTTATAAAGTATATATGTATTGTGTAATAGTAATTATATATAAATGATTTATTACGCGACATCGTTAACCACCTTGTATTGCATCTGCCTGACATTATTTCTGCTCCACCCTAGGTCGGCTGGTAGAGAATGCCTATGGCATTAAGTCCGCCTTGTGCGTTTGTTTGTGCAAAAGTTATAAATAAATAAATAAATCAAGTGGATAGAAAAATAATGTTGCTAAAGAGCGGAATCTGGAAATGATGGCTTGTATCTAACTGTATAATCATGGGCAGTCGTTCCCTATATCCCTGGTCTGTAAGAGTCTTAATGAAACACTTAATCAAAAAAATCATACGCCATGACATCATTTTAGAGCTGATACTCTTACCCTACAGGACCTATATTAACCAAACATAGTTAAGAACCACCGCTTGGAATCTGGCTTTTAAATGAAAGAAAAACCGCATCGAAATCGGTCCATCCGTTTGAGAGCTACGATGCCACAGGCAGACATACACACACACACGCACAGGCAGACAGACATCGACGTCAAACTTGTAACACCCCTTTTTCGTCGGGGGTTAAAAAACTATAAAGTATAGTCTAGTTTCAGCTTTAAAATCATAGACAGAGTCCTATTCGCATATATAAATGCCGTCATCGAATGACTAATAAAGGTTTACATTATTATTAATTCTAATGGGTGTGTTGGATTAGTTACGTCAAAGGTTTACTTTTTCACGCTTGAGGCTTTCCTTAAACTTGTATTAGACAATCAACTTCGTGGAAATATAACGACGGAAATTCCAATATTCTTTTCATCATCATTTCGGTTCATATACGTCCCACTGTTGGACCCGAGCCTTCTTCAAAATACGAGGGCAATTGCCCTATTATATCATGCTAGTCAGACGTGTTGGTATAGGGTTTCATTAGGAAAATCGAAATATAAACCTATACCAACCTATTTTACCAGCGTGGTGTATTAGGCCAATTTCCCCTTCTATTTTGGAGGAGGCTCGAGGCTGAGATGATAATGATGAGAGATGATGATGTATCTAGTGCCTACTTCCTTGGTTCTCCCTGAGCTGGCTGTTATGACTCCCACGAGAAGGTAATATTCCCATTACTTTCCCGTCAGACTATCACATTGCATTTTTAAACTGTCACGATTTACCTATAGTTTTTAATTTTATTTCAGCCTATCGTCCACTGCTGGACATAGACCTCCCTCATGTTACGCTACAGAGTGCGTGTCTGTGTCACCTGCATCCAACAACACCCAGCAACTTTCACCAGGTCGGGAGTCCTCCTAGTGGGGTGGCGTCCTACATTACGTCGTCCGAATGTCGTCCGTCGTTTTTAATTTAAATCGATGTTTATAAAAAAGATAGGTTTCATAATTTTCTCTGAAATCTTCTTCTGCCTAATTCACGGCCGATTTTGGACACGGCAACCCGTGTCCAAAATCCATATTGGAAAAAAATAATTTATTGGCCACGTTGATCAGACAGTTTGACGTAAATTTAATTTCAACGTATAAAGTTGGTCAATTCCTCTCGTATCACCACGCCTAAATTTCCCTACGGGTATCGTAAAATCTGACGCAGGTTTCACTAAGACAATCGCCAACAGTTATTGGGAAATTTGTAATACCAATCTGCTTGGTAAAAGTGGCATTTATGGCATATCCCCATTTTAGGAGGCTTATTTACAAGAATAGACGTGAATAAGCTATTAAACGGATATTATCATACTGCAAGAAAAGAATTTGAAACAACACCCTATACTAAAATGATAATCAACATGGTGTTGCATGGGCCATATCCTCACAATATGAGCGGAACGTATAGAGGAAACTCATAATCCACAGTTGAACATATAAATATCTTTATATATTTTTAATCTTCCATTCTTGTGTTTGTAATTGAACTCCTCTTTTTTTTTTTAAATGGCTGGCCCGATTTTGATGATATTTTTGTGGCTTTTCTGATGGATATGAGAATGGTTTAGATTTATAATTGCAACCGGTAGCTGGCACTGCGATCGATTTTAAGGGGAATTCCTATTACTATTTTTTAGATGTTAACAGAACGTGGATCAGCTAGTAGAAGAAAAAAGTAACATTGTGAAATGCACGTGTTACACCTCTGCAAGGCCCTTCAGATCATAATTGAGATTTCAAAAATAAATTGTAAGAAAACGTTCTCGTCTCGATACAATTGAAAGTTTATATAAAAACTAATGTCCTTATCAGTCTGACCTTCGCTTTAATAATGCACACGGAAGGTAAATTTCGTTGTATGTTTTAAGTCCGTTTTGTTATATCCTATTGGAGATTACAAATGATTGTACTTATTAATGAAACATATTACTATATATACATATCATCATTATCATCTTGCTCTTATCCCAATTACTTGGGGTCGACGCAATATGTCATCTGCTTTGACATATTGCAAAAAGTTTCGGCAATGACTTTTATGACCGGCCGCCTGCCTGACGTCAACCCTCCTTGGTAATGTAATCGTTGACCCAAATGGTACCAGATGGAGTTGGTCTGGGTCAATCTAGGGCTCCTAGTCGTCTTTTAGGACACCCACGAGCAAAGCAAGGGTTGGTAGTATTCGAAGCCGCTACCACACAGCAACCATATATACATATATAATACCTAATATATATATATATATTGTTCTGAGTCTGGATGAAATTGTGTCCGATAATTATGTGTTTGTAAAGTCCCGTAATACAAGGATTATTTCCTTATTTCCTTATACGAGTACTTTATAAACATTTACTAAAGCTACTATAGTACGGTAGTACCTGGATGATTTGGTATTTCTTTATTCGGTAAATTTAAAAATATATAAAATAATTCAAAATTAAAAAAGTGAAAAATACTACAATACTTGAATGACCGAGCTTGAGTTGGACTTTTTTGTAACTTATAAATAAAACCGGCTAAGTGCGAATCGGAGTTGCGCACGTAGGGTTCCGTACCATATCTTTAAAAATCGCTTGGTTGTATGGGGGCCTCCCTGAAATATTTATTTTGTTTTGTTTTTATTATTTGTTGTTATAGCGGCAATAGAAATACATAATTTGTAAAAATTTCAACTGTCTAGCTATCGTGGTTCTTGAGATACAGCCTGGTGACAAACAGACGGACGGACAGACTGCGAAGTCTTAGTAATAGGGTCCCGTTTTTACCCTTCGGGTACGGAACCCTAAAAACGAATGATGAAATTATAAAAAAAAATACTGAAAATTAAAGAAAAGGTAAATACTTAAATAGCGAAACCCGAGATTCGAATTCGTTACCTGGACTACCTGGAGACTTGGATTGACGAGATGGATGGAATGTGTGAATGAAAATATACGTATGAAAGCAGTGAGTACAGGTATGTCAGCTGATAGGAGACTATGGCAGGTAAGAACATATTATGCCGACACCATTTAACGTGGTATGATGGCAAATGGTGATGGAGACATGGATTGTATATAGAATTTCATTTCAAGTTGTACTTATCTTGCATATTTATTATATCTCTTATCAGTCTACTGTGACAGCTCAGGTGCTTACCGGACACGGGGTCTTCGGTAAGTACCTGCATATGATTAGAAGAGAAGAGACCCCCGGATGTCATGAGTGTGGCGCGCCAACTGATGATGCGCGTCACATATCGGAGATATGCCCCGCCTGGGGGTCTCAGCGCCACGAACTGTCGGCGGTACTTGGAGCGGACCTGTCGGCGGTACCTGGAGCGGACCTGTCGCTGCCGACCGTTATCGCAAAGATGCTTGGCAGCGACAGGTGCTGGTCGTCGATGGCCTCATTTTGTGAGGCCGTCATATCAAGGCAGGAAGTGGCGGAGCGGGAACGCGAGGCGCTTGCGTCTGCTGACTCGCTTCGTCGCCAGCCGACCCGGGAGGAGGAGGCGATAATATGCCCACCTACTCCCACCGCCCTGAACAGTAATGACAGGACGTGGCCAGACGGCCATGCGTTGGGGTGTCGGGAATTGAATGTCATCAGACGACCTCTCCGGCACCCCGTAAAAGCGCGGAAGGGGCCACTGTGGTTTTAGTGGGTATTCCGGCCGCGGATGTGGTCGGTGAGTCCCACACGGCCCCCCCCCGTCCGTCACTGGCGGGGGACAGTGCGTAAATGCATTTCCACAGCGTGAACAAAAAAAAAAAGTCTACTGCGACAGCCACTGTCTAGATCTGTATCTTAACCGTGCTTTTCTTTTTTTAATTTTGGAAAATAAGTGTAGTATACTTAGTTACCAGAATTCACTCGTGCATGAATTATCATATTATTACCTGAAAATTAGGCACCAAACAAAACAGTTGTTAAAAATAATACCTAAGTTTCATAACAAAATACTCTTAAAATATCCATGTTTAAGAATCGTGCCGTCATGAATGAAACAACACGCAAACCTTTGAGGTTTCGTAATACGTACAAAAAGATGAAATGAAACATAATAAACAATTTTTGGCAGCTCATCAAATATTTTCGCGGCCAACATTACGTTTGTACGTGTTACGTTATACTGTCTGTTTTATTTTTTTATATACATATACAACTGTTGTATAATGTGAGGAGCACGTAGAATATTCGCTTACGAAAAGATAGAAAATTATTACTAGAATGCGTGAAGATTCAGCATTTTATCACTCGTGATGAACGGGTTCGCAATATAGAAATGTTTTTATAGCTGCTATTTTCTTGTGGTGACGGAATAAGAATATAATTTATCAGTTGTTATTTTGCCGAAGGTATAGTATAATAAAACTAGAGGAAGTAAGCAAATGGCATCACTGCTAAAAAAAGAAAATTCAAAATGAAAGCCCTAATTGTGAAGCCCTCCGTATGGTGATAGAGTAAGTTAAGCATCCTCTTTTGCACGTGGGTGTTGTAAAAGACGACTAAGGGATATATATACGCAGATAAAACCGATATGGAAAACTCGAAATGAAACCCGAAATGTCTGACCAGCGTCAATTCAAGTAGTAGGTCAAATTCCCTCCCACAGTGGAAGAGGCCCGTGCCTAAAAGTGGGCTGAAATGATGATGATGAATTGTAAGGCTATAACGTACTAAAATAATAAGTGGTATTTAGACTGCAGAAGAAGTAAGTCTTGTAATAGACTCTTAATAAATATTTACAACTATTTTAGTTTTCTTTGCTCCTTAGATTTACCACATCCCTACTAATATTATAAACTAGCAATCCGCCCTCGCTTCGCTTCGGTTATAGGTTATAGTCGTTTTACCTGCGTAGTCCCGTGGGAATACCGGGATAAAATATAGCCTAGTTTACACCCTGATATTGTAGCTTTCCATTGATGAAAGAATTTTTGAAATCGGTCCAGCCGTTTTGAAGATTACCCGGAACAAACAGACAGACAGACAGACAAAAATTTTTTAATTGCTATTTTAGGCATAGGTGTCGTTGGTATAGAATAGATGTGAAAGTAAGTTTATTTATTACGCTTTTACGCTTAAACCACTGAATTCCGATTTCAAAAATTCTTTCACCTATGGAAAGCTATAACATCAGGGAGTAACATAGGCTATATTTTATCCCAATATTCCCACGGGAACGGGAACTATGCGGGCAAGGCGATTGAAAGCGAAGCGAGGACGGATTGCTAGTAATCTATAACATTCATCATCATCATCATCATTTCAGCATATTGCCGTCCACTGCTGGACGTAGGCCTCCCTCATATTGCGCCACAATGTGCGGTCCTGTGCCGCCTGCATCCAACGACGCCCAGCAACTTTCACTAGGTCGTCGGTCCACCTAGTGGGGGGGCGTCCTACACTGCGTCGTCCGATGCGTGGTCGCCACTCGAGAACCTTTCTTCCCCAGCGGTTGTCGGTTCGTCGAGCGATGTGGCCTGCCCATTGCCACTTCAACGTGCTAATTCTTCGTGCTATGTCGGTTACACCCGTTCTTCCGCGGATTTCCGTATTCCGGATTCTATCTCGCAGAGAAATCCCGAGCATAGCCCGTTCCATAGCACGCTGAACGACTTTGAGTCTTGATATGAGGCCTACATTTACGGACCACGTTTCCGTGCCGTAAGTCATCACTGGTAACACACACTGGTCGTAGACAATTGGTTACATTGCGTGAATATGAGTCACTATACATATTCAAAATTCACATTTGATTTGCTTGAACTTTTACTAAATATTGTATCTACAATTTGGCTATGCATTAATTCACAACTAAATAACAATACACTTGACATACAGACGCTTCGCTCACAGATAGCACAAACACACAAATGTTGCCACAGATTAAAAAAATACATCTTTCTTTTTTTCTATGGTTCATTTACCTACGTAATTTTATTTTATTTTTTAGACGGTCTTATCTTTTATTTTAATATTATCTTTATACATGTTTTTAGGTTAGATTATTGTTATTTTAGTTATTATTGTGATAAATTATTATTTGCAAAGGGATAGAAAGTATATGTTTTGACAGTATCTTCTATACTCTGCTGCCTGGACATCGCTGACGATCGTTGCAGGACGCTGCAGAATAACAGCGTTGTGGTATTCATTTTACCGAGTGAATACCTCAACAGTATGCTGAGCAGCGATCCTTTTCCTCTTTTGCGAAGGGGACTCTAATCTTGTTATTTTCACTGTGTATTCTCTTTTATTATCTATTGTTTTTTATGTTATTGTATTTTTTTTTATTCTATGCTATTGTACGTGTTCCTCCCGTAAAGGAGAAATAAATTATTTTTCTTTCTTTCTTTCTTTCTTTCTAGACCTGTGTTTTCAGACACTGAGGTATGTTGGACGAGAAGATCCTCTTAAGTTTCCCGAACGCTGCCCAACCGAGTTGGATTCGTCGGCTGATCTCTTTCTCGAAATTGGATCTACCTAACTGGACTGTTTGTCCTAGGTAAACATAGTGATTGACAACTTCGAGAATCGCATTGCCAACTAGGACCGGTACAGGAATGACATGGGTATTTGACATGACTTTGGTCTTGTCCATGTTCATTTGTAGACCCACTAGTTGGGATACCCTGCTGAGATCATTGAGCATAGTGCCAAGGTCCTCCATGGATTCTGCCATAACGAATCGTCTGCGAATCGAAGGTGAGTGATGTATTCGCCGTTAATGTTGATGCCGAGTCCAGTCCAGTCTAAGAGCTTGAAGACATCTTCCAGTGCAGTGGTGAACAGTTTCGGAGAGATGACATCTCCCTGTCTCACGCCTTTCTGCAACTGGATCGGTTTTGTACTCTTATCGCAGATACGGACTGACATTGTGGCGTCTATTGTTATAGACGCCACAATGTTATAATTCTATAACATCTATAACATTATAATTGTAAAAATAAAATTAAAATATATTTGTAAACAAAAATATGTTATGGATTTTATCGCGTTTGTATCTGTTATCTTTACAGCGTTCGCGTAAAGTGTTCGTGTCGGGAAATCAAATCAAATACAAACTATAAAACAGATTTATTTACAATGTGTAACACTCGCGTAAACATCAGAATTCATTAAAATGTATATTAAAATATTATTTGCAGTTCCTAATGGTCTGATTTCTTTTCACACTGCTCTCACAACGTTCATAAGATTTGTTTCTATATACTTGTTGATTTGTTCCTACTATATTAAACTATGAATTACTTTCGTACTCACTAAATATACATATACCACGCGATTATGAATTCACACCGTCTACCTTTCAAAGTTCAACAATGTATAAGTTAATACGTATAGTAATAAATACGTATAATAACAGTTGAAGTTCACGGTCACATGAATACTTTCAACTGTTTCGTTATTATTACACAAACATTCTAAATTACTTTTGTACAGTCAGTAATAAGAATAAGATTTATAAAAAATCATAACCCGAAGGACGATCAGGATATGTTTTTATATCAAGGATATTTAATGAAAATGAAATATTTCTGTTCCGTGTGGTGACGGAGTAAAAATACAAATCACCACTTCCTAACTTGCCTGTGGGTGTCGTAAAAGACGACGAAGGGATATAATACGCATATAACATCTATGCAAGAGAAGGTAAACTCGAAATAAAATCCCTATAACAACATATCTGACCAGCATGGTATAGTAAGGTCAATTGCCCTCCCGTTGTGGAGGAGGCTCAAGCCCAACAATGGGCGTATATGAGCTAAAATGATGATAATGATTTAATGAAAAATGTTTTATATCGGTCATAGATCTAACAATACTTTTTTTTTTTTTTGGAGTGGGCTAAGGTCAGCGCACACGCCGTCCGCTTCATCCAGGGTGACGAGGGGCAGCGAGCGGCCCTATAACTCACCGTATCGCCTTCACCATTGGGCCGACCACAGGTACCGTGTTTTTTGTTTTCCGTGGCCGGTCCGACAGGATACTCTCTTCTTCCGACGTCCCTTTCCCGGGACGTCGATTGTCGTTGCGCGGTCAGCTTCTGCGGGTGACAGACTAATCCCCGATCCAGTCACCTGCGATCTAACGATACCCTTGACATAACCAACCTACTGTGATCATCTATCTTATAGAAGTACTTCGGATAATAATCTTACTTTACAGTCACTATGCACAACGGGTCTGAAGTCGGCTCTGAACTCTCCATCTAGCTTAATGAACAAATTAATGATAACCATCCATTCTCGTCCACCAATAGATGCAATCAGCAATATCAATAAAGAAGCAATATCTATTATTTCTTTCTTATCTAATTTACTAACGGGCTTCACATGATTATTACTATTATACAAATAAATAACACACATAAATCAACAATAACGATCTTAGGTAAAGAGTACCTTCTAATAATATACGAAGCTTAGTACAGAGCGCCGCTGGCAAGTGAGATTGCCCACATGATGATTTCGTCATTATAATCAAATGATAATTATCTTCATCATAATTTTAGCTCATATCCTACGCAGGCTCGAGCCTTCTCCACAACAAGAGGGCATTTGACCTACTGTACCACGCTAGTCAGATATGTTGCTGTTATTTTTTTATGGGTCGGCTATGGTAAGCGCACGCGCGGTCCTGTCCGTCCGGGGCGATGAAAGGACGGCGCGCGGGCCCATAAAACCTCGTTGTTGGGCCGACCACCGGAGCAGATGTGTGATATGTTGCTGTAGGGTTTAATTTCGACTTTTTCTTCTCTTGCACGAATGTTATATGTATATTATATCCCTTATTCATATTTTACGAAATCCTCGTGTGAGATAGGGAGTGGTGAATTGTATTCTTATTCCGACACCACACGGAATGAAATTGGTATTATTTTTATTATATTCATACTAAAATATATTCAAGCCTGTTTTCTATAAAATTAGAGACTACAGATTTCTAATTGGCATTACCCTAATATATGTATCTCCCACTTTTCGTTTATACTTTTCACTCATCAGTGCTTATACATACATTCTCATCGATTAGCTGTATCTATACCAATAAATAAAATTGGAGTGTCTGTTTGTAATGTCAAAATAATAGGCTTTTTTCGTGCTCACACGGTTATTTGCACGACACCTATGCCTAAAATAGCGATTAAAAAATTTTTGTCTGTCTGTCTGTCTGTTTGTTCCGGGTAATCTTCAAAACGGCTGGACCGATTTCAAAAATTCTTTCACCAATGGAAAGCTATAATATCAGAGCGTAAACTAGGCTATATTTTATCCCGGTATTCCCACGGGAACAGGCACTACGCGGGTAAAACTACTAAAACCGAAGCGAAGCGAGGGCGGGTTGCTAGTAGTAAATATAATGCGTGATCTTGATGAAACAAAAAACTTACCTAGAGCTATTCGAGTCACTTAATACCCAGTTCCTGCTTCACACACATGTAGTCAATCATATTTAACTACATAAAGGCTAATAAGATAGGCTTTTTTGTGAGATCTCTGTATAAAATAAATATTACACTATCTACCGTCTATGTCGAAAGTTTTTAATACAATTTTGCTACGCTTCAGTTTTTTTATTTGTTATTTTTTATCATCTCAGCCCACAACACCCACTGTTGAGCTTTAGGTCTATTCTACAATAGGAGCGAATTTGATCAAAGCAACGCAAAGGATTCTATGTCAACTTATTCTTCGCTATCATCGAAGTTATCTGCGTATTGTATCCCTTAGTCGTCTTTTACGACGCTGATGGAAATAAGGGGGTGGTGAATTGTATTCTTTTCCGTGTGGTAACGGAGTAAGAATACAATTCACCACTCCCTATCTTCCCTGCGGATGTCGTATAAGACGACTATGGGATATAATATGCACATAACATCCGTGCAAGAAAAGGAAAACTCGAAACATCACGCTATACCAACCTGTCTAACGAGCATGATATAGTAAAGTCAATTTCCCTCTTGTTAGCCTCGAGCCCAGTAGTGGGACGTATATGAGCCGAAATGATGAAATAATAATCCCCATACAATAAGTAGAAGGAAATTATACTCTAATTTCTTTGTGCCCCAGTGAGAAATAAAAGACTCTTACTTATCCTACGCGAGAATACTTTGGCACGGGAGGTTGATATTTAGAGTATTGATGTCAGAGTTGACAAATGATCTGTACAGAGTATATAATATACAATACAACACTTTCGTAGTTGCTAAGCGAGTCACTGTAACTTACACTGTAAGTCTGTAAACCTTGTTGTCTATGTAAGTGGTATGTGCAGTTAAATGCTAATTTTCGATTTGAAAACAAATCTTTCCAAATTTCTTTTATGCAATTATACGTATTAACTAGGGTTTCCAATCCCGCGCTATGTTCCAATCCCGCATGATGCGGGATTACGGGCACGGGATCCACGGGATTTGCGGGACTGAAAGAAAGCGTGCATGCAACCTCAAACTTAATAAACTCTCAAACTCAAACATATCCTATATAGATTTACAGTTTAAAATGTGTTTTTGTTTTGGTTGATTTTTTAATTTTCTTTGTGTATTTTTTAAAGAAGATTTGTTTTGTTTAGGTTTTTATTCAGTATTTGTTACTGTTTTTGTGAAGGAAAAGACGGTGTAATTTGATTAATCTCATAACAGTAGTAAACTATACCAATAAATAAAATTGGAGTGTCTGTTTGTAATGTCAAAATAATAGGCTTTTTTCATGCTCACACGGTTATTTGCATGACACCTATGCCTAAAATAGCAATTAAAAAATTTTTGTCTGTCTGTCTGTCTGTCTGTTTGTTCCGGGTAATCTTCAAAACGGCTGGACCGATTTCAAAAATTCTTTCACTAATGGAAAGCTATAATATCAGGGCGTAAACTAGGCTATATTTTATCCCGGAATTCCCACGGGAACGGGAACTACGCGGGTAAAACGACTATAACCTATAACCGAAGCGAAGCGAGGGCGGGTTGTTAGTACTTAAATAAATATAGTATTAGTTGATAATTCATAGGGTTTTTGTGATAAATAAACGGAGTAATTTTAATTTATCTCATACTAATAGTTATACATACTTTAATAAATGTGGGAGTTAGTTGATCAATTCATTCTTTCTTGTTACAAACAAACGGTGTAATTTGATTGATCTCATATTAATAATAATATGTACCTACGTAAATAAATGTGGAGTTAATTAATTCATTGTTTTATATGCCTTATATAAATGTGAATATTTTCATTATGCGGGATCCCGCAAATACCGAGATCCCACGGGATTGAAAATTCGTAATCCCGCAAATACCGAGATTGAATTCAGACTTCTGATTATTAACTGCTCAATGTGAGCCTTAGACACCTCTTATGGTACTCTTCAAACGAATTAAGTATATGTCTGGTGTTCTAAGTATATGAGAACGACGATATGTCAAATACGAAGTGTCTGGCGATAACTATTTCTGATCGATCTTTGGAAAGAGACAATCGACTAATTTCGACTGAAGCATTTTCCTCATCAGTGCAGTACCTTATGTGACGCCGCACGAACCATTAACAGTTTCATTTCAATAATCATAATCATCATTCGTCATTTCAGCTCATATACGGTCCACTGTTAGGTTCGAGACTCTCCATAGGAGGGAAATTGACCTACTATACCTCGCTGGTCAGACGCATTGGTATAGGATTTATTTTGATTTTTTTTTCTCTTGCATAAATGTTATATGCATATATTTTAATCTCTTAGTTTGTATTTTAACACTAGCTGTTCTAGAAAATTCGCTTGCGTGGGTTATTTATATATTTTGTGGTCTTATTTTATGTGGAGACCCTTTTTTTGGCGTGGGCTATGGTCGGCGCACCCGCAGTCCGGTTCGTCCGGTGCGACGAAGGGGCGGCGCGTAGCCCCATAACCCACCTTATCTTCTCTTCATCGTCGTTGGGCCGACCACCGGTACTGTCCTTGTCCTCCGTAGCCGGCCCGAATTTGAAGACCCATGGCGTCCCGTGCAGTAAAGATTAAATTTATTTTGGTTATATGAACAGTTATTATGACAACGGCTGTGACGCAAAGTGTTTGACGACCATTGTTACTAACGTTTGATAGATTTATTGATTTGCTGATAGAGATAGACATTGTCCAGCTCCTATTTGTCGCATTTATTATGTAACATAGCCTTAATTTTCCTCTAAAATAGACTGAGATCTGATAAAATAAGATTTTTTAGATTCTATCTAGTAATTCTCAATAACACAAGTTTTAAAGAAACTTTGCGCGACACTTTGTGCGATCCACAAATTGCTGTTCCGAGTCTGGATGTAATTTATGTCTGTAAATTATAAAGTCCCCCGCAATACAAGGATTATTTCCTTAATGGCTTTAAAAAAAATAAACAAACGACGAACAGGCTCTTAAACTTTTTAATAGGAATATATATTTTATTGTAGCCTCGGTATCATCTAGCTACCTTGTTATAGAAGCCTTGATATTTCAATGTATCCGTACATCACGATAGTGACATTTACATTTAAAAGTCTACTACTTCATATTTATGTTAACGAACAGCCAACTGAAGATTACAATTTATAATGCAACTATAATAGAAGGTTCTTCGAGACGTATAATCTTCTAAGTGAACGTCTGAAACTGATGTGTATACTTCCTATACTTATATATATAGATCACTAAAGATATTTTTTATCTATATCTATATCAATAAATAAAATTGGAGTGTCTGTTTGTAATGTCAAAATAATAGGCTTTTTTCATGCTCACACGGTTATTTGCACGACACCTATGCCTAAAATAGCAATTAAAAATTTTTTGTCTGTCTGTCTGTCTGTCTGTTTGTTTCGGGTAATCTTCAAAACGGCTGGACCGATTTCAAAAATTCTTTCACCAATGGAAAGCTATAATATCAGGGCGTAAACTAGGCTATATTTTATCCCGGTATTCCCACGGGAACGGGAACTACGCGGGTAAAACGACTATAACCTATAACCGAAGCGAAGCGAGGGCGGGTTGCTAGTACTTAATATATGTATTGTATTTCCTTTCGATTTTTGACATTGACATATATTATCATCATCTTGCTCTTATCCCAATTACTTGAGGTCGACGCAATATGTCATCTGTTTTGACATATTGCAAAAAGTTTCGGCAATGACTTTTATGACCGGCCGCCTGCCTGACGTCAACCTCCTTGGGAATGTAATCGTTGATCTAAATGGTAGCAGATGGAGTTGGTCCGGGGCAAACTAGTGCTCTTAGTCTCTTTTACGACACCCACGAGCAAAGCAAGGGTTGGTAGTATTCGAAGCCGCTACCACACAGCATTGACATTGACATATATACATACATATATCTTAATATATATTTCTTGTGTACGTGTGTATGTTACTAAACTCCTCCATCCCCACATACTGTGAATTACTAGGCAAATACAAAAATCATTGTTTTAATTTATGGAAAGATTAAGCAATTATCTAAATCTAAAGGTACATGGTACATAATTATCCAAAATGAGCCTCCTCGTATCCCTTGATATAACAGTTGCGAGGTCAGTCGTAGAATGCTGGTCACTGCTCACAGGGTTCGTTCCGGATACATGCCGCTGAGAGCTTTTGCATTTCTAATGAGAAAAGTAAATTCGCCTAACTGCGAGGCCTGTGGCAAAATAGAAGATGTGCATCATCTCTTAGCGAAGCGTGTGCGGAACGAATCTGAGAGAAAGAAAATTGTAAAAAAAATAAACATTAATAAGTTAGATATGGGGGTATTTTTAGAATTTGTGACTCGGTCAATGTCTCGCGGAGCAAAATCAATGTATAGATTAGTTAATATTTAAGCTTACAATGTATGGTTAGTTTTACGATAGGTCTAACATGAACTGTGTTCAAAAGACCTTTATAAAAGTAAAGATTAAAAAAAAACGCCTCCTAAACGGCTGGACTGATGTTTGCTGTTGCGATGGTTGCTATTTAAACCAAAATTCTGACTTCAGATTTGTGTTTAGGGGAAAACACCCAGAACAGAGAGTTTCGTGGCCACTGTTATCAATTTCCCGTGTGGTGACAGAGTAAGAATACAATTCACCACCCTCTCTTAGACGAAGGTTTATGTACTTTACTTGTACTACTAGACTTTTCAAGAGCATTCGATTCTATAAATATTGATCTTTTACTTTCCAAATTGCACTATTATGGATTTGACACGAATGCTGTAAGATGGTTTAATAGTTATTTAAGTAATCGTTTTCAGTATGTGAAGCTTAATTGTTTTGATGGCTCCTCAATAATGTCAGAAAAAGTGGCTGTAAGGCGTGGAGTTCCTCAGGGATCAATACTGGGTCCTATTCTATTTATATTGTACACTGCTGATTTAAGCACACAGATTAAACACTGTAAATATCATAGTTACGCAGACGATATACAAATATACATATCATTCAAGCCATCTGAGATTGACAGTGCAATTGAAAAATTGAATGATGATCTTTCTAGTATTGCCACGTGGTCTACTCAAAATAATCTTATGCTCAACCCAAATAAGACTAAATATTTGTTGTTGGGCAGCACTCGACGACTCAGCACACTATGCCCATCAGCGAGAGTTGTGATGTTAGGACAACAAATTGAATGTGTAAGTGAGGCTCGTAACTTGGGCTTACATATGGACAGCAGCTTACGTTTTGAAAAGCATGTGGCAACCTGCATAAAAAGTTGCTTCTATAAGCTTAAAATTCTATATAAGATAAGGCCTTACATACAGGAAAGTTTACGTTCGCAGCTGGTGGAGTCCCTGGTCCTGTCTAAGTTAAATTATATGGATACAGTTTTTGGCCCACGTCTGCTTGTACGGACACAAAAAATTATTCAACGAGTGCAAAATGCTTGTGCTCGTTTTTGCTTTGATATTCCACTAAGGGCTCATGTCACTCCGTTTTTGAACAAAAATATAATTTTAAAAATGAAGCATAGGCGCAAACTCCATTTAGCCTGTCTCCTTTTTGGAGTCTTGAATCACAAAGTACCAAGCTACTTATACAATAAATTGGGTTGGCTATCGCAAATCAGATCCTGTGGGCCTCGGCGGTGTGCAGGCCAACTTTCCATGCAGTGCCATAGATCGGCCGCTTTCAGAGGCAGTTTCCGTTATGCAGCGACAAAATGTTGGAACAACATCCCTCCACCCATTAGAAATCTGCGAAATGAACATTGCTTTAAAATAACAATTAAAAAATTCATTTTCGAGCACCAAAAATCGGAAGAGGCTTTGAGACACGATACTAGTGCCATCTAAGTTCTATTATCTACTTATATATATACTTTATTATCTTTATAAATCAGAATTATCTTTATATTATGTCAAAATTGGATCTAATATATTTATTTACTATTATTAATTCAAACTTTACTTACCATCTTATTTTGGGCTTCAGCAATAAATGCTAATATTATCTTATTTGTCATTATTATAATTTTAATTAAATATCCTATAGTTACATTTCTTTTCATTTACTCATCATGATAATTATATTATCTGGACGGCAACAAAATGTTAAACAATATTTATTATGTTTAACCGATTAATGTAAACATAAATTGCGCCACGTTCTATTCTAAATGTCATCTGTACAGACTGTACATCACCGTGAAATGTCATTCGAGCTGCCACAGAGTAGGTTTGTCTATAATTTAATTGTACAAAGGACAAGTATCTATGGATCTAGTTTATTTTTATTTTATTATTTGCATTTTAAGTTTGTGTGTGTAGATATAAACTTGGGCGTGGTGTAATTATGTTTTATCCTAAATTTTGTTTTGTTTTATTTTATATATTTTTTTTTTTGTATTCTCTTTGTTTAATTCGCTCTATTTCGTGACGTCAACATAATGAGTCCACGGAAGATCAGTTGCAGGTTTTTAACCTGCAGTATGCTGAGTAGGACTCGTTTTGTGACGAGCTGTAAAATATACGTACTATGTAGTTCATACTCTCATGTAAATTCTGCTCTCACAATAAATAATTTCATTTTCATTTCATTTCATTTCTCTTACCCGTGGGTGTCGTAAAAGACGACTAAGGGATGTATTTTGCATATAACATCTATGAAAGAGAAGGAAAACTCGAAAAAAGACCCTATACCAACCCTTCTGACCAGCATGGTATAGTAGGTCAATTTCCCCCCCATAATGAAGAAACCCTAGCTCTCAATAGTGGGACGTATATGGGCTTAGATGATGATGATGACTGTTATCAATAGATAAAATAAACACTAATCTTTTTTTCATCCTTCTGTGAACACGGCTGCTTGAAGTAACCGTCACGATAGAAAAGTGAAGATATCTATCTGTCTTTAAAGTAATCTTCAATATAGCTAGACCGAATTTAAACTTTAAATTCGGTCTACACAGATAATATTATACGAAGTAATGTAAGCTACTTAGCTAAGTAACCGTCACGATAGAAAAGTGAAGATATCTATCTGTCTTTAAAGTAATCTTCAATATAGCTAGACCGAATTTAAACTTTAAATTCGGTCTACACAGATAATATTATACGAAGTAATGTAAGCTACTTTATGCTAAAAAAACCGTTGCAGCTTTTAAAATTGACCTAGATTAGAAGTTTTACATGTAGCTGGTTTTGTGAGTAATTCGAATAACTAAAGCTACAGATTTCAATAGTAATACACATCTCATCATCTCATTCCATATACGTCCCACTGGTGGACTCAAGCGTTCTCCACATTAGAAAGAACATTAATCTACTATACTGTGCTCGAAAGATGTCAAAGATGAGTTGGTATAGGTTTTAATTCAAATTCAAATCATTTAATAAATAAAATTGGAGTGTCTGTTTGTAATGTCAAAATAATAGGCTTTTTTCATGCTCACACGGTTATTTGCACGACACCTATGCCTAAAATAGCAATTAAAAAATTTTTGTCTGTCTGTTTGTTCCGGGTAATCTTCAAAACGGCTGGACCGATTTCAAAAATTCTTTCACCAATGGAAAGCTATAATATCAGGGCGTAAACTAGGCTATATTTTATCCCGGTATTCCCACGGGAACGGGAACTACGCGGGTAAAACGACTATAACCTATAACCGAAGCGAAGCGAGGGCGGATTGCTAGTTATGCATAAACCCCGAGAGGGCACTTACATATTGTCATGTTTACAAAATTAGACTTTACAAAAAAAAAGAAACTACCACCGGATCGGAACATGACCACTACTGAGAAGATCCGGCAAGAAACTCAGCGGGCTTGTCTATAATTTTAAATTATTTTTTTCTTCTTATCTATACCAATAAATAAAATTGGAGCGTTTGTTTGTAATGTCAAAATAATAGATTTTTTTCATGCTCACACGCTTATTTGCACGATACCTATGCCCAAAATAGCGATTAAAAAATTTTTGTCTGTCTGTCTGTTTGTTCCGGGTAATCTGCAAAACGGCTGGACCGATTTCAAAAATTCTTTCACCAATGGAAAGCTATAATATCAGGGCGTAAACTAGGCTATATTTTATCCTGGTATTTCCATGGGAACGGGAACTACGCGGGTAAACGACTAAAACCGAAGCGAAGCGAGGGCGGGTTGCTAGTTAGATATAAAATTGTGTACATGTTTTAATAATGAGTTTTCCTTCTCTTTAATAGATGTTCTTTGCATATTATATCTCTTAGTGGTCTTTCACGACACCCTTTACAGTGGTAGGACCACACTGTTGATAGTTGACTTTTATAGTGGTACGATCACACTATTGACAGTTGCCTGTCTATAGCCGCGGTCTGTCCGGGATACCACACTCT
This sequence comes from Lymantria dispar, assembly GCA_032191425.1. Lineage (NCBI taxonomy): Eukaryota > Metazoa > Arthropoda > Insecta > Lepidoptera > Erebidae > Lymantria > Lymantria dispar. Next base: position 11,480,990 of record CM063448.1, read on the forward strand.
TCCAGAAAATCGTCCGACGTCCGAATAGTAGCAATTTGTTACTGTGCTTCATTCGGTGAGCGAGAGAGCCAGAAGCCCAACTTTCTGAGGGTGTTTGCGTGTGGGTTTTAATGATGCTTTTAATATCACCGAACTTCATTGCACGCATTCACACTGCCATCACTTTCTTTGCGGTAGGCAGCGGCCTTGCAAAGGTTCATGAGTGGCAGCAACACTTATCATCATGTGTACTATTCGCTCGTTTACCACCATTTGTTATAAAAAAAACCTGTGAGCGAGAAAAGATGAATTGTCTTCTTACTCCGTCACCACACAGAAAATATACATTAACATGTACTTTATTGTGTTAAAATGGACAATTTATTTTGATAATAATGTAAACATAAGATAATAATACAATAAAGGCTAGGTGTTTATTCAAGAACACACAAAATAGATGGTAATCTTTAAATGTAATTTGTAAGAGTTAAGTGAGCGAAACAAATTGCTTAACTTTGGTTTTTTGTGAGACTGTCGTTAATAAATTTATAGTTTGTGTGTTTCTCAACTTTGTAATTGCAATATAATCTGAATCTAATGTAAAAACAATAGTTTGTATGTTTCCTTGAGAATTTTATGGATTACTTCCCATTAAAGGTTGCCTTCTCATTTAAATTATAGGCACGCATAAACTTGATAGGAAAATGCTTCACGTAGGTACGCTTTAAGCCATCGGTGCCGACCTGACGCTGCCGGCCATCGCTAGGGCGATGGTCGACAGCGTCGGGAACTGGGACGCGGTCGCAGCCTTCTGCGAGACAGTGATCTCGCAGAAGGAGGCGGCGGATCGTCTGCGCGTGGAGCGCAGCCTCCATGAGGAGATCCGCCGCCGGCGACTGGGGCGGCGCAGGCGCAACTATCTGCGCCTCATGCCGCCCTAGCCGAGGCCGCGGGTGACGTGACCGGGGATTAGTCCATCACCCGCCGAGAGGCCGACCGCGTGAGGAAAGACCGACGTCGATGGGAGGGTACCCCGCGTAGGGGGTATTCCGTCGGGCCGACCACTGACGACAAATAAACACCTGCTCCGGTGGTCGGCCCAATGACGAAGGCGAGGTGGTTTTCGGGTGGGTTGCGGGAGTTGCGTGCTTAAGCCCCTCTGTCGCCCCGGACGGAGTGGTGCGGAGGCGCGCCGACCGCGACCCACCAAAAAAAAAAAAAAAAAAGAAAAAAAAAAAAAAAAAGGTACGCTTTAAACACTCTATGTATGTATTTCATAACGAATGGTAGTCATAAAATTAGTTACAGCTACTTTAAGTACGTAGGCATATTTTTTAAATCTAGTACAATATTAATAAAATATTATGTTTATTATTTATTAGTAAAAGAACACAAAAATAATAACAACAATAATAGCGCTTTTTCACAATAACGGTAATATTTTTCATTTATAATAATTTTATTCTCATAATAAGAATTGATTTTTCATAAATTAGTTCGATTTGTCTTTAAACATGTTTTTTTAGGTATTTTTAACCTCCGACGCAAATAAAGCTGCGCGCGACCCCATAACCGACCGAGTTCTTGATGTCCGTGGTGAGCGCGGTGGGTTACCCTTTTTGGTACCTTCCCTTCTCGATGCCCATTCGGGCGTAGCCCACACGCGGTCAGCCTCTCTGCGGGTGACGGACTATTCTGTGTCCCAGTCATCCGAACCGTTAGTGATTCTGAGCCACCAATCAGTATATGTATTTTGTAAATATTTGATTCAATCCATTGCATAAAACCTTTATTTCGTTAATCTAAATTCTTAATATCTTATCTCTTATCTTTAAACGCGCAATTCTTGTATATATATATTTTCAGGATCTCGGAAACGGCTTCAACGATTTTGATGAAATTTGGCATACTGGAGGTTTCGGGGCCAAAAAATTGATCTAGCTATGTTTATTTATAGAAAATGTTGTTTTGTCGGTGTTTTTAGCTAATCAATACAATGACATAATATGTCAATAGAATATGGATTCAAATTTCGACGTCAACGTCAGGAGTGGCGATAGCTCAGTTGGGAAGTTGTCCAGTTTACTTTTTGTTCAGCGTGGGATCGAATCTCGATGTTATTATTATTCTCTTTTTGTAATTTTTGATATTATTTTTCATTATTTTACTTTTGTTCTTTTATTAATAATAGGTCTTTACCTATGTAATTGCCGTTCTGCAGTACTGGCTATTTCAAATCAAAATAATTTTTGTGTGACTAAGAATTCTAATTTCAAATTAATTTTATTTTATAACATGGAATTCATTTTCCAAAAGTAGTCATTTGTTTATTGATTAGTGTTACGTTTTCATCGCATTTCAATCTTTTTCGTCATCATGGATACGTTAAAAATTCGAGTAATTATGGAATATGAGTATCGTCGTGGCAGCAGCGCGGCATAAGCGGCACGCAACATCAACGACGTTTACGGAGCTAACACTACAAACCAACGCACCGCCTGTTATTGGTTTGCTCGCTTCCGTTCTGGCAATTACGAATTGAAAAATGAACCTCGCGATCGTCCGAAGACTTTGGTCGACAATGACGAATTAAAGGCGATTGTGGAAGCCGATGATACACAATCTACGGCTGAATTAGCAGCAGCTTTCGACGTTAGCGCCAAAACAATATCGGTCCATTTGCGTCAAATTGGCAAGGTAAGAAAGCTTGACAAATGGGTGCCCCACGAACTCAATGATCGCGAGCGCGAAGTACGTGTCGAGACATGCCTTGCATTGCTCAACAGACACACAAATGAAGGAATTTTGAAACGCATTGTTACTTGCGATGAAAAATGGATTCTGTTTGATAATCGAAAGCGCTCAGAAAGATGGTTGGATCCTGGTTCAGCACCTAAACAATGCCCTAAACGAAAACTTAAAACCTTAGAAAAGTGATGGTCACTGTTTGGTGGTCTAGCGCCGGTGTGATTCATCATAGCTTCTTACCAAACGGGGTGAGCATTACTGCAGATGTGTACTGTGAAGAACTGAACACAATGATGGAGAAGCTGGTACATCTCCAACCAGCATTGGTCAATCGCTCGTCTCCGCTGCTCCTGCACGACAATGCGCGACCTCATACTGCACAGCAGACGGTCTCCAAGTTGCAAGAACTAGGGGTTAGAAGCTGTCCGTCATCCGCCATACTCACACGACCTTGCGCCTACAGACTACTTCTTTTTCCAGAATTTGTATAATTTTTGGCGGGAAACAAATTCAATACCCGAGAGGCAGTACAAAATGCCTTTGAAGAATTTGTTGCCTCCCATCCATCTGATTTCTTTAAGAAGGGCATCAATAAACTGTCGCTGCGTTGGCAAAGATGCATTGATTGCATGGGTAATTACTTCGATTAATACAAATAAAAATACATGAAAGAAATCGTTTAATTTTTTTCATACATAACGGCAATTTCATAGGTAAAGACCTGATATATATCTAAATAAGTTCGCTAAAAATACAACAAAAATATACCGAGCAAAGCTCGGTCAACCAGACATTGACAATTTAAATTGTTAAATTTCAAATAACAAGTTGAGTTTTATATATTTTGAAATATTCAAGTAATATTATTAAACAATAAATTTTTAGAACCATCAGGGTCAAATTATTTTAGATTGACAAGAGACCTCCATTTTTCTGAATGACTTTAACATAATAAAAATAACTGTTTGCAGTCTAATACGCAGTCTTAATAATGATGCAAGCGTTTTTTTTATAATATATTCGTATTTTTACATCAACATTAATGTCACTCGTTTTTTTATTACACTTAACTTTTCTAATCTTATATCCATATCAGCTCATTCACGTCCAAAAATTGGTTTCGAGTTTCCTCCAAGTGAAGAGGGAAGTTGACCTAATAAACCACACTGATCAAACGTGTTAGCATTGGGTTTTATTGCGAATTTTCCTTCCCTTGCATTGATGTTTTTTACATACCATGTCCTTTATTCCTTCTTTACGACATCCATGGGTGAAATAGGATGAATTGTATTCTTATTCCGTATCTACACGGATTTTTTTTTGAAATTTTACTTCATATGGCGCGTTAGAGAAAATGCTGAAAATAAATATTTAGAACGCGCGCACAGCGTCGTGAAAAACTATCATCCTGAAGTTAGCTATTTAATAGCTTTTACGATGCGCGCGTCCCTTTTTTCTATTATTAATGTACGCCAAATAAGTAAAACTTCTTACATGCCTACGTAAGTATATACACACTCTTTTTACAAGAACCATATACTCCTGTAAAAACCAGCTAAGGGAACCCTATTCAGCAACAGCAATCTCTGATAAATTTATAAAACCAACTGTGCTCACCGACCACTCTTTTATTATATATGGTCTGGTCTGGTCACACCTTACACAAACCGTCCTTGGACGAAAAGCACAGTGTCAATAAACTGCCGTATTTCTATCAATTCAGCGGGCTACCGAGGTTGAATCCTTGACGTTAGTAACCCGCCCAGCATGAAACTGTGGATTCTTTTAGAAATAAATTATCAGCTTTACTTAAAAAGACCTATATCCAACAGCAGATTTGAAAATAGGTTGATAGCAACCTATAAAGCACGTTTCTAACGTCGTGTTTTGTAATTTTCCTCATAAATCAATATAGGTAGTTTGATAAGAAAAAAGTAATGCCTTAAGCATGTGCTACACGGTTTCAAACAGTGGTTTGAAACAGAAAAGGCAGAAAAGCACTTTCCTGGCTACATGGTTTTTAAGCTTGTTTGAAACCAACAGTGTTTAGAGAACGTGGCGCGGATAGGACGTCTTTACGCTCGCGTACCGTATAATCACTACAACGATGTCATGACGCCTTACTTATCAAAACAACAAAAAGTTGGAGTAAGTCTTGCACTTTTGTGTGCAATTGAAGGATAAAATTAAAATATCCCATGCATTTCTTTTCTGTGTTTTATTTTTATACCCTTCATAATTTAAGTCCCAAAGGCAGGGCAACTCTTTGTATAACTCGAGAAGTTGAGTAATAAAATCACGATCGCGTTCCGTCTGCTCACGCGCCATTTTGTGCGCAGAACTTCGTCGCGTGCGCCTGCGCTGACCTCTACAGCGTGACTGTCGTTTGTTTGGTTTCAAACAAGCGGCTAGACGGTTCCAAACAAGATAAAAACCAACGCTTGGCCAGTGGTTTGAAACACAAGCCTCGCTACCAAGGGCGTTTAAAGGTCATACGAAATTTGGCATAAAACATCTATCTACACTGTTTCAAACATTTGTTTCAAACCACTGTTTGAAACCGTGTAGCACATGCTTTAAGCACATGCTTTAAGCATGCGCTACACGGTTTGAAACAGTGGTTTATGTGCACAAAATGGAGCGTGGGCAGACAGAACGCAATTGCGATGTTATTACTCAACTTCTCGAGTTATACAAAAAGTTGCCCTGCCTCTGGGACTTAAATTGTGAAGGGTATAAAAATAAAACACAAAGAAGAAATGCGTGGGATATTTTAATTTTTTCCTTCAATTGCATACAAAACTGCAAGACTTACTCCAACTTTTTGTTGTTTTGATAGGTAAGGCGCCATGACGTCGACGACGTTGTAGTGAATATACGGTACGCGAGCGTAAAGACGTCCTATCTGCGCCACGTTCTCTAAATACTGTTGGTTTCAAACTAGCTAAAAACCATGAAGCCAGCAAAGTGCTTTTCTGCTTTTTCTGTTTCAAACCACTGTTTGAAACTGTGTAGCGCATGCTTTAAGATCAATACTAATTATAGTTTATAACTTTGATTGCATAGGTGACGTAGTGGTAAGGTCAGTACCTAAAAGTCAGTACTGGTACGGTGACAGTGACCTATCGTGGCCGTGTCGCGGGTTCGAATTGCGTGCGTAGAAACGCAAGACAACACTTTTTACGATTCACAAATTATTGTTCTGAGTCTGGATGTAATTTGTGTCCGTTAGTAACAAGTTTGTAAAGTCACCAGCAATACAAGTATTATTTTCTTAGTGCAGGGTGTTATGTTTAAAAAAAAATGAATAACGCTTCATTAGAACGTAGTACAGAACCAGTAAGTTATGGGGCCGTACACCAGGTATATGTCGCCCCGGACAGATTGGGCAGGGTATCTCCAGACCATAGACTACCACAAAAAAAAGGTCAAATTCTATTATGGTGGCGGCTCAAACCCGGAAGTGGCATCTGTATGAGCTGTACTGATGATGATTGTGCTAGTGAAATGTAGCCATTTTTGGCGGCAGAATATGGTGAAGTTGTATGTAGCCCAGATTATTTCAGCATTGATTCCACCCGCATTGGATGACGGAATAATAATTATTTGATCTCTCTAAGAAATAAGCCTTTTTTTGGGGTGGGCTATGGTCTGCACACACGCCGTCCGCTCCGTTCGGGGTAACGAAAGGGCGACGCGCGGCCCTATAACCCACCGTATTCCCTCCCCTTCGCCAATGGGCCGACCATCGGTACCGAGTTCCTTGTCGTCCGTTGCCAGCTCGGCTCTTCTATCGTGCTTAAATTTGATTTACCTCTCAAAATCTCTTGAATAAAGTTGACTTGTTGAACCTGAAATACCTTAGTACTCGCGTAACTATTTCGACATTCGAATACTTTTCAGTATTTAAAACGTTGGCAGAGCAAAAATCAAATATAAACGTTATAAAATCCGTAAAAATAGTTTTATTAGATAATATGTATAATACATACGTAAACATTAGTGACCATTATAATCTTAGTCTACCTAGTTCTACTTTTCGGATTTTCGCGTTTTTAATTGAGTCTGTATTCCAGAAAAAATATAGCCTATTTTACTCCCTGATATTACAGCTTGCCATTAGTGAAAGAATTTTCAAAATCGGTTCAGTGGTTTAAGCGTGAAGGCGTAACAAACAAACAAACTTACTTTTGCATTTATAATATTAGTAAGGATGTGTAAATATCAGAAATCATTATGTCTACCTAGTTCTTTAAGGGTGTAGATTGTTGGCCTGAGTTCTCGATTTCGAGCGACCGCAGCGCCAAAGTTTAATGTAACATCCGACGGGGCGGATGAATGACCTAGAGAGCGCGATTTTCAAAATGTTTTGCAACAAACGTTCCACGTTGAGAAATTGTTATTGAACTTGAATATTTACAGCATAACAATAACGTTGAATTTTTGGAAACTAGCTGTTGATTCTTTTTAATAGATTAATAAGAGTAGTTGAGACACAATTTTTATGTTTTTCTATCATTACATTACATAGTATAAAACAAAGTCGCTATCCGCCGTCTGTCTGTCCCTATGTATGCTTAGATCTTTAAAACTACGCAACGGATTTTGATGGAGTTTTTTTTAATAAATAGAATGATTCTTAAGGAAGGTTTATATGTATAATACATGCATAATATAGTAGAGAAACGCTGATTAATTTAGAGGTTTCTAATGTGATGTCGTAAATAAGCACGTTTTTGCGCTTATATTGCAAACGTTGGCTGAACCCTACGAGATAGACCAAAATAATGTACTACAGTACTATCCATCTTAAAAAGTTCAACAAAAAAGTCCACGATGGCATATGTCTATCTCTTAGGGATAACCCACCATAACCATTTTTTATCCTCTACTAAAAAATGATTATTTACTAAGTGATTTTATACAATACAGCATTAATCCTTATCCAATTAAGTACCTTAAATAAATTGTGCATTTATTATAGATCAATATGCTTTTTATAGTATGTAATGTGAAGTGAATATTGCCGAAGATAGCGAAGATAGCGAGGGCGGGTTACTAGTTTATAATATAATATACAATCAAGAGTAGGTCCGGACTGACATTTTTGTATTCTACTTACCTAAAATTCCAACTATTTATTTATTTGTAATTTCACTACCAAAGTTTATTCTAATTCGTAAAATATTCATTCAATAAAATAATTGCAAATTCAGTAGGAAGTGTGTTTATCTCTACGCAAGGAAATGTGCCTATTGCGTAAACTCAAATACTTACTTTTTGTTTACGATCACCTCGTCGATATCTAAAAAAAAATCCTAGGGTTTTAAAAAAAATGTCAATAAATGAAATACAAGTATAAAAATGATTTATTTACTACACAATAACAAATATGAGTCGCCATTACTCGCTATCCTAAAAGCGTGCTAGGGTTGTACAAAAATTAGTAAATAATTCATTTATTTACTAATTTTAACAGAAGTTTGTAAATTATTAATATACTAATTAAAAGTATGTAATTAAACAATAACGAAATATGAGTTCAAAATTCTAATGGTTTTTCATTCGATTACGGATCAAGTTCTGATTTCTGCTAATTTGATGATAAAATCAATGGCTATCACAAAACCTATCAGAATGAAAACGTTACCAGCTGCCCGATTCACGTAAGTAATAAAAACCGTAGCGCAGTGACGTCACTTCGTTTTGTGCAAATTTAGCCCTTTTAACCGACTTAAAAAAAGGAGAATTCTCAATTCGCTGTATTTTTGAACCAATTTTTATGATTCTTTACACCAGGTAACTCAGAAATTGTATAGTAATTGAGCTATTGGAAGATTTATGACAATCCAAGACTAGATAAGTAAGTGCGTTTAAAACAGAAAACCAAAAGGCGATTTCTAAATTCCTAAGTTAAAACGACTTTTGGACTGGCGTGTTTACGTGAATCGACTGGCTGGGTAGTTAAGTTACCTGTATCTTTCAAAATCATTAGGCGTTCTTCTCTTTCATAACATGTAAAGCTCTTTCTTTCCTCTCTTTCATAGCCTCTATGATACTGGGCGCGTCACGAATGGGCATGCTTCGTGACTGCCGAGGATCAACTAATTCTGGAAGTAGGCAATCGTAATAAAACCTAACTAATTTCATCTCCATTTTCTCCTCCCAAAATATGTCGTCCTTTTCTATAATATAAACTTTCATAGGTACAGTAGCACCAAACCAGATGCCAAGCATGCAAACGTTTCTTTTAGTAATATGTACCTGTCCCTGAATTTGGAAATACCAGTTATGATTTTTATTTATGACATAACCCTTGGAAGCCTTGTCCTTAACCCAAAAGGTATGTTTGGCCATTGCTTCATCAAGAGTCATGCCAGCTAAAGAATGTGGGCACTTAATTTCAATTAAACCGTTTGCATAAATGCCATCTGGTGTAGTACCAAGAAATTCATATTGATCGTCGACGAACAAACCGCAACCTTGTATACTAATATTCTCTTGAATTTCTAACTGTTTAATTGCGGTTTCTTCGTTTTCGATACCGTACCGTACAGCAGGCAAACTGGAGATATTACTACCATAAACGATTTTACGAACAAGAACAGCACAACTTGTGCTCTCTCGTTTTTTACAAACTTCCCCGAACGATGATGAGGTTAGTAATTTTCTCCTTGTACTCATCCACTCAGAACTACTTCTTTGCAAATGGGTCGACCTTTCAAGCTCCTCTCTTTCAGCACAAGACAACTTTAAATCGGCTAAAAAAGATGACTTGGCTTTCTCATATAATTCTGGACTCAGATCAGGTTTTTCGCAGTTTGGTCCATAGTGAGCGTCTTTCGATATAGCGCTGTGGCTCTTTTTCAATCTTAATTTAGGTTTAGCAATTAAACGGATTCTACGATTACAATTTTCCACTTTCGCGATCAAAGGATTAGGACTAGATTTAAATATTACTTCATGAGTTTTACTATGAATCGATCCTGTATTAAAAGACACAACAGCAGCTGCGCATCGGCCCGCATAAGAACCACGGGAAGAATAATTTACACGCTTACCCCCTACTAATTTGGCAATCACTGCGTTAAAACTTTCAACTATATTACTTGTACAATTATGAATTAAACTTCTAGAATGATATGACAGTCTTTTACTTAAAATGTGTACCACGTCCATTAATCCGCATCCAACAATTGCTGGAAGCAACCCAACAGGTTCTATTCGACGAGTATCAGGTCTACAGAAATACTCTTTGCAATATTGGTGATTACCAAATACGTGTTGTGGACCATTTAGGATATCTTCACTAAGATTTTTTATTTTTTCTTCGAGTGACTGATTTTGATCGCCCCAATATTTAATAGCGCATTTTACACCCGTTCTTAAACGCAAATACCTTTCTTTTAGGAATTTCCGCAATTCGCAAGGATACTTAGTGTCTTTCGACAGTTTCTCCAAGCTATTGCAGTAGTTTCGTAAAAGATGATTTTTGCATTCAATTTTCTCTACTGTTAAATTACCGTACGGTCGCGAATCTAATATTTTTTTATAAGTACTGGAATCGCCGTCTGCTACAAATTTATTATAAATTACACCGTGATCAACAATGGAACGTTTAAACCCCTCAACTATTATGGTCGATTCCATACCGGTAGATGATCCCGAATAATTCTTGAAACAACGGTGTTCCGAGGGCTGACTGTCGTTCTTTGCGGCTCGTGCACAAACTACGCAGTATTTATTTTTAACTCCAAAAAACAATACTTTATTAGTTTTAATGCCAATTATCGCAGCTGCGCCGGACAAGGCGGAAAAATTCTTACCATAAGATCTCTTGCTCCAACAACCGTCAACAGCAACAGATATTAATGGCCCATCACTAACTAAGTAGTTTGTTTATTTATGTAACAAGTCTACAAGAATTACGTATAACAACTTACCTCTATACAGCGCGTAGCATTGTTGCTCAGTCTCGGCCCCAAGGTTTTCTTTATTTTCAATACTGGAAATATTATTCATCAATATTATCCACTTTTTATTTATTTTGTACAACCCTAAGGCAGACGCTAGGCGCCTCGCGTCTGTTTGGCGGTATAGGTATGTCGACCAAGTTGCGCTGTCGCCTACCTACTTTCACATTTTGATATTTAGACAATACTAGCCGACCCGGCGAACTCCGTATCGCCTTTTTTTTTTTTAAAAATCCTATTATTTTGATATTACATACAGATACTTCAATTTTATTTATCAGTATAGATATAGATAATACAAACCAATATTTACATGTTATTGTAGGTATATGTCTGAATCGGGCGATCTAAATCATATGACATATTGTATTAGCTTTGTAATGTACCCTGTTCAAATGCGATAATAAATAAGTAGGGAGGAACTTACATTTTATTCCGAGATCTTTTGGCTTTCATATTTTTATAATGCGTACAAAACTTTCTTTTCCCTGGCATGACACTCAAATTCAATCAGTCCTGCGAAAAAAATAGCCTATGTTACTCAGTGATAATGTAGCTTTCGAATGATAAAAGAATTATTAAAATCGGTCCAGTACTTTTTGAGTTTATTCGTTACATACAAAAATCCAAATCTTTCCTCTTTATAATACCTATTAGTGTAGATATTGTATTTTTTACGATTTATATCTAGTTCCATCATGGTTTTCTTTCAGACTGAATGTTGTTATATCGATACTTTCTAATAACTGAAAATAAATTAATTATAAAAATGTTATACTTACAATTTTTTACAAAAAACACAAATTCACAATACGTAATTCTGCTGTCTGCAGCCGACAAGCGTGGTGTCGCGTTCACTTACAGAAAGGAACTGCCGCTTTTGACCACCGAGATTGCACGAATGAGACGAACGTTTTACCCATACATTTTTGTATGAAAAATTTACCTTAAAATATATCTAGATTTTAGGGCTTTAAAAGAGGAAGTCTTTGTTTGTAAAGGTATAAAAAGAAGTATACAGCTATACTTATTGGTTTCTTCAGTGTTCAAAAAGTGTTTCTTTTTATCAATTTGTGTTGATTTATGGGGTTAAATCTGAAAAATACGAAGTCATGTTTTTGCATTTTTACTCAATTTTGTGCGTTTGTTGACGTTTATTATATAACAACTATTAGGTTTAAGAGTTTAATATAAGCATGAACATACTTATTGGTCTTTGATTGTAATATATACAAATTATCATTGATATCAATCATATGTAAATAGGTTAAATATGAAAAATCGTAACACTCTTTTCGGTGATTTTCACGATCTACACCCTTAAACGTTACAGTACGAAACTAATGAAATATGAAGATGAAAAGCGAACTAGCACCATGAAAACTCATGTGGTTCTAGAGGTGGTGAGGTGAGGTGAGGTCTATCTCTATCTATCTCGGTGAAACCACCTCTAGAACCACGAGGCACTATCAAATTTGGTGATCGTGAACTACTATCAACTCTAATATTGTTCATGAATGTTGTAAGAGCAGACTCAGAGTTCTATAACAAATTGGCTTAATACCACTTATTACCGTATGCACGAACAGGAGCATGTTCTTTTCGTCTTCTACATTAAAGAAAGAACACTTTGCATCAATAAGCGTAGATAATAAAGCTGTATTATTAAGCGTAAAATTATACACGTGGAATATTTATTTACACTACAGATTTTAACCGTAAACAAAAGTGCATAAGCGTTGGTGTGTGTGTAGCGATTGCATGGTAGTGTGAGTAATGCCTTTTTTTAATGAATTTAATGTATTTCTAATCTAAACTAACTGGGCATTGAAAAAGACGGATGAGAGAAGAGTGCATGCTACAGAGATGCGAATGCTAAGATGGATGTGTGGGGTTACAAGGTTAGATAAAGTAAGAAATGAGTATATTAGGGGAAGTCTAAAAGTGGCACCAGTGATAGAGAAGATTAGGAGCGCGAGATTGTCATGGTATGGACATGTGATGAGGAGGGATGAAAGGCATGTGACAAGGAGGGTTGTCAATATGATTGTGGATGGACGACAAAAGCTTGGGAGACCCAAAAAGAGATGGATGGACTGCGTGAATGAAGATATGCATATGAAAGCAGTGAGTGCACATATGACGGCCGATAGGAGGCTATAGAAGGTAAAAACATGTTGTGCCGACCCCACTTAGCGTGGGATGAGGGCAGGAAAATGATGATGATGATGAATGTATTTCTAATCAATTATTATATGACATTTCAGATTTATGCACTTCTCCTTACTATATGCCTACTTCAACTGTGTTGCCAAATTTCACACTTGTTCATCCACGTAATTTTCGTAAAAAGGGATACCAAGTTTTTGCTTCACATATTAATATATAGATTACATTTTATTCAGATTGTACTGCATAGATTTTATAATAGTGGTTATAATACAAGCCTACTGTACCAAGTATTACGTGTTCAATTCCTTCGCAGGACAATACTTTATGCGATCCATAAATTGTTGTTTTTTATCTGGTTGTATCTTGTGTCCGTTAATTGCATGTTTGTAAAGACCCCCGCAATACAAAGATTATTTTCTTCGTATGAGATATTGATATATGTGTTTAAAATATATTATAGTATGGCTTGAACAGCCAAACGCACGAGAACTCAGTCAGTTTGATACATTACATTCATCTAACTGTTTCGTGCTTTGTACATTGTATTGTGCCAATGGCATTGGACATCGGTTATTCACTCCGACCTTCGTAAATGTTACCTAACGTTAAAGGACAATTCCATTCAGCCAAATTTTAAAATGCCTTATTACAGATTTACAAAAATATATGGTAATGAAAACCATGGCTCAAATTAATCATTTATAAATCACACAAAAAATTGTCCAACATGGGGATAGAACCTATATCACACAGCACCAAATTATTAGGACGCCATCTCTGCATAGAAAATTCTTTCGTTATTTCTTAACTCAATATGATTAAACACTGATGTTATTGTAAACTATATTTTATAAAAGAAATGTGAAATGAATGAATGAATCGAGAAATACGTCATCTATGAAGAAATTTAACCAAACTTCTAACATCATCATCCTGGTCTTATCCTTATGACTTAGGGGTTAACGCAATATTGTCTCAATGTCATTTCAAAATAATAGGTATTTTTCATGCTCACACGATTATTTAAAAACCAGTATATTTTATTTTTGTTTGTTTGTCTGACAGAGAGTTTGCCTGTTTGTTCCGTGTAATCTCAAAAGTGGCATTACCTATTTTATAGCATTTTACTATTAGGTAACTGGCTGTAAGAGGAGTAAACTTAGACTATATTTTATCTCAATATTCCTACGGGAACGGGAACTGCGCTGGTGAAACCGGGGATATTTGAAGTCTTCCCCGTTGGAAATACAATTGCTGATCAATAAGTACTTCATAGTATTTGAAGCAGCCACCACATAGCAATCTAGCTCCTAACACTTGGTTGAAAATTACATACTGAAGAAGATTTATTTTGCAGGACGTCGAACAGTAAAAATTTAGACAAATAGCAGTATCCGTCTTTTACCTTTTCATGGAATTAGTTAACATACACCAACCTCTTGTTAATTGGGATAAATACAGAAAAATGATGTCGAATGGTACATGACGGCAGATGTCACCATAGTGACCTCGTCCATAGCGAGTAAAGAATACAACGGTGGGAATATTTTTTATTCGTTTTACATGTAGTTATTTGCACGAAAAATTTTTTAGAATAAGCACTTAATTTATCAGTTTTATAGTGATCAAAAAATATAAATTGATGTCTTAACCAATTGTATTATTCGATTAAAACAAACAATGATGCTTACCAGGATGCGATGAAGGTTACACCTTCAATTTCATGGTTATGAATCAAACTGGCGTGCATTTACCGTATGCAATACCCATGGTAATTTTTTAAATTTTAGGAACTAAATTCATAATATCAATGTAGACTTTCAAGCGGATTTTATTGTAAATTGGTCAAATAAATAATTTCAACCAATATTATAAATGCGAAGGAAAGTTTGTTTCTATTTATTAAGCTTTCACGCCTCACCGATTTCCAGAAGTGGGATTCCCATCCCACTAAGCCGATTTCAAAAATTCTTTCACCTATGGAAAGCTTCATTATCAGCGAGTAACGCAGCCTAGGTCATAATATCCAAATATTTCCACGGTAACCGGAGCTTCGCTGGTAAAATCAGAGAATTTGACTAATTTCAAAGTTTCTTTTACCAATAGAAAACTACATAATCAGCGAGTATCATTTTCTCCTGCTATTTCTACGGGAATGGAAACAACACAGGAACCACGGCAATTTTCTGGACAATGTTAAATAAGAGAAAAGGTTTTGTCATTTCATGAAATATTCAATTTCAAAAAAATCTATTATATTATCATTTGCGCCTGTTAAAATTCAAACAATACTTACCGAATATTTTCAATTTAATACATTTTATTTTTGTGACGGCGCTGTTTTTTTTCAATTGGTACTTACCTGAAAATTAAAGGAAAACATAGAAATAGTTATACAATTTTACAACTGTAATTGCTTTTAATAATTATATTAATTTAAAATTGAGTATTACGATCTTAATCTTGGTGTAGAATACTTAATAAATTAGTTATAAATACACATAATATTTTAGAATCAATCGCAGTGTTCAAATAAAACTTGTTAAAATGTACTACAAGCAAACGTTAAGGTACAGGCAGTCCGTTATTCCAAAAGCGCCTGAATGCACAGAACTTTATTCGAGTTGCAATAAGGTTCTTGTTACTACTACAAAGGTGACTTGCAAACTAGCTAATAAAAGTCGCGTTCGTTACTCCAGAGATAGCTGTTACAAAGAATGTGGTGTACTGATCATTTATACTCACACTCAAATGTGGGGGTTTGTGTGTGTGTGTGGGTTTCAGCGAGTGTACAAGTCTAAACGGATATAATTTTCTTATACTTTTGCTAAAGCCATTGAGAAATTAGGGCACACTAATTAATGCTCAGACACATTGTACAAACGCTCACGGATGCATGAGAAAATAGATAAATAATATAGGAAGTAGTGATTTATATTCTTACTCCCTCACTCACGGAAAAACTTGATTTGATTATTCGAAAATAACCAGCCATTCCGTGTGGTGACGGAGTAAGAATACAATTCACCATTCCCTATCTTGTCCGTGGATATCGTAAAAGATGACTATAGGATATAATATGCACATAACATCTGTGTAAGAGAAGGCAGACTCGAAATGAAACCCTATACAAACATGTCTGACCGGCATGGTATAGTAGGTCAAGATTCCTCCCATAGTGGAGGAGGCCCGAGCCCAACAGTGGGACGTATGTGGGCTGCGATGATGATGATGATGAACCAAAGCCAATAAATTCTGTCAAAATTTCAAACCGTTCAGTTAATCTACAGGTATATACAAAATATAAAAATGATTCTAGGTCCGTTATAGACATTAAAATTATGCAACCGCAACAAACCGGTCTCTTTAGAAAGGCAATAATGTGAAAATGACTTTAGATTACTATAACAATGGACCAGCAAGTAGTAGATGGCGCTAAAATCGATTTCAATTTTATTTTTTATCTGTATAGTACAGCGTCTATTGGCACAACTAGTACTATTATAAATCAGAAAAAATGGCAAAGTGGTCTATATA
This sequence comes from Lymantria dispar, assembly GCA_032191425.1. Lineage (NCBI taxonomy): Eukaryota > Metazoa > Arthropoda > Insecta > Lepidoptera > Erebidae > Lymantria > Lymantria dispar. The sequence continues at coordinate 11,497,399 of CM063448.1, forward strand.
GCGACATTCCGCGCTGAACAGAGCGGACAACTCTTTCTGCAATCCAAAAGTATTGATAATAATGTAAATTTTATCCGTCAATTGTATGCTACTAAAGTTTCCCGCGAGTCAGGAACTTATTCCTTAGTGCTTGGTGTTGTCTTATAAAAAAAAGTAATACCTACAATACCTACATATTAGAGACAATAGTTGACTTTGCAGTCATGTACGTCGTGCTAACTTTGTGGTAGTTATGGGGTACTTATACAAAACATTAGTGTAGCTTTTAATTCATCTGTGTATTAGTAAGATATCAATAAAAGGAAGAGATAAGAATATATAAGAAAAATGTTTTACAGGTAAGGAACTTGTATTCAAACGTTTCAGTATTGATAAGAGGTAGGTACCCTATCCTTTTTATCATTTTCTTACGTTAATTTCAAACATTAATAACTCGAAATCCCACATTTTTTGGTTTAACTCTTTAATATAAAACATAAACACATCACATTAGAGTAATCTTTCTGTAAGATAGCCAGGTCGGGCAGAGTTATACATTAAAATGAATGTGCATTCGTTGCCCTCAAAGAGCTGCGTTCAACAGGTGATCTTGAATGACCTTGGATTCGTTATCCATGCTCTAGATATCATTCATCTAAATGTTTTAAGAACAATATTAATAGTTGTGCACTTGAATAATATAAATAGCAATTTTATTTGGAACTAGAAACTTTTAGTTTTATAGTTGTGTAGGTTTATGTAGTTACTTTGATCCCACGCTAAGTGGGCTGAAATAGATTAATATCGAAGTGTAAATACAGTATAAGTAAGTTCAACAAGTTAGCATTGAGCTACATGTCAATTTTTCCTTCTGTAGCATTACGTTATCTCCATATTACAGCTCATAGTCGTCTTTTACGATATATTAAGACATTATTTTATCTCATGTAGTAAAATTTGAAGATAGATTTAGTAAAATCGTACTATACTTCATCAAATATAACGAAACTAAGATAATTTGTTTACTGCAGGATATTGTCTTTTTCAAAAAAGAAAATTACATTTTAAACACAAATATTGTTTCAGTTCCGCTGTACAAGTTTACAACGAATGATTTACTTAAACTGTGACTTTGTTCAGACTAAGGTATATTTTACAGTAACATTGTTCAAACTATAGAATATAAATGTGTAGCAACAATACGTGCTCTATTCATGTGAATATTTGCCAGAATTATTATGTTAGGCGTTACGAAGGCTAACTGTTATCTTCAACGATATTTTATTCTCACGCTTGTTAGGTACATATTGTTTTAGTTTGCAATTTTTTTAAACGTAGCTTAAATGCATTTAATGATTTCTGATGTTTATAAAAAAAAAACAGATTTACGGAATTTATTGCGTTTGTATTTGATTTCTGATTGCCCAACGTTTTGAACACTTTTCAGCGTTCATGGTTACGGGCGGACTAAGATCTCTCGCGTCCAACAAGTTATCGTTATTTCAGAGATTCATAAATCTCCAAAACATCGAGCAATCTAAAATGAAATACAAACGTTAAAATCTCTAAAAATAGTTTTATTTATAAAGAGTCTTGAATCATCATTATCTTTTATACATCTTTCTTTTCTTGCATGGGCTATGGTCAGCACACATGCCATCCAGACCTTACATATCAACTACCTTTACTCTTAACCTTGGTGTCGACTCAATATGTAGCCTTCTTTAATAGTACATATTGCAAAAGTTATTGACAGTAGTTTTATTAACCCCCAACCGAAAAAGAGGGGTGTTATAAGTTTGACATCGATGTCTGTCTGTCTCTCTGTATGTGTGTGTCTGTCTGTGGCATCGTAGCTCTAAAACGGATGGACGGATTTCTATGCGGTTTTTTTTATTTGAAAGCCAGTTTCCTTGCGGTGGTTCTTAACTATGTTTGGTTAATATCCGTCCAGCAGTGTAAGAGTATCAGCACGATTACAAAATATTGTAATGGCGTTTTACCCGATTAAGTGTTCACGCGTGCCAGTATAATCGTTATATAACAATTGTGACCGACTGGCTTTAAACGTCAACCTGCCTTGTGGATGTGGTTGTTGATCAGGGTATCAGATGAAGTTGGCCCAGGTATATGTAAAGCTCTTAGTCTTCTTTTACGACAACCACGAGCAATGTAAGCATTGGTATTATTCGTAGTCACTAAGTATAACCCCCCCCTTTCTTTGCTCGTGGGTGTCGTATAAGACGACTAAGGGATATAATATGCACATAAAATCTGTGCAAGAGAAGGAACCCCCTCCCTTTCTTGCACGTGGGTGTCGTAAAAGATTACTAGGAGATACAATATGCATACAACGTCAACACGTCTGACCAACGTGGCATAATAGGTCATCATTTCGGCTCATATATGTCCCCCTGCTGGGATCGAGCCTCCTCCATAATAGAAGGGAATTTGACCATACTATACCATGCGAGTCAGACAGGTTGGTATAGGGTTTTATTTCGAGTTTTCCATCTGTTGCATAGATGTCATATGCGTAATATATCCCTTAGTCGTCTTTTACGATACCCACGGATATGATAGGTGGTGATCAATTGTATTCTTACTCCGTCACCACACAGAAAACTAACCTTACAGGGTTTTATTTTCCGTCGGGCCGACCACTGATGTCAAGTAAGCCTGCTCCGGTGGTCGGCCCAACGACGAAGGTCGAAGTCCTATTGTGAAGGAGGCTCGAGCACAGAAATATCTTATTAATTTTTCTGTGGGCTCGAGCCTAGCAGTGGGACGTATGTGAGTCGACATGAGAACGATGACTTGACGATGAGCACTTTGTGTTATGTTTTCTACTTCTGTCAGATTATTATTTATTCTTCTTGTTTTTTTTTGTTTTTAATTAATAAACTAATGGTATACATGTAATTTAAGATTCATTTAATTATAAGCATTTACATACCCTTGTATTCGTAGATTGTAAAGCCACAAATACAAATTTATATACCACTTATCTAACCACAATATGTAGTCCATGTGGTGACGGTGTAAGAATACATTTCACCACCATATTTCTTGCCCGTGGGTGTCATAAAAGTCGACTAAAGGATACGCATATACCATTTGTGCAAGAGAAGGAACCTCGAAATAAAACCCTACACCAAAACGTCTGAACAGCGTGATGTAGTAGGCCCCTTCTTTGGGCCGACCACTGAAGTCAAGAAACTCTGCACCGGTGGTCGGCTCAATGACGAAGGCGACGTGCTATCGGTTAAGTTACGGGGCCGCGCGCAGTCCCTCTGTCGCATCGGACGAAGCTGGGCGGCGGGTACGCTGACCATAGCTCACCTTAAAAAAAAACAAAAAGGGCCCTTCTATTATAGAGGATGCTCAAGTCCATTAGTGGGATATACAGGAGTTATATCATCATCTCAGATGATGATATAACTACAATTCTAGTTCAACGAATTTCAATTACTTTTCTCAAACACTATTAAACACGGGCGTATCTAAATAACTGTAATTAGCTTATTTCACAACAGACTGTCAGACGGTCAGACTGATGTGCGAAGTGTTTTATTTCTAGATTGCCTTCTTTTAATGTTATCTGCTTACATTTTGCAATCTATTTATGCAATATTAACGGCAAATGAAGGAGTGTTGATTATTCTTAATCCATTCTAATACGGAATTGAATAGTTCCTATTATTGTTTCTAATCTCCGTGTAGTGACGGAAACAGAATACAATTCACTACTCCCTCTCTTGCCTGTGGGCTTAAAAGGCGACTAAGGGATATCTTGTGCATAAAACTACTAAACAATTAAAGGAAAACTCGAAATAAAACCTGTCTGACCAGTGTAAAATAGTAGGTAAATAACCCTCCCATTATAGAGGCGTATATGACCTGGAATGATGAAGGTCGTAATATCATTTCAAAAGTCGCATAGGATACCTATTTAATTTTATTTTAAATTAGCAAGCAGCTTTCGTTTTCTAAAAATTAAGGCTGATCACCTCTCGTGTATATTACGTTATATAATACATTTACGTTTTTTTATTGCAAACCACGGCAAACGAGCAAACAGTACACTTGATGGTAAGTGTTACTACCGCTCATGGACCTTGGCAAGGCCGCTGCCTACCGTGAAGAAAATGAAGAGAATGTGAATGCGTGCAGTGAGGTTCAGTAAAACTAAAGGCATCCCCAAAACCCACCACACGCAACTACCCTCAAAACGAAGCGCAGTAACAAATTGCTTCTACTCAGACGCCGATACAACTAGTATATTTTAAGCCGTATGGTGAAAGCGAAATACGAAATACGGAAATCCGCAGAAGAATGGGTGTAACCGACATAGCACGAAGAATTAGCACGCTGAAGTGGCAATGGGCAGGTCACATCGCTCGACGAACCGACAACCGCTGGGAAAGAAAGCTTCTGTAGTGGCGACCACGTATCGGACGACGCAGTGTAGGACGCCCCCCACCAGGTGGACCGACGACCTGGTGAAAGTTGCTGGGCGTCGTTGGATGCAGGCAGCACAGGACTGCACTTTGTGGCATAACATGAGGGAGGCCTACGTCCAGCAGTGGACGGCGATAGGCTGAAATGAATGAATGAATGAATGGTAAAAGCTACGAATACTACTAACCCTTACAATGCTAGTGGATTTCGTAAAGGACGACTAAGAATTTTTACATCGACTTTGAGCCAAAGCTACCGTCAGGTCAACAATAATAATCCCCAAGGTTTGATATCCGGTCATAAAACTATTGTTAAAACTTTTGCAAAATGTATGTGAAAGAATATTTGTGATTTTTTCATACAAATTCTTTGGAGTACATATTGAGTCCGACCTCTCACTAATTGGAATAAAATTAGGGTGATAACTGTTTATTTTCTGTATATTTATAATCAATTTTCAGTTTGGTAATGGATATAATAGGTTACCATAACTATTCTCTCTGCCGATAGACGGAATATGACTGCAAAAGAAGTTGAATTCCAATAAAAATATCTACCGACCCGTTAGACCAGTATGTTATATACGTATTATGATAATTTGAATGCAAATATATAGAAAGTTCCTACCCGATAATAGATGAATTCAAAAAAGAGCATTTTTATATTTCCTAGAAGTGAGAATAAAATGAGAAATCTTAGTTACAAAGCTTAAATTTACTTTTTCGTTAACTGGAATTTTACTGCGGTTTTAAACGTGCGACCCATTTCGTACTTTCGCCAAATAAGAACTACTTAAATACTCACTTTCTCCATGATTCATACGAACTGCATATACTACAATCAGTAAGCTTTGTATTGTAAGTAATTTATAACTGGAATGTATATTTGTGGGTTTTTCCTTAGTTTAATAGTAATATGATGATTTCTATATGGTGACGCAGTTAGAATAATTTCACTACCACCTTTCTTACCCAGGGGTGTCGTAAAAGATGACTAAGGGATTATAATATACAGATAACATCTATGCAAAAAAGGAAGCCTTTAAATAACACCCTATATCAACCTGTTTGACCAGCGTGGTATTGTAGGTAAATTTCCTTCCTATTGCGAAAGTGACTCGAGGCTAACAGTGGAACATGTATGTGCTGAAATGATGACGATGGGAAAGTATTTAAATTTTTTTTTTTGGCCACCACCACCAACCCATCCCGGGTTACGGTCGACGCACTCCTCGCCCGACTCCGTCTGCGGCGACAGAGGGGCGTAAGCACGCAGACCCATAAACCACCCGTATAGCACGTCGCCTTCGTCGTTGGGCGACCATCGGTGCAGAGTTCCTCGACTTCAGTGGTACCTATTTCAATTTTACGAGTAGAACGTAGGTAAATAAAAGCAAATATTTTAGGTTATGATTTAATTTGAAATTATTAAAACAAACTTAATAAATACTTATTCATACTAGCGATAAAGACTTCATGTGGGGGAAAATGCCTTATTTAAGGCGCCTTTATAATGTCAGTGACGCTTCATAATTAACCATTTAACTATGAATATCCGCAAAAGATGTAAAATTATATCGCTTTCTATATGTAAAACGGAGCTAGAAAACTAACAAAAGTATATTACTAATTTCAATTCGCAGCTTCACCCGCGTAAAAGCATTTTTTTTGTGTATAGTTGTTAGCCGCAGATGGCTTTCATAGCTTTGCCTGGACTATGGGTGAGCGCTGAAGGCTCTCAACTCTGTAGTAAAAGCAATTTGACATAATAAAAATTTATTGCTAAAGTACGGTAACGAAACTATACTGCGATCTAATTCGGCGCCAACGCCACCTAGTACAAAAAATAAAATTATAATAATTATAATTCTGCAAATTAATAATTTAATTAACATAAAAATTTACCTATTATCCTACGGGAACGAATTACTGAGAATATAATGCGTTCTATGATTAAAGCAGTATTTACTTTAAGTACTATTTATTTATAAAGTTCAGAACTAAAGTTTAAAGTAACATTAAAGTTGAACTATTACTCCATGCAAACATATTACCGGGATAAAACACGTATGTTAATCCAAGGAATAGTCTATGTGCCAATTTTGATCGAAATCTATTCGACGGTTGACATGTGATCCGTAACTAATATAAAAACACTTAAAATATATAAACGTTCACATTTATATTATTTGTATGATTTATTGTATAATTGTGATTATCGAGTAAGAATACAATTCACCACCCCCTTTCTTGACCGTGGTTGTTGTAAAAGATGACTACGGGATTATAATATTTGGGTCGACCACTGAGGACAAGGAACTCGGCACTGGTGGTCGGCCCGACGACGAAAGCGATGTGGATACGGGTGGGTTATGGGCCCGCGCGTCGTCCTTTCGTCGCCCCGGACGTAATGGACGGCATGTGCGCTTACCATAGCCCACCCACAAAAAAAGGGATTAAAATTTGCATACAATACCTATGCAAGAAGCATTATTATCGTTCGAAGCGTAAATTACCATTTTTTACAATTCTATTAAACAAAATAATAATGTTTGATACATTGTTATTATTGTACAACATTTAATTGTATATAATAATTATATTATCAAAATTTATTTAATATATCGTGTGGGTTTTTAAATTATTTACGGATCGTGATACTAATAGTTACTATTGTACGTATTAAATCATTTTCAATGAGGAAAATCGTGACTGTATATACACCATTTATTTTATGTTCGTGAAAAGATCTTACACTATTGAGTTATCGTATCTGTTTAAGAGCAAAATAGTTTTTTGCAGATAAAAAGTTGTTCAACAAAACACCATTTAATTGCTCACGTAGTTAATAATTTATCTACAAACACCATGGAGAATTATTTTCTACGAAGCACTCGTCGATTTCATAGTGCCGTTATTGAAATTACGATATCGTCATACGGGCACTAAATAAGGAAATTATTTCATTTTGCTATAAATGAAAATTTGAGAATTTTATTCGTATTCGTAGCCTTCAGGCCCTCTATACCACGTTGGTCAGACGGGTTGGTTTCGGGTTTGATTTCGAGTTTTCGTTCCTTTGCATAGATGTTATATGCATATTATATCCCTCAGTTGTTTTTCACGACACCAATGGGCTAGAAAGGGGCCATAAGTTTGTTTTATCTTATGAAGGGAACATTTCTTTCGGCACGCTGTGTACTTTATTTTATGGGTATTAAATGAGATTGAGCCGTCACGCTCGGCTATGTAACGCTCGTTAGAGTAAAGTCATCTCCCGTCGACTAAGAGAGTATTTTTAGAATACGATATTATCAACCTTATTTTAATGAAGTTTTGACTTCTATCGTGTGGTTTAAGTTATCATCATCATTATTTCAAGTCATATACGTCCCACTGTTGGGCTCGAGCCTTCTCCACAATAGGAGGGGAATTGACCTAATATAGCTCGCTAGTCAGACGTTTTGGTATAGGGTTTAATTTCAAGTTTTCCTTTTACGACACCTCTATGGGCAAGATAAGGGGTAGTGAATTGTATTCTTACTCTGTCACCACACGGGATAGTGTTAAGTACATACAAATATTTGTTTTAGTTTTTAAGGTAACAACCTAAATAATTCGACCGAATTCACCTTGATGGATTAACATAAGGTTATATTTTAAGTTCTCCATATATTATCAATCTGCTTAAAAATCCTTGATGGTATGGTAATTATTCTAGAACAACTGTAACGACTGCTTCTATATAGACTATAGGTATATATATAGGTTGTGGTATAAATACTTGCCCTCACTGTCGTTTTATTTATCCTTTTTTTTTTTTTGTGGGTGGGCTGCGGTCGGCGCGCCTACGCACCACTCCGTCCGGGGCGACAGAGGGGCTTAAGCACGCAACTCCCGCAACCCACCCGAAAACCACCTCGCCTTCGTCATTGGCCCGACCACCGGAGCAGGTTTACTTGTCGTCAGTGGTCGGCCCGACGGAATACCCCCTACGTGGGGTACCCTCCCATCGACCGATGACCCCCTCTCAGGGAGGACGTCGGTCTTTCCTCACGCGGTCGGCCTCTCGGCGGGTGACGGACTAATCCCCGGTCACGTCACCCGCGGCCTCGGCTAGGGCGGCATGAGGCGCAGATAGTTGCGCCTACGCCGCCCCAGTCGCCGGCGGCGGATCTCCTCATCGAGGCTGCGCTCCACGCGCAGACGATCCGCCGCCTCCTTCTGCGAGATCACTGTCTCGCAGAAGGCTGCGACCGCGTCCCAATTCCCGACGCTGTCGACCATCGCCCTAGCGATGGCCGGCAGCGTCAGGTCGGCACCGATGATTGCGACAAGTTCATGGCGCTGCACTGCCCAAGCCGAGCAGGCCTCGAGCGTGTGGCGCGCCGTGTCCTCGTCGCAATCGCAGTGGTGGCAGGACGGTGTACTCTCCCTCCTTACGACCCTGTGTAGGTATTTGGCGAAGCTCCCATGCCCCGTCAACACCTGCACTAGTCGGAAGGAGAGCACTCCGTGCCGCCTTTCCAACCACTGCATCAGCACCGGCCGGAAGGCCTCCACGGTTCGCACCCCGAACCGAGGCCTCTCCAGCCGGACTGCCCAACGGGCAATGACGTCTCGGCGGGCGTCGACGCGCCAGGCGGTGAGCTCCCTTAACGAGATCTCACCGCCCTCCGCTCGCACCCCCGTCACCCGCCGATACAATCCGGCGAGCATCTCCGCCTCCAGGTCCCAAGGGGGAGTCCCGACCAATAGGCACGCTGCCTCCGTCGCCACCGTGCGGTATCCGCGGATGGCCCAGACCGCCATGACCCTCTGTGGTCGCCACAGAAGGGCCCTAAGTCGGACGGTCAAGGACCCCGCCCACACCGGTGCGCCGTACAGGGCCATCGACCGGATGACCCCCGTGTACAGCCGTCGGCACGTAGCGCTCGGTCCGCCCACGTTCGGCATAAGCCACGATAGGGCGGACGCCGCGCCGACGAGCCGCGGAGCGAGCCTGCGGAAATGCTCCCGGAACCACCATTGCCCGTCGCGCACCAGGCCCAAGTACCTCACATGGGCCCGGATGCTGATGTCAACCGATCGGACGGTGATCGAGACGCCGATGGGAGGGCTCATAAGGCGCCCATGCAACAAGAGGGCCTCCGTCTTGTCCAGGGCGACCCTCAACCCCAGCGCCTCGATCCGCCTGACGACCTCTTCGGTGCCATAGGTCGCCAGGCTTACCGCCTCTTCTAGCGTCCCACCGCGGGCTGTGACGAGCGTGTCGTCGGCGTAACAAATCACGCCCAGCCCGGGCGGGAGGCTCCCCCGCAACGTCCAGTCGTAGCCGATGTTCCAAAGGGTGGGTCCGAGGACCGACCCCTGTGGGACACCGCACGTCATGGGCGTTCGCACAACGTCCCCTGCTCGGTTGGTACAGAGGACGCTGCGCCCCACCAAATAGTCTGCCACTAGCCGCCTCAGGTAAGCTGGCACTCCGTGATACCGGAGCGCCTGCCTGATGCAGCTGAATGGCAGACTATTGAATGCGTTGGCGATGTCTAGGGACACCACCAACAGCACTCCCCCACCGGTGACGGCCTCAGTCGCCACGGCCCTCAGGCGCAACAGAGCCGCGATCGTCGAACGACCCCTCCTAAACCCAAACTGAGCGTCCGACAGATCGGGCCCCGTGCCGACGAGGTGCCGCTCGATGCGGGCAGCTACCACCCTCTCCAGTAGCTTGCCCGTATCATCGAGCAGCACGATAGGCCTGTAGGCCGAAGGCGACCCCGGAGACCGTCCCGGCTTCGGCAGGAGCACCAGCCTTCCCTCCTTCCAGCACCCAGGGAACCGTCCGGACGCTAAACACGCGTCGAACAGCTCCCTGAGGCGGGGACCCAGGTGGTCGAGGACCAGGCCCAACACGCGGTTAGGAACACCGTCGGGCCCGGGGGCGGTGGACTTTGCGCACATGCACGCCACCGCCACTCCCATCTCGGGTTCCGTGATGGGCGGAACACTGTCGTCGTCGGCCTCCCGGTCAGTGTCTGGCGGAGCCATGACCGGGGGCGTGTGTTCCGCCCGCCGCGGGAACAGGTCCTCGACGACCCGGGTGAGAAGGCTGGGCTGGAGAGTCTCGGTGAGGGGAAGGCCCCGCGCGCGGAGCTTATTAAGCACCGCGCGATAGGGGCGTCCCCAGGGGTCACGGTCGAGACCATCCAGCATCTCCTGCTGACTGACGTCCTTGGCGGAGCGGACGGCCAGCCTGAAGGTCGACCGCGCATTGCGGTAGCCCTCATACAGCAAGGCCTCCCGCTCCGCGTCGCGTTGGCGCCGACGGCTGTGGGTGTAGGCCCTCCGGGCGCGAATGCACGCGGCCTGGAGATCCGCCAGCTCCCGGGACCACCAGTGGACCGCCCTCCTCGGGGGCGGACGCCGTACCCGGGGCATGGCCGCATCACAGATCTGCGTCAACGCACTGCGGATGCGGTCAGCCTCGGCGTCCACCCCGTCCGACTGGTTGGCAGAGGACAGCCACGAGTAAACGATGGCTGTCTCCGCCAGCTGGTCCCGGTCTAAGCGACCCACAGCCCATCGCGGGAACGCAGGACGTCTATCCGCCCCGTGACCCCTGCTGGGCGTCGGGATTACCGGGGAGACCTCCATCCGGATATACCGGTGGTCCGACAAGGTCTCCACCTCCTCCACGACGCGCCAGCTCCCCACGCGTGCGGCGACCTCGGGGCAAGCGAACAAAAGGTCCACTATCGACCCGCCCCGTTGTCGCACGCACGTATGCACCGAGCCCCTGTTCAGCAAACAGAGGCCCAGTGCCGCCGCCACTCCTCGATCGCCCGTCCTCGGTCGTTCGTCCGGGGAGACCCCCACGCCACGGACTTGGCGTTGAAGTCCTCCAAGACGAAGACCTGGCGCCATGCCATTCGCCGTAACGAGGCCTCCATGATGGTGAGGGAGGCCTCGAAATCGGTCACACTCCAGTTAGGGGAGAGATAGACTCCAAGGAGCGTAATCTCCCCCCAGTCCGCCGCGACGTATCCGACGCCCCTGTCCCTAAGGGTCAGAGGCGACGAAGGCCACGACGTGGAGGCGACGATTGCCACGGTGCCATCGGTGCTACTCAACCAGTTAGGCCGGTCGGGCACCACGTACGGCTCCGCGGCTACGGCTACTCCTATCAACCACTTCGCCATGGCTTGCAGGAACACGTCCTGCGCACCGGCGGTGTGGTTGAGGTTGGCCTGGAGGAGACGAATGGATACGGGGTCCATTAACGGTCCGTATCCATCCTCACCTCCTCCGCGCTGACGGGCGATCGGGCCGCGCTCGGAGCGGGGACTGGCCCGGTCGATGGGCCGTCCCGCCCCTTCGGGGCCGATGGTCGGGGGTCTGCAGTCCCCAGAGCCCATGCGGTGTTTGGCAGGCCTATTGCCTGCCGCACACGCGGGGCAGTGGGGCACCACAGAGCTCGATGCCGCCTGGTGTGCGGTCTGACCGCAACGGAAACATAGCCCGCTGCAGTCAAAGCAGTTTTTGCATGTCGGTCGGGTATGCCCGACCGCCATGCATTTGTTACACCTCGCGGGCCGGGGCTCTAGCACGGTTACCCGCGCCGAGCTCCAGCCCACGAGGAGCCTGCCTGAGTCGGCCAATTGCTTGACCGACTCCACCGGACACTGCACCCAGGCAGCACCGACGCCGCCCGGACCAGTGCGGATGGTGCCAATCCGGACGGTGTCCGAGGTACATCCGGTACGCGCCATAATGGCCTCCCGGACGTCCTCCACCGTCACGGAATCGTCCAAGCCCGTCAGGCGCATCTCTGCGCACTTGACAGGCCTGGCGATTCGGACACCATCCTCCGGCCCGAACAGCCCCCTCAACATCGTGGCCAAACTATCGGCCGTCTTCGCGCCCTCGGCCCCAGGGAACTCGAGTATTCGAGCCCCTGTCCGGGCCTTGCAGGTCCTCGCCTCGACGCCCCCAATGTCGGAGACGTCCAGCTCCCGCCGGGCGCGTTTTAGGACGGCCTCATAGTTGAGGCCCCTCTCAGCCGCCTCAGGCAGCACGGTGATGACCACCACGGCCGTCTTCGACGACTTGAGGCCCCTGCGCGACCTTTTCCCCTTTCTGCCGGCTCCCGCCTGGGGAACGGCGGCCACGGCGGCACTCTTGGCCGCCGCTCTCCGCTTCTGGCCGCGTGCCTTCCTGCTCCGCTCAGCCACCTGCCAGCCCTGTTCGAGCCTGGCAGCAGCGCTGAGCGCAGCAGGAGCGGTCGCGGGTGCGCTGGCCGGCGCCTGCGGTGCAGCCGCTGGGGCCGGCCGCGGCCCGGCTTTGGCGGGAGCCGGCACCTTGCCGGCCTTCTTGGCCCCCTTGGGCCCGGCCGCGGCCGCAGCGTAGCTCACCACGCGGCTACCCTGACAGGGCAGCGGGGTGGGAGCTGACGCTTGCGGCCGCCTCGCCTTGTCCGCGGCAAGCGGCGGTCGGAGGGGCGGCTCAGGCGGGAGCCTGGCCGCTACGGCGGCGATACGCGCATCCACCATCACCCCTACTCGGGATAGGATGACGCGTACCGCCGACTCCGACACGCCGTGCACCTCGTCGGGCGGCGGCTCCTCCCCCTTCCGAGGTCTCCCGCGGCCACGAGCCGGCGGAGGGACCACGACGAGGGGAGGAAGCGCCGAAGCCACGACGGGCGCAGCCGCCGCAGCAGCCGCGACGGGCGCAGCCGGCGCCACGGACGCAGACGACGGGCCCGCCCTCCCCGGCGCAGCCCGTTTCGGTGGCGAGGCTGGCACAGGCGGCGCGGCCGGCGCCAGGCTTGCGAACTGGGCCCGCAGGTCGGCCATCTCCTTGGCCAACCCGCGGTTCTCCCGTCGCACCGCCGATAGCTCCGTCTCCAGCTTGCGGTTGCGTTCCCGCAAGCCGGAGACCTCCTCACTAAGGCGGGCGTTCGCGGCCTGAAGGGCCGCCACCTCGCCACCGTGGCCGGCCGGACCCGGTGTCCGCGGCCTCGCCGCCACCACCGATCCTCGGCCTCTGCGCCCCCGGCGCATGGTCGGGACCTTGGGAGGAGGCATGATGATGGAACTCCCCTCCGATTCGGTGTTGGAGCGGCCACCCTCTTGCAGGGGGCGCTTCCAGGGTCTCGGGGGGAGGGCCTCCTCCCTCTTCCTCGCACTTGGGGCTGGGGCTGGCGCCTTTGCAGCCCTCTCCGTCCTCTTCCTCGGCGACGACGGCGGCGACGACGACGGCCTAACAGAACCCTCAATCGATGGCGCGCCTAACATCTCCCTACCTGCGGCGCATCCACCGCCCTCGTCCCTACTCCGGCCGACTTGCACCCAAGGGGTGCTGCTCTCCTCGGCGGACGGCTCTGCGGTACTTCCGCCCACGTCCGTCAGCACCATCTCCGATGCCGTATCCGTCTCCTGACGCTCGGATGGCCCTGTGGCTCTGCCGCCCTCATCCTGCGACGGCTCTGCGGCAGTGCCGCCCTCATCGCTCGACAGCTTCGATTTGGAGCTTTCGCCTGTTATCCTTATGCACGGCTCTGCGGCAATGCCGCCCTCATGCTCGGACCCGCTGCAGCTGCCGCTCTCCTCACGCGGCGGCCCTGCAGAGGTCTCCATCCTCTCCCTCTCCTCTTCCGACGGCTGGGCAGCAACGCCACCCCCGTCCCGCGACGGCCCTGCAGCAGCAATGCTGCCACCCTCGTCGCGCGCAGCTATGGCGGCTGCCAACTTCCGCTCCCGCTTATTCTTGTCGCGGAGCGCTTGGGCACGGACTCGCCCCATAGCCGTGAGTTTCTTCTTCTTTTTTCCTTTTCTCCTTCGCTTCTATCCCCTCCCCCCGGTGAGCCTCTTGATGGTAAGCCGGGCTCTCGGCTGTCAAAGCAGTATTTATCCTATCCTACTAATATTAGCGTTCGGGAAACTTAAGAGGATCTGCTCGTCCAACATACCTCAATGTCTGAAAACACAGGTCTACAACCAGTATGCTCGGGATTTCTCTGCGAAATAAAATCCGGAATACGGAAATCCGCAGAAGAACGGGTGTAACCGACATAGCACGAAGAATTAGCACGCTGAAGTGGCAATGGGCAGGCCACATCGCTCGACGAACCGACAACCGCTGGGGAAGAAAGGTTCTCGAGTGGCGACCACGATCCGATTCGTGCAGTGTAGGATGCCCCCTCACTAGGTGGACCGATGACCTAGTGAAAGTTGCTGGGCGTCATTGGATGTAAGCGGCACAGGACCGCACATTGTGGCGTAACATGAGGGAGGCCTACGTCCAGCAGTGGACGGCAATAGGCTGAAATGATGATGATGATGATGATGACTAATATTATAAACGCGAAAGTTTGTGAGTATGTGCAGATGTGAAAATATGAAGATGTTTGTTGCTCTTTCACGCAAAATCTACTGAATGGATTTTGATGAAACTTCACAATAACATAGCTTACATATCAGAATAATACATAGGCTATTATTTATCCCGATATTCCCACGGAAAGAGGAACTGCGGATGAAACCGCAGGGCGCTGCTAGTAATCCATATACGCAATACTGTATTTCGACATTAAGTCATATCATGATATCTGAACCAATGTTATGAATACGACCAGAAAAAAGTGATTGTAATATGAATATAAGTTTCTTTTATCATTATCATTCACTGTGTGGTGGTCTACTTCTGTGTGCCTACTCTTGAATCTCGATTCCAATCCTGAATCCAATCCCAGCTCGAATTTGAGCAAATTTGATACTCTTGAAAGCGACACTAGCGCATGATTGGAATAAAATTCGGTGGATTTTTTTTAAACTAAACGAATTCGACTCTCGTCGATTAAGTCAGATATTTGCTACTCCCTATGTTATTTTGACGTAGTTTAAAATCGTTAATGTTGCACAATTTTAAGACTGCGTCTTTGTGGTGATCGAGTTCGATAACGTTATTAATTTAAAGTAAGAAAATACGGCACATTTGGTGAAAATAACAACGGCAAACACGAAGAATTCATTCTCGATTTTGTTCAAGAGTACCAAATATAAGATGAAGATGAAGAGTAGGCCCACTGGACGTAACCTCCTCAATACGTGTACAGATAGTGCTATAAACACACCGCTCGTCAGGCGAGTTGTCGATTGTAGTGAGGTATTATACTTTGCACAGAAGACAACAGCTCACGTTTTAGTGAGGGAGAGCCTTAGTCGATTTTTATGACTCCCATGGGTAAGTATGGAGTAGCGACCGTTTTATTTTTTTCCATGGTTTCTCGGATTTCTATGGAACACGTGTGGTGATGGCGTAAGAATACAATTCACTACCCCCCTCTCTTGCCCGTGAATGTCATAAGGGACGACTAAGGGACATAATAAGCATATAACATTTGTGCAAGAGACGGAAAGCTCGAAAAAAAAAATCCCCTCCCATTATGGAGGAGGCCTGGGCTCAACAGTAGACATATATAGGCTGAGATGATAATATCTATGCAAGAGAAGGAAAACTCGACACAAAACCCTATGCCAACACGTTTGACCAGCGTGGTATAGTATAGTAGGTCAATTTCCCTCCCATAGTGGAGGAAGCCCGAGTCCAACAGAGGGAATTGTATGGGCTGAGATTATGATGATGTCTCGGGAACAAGTTAAATGAGACTATAAATGTGAGTCTATGTGACTATGTATGTTTGTGTGACTATAATATATATGATTATATACAACACTCATGATACGACCAATTTTCCAAATTTAAGTCTACCTATCTAGCTTTCTCTCTTTATTTGTTTCACTTTGTCTGAAAATGGCTGACCGGTTTAGACGAGATTATTGCTGGCAGAAAACTGACGCTATAAATGGAAACGTAGTAAAATTTTATTTCAAACTAGCTGACCCAAAAGACGTTATTCTGTTCAAATAAAATAACGCCACCTACCGGGTCCAATTGTGAATCTAAACCATTCTCAAATCTCCTTGAACACACACACAAAATTTCATCAACATCGGTCCAGCCGTTTAGGAGGAGTTCAGTGACATACACACGTACACAAGAAATTTATATACAAAGATAAGAATAAGGGTTCTGCGCAATAAAATTGAAGGTCATTAAACTTTGAACAATTGCTATTGAAATAGCGAAACCGTATCTATTCATATCACATTTATAATGAAAACCAATTAACCCTTTTTTTAATAATGTATGGGCACACTTTGCCGCGTGGTAACAGAGTAAGAGAACAATTCATCACACCCTTCTTTTCATCTTGCCCTTGGGTCTCCTTAAAGCGACTAAGGGATATAATCCTTTCCTTCCTTATTACTAATTTTATAAACGCGGAAGTTTTATGTGGAGATGTGAAGATGTTTGTTGCTCTTTCACGCAAAAACTACTGAATGAAT
The DNA here is from genome assembly GCA_032191425.1 of Lymantria dispar. Taxonomy (NCBI): domain Eukaryota; kingdom Metazoa; phylum Arthropoda; class Insecta; order Lepidoptera; family Erebidae; genus Lymantria; species Lymantria dispar. Next base: position 11,514,251 of record CM063448.1, read on the forward strand.
TTTAATAAAACTTCATAGTAATATAGCTTACATATCAGAATAACACATAGGTTATAATTTATCCCGATATTCCCACGGGAAGAGGAACTGCGGGTGCTTCTACTATGCATGTAATTCATATAATATCTATGCAAGTGAAGAACAAATCGAAATAAAACTGTAGAAACCATCTGATCAGGTTGATATAGTGAGTTAACTCCTCTTTTATTCTGGAGTAGGCTTGATCCCAGAATTGGGACGTATATGAGCTGAGATGATTGCACCCGACCGACAGACTGACAGTGAAAAATTGGCGTCGAGCTCCATAACTTGATGTATTACCTGCCCATCATCATTTGGCCTGACCACCTTTACTAACTCCTTAACTGCTCTGCACCAACGAAAAACTTTATGTGAATAAAACATTTGATTTGGCGATGTTACAAAAGATAGGACACAAGCACATATATTGGTACATAAATGAGCCATGACGCGAACGAAACCGCAAACCGCTAGTGAATATTAAAAATACTACAACCTTTTTTTTCGTAATAATTTGAATACTTGAAAAAAAACCTGTTAAATTATAATTTAAATACCTACTACATTCTTTAAATATAAAGGTCGAAATTCGAACTTTGATGCGTGTAAAAAAGGAATTCCCAACTTTTTCTAAACATCGTGACACATTCAGATTTAAAGAATCGCAAGAAATTTAATGCGAATCCAACACAGTAAGCACAATATCTCCCACGGACGTGTGTAACGGTGTTAGAAGCTGTACCAGTTCTGTGGAGGAGGCATCGTGATGGCACAAGTCTTTGTATAAACCTCTAGAGATGTGTATAAGCCGTCAGTCGCAGGTAACCCTACGAAGGTGAAGCATACACGTCCACAAATACTCGTTTAAATAATACTTGTCTAACACTTATAGTGAATAAGTGAATAACATATGACATAGAGAAATTGTTTTTATTTATTCTGTGAAAGTGATTATACGTGCTTGCTTTGAAATTGGATTTCATTGTACAAGGTGAGAGATATTTTTGTTTATATTTACGTTTTGTTTAGATATTTAAATTAATTATATATTTATTTTAAGAATATCATAACCCAATTTCTTAATCAACAGAAAATGTCGTAGTATTTTAAAAGTGATTATAACTTTTTGAAAGTCGTAACTAAAACGCAGATAAATCTCTTTATTTCATAAATCTGATTCCATAGATCTAAAAAATAATGTAGCACAATAAGTAGCGATCTATGCCTACTATCATGGGTTCGATTCCCATGTTAATCATTCGCAAACAGTTATTCTCAGTTTATGTGTAGTGTATAATTTAGTAGCATTTAATTTCTCTGTTAATTATATGTTTATATTACTCAATACAAAGATTTATTCCTTTGTACGGATTGATGCTTTAAAAATTAAATTAATGTGTAATAAAAAACATTAATAGCCTCTTCCTACCAATATCTCAATGTAAGTAAAGCCAGCAGAGCATATCTCCCATTTTAAATCACTAGCCGTAGTATGTCCTGCCATTTACCTAACCCAAACTTTTTTAGGCAATGTTAATTTTGGTGATAACTGTCACCTAAAATCTCACTTTATGTCATAATGATACCGCAAAAATCTTTTTGTAACTATTCAAATATTCGTAAATATTTAAGTGTCTTCGTAAATAAATAAATAATTGTACATATTTTCGACGAAAATACTTGGATCACATTACAAAAACAACATAAACGATTAATCAAACTATTAAAAACTAGAAAGGCGTGTGATATTGGTCATCCACGTTCTCGCATATATTTACATATCTTTATATATATATATATATATATATATATATATAAAGATAAATCTGCTGTTCGTTTTTCTTTTTTTTTTGAACTCCGACTGAACCAATACATGATACATGAATGGTATTAATTAATAATTGGAACACTGCACACGCACTGCCATCGATTTCAAAGAGAAGCCCTTTATGTTTTAATTTGAACAAAATAACGTCTTTTTCTTTTCTTTCTTTCTTTTCCTTTTTTTTTAATTTTTTTTTCGGGTGGGTTGCGGTCGGCGCGCCTCTCGCACCACTCCGTCCGGGGCGACAGAGGGGCGTGAGCCCGCACACCCGCAACTCACCCGCGATGCACGTCGCCTTCGTCGTTGGGCCGACCACCGGAGCAGGGTAACTTGACGTCAGTATATAATTCACCACTATCCTACCCGTGGATGTCGTATAAGACGACTAAGGGATACATTATGCACATAACATCTGCCCAAGAGAAGGTAAACTCGAAATAATATATACCAACAAATCTGACCAGCATGGTATAGTAGGTCAAATTCCCTCCCATTGTGGTGGAGTCCCGAGCCTAACAGTACGATGATGATGATGAACGTCTTTTAGGTCAGCTAGTTTAATATAAAATGTTAATTTTTTTACATTTATATGTAATAAAAGAAAAAATAATAATGAATGTTACAAAATTTTATAAAAAGTATAAAAGGAAGTAATTCTTAACTAAATAAAGTTAATATAAATAACAGGGAAATAAAGGATTATTTCCCGGTTCTTTAAACGTTAAGATCTCAACATCTAATGAATCTCATTATATACTGAATGATTTTCGCGAAGGACATTTGTATATAATTTTGTATATACTAAGTGTGTTTTATCATTAATATTGCAAAAACGGCGTTTTTATTCTAATCTAACAATAAGTCATTAAAATTCTTCTTAAGAGTAGAACTATTGAATTTATTTAGCTTCTTTATCGCATAATTATTTCAGCTGTTACACCTCCCACTGTTGGGCTTGGGCCTCCTCCACTATGAGATTGAGAAATTGACCTACTATACCACGATGGTATAGAGTGTTGTTTCGAATTTTCCTTTTCTTGCACAGATATTATATGCATATTATATCCCTAAGTCGTCTTATATAACCAGGGGATGTATCCCATAATCGTCTTATACGACATCCACGGGCAAGAAAGAGGTTGGTGAATTGTATTCCTACTCCGTCATTACAAGAATAATTTTATTTACCTTCTATTTTGCTATTATGATAATAATTTGCGCTGAAGTGAGAAATTATTAACAGTAAATAATAAGCGACGAAAATAAAAAACAAATAAAAAAAATCAGTAATAAAATAAACTTTTAAATAAAGTTTTGCAAAAACTAATTAGATACCATCTGTGCATCAAGCAATTATGTTTATATTCAAATTTATATCGGAGATGTCATTTCCTCAATGTGTATCAAGGTCGTTAAATGTCTGCATTGATAGGGCACTTACTATTTCATATTATATTATTAAATGTGGATGTTCTTAAAATGTTACAATGTATTCCAAAGACTGTATCTAAATGGAATATGCATGATTGTCCTTTTTTATCTAATGTTACTAGCAACCCGCCCTCGCTTCGCTTCGGTTTCAGACGCCTTACCCGCGTAGTTCCCGTTCCAGTGGGAATACCGGGCTAAAATATAGCTTATATTACTCCCTGATATTATAGCTTTCCATTGGTGAAAGAATTTTTGAAATCGGTTCAGTGGTTTAAACGTGAAAGCGTAACAAACAAACAAACTTACTTTCGCATTTATAATATTAGTAAGGACTAGTCACTCGCTCTGGCTTCGGTTCGGTTTCAGTCGCCTTACCTGCGTAGTTCCGGTTCCCATGGAAATACCAGGATACAATATAGGCTAAGTTATTTTTTATATAGACAAAAAGTAAATATAGAATATTTACAAAATCGGTCAAGCCGTTTTGAAGATTACCCAAAAAAAAAAAAAACAGACGGACAGACAAAAAACTTTGCTTTTAGACATAAGTATCTTGCAAATAACCATATCAGTGTGAAAAAAGCCATTATTTTGACTTTAAAAAGAGACACTTTAATTTTATTTATTGGTAAATATATGTATATAGATTACTAGCAACCCACCCTCGCTTCACTTCAGTTTCAATCGCCTTACCCGCGTAGTTCCCATTCCCGTGGGAATACCGGGATAAAATATAGCCTATATTACTCCCTGATATTTCAGCTTTGCATTGGTGAAAGAATTTTTGAAATCGGTTCGATGGTTTAAGCGTGAAAGCGTAACAAACAAACAAACAAACTTACTTTCGCATTTATAATATTAGTAAGGATTAAATGAACCCATCCTTAAAATGTTACAAGGTATTCCAGAGATTGTATCTAAATCAAATATGCATAATTGTCCTTTTTCATATAATTTTATGTAACCACTTCAAAAGCCTTCACTCTCATAAATACAAGACTGGTGGGTGATTTACTTTAGCTCAGTTCATATATACCCCGATATTGGGTACGAACTTTCCCCACAATAGAAGGAAAGTTGACCTACTATGCCATGCTGATCAGACGGGTTGATATAGCGTTTTATTTCGAGTTTATCTTCTCTTCCATGGATGTTATACGCAGGTTGTATCTCTTAGCCGTCTTTTACGATACCCATCAGCAATAAGGGGGATGGTGAATTGTATTTTTACTCCATCAGCACAGAAAAACTAATTTAGTTGTAATACTTAAAATTGGAGACACAATACAATAAAGTTCTAGAAATAGTTTCTAAATATTGCGTTCAGTATTTTTGAAAAAAAAAAGGCAAGGCTCTAATATGATCCATGACGCCTATTATTCTTATACGATCGAAAAATATATGGCAGAATTATTTTTAGAAGGGCTACTTAGGTAGAGCCTAAGTAAGAGTAAATCATATTTAAATTTAATCGTGTGAATTATTATTATATCGTTAGTCTTTCATATTCTTATTACATACAATAAAATAAAGACAAGCTCATTTCTAAACTTAATTCTGCATTGTGTAACTAAGTTAAAGTTAAACGTCTTTAATCATGTTGAAATGTTTTTAAATTATTTAATTTTTGTGTCATCATTAGGTTAACATAGCTGTTTAAAATGCCTAATACAGAGTTTGATTGCTAAATATTTGACACTTAACCTGTTTGCATAATTTTATCAACGAGATTTTGTAAACTACAACGCTCACAAAATGATAAGATTCTTTCTTTCTTTCTATTTTCAAAGATTAATTTTCCATAGTTTCTAAATTTGTATAGAAAATAATTGACTTGAAATACTAGATAAATTATATATAATTACTTTCAGAAAACTTAAAAAAAACCAACAACAAAAGTAGCAACAAATATAACTGCGCTGGCGGTTCGCTCTCGATTTTAAACGGTTTTATTTAGCTCGCCTTACTATTTCTTGGGTCAAATTTACTAATTGAAATTTCACTCCTTTCCCGGTGACCGATTGAGAACAATACATCAAATGAAAGGGCTTGACTATTAGAATAGCGTTACACATTGAAAATAAATATGCAAATCCAATATGGATTCCGATAAAATGGCGAAATGCATGTTTTGTTTACAACATCATATGATTATCAAATGAAAGGGCTATTAGAATAATATACGCATTAAAAAATCAAATTCAATATCGTCACCGACAAAATAGCGGATTACATGTTTCTTTACAACTCCCTAAATATGAGTATCAAACTAAATACTTAACTATTAGAATAGTCTACACATTGAAAAAAATACAAATCTAATATGGCTGACAACGAAATTACATTTTTGGATAGTCATGGATTACATGTTTTTTTCACAAACCTCTGAGTAGGTACATATCTCAAATAAAAGTTCTTGACTTGTAGAACACTGTTGTCTGAGAAAGGACAAGCACACGTGGCCCTGAGTCGAGAAAAGTCTCTGGAAGAATTATGTAGTAAAGAGTTACATTGCGACGAATTTTGAAGAAGGAAACCTTGTAATAATGATGCAGTAAGTGAACTAAACATAATGCGAAATATTAAGTTTATTACAATTATAAATTAAAAAAGCTTGATAAAAAGAAATAGATTAAACGGTTTTATTGAAAATAATTATATTAATAATGTACTAAGCCCTAATAAATTATTAGGTAGATCTTAAGCATCGTTCATCACACTACTCCCCTTGTCGATCTTGGACAGTGATCAAACAAGAAAACAAAATCCTAATCTGAATAAATAGCATTTACATTGATATGAGCGATTGATTGTTTATGAAAACTTCATATGCCCCACGATTTCATTGGACAGAACAGATATGTTTGTATTCCTATACCATTATCAGAGCAAGGGAAAACAACTTGAAAGGAGTGTTGTTTCACGTTTCCTTCTTGTCTTTTTCCTACTCCACACCGACACAAGTGGAAAAGGAAGGGATGATTGAATTGTATTCTTGAATTACATTCATATTCTGTTAATAAGCAGACAGAAAATTTCTGGAAGTTTAATTATATAATATAGACATGTAATATTTTCATAAGAGATCCCGCTTTTCAAATATCGTAAAATCAACAATTCCTTAAACTCATGTCTTCAAGGAGTTAAAGATCAAAGTTTACTGAACTTATTAATTACTTGGCAACTTGGAGCTGTTTATTAATAAGAAATTCTTTAATTTTATTTACTGACAGTAAATTATAATTTATTAATGGTGAAAGTAATTTAAAGTATTCCGCAAATAATAATTTAAAATGAATTTTTCGTGTGGTAACTGGATAAAAATACAATGTATCACCCACCGGTTATTTGCTCATGGGAGTCGAAAACCTCGCTAAGAAATTACCAGTAGAATAAACAGCCTGGCGATTGTGACTTTATATCACCTTAAGAAAACCAAAAGTCCAACATCGATGTGAATACAAATACACCGATGTATGGAATGTCATTAAATATAACTTTTTCTCCTACTACTTTTTTGCAAATTCTTAACATTGTCGCATATGCTACGTGTTTCAGCGTTATATTTTAGTCCCCCAAGGAGGCATGAAATTTAGGAATTTCTTGCATGAAACTGATCTACTGCAGAGTTTTGGTCATAAAGCTTTTCTTCTCTTGTATAGATGTTATCTACATATCATATCCGTTAGTACCTATTTTATAACGTCAACGTAAAAAAGAGCGTGATGGATATATTCTTACCACGTAAATAGACGAAATTTTCGGTGTAGTGAATGAGTGTAAATACAATTTACTAGCCACCTACGTGTAGGTTTCGTAAAAGATAAATACGAGATAAAATATACATATAACATCTATGCAAGAGGAAGAAAACTCGAAAGAAAACCCCATACCAACCTGTCTGATCAGCGTAATATAGTGGGTTAATTTCCCTCCTATTGTGAAGGAGGCTCGAGCCCAGCAATGGGACGTAAATAAGCTCAAATAAAAATGATGTTAAATAAACGGAAAAGCAGTTTCCTTTTAAGAAAATAATTTGATAACAATTTAATTTGATGAAAATTTATGGTAATAGCTTTACCTTCATCTCGTAATCTGCGGCCTAAACCTGCGGTTAATTTATGGTTCACTCTGTGACGATCTTATTTATATATTATTTCGTAAAGGTATTTTAGACTGTAAGTGATATCGCCGTAAATAAATACTAAATATTAATTTTTGACATATTATTTTGAAAAAAACATGAAAGAATAGATTAAAAATGTTTTAAACCTAGCTCATTCATGTCTACATCTCTTACAATCTAATGACATTCTGATTTATAAAGGTCCAATAAACATTGCCGTGCAGTGGTAATGGAGTTAGGACATAATTCATCACTCGCTATCCTGACCGTGGATTTCATAAAAAAATTAAAGCGTTTACAAAAGCATATAACATCTATACAAAGAAACAAAAACTCAAAATAAAACTTTATATAAATCCGTCTGACCAGCGTAGTATGATGGAGGGGGTTAGCCCGGCAGTGCGACATATATTACTGGGACTATGCTGAATAAAACATTTTATCGATATTTTCAGAAACATCCTTACTAATATTATAAATGCGAAAGTAAATTTGTTTGTTTATTTGTTTGTTACGCTTTTTATTTTATCCCGGTATTCCCACGGGAACGAGAACTACGCAGGTAAGTCACCTGAAACCGAAGCGAAGCGAGGGCGGGTTGCTAGTTGAAAAATAAAAGTCTTAACTTAATGATATCTTTCGATTACACTGTTAACGACTGTGACTAATGTTTTTAGGTTATAACCTAATTTTTATTACGAATATATCAGTGACCTTCTATTTCATTTGGTAAGAGCACAATAAACGTAGCAAACATTGTAATCTGATAGTATTGCATCTGTACTGACTCGATATGTATCTAACATTGAACAAACGGGCTATTCTAATCTTTGTACATATGTATTATTTATGTACATGTGTTTGTAGCTAAGCTCCTAAACATTTGGACGTACCTATAAAGTAAATTTTTTTGTGTGTGTTTGAGTGTATCCTTGGATGGTAGACTCGATAGATGATACTACGATTGTATTCTAAGAACGTCATATTTATTTTTTTTGATCAATTTTATGCTGTGTGATTACGGAGTAAGAAAATAATTTACCACTCTCTAGCCTTCAAGTGGGTGTCGTACAAGACGGCTAAGGGATATAATACTCATTTAATACCTTTTCCGATCAGTAAGTTATAGTAGGTCAATTATCCTCTTATTGCAGAGAAGGCTCGACCGCCAGCAGTGAGATGTATATGAGCTGTGATGATGATGACGAGGATGAAACCAATCATTTATTGATCGCGAAAGAATTGTTTCGCATAAACATCAACATACGCTTTACCATCATATTAAATATTAAATGCATTATATCAAATGTTAGATAAAAAAATATTACGTTAATAAATATTACTTCACGTTTCTTGCAAAATTTAACAACTTGTTGAATATTGGTTAAGAATTTATAGCTTATTTATTTTAACATTACTCATATTACTCAGAAAATTCGAAGGCAATAAATCAATCTACATATTTATTTATCTAGATATATTAAGACTCGAATATGATGGTACTATTGAGCCATCTTCTTTATTAAGCTCAATATAACTCTTAATGTCAATAGCTCCGTGAATGATCCAGGTCAATATCAGCGGTTTCTTTGACAAATATTTGTGGTTTCACATTAGAAATACTTAGATTCATATTAGCGTTTAATAAGTTATGCCTACGGCTCGACTCGCGTCAAATTTCTTATTGATCATTAAATACATAGTCCAATGACACATGTTTCAAAGTGAAAACTTTTTAAACGCGTTGAGCACTTTTTTGGGAGAACAAAAGTCATGGAACTTACGTCATCGTGACCGAACATCTTTCTCGAAAAACGATATAGAGCTCATGCGCGTCTGATCTTTGCTTTCAAATCCACAAACACCAAGCGCTCTATTTGAAATATTATTCAATTTTTGTTGCAAAAATTGCACTACATTTTTTCTACCTATTCATTTAGATTATTATTATGGGATTATTTTTGGTTCATAAAGAAGTATTTATGATTTTTGATTTTTTTTTTTTTGGGTGGGTCGCGGTCGGCGCGCCTTCGCACCACTCCGTCCGGGGCGACAGAGGGGCTTAAGCACGCAACTCCCGCAACCCACCCGAAAACCACCTCGCCTTCGTCATTGGGCCGACCACCGGAGCAGGTTTACTTGTCGTCAGTGGTCGGCCCGACGGAATACCCCCTACGCGGGGTACCCTCCCATCAACCGACGTCCCCCCCTCGGGGAGGACGTCGGTCTTTCCTCACGCGGTCGGCCTCTCGGCGGGTGACGGACTAATCCACGGTCACGTCACCCGCGGCCTCGGCTAGGGCGGCATGAGGCGCAGATAGTTGCGCCTGCGCCGCCCCAGTTGCCGGCGGCGGATCTCCTCATCGAGGCTGCGCTCCACGCGCAGACGATCCGCCGCCTCCTTCTGCGAGATCACTGTCTCGCAGAAGGCTGCGACCGCGTCCCAGTTCCCGACGCTGTCGACCATCGCCCTAGCGATGGCCGGCAGCGTCAGGTCTGCACCGATGATTGCGACGAGTTCACGGCGCAGCACTGCCCAAGCCGCGCAGGCCTCGAGCGTGTGGCGCGCCGAGTATTTATGATTTAGGATTTAAATTGGTCATTAACACTTCTTTACAAACCAAATATAATTCAAAAATAACAATCTAATAGCTCGACGAAACAATTCACAAATTGCTTAGTTTTCACTTCTATCGGCAGTCCCCAGCCTGCCCTGCAATTTTTTTTTACTATACACCGTAATAAGGAATAAATCTTTGTGTTACGGGGAACCTTATAAATACATAAATCGTGTTCGTTTCTTTTCAGTCTATATACACGTTTTTATAACGCCAACGTGAACTTCACTGTTTTATTGATTTAGATATAGGAAGCCTCTAAATTCTCACTGAATATCCCGAAAGTCGGAGTGAGAGTACAATTCACCAGTTCCCTATCTTGCCCGTGGCCCATAAAAGACGACTAAGAGATATAATGTACATAACAACATCTATGTAATAGAAGGCAAATTAAAAAAAAACCAACCCGTCTGACCGGCGTGGTGGAGTATAGGAGAGAAATGAGACTTACCATTTTTCCTGTTATGGAGGAGGCTCGAGATCAGCCCTGAGACGTATAGCTGAGATGATGCCGGAAATACTTCATGTAACGCTGAAGGCGGCGGATCGTGCGCGAGAGGAACTCCTCTTCGGCGACACGTTCCACCGCCGGCGACTCGGGCGGCGCAGGCGCGAGTACTTGCGCCTGATGCCGCCCTAACCGAAACCGTGTGTGACTGGATCGGATCCTAGACGGAACGAACGGTGTCTCTGCTGTCCATAGCCCATTAAAAGGCTTAAATCTTAATGGTGAGCCTATGTCATTGATATCACAGAGGTTCATAAGCGTCAGTTACCGACTTACAATTAGGTGCTGTCAATAGGTGCTGCGAGTAGACTGCCAGTAAAGATGACAAAAAACAAAATTACTATTGACTATTTTTACCTATAGCTATTTCATATTTAGACTGGTAGTAGCGTATTAAGCCAACTTCAAACGAAAAAACTGTCGAGGCGCATCGTGTGTAAGTTTACGTGAAGCATTTCGAGCAACTTTTAAACACACTATATTTGATTTTTAAATTGAGACTTGAGACTCCCTATGTAAACTCTTTTCGTAAATTTTACAAATACAGCTTATAAGGTTTATAGATACATATTAATATCCGAATATCATCGTTCATCACTTTCAAGACTGACTGATGTATAGATCAAAAATCTAACCCACTTCCGGATGACCGAAAAATCTGTAGTTTAGAATTCGTAATTGCGTGGTGTATGTAAGAATAAAAAATTATAAAAAATTAAATCAGGCGTTTTTATTACGTACAACTTATAGCAACTTGCTTATTTATAATTTTTTTTCTTATTCGTAGGAGAATATGTTTTGTCATGAAAGGTTTTTAACGTTTTTATAGGTATAAATACATATTATTATACTAATACTAATAAAGGAAGTTTGGACCGACTTATCAACGCCGAGCCGTAACTACTGAAGCCAGAAATATGAAATTGAATCTCAAATGGGTTGAAAGACAGTGGCTATGTTTGTACGAGGGAAAAATTCTTCATCAATTGTTTTCAAATTAATTAATTAAACACAAATACTCTTCAATAAAATTAAATAAATATGTGTTTCAACAATATTTAATTTTCACCCTCTAAGGGTATAAAGTAGTGACTTAAATTTTGTGGTGATCATTTTACTTGATTTCATATTGTATTAAGAACTACAATCGCCCATCGAGTACTAGGTTCAAATATTTCATCTGGGCCTCGACATTGATGGGCCGAAATGACGGTAATTGATGTGCCAAAGAATGGACCGTTATGTCAAGGAATCGGCGAAGCATTCATTTTATTTAGATCCACTCTGAGATCCAGAGCGATCTTATTGGCTTACCTCCTTAATGTCGAGTGTGGCCAAACGTATCGCCTCCTTAAAATACGCTCAGCCCAGTGAGGCTACCTCGCAATACCTACTAGGTAGGCAAGGTGCCATATAGTCAGCTGCAAGAGCGACCTCGGCTAAGCATCATAAAACAGAGGCGTTATGCCAAAGACCTCTGCGCGCTTCACGAAGAGAACACTGCGCCGCTCTAAATAGTCGGCCACTAGCTGTCTTAGATATAGAGGCCCCCAGGGATAACAGAGTGCCTGGCTGATGTGGTAGAATAGAACTATGAAATGTGTTGATGACATCCAAATGCACTGCCAATAGCACCCCTCCGCCAGTAACTGCATCTGTGACCACGGGCCCCAGGAATAGAAAGGCCACGATCGTCTTTGAGAAACCAAACCTTTGTAGCTCAGTACAATGATAGTTGCGATAGTAAATTTAATTAGGGTATTAGTTAAAGTTATGATTGTCTTATTTATAACCTACTAGCTCCTTCTTACATACGAAGTACTTGCATATGTATAGACTGTCTGAATTCACAATCTCGAACTAATTTTATATTAACTTGCCGAATATCATAGCGCAAATTAATTACTTAGTCTTTAATAACACGGCTTTGTTATCTCAGAGGTTGTTGTGATAACTATTATGGAAGAGGACGCGTGATGCGTTTTGTTTGCATTTGCTAAGATCGGAAAGTTTTGTGGCATACAAAATTCGTTTGGGTTCATAAGATATATGAAGTTCAACTGATAATTTCTGACATTAGGGCATTTTAGCAAACGAACGAACGAATTCATCAGCATTACAGTAGTAAATATATATATGTATTAATAGTTCCTGAGATTAGTGCAATCAAATCAATAATTAATTCAATGGGATTATAAAGCGTGGTTGTCGGCTTAAATTATTAGGAGAGGTATTATTTCAAATGTTCTTTTAAATCTGACTTAACCTATATATCTATTGAAATGTCATAATTGATAACGAGTTTCTTAAATACTGCCTAAAGGTCTAGGAGCTACACTGTTTGGAAGGACAAATATTAGCGATATAATTACTACTTTAATGTCAACTAGTTTATTTGTTTCAACGTACTGATCTCAGGTACGACGAGTCGTATTAAAAAGGATCGAAATATTTTATTTATTTTATTGTTAATCCAATTATAATTTTATTCTGGTTTCAATACTTAATATCACAAAGCAAATGAGACGATAAAGGGTTTTATTTATTACCATGTTTTTTTAATAAGTCGCTCTCTTGTATATCTATCCAAGAGGAAATTGGTAATTGATTTTAAACTAACTACCCGATGAGGTAGATACTTGAAATATGGTCCGTAGCTCAGAAGTAAAAATGTGAAAACATGGAACTTTCATTTTTATCTAATATTTATATATTTTTCTTTTCTTTCATTTAAATTGACTATTTCAGTTATTATTGATAAATATATGATACCCATAGGATAGGGAGAAGTAATGGTATCTTATATTCTGAATCTATTAATGTACAAAAAACAATGTTGTTATACTCATCTATGAGTTTGTCACCGTCCAATGGTGTTCGTCGCCGTTTAAAAACCTACTATGACTGGCGGTTCGATAAGTAATACCTCCTGCCTATTGCCACTTCAGAGACCAAATTCTTTGCTCTATATTTAATGTCTAAATAATTAACATAGCAGGTACACATGACATTTATGTATAATTTATTTTAACATTCACGAAAGAAATGATTTGGTCTTTAGTACTTACTTGAGACACCTTTTGAACTAATCAAGTTATACTCGTATTTAAATTGCAATAAAATGCATGCATAGATATGCTTGTATAATTCTAATAACATTTATATCCTCCTCAATTTATTGCAATTTCAGTAGAACCTAGCTATACCTACGCTCAAATGTTGCCCCAGTACAATTATGTGTGTATATGTAATTTATCATTTTACAAGTATTCAATTTAACATAAGCTTTTTGTATAGTTAATTGATATTGGAAATATCATTACCTTCAAATATTCTAAGATCATTAGCCATATAGTGTATTGTCAAATTATATATATATATATATATTAATTATTATTAATGGCTTCGTAGTCACATTTAAATAATAACTCTTAAAACTAAATTTGTATTGCAATATGTTAAAGTACTATCTTATGCTATTAATATCTAGAACCGGTTCTGTAATGTTACGATTTAAATCAAGCCCAGTCTTCTTTTTTCTTAATGATTTTTTTTTATCCCCATTGATGGCAGATGACCAAGCAGCGTATTACTTGAGGATTAGTAGTAGCTGCTGTTTGTAGACCTCTGCAGTTATAGGGCTATAGCCCGGTTGCTGTCTACGGCAAGATAGACTTGAGTCTCGACCTCTTTCACTCACTGAAAGAGGGGCATTTCTATGATTTAGATGTTAATTTTCTACGAGATTGATTACCCTGGACGAACTATTTATGGCTGCTAGCAAAAAAAAATGTTTTAGCTTTGACTTTCACGCTGGTCGCATGAATTGGCACAAATTTAATTCCAATTACTCGTTCTCACACAGTTATGCTATCTGCTTACGTTAATTAAATAACATTATTGTTATAAAGAGTAAGTGGTATATCCTACTTCATCAGCTGCAGCTGCATTCAGTTGCATATATATGCAACTAGCAAAACAAAAAAAAACATTTTAATTCAGTTGAAAATTTCAAATTAAGATATAGACACGGAGCATCGACTCGGCACGTGCGATGGCGTAAGCTTTCTAGACAGAACTAAATTTAAACAAAGAACGCCATGGCATTCGCGTAAACAGACCAAGTACCGCCATCTAGGCGGCAAGGTACATACAAGTTGTGTTGATCTTTCAAATGATTAAAAATCATGTCAGTTATTTACTAATAAAATTGAAGGCCAGTCACACGGATCTTCTATAACTTCATCAGATGGCAGGCGTAAATCGTGATAGCTCATCATGAACTATGATTGAGGGTCGTAATAAATTGTTAACTAAACGAACTTTTAAAAAGTCACGATGTAATAAATAGATAGAGCAATTTATAAATAAAGCGCTTCTATTAATTGACCACTAAGGTTAAGATACCGAACTACCGTGCCAACATCATGGATTCGAATCCCATGCAGGACAAAACTGAGTCTGATTGTAATTTGTGTCTGTTTATTATGTGTTTACAAATTCCCCGTAACACAGGGATTATTTCCTTAGTGCAGGATGTTGTCTTTAATTTAAAAAAAGCAATATACTTAGTTGTTTATATACGAAAAGATCAAGCAGACTACCGAACTCAAGGAATATACCCTGGTGGCCCGATCAATTGGAGATGAGGACGATTACGTATGGATCTGGGGCCGTACGCCGCTCACCTATCACCCCTGAACAGCGTTATCTTAATTATCCCGGACCATAGTCAATTATAAAGAAATATTATAGCCAATTTGAGAGATCAAAAAACGTACAGCTTTGTTCTAATTATCCCAGACCACAACCTATTATAAAAAAATATTGTAGCCAATTTAAGAAATCAAAAAACGAAAAGTTTTGTCCTAATTATCCCAGACCACAACCTATTATAAAAAAAAATATTATAGCCAATTCGAGAGATCAAAAAACGAAAAGCTTTATCCTAACTATCCCAGACCACAACCTATTATAAAAAAAAAATATTATAGCCAATTCGAGAGATCAAAAAACGAAAAGCTTTGTCCTAATTATCCCAGACCACAACCTATTATAAAAAATATTGTTGCTAATTCGAGAGATCAAAAAACGAGAAGCTTTGTCCTAGTTATCCCAGACCACAATCTATTTTAAAAATATATTGTAGCCAATTTGAGCGATCAAAAAACGCACAGCTTTGTTTTAATTATCCCAGACTGTAATGTCTTATAAAAAAATTATAAACTATTTGAGAGATTAATTTAAAAAAAAATTACAAAAAGAAAAACGAATAGCTTTGTCCTAATTATTCCAGACTATAACCAATAGCATAGCCAATTTAAGAGTTTAAAAACGAACAGCTCTGTCTTAACTGTCCCAGACCATAATCTATTATAAAAAAGTATTATAGCCAATTGGAGAGATCAAATAACAAATATCAAGGCTATTTTAGACTTTTAATTAATTGTTCTGAATCATATTGATTCTAATTAATTATATTTATGGAAATAGATTGTTTCATTATTAACATTTAATCTATATAAGCGTTTTAAAATTTATCTTAAGGATGTTGCCATTAATTATTTCCTCACGCGAATAACCTACAAGGATATGACTTAGAGATAATATCAGCTTAAATTTATTTAATAGCTATTTGGTACAAGTATATTTATTTAACTTAAGATCTTTGAAATCCTATAACTCCACCAATAGGACTACACTAGGTGAACAAGAGAGCCGGAAGCTTGACTTTCTGAGGGTATTTGCGTGTGGTGCCATATACCAAAGGCATCGCCACAAAGCAAGTATTCACACTCCCTTCACTTTCTTCGCGGTAGGCAGCGGCCTAGCAAAAGTCGATGATTGACAACATTACTTACCTTCAGGTTTGACCGTTTGCCATCAACAGCAATAAAAATATCATATTATTTTAATTTTTAAAGTGTTTTTTATTTAGGCATTAATGTTTTAATTATTTTTCACACCTGTACTCTTTAAATACGGAACAGATCATAATGAAATGATCATTAATTTTATACCATATTGTTAAGATTCCCATATGGTAAAGGACATAACAACTATAATTTACTGGAAAACACCTTTTAGACAATCATTCTTATCGCGGCATGAAAATACAAGCAGGCAGCCCCCCTGATGGTAAGTGGTAACTGCCACTCATGTTACTCTACAATAGTTAGTTCACTGCCTTACATAGAGATTTAGGCTCGAAGCGCAGTAGCAAATGCTAGTATGCACATGTCGATTTTCTTGGAAAGCGAAGTGCTACCATAAAAGAACCGGCCATTTATGGTTGCAGAGAGAATAACTGAACGCAGCACGCCTATACCACTGCAAAGATCTCTGGTATTCTTGAAGAAAATGTTAATATCCAAAAAATATCTACGAGAAAAACCATATATTGTAGGATTTCTTCCGTGTGATGACGGAGTAAGAATACAATTCACCACCCCCTTCTTACTCGTGGGTGATCGTACGAGACGACTAAGGGATATAAAACGCATATAACATCTATGCGAGAGAAGGAAAACTGGTAATAAAACCCTATACCAACACGTCTGACCAGCGTGGTATAGTAGGCCAATTACCCTTCCATTATGGAGAAGTCTCGAGCCCAACAGTGGGACGTATATGAGCTGAGATGGATGAGATGGATTGTAGGATTTATCTATATATTAAGATATATAAGGATATTGACGCCTCTTGTCGACTGTGAGATTCATTCATGGCAACCGGACCAGATAATTTAAGGCATTTTTCAAATTTTCCTTAAAGAACTCTTAGATACGTGCCTAATAAGTTCATCACCATTGAAGTGATCAATAATTAAATATTTATAAAACACTAGTTGACCCAACAGACGTTGTTCTGTTCAAATAAAGCACCACCTATACCTATATGGCAAAGC
Source organism: Lymantria dispar (assembly GCA_032191425.1). NCBI lineage: Eukaryota > Metazoa > Arthropoda > Insecta > Lepidoptera > Erebidae > Lymantria > Lymantria dispar. The sequence goes on from CM063448.1 coordinate 11,531,687, forward strand.
CGAGACCATTCTGGTGTAATCTGTTGGTGAGAAATCCACTCGGCCATCGCTGCTCTTAACTTTATACTCAGTAGTTATTCTTTTTAATAATCCAACATGGAGAATGAGAGCGCTAGAGTTATGGTAAGGATAGTGAAGGGAGACACATTTGAGAGTTCTTTTGTTAGTTTTTTTCTTTTTACTTATATTGTTCTCCCCTTTGACTTTTCCCTTGCGGTTATAAAAATCACCACAAAACGAACAGTAGCATTTTATTGATCATCAACCCGCATGTTAAGTGTGGCAATTATTCCATTATAATACTTAGGAAAGCCTATATTTAACCATAAATATCAATAGCCTGCTGAATAAATTACTAAAGGAAATAAAATAATTTAACATTTAACCCCATGCCAATGTTTTATAATCGTAAATTTGTTACTTCTTGATGCATAGAGAAATAAAAGATATATTATATAGGCCCTTTATCCTAATCAAACAGAACACTCCCACAGGGCTATTATATGTACATAAATGCTATGCGCAGTCAGTCCTGCGGTTGATAATAGTCATTATGTACTTCCTCGTTTGATAAAATTGAAATATTTAGGGTCTTCTATGGTAATATTTTTCCCTGTTATATGTATTTTTAAAATATCATCATCCTTGATATTATTTAAGGGTTGCTATTAAGTGACTTATTTATTGCCTATTCGAAAATGGAAATGAAATTATGCATACAATATGCTCAAAAGGTAGAGCAGACTACACATCAAATTCGAAGCTCCATACTACTCTGACTTGACTTCGGTGCCGCTTATTATAGATTAAAGAAAAGGTATCTTACAAACAAACAAAAAAGATCCCGTATGTTGGCTATTACGAATACTTCCAACCCTTAAATTACTCATTAATGTTGTAGAAGTCAACTATGAGATTTACCAGGGTCAACTATCTGATGCCGTCAAAGCTTACATTGCCAAGGAAATATGATGTCAGATAGGCGGCCGATTATAAAACTATTGCCTTTTACAATATGTAAAAGGCAATAGTTACAGTGTACAGTGGAGAAAGAATACCCATTGACTCATAAATAATTTGCATGAGATTAGATTGATGATGATATTAAAAACAAAAAAAGGAGCCGTTCCTCAGGACGCCTGGCAGATATGAAACATCGAAATTATTTTGTATAAGTATACTAGCAACCAGCCCTCGCTTCGTTTCGGTTTCTGTCACCTTATCCCCGTAGTTCCCGTTGCCGTGGCATACCGGGATAAAATATAGCCTAGTTTACTCCCTGATATTATAGCTTTCCATTGGTGAAAGAATTTTTGAAATCGGTCTTTTTGAAGTGATTTTTTGAAAAGAACAGATTACGACAGAAACTAATATGACATAAAGTATTAATAAAATATTACGATTTTTTCCAGAAAATGAAGATTTTTATTCAATAAACATTTCTTTTCAATAGTATACACTATGGGCATGTGTTTAGGTTAATAATTTATTTTGGGCTCACTAGATGACGTTGTACAAAATTCTTAAACAGGATTTTGTTTCGTTACACAAATGTACGTAGGTAAAGCGTGGCGTTAACGCCACGCCAACGATCAAGTTCACCCTCGCCTATAGATGTTTCACATCAAAAAAACATTTGAACTGTATAATGGTAATAAAGATATAGCACAGACATCTGTCATGATTGTAAAGATTTCAGAACGCTGTGATAGTAAAAAAACGAAATAAAAACACTCTTAAGACGACACACTAATGGCTGTAACCACACACACAAAAAAAAAATATGGCAATAACATCGTAAACAATTACAAAACATAATTTACACTCAAATCGCGCAAACATTATACGTAATCTTTATTAAAAACCACGTCATCTCAATTAGCATAGACATCTTGTGTCGTGCGTTGAACTTGATACAATGTTTTTTTCAAAATTGATTCACTAAGTCAAAAGTTCTGAGGTAACAAATATAAAGAAATACATTCGAATTGAGAACCTCCTTCTTTTTTGACCTCTTTAAAAATCGGAAGGATTATTATATGCAGATAATATCTATTGCAAGAGAAGAAAAATTCGACATAAAACCCTATATCAACACGTCTGATCAGCGCGGTTAGTAAGTCAATTTCCCTTCCATTGTGGAGGAAGCCCGAGCAATAGTGAAACTTTCATGGGCTAAGATGTTTATATATTATACGCTAGTTTGATCATCGCCATATAAGTGTCATTGTTGATTTCGAGAATTCGAGAACAGGCGGAAAATTTACCTAGTAGGTTAATTTCACTACCACACAGACGGGGTTAGTATAATGTTTTATGTCGAATTTCCCTTTTCTTGTAGTAATGTTATCTGTTAGCGTCCCTTAATCTTCTATATTAGTCACTCACTGGTATATAATGGTCACCTTGGCCATCGTATTCTTTCTTCGCCCCTATACGGATAATAATCGTTGATAAATTCTAAATTTTCATCATTTGATAATACCATATAACCAATACAAATAGGAAGTGAAATACGGTGCATAATGATTGAAGAATAAACGAATTGCAACTGTTATTACTTTTTCACATCCAACGTTTTTGAATGAATTCAGCATGAAGATGGCTTTAGCCTAATTAAATGTTTAGACGAATTTTAATGCCGGTAAATGAGCTATTTTCCATGTGGTGAAGTAAAAATACAATTTACAACCCCCTTTCTTGCCTGTGGCTGTAGTATAAGACGACTAAAGGACATAGTGTGGCAATAAAATCTATACAAGATAAGGCAGACTCCAAATAAAACCCTATGCCAACACGTTTGACCAGCATAAAATAGTAGGTCAATTTCTCTTCTATTGTGGAAGAGGTTCGAACCTAGCAGTAGGACGTATATGAGCTGAGAAATAGGCTATATCTGTAAGACACACATGGTACTCAACTAAATCGGTTATTGTAATAGTAATATAAGGATAAAGTATACATAATAATATTATGCATAATTTATAAATAATACTCAGCGATATATATAACTTGGCTGCTACTTGACATGTTAATCATAATCAATATTATTTATTATTGGCTTATAGCTTACTATAACTTCAAAATACTAAGTATAAATCAGAAAGATTATATAAACTGAATTAAATATTTGTATCTGTAAATTGAATGTTGGATGCTGCGGAGCTTACTTCTTAATGCGAAATGTTGTCTTTAAAAAAAAGCCTCTGTCTACATTTTATTTACTCTAAAAAACAAATGAAATGTCGAGTTTTTTACTTCTCATTCTTGTCAACTCATACACGTTCCACTATTGCAATCTAAGCTCTTCTATAGTGGGAGGGAAATCAACCTACTATACCATGCTCGTCAGACGAATTGGTCTCTATTTGAGTCTCTTCGTCGTCTTTAATGATTACGAGATAGGAATGAGTGGTGACTATGTTTTTTGTTTCTTTTTTTTTACTGCTGTTGGTGACAAACAAACGAACACTTACCAAGCGTACCATGAACCTTTGCTAGGTTCTGCCTACCGTGAAAAAAGTGAAAGGAGTGTGAATGCGTGTATTGAGGTTTGGTGATACTAAAGGCATCACCAAAACCCAACACGCAAATACGCTCAGAAAGTTGGGTTGCCCGCTGTCTCGCTCACAAAACGAAATGCAGTGACAAATTGCTACTATTCAAATGTCAATTTTCTACGAGAGTGGTAGTACCCCAGACGGACCGGCCTGCGGCTGTATTCTTATTCTACACGCATTATACTTTACATTCAATATTAGTACCGATATTACCGATGACATAAACGAATAAAATGTATCTTTTGAAATTTTATAATAACAATACTTAACTTTGAATAAAAATCGAGTTATACACAAGATGTCGTGCTCCCAATATTACGTCATTTTTACTTTTTTGATTATTGAAAAACGCTATATCATTTTTATCTATCTGACCACGTACATTTACTCTTACATGTAATCTCATCGTCTGTTTTTTCCAAACATGTTCATACCAGTTACAATAGTTCCTCGTATCACCGTTTCTGGCATCCGGTGCAGCCATAAATTTATGCATTACATATGAAATGTTTGTCGTGGTTCGAAGTTCATCATACTGGAGCTAATACTTACTATAACTAAAATGTTGTATATAATTTGATGTAAAATAAGTCAGTAAAAACATAATAGACGAAGCAGCTGATTTTCTTGCGGGATCTACTTAATAGCGGCCATGGGCGCGTTCCAATCCAGTCATAGTTTATTAGGTTAATTCAAAATGTTAAAATTGACTATATGTAAGTGCCCTCGTGGGACTCATATATAATAGTAACTCATTTCAACCCTTATACGTCCCACTGCTGGGCTGTTACCTCCTTCATAATAGTAGAGATATTAACCTACTATACCACGCTATTTAGACTGGTTGGTATAATGTTTTATTTAGATTTTTCCTTCTCTTGAATAGTTGTAATATGGATATTACATCTTTTAGTCGTCTTTTACGACACCCACGAGCAAGATTGGGGGGTGGCGACTTGTATTCTTACCCCATCACAACACTGAAAATATATAAACCGAACTTGTTCACTATTTTCATTATTCTACATTGCAGTAGTAAGTGCAACTATCAAAGACTTGTACTCATTTTGTACACAACTTAATTCATCTATATATCCATATCTACAACGAATCTCAATTGTATTTCCATGAAAAAGGAACTCTATGACTACAAAACTTTGAAAACAGAATGGCCTAAATCCCTGTTACCCCGTAGGGCTAGTGATGTCCATATTGAATAAAGGACTAAGTGCATAAAATCTATCAGTAAATATTATAATTTATCTTGCAAAGGTAGTGAATGGGATCCGGTCGATGGCCCTGTACGGCGCACCGGTGTGGGCGGGGTCCATGGCCGTCCGACTCAGGGCTCTTCTGTGGCGTCCACAGAGGGCCATGGCAGTCAGGATCATCCGCGGTTACCGCACGGTGGCGACGAAGGCAGCGTGTCTGTAGGCCGGGACTCCCCCGTGGGACCTGGAGGCGGAAATGCTCGCCGATTTGTATCGGCGGGTGTCGGGGGTGCGAGGGGAGGGCGGTGTTGTCTCCTTAAGGGAGCTCACCGCCTGGCGCACCGACGCCCGCCGAGACGTCATTGCCCGTTGGGCAGTCCGGCTGGAGAGGCCTCGGTTCGGGGTGCAGATCGTGGAGGCCTTCCGGCCGGTGCTGATGCAGTGGTTGGAACGGCGGCACGGGGTGCTTTCCTTCCGACTGGTGCAGGTCTTGCCGGGACATGGATGCTTCGGCAAGTACCTGTACACGATCGCTAGGAGGGAGAGTACACCGTCCTGCCACCACTGCGATTGCGACGAGGACACGACGCAGCATACGCTCGAGGTCTGTGCCGCTTGGGCGGAGAAGCGTCGTGAACTCGTCGCAATCATCGGTGCCGACCTGACGCTGCCGACCATCGCTAGGGAGATGCTCGGCAGCGTCAGGAATTGGGATACGGTCGCAGCCTTCTGCGAGGCAGTGATCTCGCAGAAGGAGGCAGCGGGTCGCGCGCACGAAGAGCACAGCCTCGACGAAGCGACCCGCCGCCGGCGACTGTGGCGGCACAGGCGCGACTACCTGCGTGGCATGCCGCCCTAGCCGAGGCCGTGGGTGACGTGACCGGGGAGTTAGTCCGTCACCCGCCCACCCAGCCGAGGAAAGACCGACGTCCTCCCCGAGTGGGGGACGTCGGTCGATGGGAGGGTACCCCAAATAGGAGGTATTCCTTCGGGCCGACCACTGATGACAAGTAACCCTGCTCCGGTGGTCGGCCCAACGACGAAGACGTGGTGTTCGGGTAGGTTGCGGGTGTGCGTGCTTGCGCCGCTCTGTCGCCCCGGACGGAGTGGTGCGAGGAGCGCGCCGACCGCAGCCCACCCCGAAAAAAAAAAATATATGTAGTGAATGGGCTAGCTCCTAACTCATCCGTGTAGCCTATAGGTGAAGGTAAACGTGCAAATAAATGGTACGTATAATCGTTATAAAGCAAATAATGTTTTAAAGTATATTTTTATACATTAACATTTAAAATGTTTACTCAATGGTGTTCGTGCAAGAGTAGTTTAGAATATTGCTGCGAATGTAATAACTGTAATTAATATTATATTAGTTAACAGAATATAACATTGGTATTTGTTTTTTAATTCTATATTATTTTGACATATTGGGCTGAGATAATTGAAAATGCTAAAGGTCAAAGAAAATCAAGGTCCTTGTAACTTATTTAATTTGGAAGAAATGTATGTATGAAGAATATGGCTATGCAAACATACGAGTATACTGAGACTAGCCAAGAGGAGATTTTCGTTGTAGTGATGGAGTAAGACTAAAATTCGGTACCCCCTATCTTGAGCGTGAATATCGTCTACTAAGGGATATAACAGATAACATTTATCCAAGAGGAGGAATAGATACTCAAAATGAAATTATATACCAAACGTGACGTAAGCGTATTTTCCCTTTTATTATGAAGGAGGCTCGAGCCCAGTGGGGACATGTACGATCTGAGATGATAGTGACAATGAGGCAAGAGAGTGATATAAATTATAGTTAATACGCAAAATGTAGAAACGTTTATAAATAATTTTCAAGTATTTATAATGTTAGAAATTTGCTGGCCGTACAAAAATCGTATCTAATAAAGTATGCTGCTTTTGAATATTACAATTTAACCAAACTGGAGGCATCAATTCATTACAAATGACTAATAATTAACATCAAGACCGATTAGTGACGTAAATAACACGTGCTTTGAAATATTAGTGAGATTTAATCGCTTGCTCGGTAGACATACAACCGTCGATGAGGAATTGATCTTAACTTACGCCTACCATTCTATTAATCTTCCATTCGTCTATCGTGGCCCTGTGTGCTTCTGAACTTTTTATTAATAAAATGGTTGTAAAGAGAATTGTAATATTCCAAAAAATAACTTTACATTTAAACACAATATTTATATTCTTATAATTTTATTATACTAACTCATATTTCTGGATACGCGCGCTTTATTGTAGATTTTACTTTTTGTTAACTTGCAATGTACCGGGACAAAACTTACAGCACCTGCAAGTTTTAGACAATAATTATTTTCTATCAATAGAACCAAATTTTTACATTTAGTTTGGATGACAATTCCTGTGTGAGCTAAATAACGTCATTCTAAATCTAAAATGGCGGATTAATTATTTGTTTATTTATGTATGTGGAGTGCACATACATATAGGCATCAATAAAAGAGCTTGCCAAGAAATACCCAAATTGAAATAACGTTTTGAGAATTGAAATAAAAACTTATTTATAAAAATGAGAACTACTTATGTGCTATTCCAGATAATAACCTATCTATACCTATGCCTAATTTTATCGAGATATGTCCCGTTCAGGTGTTTGCGCAATAAACATTCATCCATTCTTTGAAATATTATTAGTAAGATGTACCGATTTACGTATTTGAAATTTTATTGCGATTGCGTTAGTAGTTGTTTTATTACAATAGCGTGATGATAAAGAATGTTATGTCATACTCTTTTTGTGGCATGTCAAAGTCTATAAGCATTGGGTCAATTACATGTTAATTGCTAATCTAACATGCTTCCACTTGCTATTAGATGTTGTAACATTCAAAATTATTCATTATGTCTCTTTCAGTAATTCATTTTATCATTAACCTAGTGTTGTTAGCATTATTATAACAAAGTCAATATAATTATAGTCTCGGGTTTATATTTTTACTGACAGCACAAGAACCGCTTAAACTCAATGTAAAAAAAGCCTTTAAAATCGGCGAGCTGCTCCATAACCCATCGTATTTCCTCCCTTTCACCACCACTAGTACCGAGTTCCTTGACGTCCGTGGGTAGCCCGACGGGTTAACCTTTTGGATACCATCCCTCCCCGATGCCCCTTCGGGCGTCGCCCTCAGGCGGTCTGCCTCTCTGCGGGTGACGGACGGATGGATAATTGGATACTAGACCGTCAATACGGTCTAGTCAATCTGGTTACACGGCTGGGACGGCATCAGGCGCAGGTACTCGCGCCTGCGCCACTCGAATCGCCGACGACGGAATAGGTCACCATTAACGGATGCCTCGCAAGCACGTTTTACAGCCTTCTTCCGTGTGATGGCTACCTCGCAGAAGACGACGACTGCATCCCGGTTCCTAACGCCGTCAGGTATCGTCCTAGTGATGGAGAGCAGCTGACACGGCGGTAGGTCGACACTGATAACCGCGACGAGTTCGTGACGCTACTCTTCTTGTACGGCACATACCTCGAGTGTGTGGTGTGCCATCTCCTCGTCGCAAATGCAGTAGTGACAGGAGAGTGGGCTCTCCCTCCTCACCGTCTTGTGTAGTTAGTTGTCAAAGCAACTGTGCCCTCTCAATACCTGGACCAGTTAAAAGGAAAGCACCCCGTGCTACCGACCCAACCATTGCATCAACACCGGCCGGAAGGCCCCGACCTCCAGGGGGCTATTTTTCTCTATGACTATGTCATCCCCCACCCACATCTCCAACATCCGCCGATAGATCCTGGTAAGACTCTCCGCCGCCAGGTCCCACATGGAAGTCTCGGCCCGTAGGCATGTTGCCCCCGTTGCCACCGTGTAGTATCCTCCTATAGCGCGGACTCCCATAGCCTATTGTGGTTGTTACAAAACCCTTCGCCATGTAGCGCTGGGTCGCCCACATTAAATATGAGCCAAGGGCGGACGCCACGCTGACAAACCGTGAAGCAACTTGGCTAAAATGCTCCCAAAACTACGATCGCCCGTCGGGCATTAGACACAGATATTTAATCTGGGCTCGGATGCTTATAGTATCCGCATTGCTGATGACGGAAGGACCAGCGGTTGGACCGTTGCAAGGCTCATGGAATAACAGGGCCTCCATCTTGCTTAGCCCTAAGCCCTAGCGCCTCGATCTGCCTGAAAATCTCCCTGGTGCCGATATTTGCCAAGTGTGGTCTTTAGCGTTCCACACCAAGATGTGACCAGAGTATCATCGGCGTAGCAAATTATGCCCAGCCCGGAGGGGAGACTCCCTTGTAACGCCATAGAAGACTAACACTTTCAGGATTCATGGTCACGATCAATGGTTTTATTTTAAAATATTTAGTAAACATAGAGATAATATATTTTATCCAATTTAAACATCAAATTTGTCGATTACTAAGAACTGTACTGATTGGAGTTATAGTTCAAGAGCACAAAGTTTAAAAAAATATTTTATTTTCATAAAGACAAAATGTGATGCTGCTTTAAAGCATCTTAATGCTCCGCGAAAAATATCTGGAGTGCTGAATATTATTCTATTATAATATTTTATAGAATATATAGTAATGAATCATGAATTCTGCCTAATCCTATTTTTATTTATACACGTAAGACCTGTAAATCGGACATAATGACGTAAATATCTTGCCGAAAACTATTTTAGGCCCAATATTTTCTTTTTCAGAAAATAAAGTTAGTCTGGAAGCACTAAGTTCTTCACTATTACATTACAATTTCATCAAGACAATGTTTGCTCAAAACTTTCCTATCGAATAGGAGCGTAATCCGTGCAATAGAGCGATCTACTTTACCACGCCAATCAGAGGCATAGGATTTTATGTCCAGTTTTCCTCCTCATTTACATCGATGTTATTTGCAAAGTGACGAATTGTATTCCCACTCCGACACCACACGGAAAACTTATTAGTATAAGGAGTATTCTAACACTAACCTTTTATTAAAATAATTAAATGCCAACTGCGTATGCAATGAAAATGTTACAAGTTATAACTATTGCTCTAGTCAAGTAATTAAGTCGGTTGCCTTCAGTAGGCTCGTGATATTTTCCTTCTCTATTTATATTCAATTTAGATTAAGAGCAAACTGATCACAAATGCTTGAAGATTATTTAAAATTATATATGAATACTACCTGTTAAACGCGACTTCGTAGTCGTGAAATTTAATAAAAAAGTTTGTGGTCAGTTCTCAATATTTAAAAGATATAACTTTTCACATTTGGTGACAGGTAAGGAACACCATGTTTCACTATCCCCTTACTTTCTTTATTTTTTCTTCTATTCCGTTATTACACTCTGAATATTTTTCTAAAGCCCAAATTTTACCTTGTAACATCAACAAAGCTTCGGTCAATACGTTGCCGAAATTAGCTTGCATAAATAAATAGACAGATATAGAAACTGAAGTATAGTAAACATGAATTTTTAAACTGAATTTAGAAATACCATATATACTTTCATATATATTTAATTAATAACTGGTATTAAGGCTTTATAAGCAGATACACCCATTTTATTCATAAACACTATATTCGCCAAGTTTCAAATTATGTGCAGCAGTCTCTATTTGAACAAATGCTCATTTTTATTTTATATTAAGCTATAGTTAGTGTGGTTAGTTTTGGTGAAGCTTTTCGTGCGCAATAAAAAAAATCCATTGGGCCTAAGAGTTACAGGCATTTTTAGAAATATTTTTAACATCATTAACTTAATTGTATTTTGATGAACCCCGTGCCCAGTAGTCATGCTTGTAATATGTTTTACTGTTATTTTTAACATAATTTATTTCATCGTCATCTCATCAAATTACTTTATAAAAAAATAATTTACACCGAGTATGTCACGTATAGATTGCGTAGAACATTCTTGTCTAAAATCTTCCCAATTTTCTTTTAAAGAAGTATTTAAACCAAATTACCCACGCGTAAAAAAGCACTCATAAATTTGCATTCTTGCGTTTTTAACCCCCGATGCAAAAAGAGGGGTGTTACAAGTTTGACGTCGATGTCTGTCTGTGTGTGTGTGTCTGTCTGTGGCATCGTAGCTCTCAAACGGATAGACCGATTTTGATTCGATTTTTTTCATTTGAAAGCCAGTATCCTTGCGGTGGTTCTTAGCTATGTTTGGTTAATATCGATCCAGCAGTGTAAGAGTATCAGCTCCAAAATGATGAAATCGCGTATGATTACTAGATTAAGTGCTTCGCGCGTGCTAGTATAATCGTTTAATGACAATTAATTGATAATTCTTGATGAACAGAACGTAATATTTTTTTATTATTTTAGTTTGTGTCGGGGTTATTCAAAATTTTCAATTTTACTTATAATGTTATTATTCTTTTAAGGTACATCTATTTACTGTCAAAAGAGTAAGAAATGATAAGTCAACATAATAAAAGACAAATCTTATGTTATCTACAGTCCACAATATTATACTCAGTGCTGCTACTGAGAAGATTTCCTAATGTCTAAAATTCATTTCCGTGTATCACGGCCGATTGCAGCTACGCGCGGTTAATCCAACAATAGTTAGAGTTTGAAAATGTATGTTGCAGCCTACGTTACTCGTCGCTCACGTTTATTGCAAACCTCGAAAACAGCACCGTACATACTCGTATTCATACTTTGAATATTTTGACATTAGCCGCGCGGGTTCTCAATCGCGTGAGGCGGCTATCGGCCGCCATGCACAAAAATGAAGCTTAAACCTGTTTACCTAATTACTACCTGTACCCCAATTGCCTCATGATCAACAGGAGTAAACTTATTTTTCTACTGCACAAATAAGTCTCATGAATTTGCATTCATACAAAACCAGTTCTGTGTATTGTATATATATATATACATATAATGTATTCATTTTATATGATAATGATCGTTGAGTCTTTTAAGGAACAAATAATTCATGAACAAGGAACATTGTAACACATGACGTATTAGAATGATACATTTGGGACGAACCTTCATTGTTATTCAAGTTTAGAATAAATTATTCTAATGTGAAGTTAGAATATTATGTTCCATAAATTTAGATATGTAGTTTATATTTGTTTATATATTGTTGTTTATATATTATATTTGTTTATAGTTGATATAGCTAGTTGTATATGTTATAATTTTATCGCTAAAATCATTATAATTATTATCATCATCATCATTCAGATGACGTAGGTGAGATTAATATAATTTTATGTAGTTTCTTTTCCGTGTGGTGATAGAGTAAGAATACAATTCTTGTTCTTGCCCATGGTTATCGGAAAAAACGACTAAGATATGTAATATGAAGATAACATAATATGTGCAAGAGAAGAAAACCCGAAATAAAACACTAAACCAACACGACTGATTATCGTGTAGGGATGGCGATCTGAGGTCGATTAATCGAAGAATCGATTTTGCAGGCCCAATAAATCGATTTTATAAATCGATACGAAGCATTGAATCGATTCGGTGAATCGATACTTTACCCAAAAGAATTGTCGTTCGATCTTTTTCTGCCCATTCGATACTAAGTATGTTAATGTTTTATACTATATTAATAATATTAATAGTTTATAGTTTTGCAATAGTTTTACACCTACCGTTGGCAGTCCACGTGTTATGTGCAGACGTGGAGTGTCATCGGTAGACGTCCCATCCCATTTCAGATTAAATTTCTCCAAAGGCCTCTGCGTGTTGGATCCATATCCCCATGTAAGCCTTTCAAAGGACCGGGTATCTTCCCTTGGAAGATAGCAGTGAAATTGAGAGATACAATTTAATAATAATAAGTAGATTAATAATATTTTCAGATTTCCTAAAAAAAAAGTCATCACATATTTACTCTCCAGATTTCCTAAAAAAAAAACAGGTCATCACAAGCCCGTCCAAAAGAAAAGATTGATAGATCGATTAATCGGGAATCGATCCTTCAGACCTCAATTTTCTTGTGAATTAGTTCTTTGGACGACAATTCGAATCGATTCAAGAATCGATATTTTTTAGAAAGATCGCCCATCCCTATTATTGTGGTATAGTAGGTCAATTCCCCTTCCATTATAGAGGAGGCCTGAGTCCAACAGTGGGACATATATAGGCTGAGATGATAATGATAATACTGAATAAATACTCAGGAGCAGTAGATTCAAAGATGACGAATACTTCGAACAGTATAGACTATATATAACATAATCATATTGCAATTCATTGTTATTGTACAGCGCCATCTATCAAAGTTTAGACTAAATGTGCCCTTTTAATATGAGGACTGAACCTATGTTATGATTACAGAAATGCTTTGCGGGGTACAAGACAAACTACACCCAAATTCGAAACAATTTATGGCACCTATAACAGAGGCAGGGTAGATCGGTTATTTAACCACTACACCATAAGTTCAAGTCAACACGTAATTCTTTTTTTCTTTCACTTTGTGTTTTGTCTGTCTATAGCTGTCATTTGCGTTTAGTTATTACATGTCAGATGCGTTTTTGTTATGCCACGTTTCATAGTGACTTGTATTCTCTTTGACGTTTTATGTTTCGTCATACGGGAACGCGATCGAACGTAATAAAAGTATCCTATGTCCGTCTCCTGGATTTAAGCTACCTCCCCACCAATTTTCAGCTAAATCGGTGCAGCCGTTCTTAGTTATAAATAGTGTAACTAACACAACTTTCCTTTATATATATATATATATATATATATATATATATATATATTATTATTTTGCTACTCGCATTAATGTCAGTGTGACTGAAATTATTGTTAAAAGTGTCAAGTACGCGACGAATGGGTGTACGCTTGCCTGCATTGGTACGTGAGGTACGTATGGCGAAGAGTTGCCTCGTACGTCAGTTTCGAGTGTACGATCTGATCGGGACGTTATAGAAAATTTTTTTCACAATATCAGGACAGTCGTACTTGTTATGACAGACATTGTAAATATACATTGAAAATTGATTCATCATCATAATTTCAGCTCATATACGTCCCACTGTTTGGTTCGAGCCTCCTCTTTAGGAGGGAAATTGACCTAACTATACCATTCCGTGAGGTGACGGATTAAGAATACAATTCACCACTCCCTATCTTGCCCGTGGATGTCATAAAAGACGACTAAGGGATATAATATGCACATAAGATCTGTGCAAGAGAGGGAAAACTCGAAATAAAACCCTATGCCAATATGTCTTACCAACACGGTATAGTAGGTTAAATTCCCTCCCATTGTGGAGGAGACCCGAGCCCAACAGTGGGACGTATGTGGGCTGCGATGACGATGATACAATGCTGGTCAAACAGATTGGTAGAGTTTTATTTCGAGTCCCTTCTCTTGAATGGATATTACATGCGTTTTATTTATTTATTTTAAAGGAACTGACAGCTAAAAGAATTACATTTATGACTTAATTAGCAATATTAGCAACATTTATATCCCTAAGTCGTCTTTCACGATATCAACGGCCAAGATAGGAAGTGGTAACTTGTATTCTTACTCCGTCATCACACGGAAATGCGTAATTACCATTATTTATATACAAAACTCAAAATTTGTTTGTACCGTTTCTAATTGTTTCTAACGGAAATAATCCGTTATACAAATCATCCAACCAAAGTGCACCAAACAAGTTTCATTAGAAAGGCAGTAATGCGAAGATGGTTTTAGACAACTAAAACAATGCATTAGGCACAATCGGTCCAGTTATAAAATCAGTTTTCGACTAAAAGCCTATAAAAAGGTGTTCTAGAAATTTGAAATTAAAATTTATTTATTTTTAACCGACTTCAAAAAAGGAGGTTCTCAATTTGACATAATTTTTTTTTTCATGTAAGTTCAATGATTATTAGAAGACGCTTGGAACGATTTGGAAATTCTTTTTTGGTTCGATAGGGTTTTTTGTTGCTTGATAGGGTTTTCCAGGTGGTCCCATGATCATTAGGTCTAGATCTGCTGATGAGATCTATCACCAAAAGGCAAAACATAAAAAAATAAAAACATAACCTTATAAAAACAAGAACTAAAAAATAAAAAAAGAATACCTTTTGACATTGGTGCCTCCTGTAAACTACTACCTATCCTATTCGAACCTTAGGCACCTTGTACCTAAGGCACCGAGTTTATTCGGTATTATTTTTTGCTTTTTAGTTTCTCCGCGATTTTCGAAGACGGTTTTCCTTTTTTGCTAAAAAATAATTTATGAACGTTTTGCACACGTCGGTTATATGCGGCAATGAACTATTTCTATAGCGTTTATTAATGCTTAAAACTATATATACATATATTTCGCCTCACTACCTACATGAAAATTTACTTTAAGTTTTCACTTATATAGAACGGATACGTTCGCTACGGCTGCCTAACAAAAACAAAATTTTAGAACCTCTGAGCATTTGTATACTTGTCGGACCTTTGTTATCTCGTTGGTGAAAATTAATGAGAGAACAGACCTTATCATTATTAATTTAGCAAGAGTCGGATTGCTGCATATGTAAACGTAATATTTAATTATTAGCTGCTATAGCCACGACTCTGTAGAGGGAAGGTTTTTATTGCAATATTTCATGATCAAAATGATTCTATATGTTATAGTAGAATATAATTTATAATCATAATAAATTTTAGGAAGTACTTTTTCAAAATTCGTTAACAAATTAATAGACAGATAAATAGATTGTATACTATCTATACAATCTTTACAGATCAGCCGGTTATTCTTGGTAGTTTTGTCTATACAAAACTACCAAAAATAACCGGCTGATCTGTTAATTATATTAAGATTCACATTCTATGTATTTTTCTCAAATATCTTCTTGGTAGATTAAGTCTTTCTTCTAATATTTATTTATTTACGATATTTTATTTTAAAGATTATGAATAAATTGTTTATACATCGTCATCTCAATTCGCAAACTATACACGTCTCACTGCTGCTGTCAGTCAGTTAGTAGCGTTCAGTGGTTGCGATCAAGGTGGACGTACCTATCCAGATATTTTGGGGGGTGGGCTGCGGTCGGGGCGCTCCTCGCACCACTCCGTCCGGGGCGACAGAGAGGCGTAAGCACGCACACCCACAACCCACCCACGATGCACGTCGCCTTCGTCGTTGGGCCGACCACCGGAGCGGGGTGACTTGACGTCAGTGGTCGGCCCGACGAGACAGAGAATTTTTATAAGAATTTTATATATAAAAATCTTCTGTTCGTGTGTTTGTAATTAAACTCATTCTAAACGGCTGGACCAATTTTGATGATTTTTTGTATCTGTTTCGATGGATATAAGAATGGTTTAGATTAATAATTGGAACCGGTAGGTGGCACTGCGATCAATTTCAAGGAGAATTCCTTTTACTATTTTTTTTTAGATTTGTACAGAACAACGTCTGTTGGGTCAGCTAGTTTACACAAAAAAATTGCAATTACAGAATTTTTTTTACCAACCTTGGAAAAATATAATTTATTTTTTTCTTATTCCAACATCTACTCGTACTTTTAAAACGATAAAAATATGTTACATTGAGATATGTATAGAGAAAACAATACACCATTCTATGATTTTATAGTTTCCTGTAATAAGTCGTATCCAATTCGGCAATATAATGACGTATAGTAGCGGCAACATATGAGGCTTATTAATGTTAAATTAGGATATTACTTTAACAAACGCCTTGACCACTCACAAACAATTGACTTTGTGCAACAAACATTAACCACTTTTCGGTAGGCGATAGCATCTTTTCATAATAGACTCTACAAGGCTGAAACGTACTCATATATTAAAAAAATCTACAGAAATATATGCAATATTGTAAATTTTGCTGACTTAATATTATGGTGACGGAGTAAGAAAACAATTTACCATCGACACAAAATACGACAAGACAACTGCGGGATTATAGCAAATAACGTTTATGCAACTCGAAATAAAATCCCATACCGACCTAATCAGTCTAATCAGCGTGATATAGTAGGTCTATTTCCTTCTTATTATAGAAGAAGCTCAAACCCAAGGGTGGGTCGATTATAAGCTGTGATGATGATGATATCATGAACTTCCTGCATTGAGTTAGCTCATTTCAATAAATCTCCTTACGTGTTCCATAAAACCATTGCATTGTCAAATAATATTAATTGATGTCTTTCTTCTTTTTCAGATGGCGTATTTATGTCACATATTTCTTGGCATACTCATCTTGCAATTATACGTAAACGCTGCCCCCAACGATGTTGGCAAGCTAGAAGATATTGCTAAAGTAGAACAAGATGATAGTAAACTTGAAAATAGCCCAGAACAGATTGAAGACAAACTCAACACCGCCGAAACAACAAGACAGAAAAGATATTATAATCCATACGGATTTCCTCCCTTTAATCCGTTACTATATCCTAATCCCAACATAAGGGATTTTGGCTTGGAAGATCCTTTATCTCAAATTCATAGAAGAGTACAAGATATTGCAAATACCGTGAGACAACCTCCACCGCCTCCAATACCACAAGTACCATTTTTCTTTCCTATATTATTTGTGCCACCGTTCGACTGCCGCTGCGATCCAATAAATTCACAACCAACGGGGCCTGTTTTAAATAATAACAATACATCTCCAGATGTAACAAACCGTTTCCCTGAAATGGAAGATGAAAGACAAAACTGGGGTGCTGTGGTTAACAATACTGGAATAAGCGAAAACGATGACCAAGATTATAGCAGACCAATATCTTTCGACCCAATCAGACTTAACCGACCAAATGCTAGACCTCCGCCTCCCGTAGAACATGGAACACTTCAGGGAGATGCAGCTGACAAACAAACACCAGAGTCTGGACAAAATGTTCCACCGCCTCCTCGACCGTCCGATTCACCAAGTGATACTCCACCTACTGGAACTCAACGACCTTTAAATATACCTTCACCACAACCTGCGCCTTATCCTTCTAATACATTCGCTAGTGGAGCTCCAACAGCTTGCGATAGTGCTATCTTGTCATGCTGTCATCGGCCTATAGTAACATATGAGTGTTTCGCTTCACAAGGCTGTCCAAATTTTACTCCATATGGAAATCCTTGTGACTCCAATTTAATTTTTAGTATTATTGAAAAATTTCAGCTATATTATGGTAACAGAACTTGATGAGAAAAGAATCTCTAGATAATATAATCTCTAGGTAATATACACTAATTATTATATTTTCTGTAAATTCTCGTCAGAGATTCATGTAATGGAATTCAATGTTATGTTATGATGTATGTGCATTTTTTCTGTAGCCAAGTGAAAAAAAATATAATTTATTTATATCAAATACAATAGAGACTATACATATAGTAGAAGATTTTCTAAATTACGTTACGATGTAGAATATAATCCTATAATGGTATAGCATATAGGAATCCTATTGGATTATGTTCTATATCAATTTACATATTACAATATAATGTATAACTAACAATATCCTAACCTATAGTCTAATTAATATTGTGTAAATGCAAATGTGGATTTCATATCACGTTTCCACGATTTAAATTCTAAATCCATTGTCTTCAAATTATATATATACATTGTCCTCTGACTATGAGATACAGAAAGCATGTAACACCTTTCATCTAGAAAGAAATGTTGTTCCCAAAAGATGAAGAAATTGATTGACAAAATCTACATTTACTTCAAGTGAAGGCGCAGTATGTTCAGTGATCTATTTGCCGCGGAACTATTAATTAATCTGTAACTCTTATACGAATTAATTCAATCTGAATCTTGATAAATGGTCTATATAGACTTTGATTAATAATTCCAGTGTGATTTACCAATTATTAAGGTCATTTCATATAAAAAAGTGTAAATAAAGTTATCAAGATAAATCTTTCTGAAAAATTTATCCTTCGTGTTCTCCTACGTTTGTAGAAAAAACGACACTAATAATAAATAAAAAAGGTATATATCTTCGTTGAAAGTTTTATTATGAGACATTATTAGTTGACAGTGTACACGCGCGCTCTTTACCCTAACGCAAAAGAAGTGTAACTTCTATTACTTTATAACTAGTTCAATTCGGCGTCATTGGGCTAAACATTTCGAAACATTAAGTTATTGTTAATCGACATTAATTAATTTAAATGCAATATATTTATGTCAAAACATTCTGAAGTTTAAAATACCTAAAAAATTCAAATAAAAATAATAAAAAACACTTTTCTATCAATAATCAACTTAACAACTGGGATGAAAATTACGGGAACCCTTATCTAAAATGAAATTCTGCTCTGTGCGAGAGCGAATGTAAGTAATTAATGCAAATTCCTAACAAAATCAGTATTTAACTTTCATTAAATTCAATCTTAATTCAATGAAATCTTCAAAAATAATATTAATTTATTCAAAAATAATAATTTAGGCCTTATTAAAGACTTTTGTCTTAGTTAATATAATAAAAGTGTGGGGCGGCTGTATCGCCCCATAAGCTGACCGCCTGGCGGATCCACACCCGCCGGGATAACATTAATCGTTGGGTAGTCCAGCTGGAGAGGCCTCAGTTTACTGTTCGGGCTGTCGGGACCGAGGCGGTCGTCTCGCAGAAATCTCAACGGAGGCGGTGGAGCGGGTCCGAAAAAATTTGCACGGGTACGAATTATAAGCCTGATGCCGCTTTAGCTGACGTTGCGGCTGGTCGTACCAGGGATTAGTCTGCTAACCGCAGAGAAGGCGACGACCCGGCAACGCTGTTTTGTTTCTGAGGCGTTGAAGGAGTCAGTATCCGAAAGGGTAATCTTTGGCCAGAGGAATCGTTAAATGTGGAGTCAAGAAATCGTTATCAGTGACGATAGTGAGGACATTCCCTCCCCATACCGTATTGAGTCGGTTATGAGACCACACACCGCCCATCAGTCGCACCGGACATATATGACGGGGTGTGTCCAGACATAGCGTACCATTAGTAGGTAGGTTAGTATAATAAAAAAAATACATCACAAATTAATAAATATGATCGTCATATAAGAATTGAATATCAGGTTGACCGAGGTTCGCTCGGAGTATTTTTGTAGCATTTATTTAGATATATATTAATAAAAAATAAAAAATAAATAATGAAAATTTTATAAAAAATTACAAAAAGAGAATTATAATAACACCGAGATTCGATCTGACGCCGTTTGTCGCCGATGTCAAAAATAAAATGAAACCTGACTACTTCGCCACTGAGCTATCGTAACTCATGACATTGATGGCAAAATTTGAATTCATATTCTTTTAAAATTTAATGTCATTATATTGTCTGCCAAAAACACTGACAAAACAACATTTTCTATACATAAAACCTAGCTAGATCGATTTTTTGGGCCCGAAACCTCTAGTATGCCAAGTTTCAACAAAATCGTTGGACCCGTTTCCGAGATCCTGAAAATATATATATTTACATGAATTGCTCGTTTAAAGATATAATTATGTGAGTGCTTTCGTAATTTTAGTATTATAAAATAAATTACATTTAGATTAAAACGCAGATAGATGATTTAAGGATATCCATTTATTTTATATGAATCAAGCTTCTATTTAAAATACTTTCTATTTTTCTATTTGCTCGAGAATATTTAGTTATTTTACAAGAATTAATAAAAAAAATTAGTAATGGTTTACAGGATAGGTTCGGCGTTTTTATTTTAAGTATAAATAATTATAATCTTTTGAACATTAAGCGGCTCACTCAAAATTTAATAGGGATTAATAATTTAAAAAATACACATTTACATGATTACAATAATAGTTGTTAATATTTTATTACCCCTATATTTATGTGTATATTTTATAGAAGACATCAGATTTGCCAAGAATTAGTACAACATTTAATTTATATCCTTAATTATATTTGCAAGTCAAAACTCTGTGTTTTGACACACTAAACATGTAACATACAATATTGTAAATATTAGTATAAATACAAATGTATTGTTTCTTTTTTTCAGATATTAAAAATATTGTTTAAAAGAATTTACATTTGGTTGAAATAAATTTTTATCTAAAGTATTTTATAAAGCATTTTATATTTTCGATATAATGACCCATCTAAACATGCATTCTCCATGTTTTTCCGTTGACAGAGTAAGTATTCATCATGTCCATTGCCCGTGGGTGTTGTAAAAGACGACTAAGGGATATAATATTCAGATAATGTATATGCAAGAGAAGGAAAACAGTGTACGACTGACCAGCGCGGTATAGTCCTCCCGATGTTGATGAAACATGCAATGCTGTATAAAGAAAATATATCAACTTTTTAATAATATTATGTTTCATTACCACATCACCTTGATAATGACCACATATAATTGTAAATTTATTCTACAATCAAGACAATAAATTGATCTTCTCAATAGCATATATGTTCTTTGATTCTTATGGGTATGTCATATCTACCTGAATCATAATCATATACATCCCCCTGCTGGTCTCGAGCCTCTTCCACAATGGGCGGGCAATTGATCTACTTAATTGGCTTTCATTACACCCACAGTCAAAAAACGGGGTGATGAATTGTACTCTTACGGAATTATTACGCCACAAGGAATTTTGTCTAATGCTGATTGATATTTAATCCATAGTTATTTTTGCATCAATTAAATCTCTCTCATTTGCAAAATGGTAATTATTACATTACTATAGGGGCCAACAAAAAGGCATTGATGGACGAACGTGTAAATGTGGACCGAGGCGGAGCCTTTAGCACTTTTAATTTGAAAATATATACAATTTACATTTATGAGTTTTCTATTATAGCTTTTGAGACTCTTAAATTTCTGGTGGCGTTAAAGTAAGTTCATTACACTCACTATCTTCACTTGAACTCATTTTAAGTTACATACAATTACTTTTCAAAATCAATGACGAACAACATGTTTCACGCGCCAAAGGCTTCATTTGTTATTTTTTTCATTATCTAACAGGTTTCTTTTTCAAGCCAGTTCGAAATTGAAATAAAGCTCTGATAACTTGCCTCCTTGCTTGTCATGTTTTGGAATAACAAATCATTCCATTTTAATACACCATAGATATGAATTTACATATTTATTTATTTGGCCGCTAAAACACGACAGATATGGATTTTCATACATTTTTTGTTGGCCGCTGCTCGCGCAGTACCTACAGCAACTTCGATTTATGTCGAAGAAGGTTGTCAAAATAATGCTCAAATTTCCAAGTGTGTTTGAGAAATTATATTTTGCATAAAAAACCCTATGTTTAAAAAAAGTATATAAATACAACGTTTCCAGGTAATATACCTAATAAATCCTCTACTAACACCGTGTTCACCGTCCTCTCTCTCGCCCGTAGGTGTCGTAAAAGACGACCAAGAGATTAAATATGCATATAACATCTATGCAAGAGAAGGAAATCTTGAAATGAAACCTCTACCAACACGTTTGACCAGCGGGGTACAGTATGTCATTTTCCCTCCTATTGTGGAGGAGCCCAATGTGATGGTAACACTGACGCGCTTGCATCAAGATATAATATATCTATATATATAAGATATAATATATCGGCTCGTCGGCACGGCGTCCGCCCTATCGTGGCTTATGCCGAACGTGGGCGGACCGAGCGCTGCGTGCCGACGGCTGTACGCGGGGGTCATCCGGTCGATGGCCCTGTACGGCGCACCGGTGTGGGCGGGGTCCATGACCGCCCGACTTAGGGCCCTTCTGTGGCGACCACAGAGGGTCATGGCGGTCAGGGCCATCCGCGGATACCGCACGGTGGCGACGGAGGCAGCGTGCCTGTTGGCCGGGACTCCCCCGTGGGACCTGGAGGCGGAGATGCTCGCCGGACTATATCGGCGGGTGACGGGGGTGCGAGCGGAGGGCGGTGTGGTCTCGTTAAGGGATCTCACCGCCTGGCGCGTCGACGCCCGCCGAGACGTCATCGCCCGTTGGGCAGTCCGGCTGGAGAGGCCTCGGTTCGGGGTGCGAACCGTGGAGGCCTTCCGGCCGGTGCTGATGCAGTGGTTAGAGAGGCGGCACGGGTTGCTCTCCTTCCGACTGGTGCAGGTTTTGACGGGGCATGGGTGCTTCGCCAAATACCTGCACAAGGTCGTTAGGAGGGAGAGTACACCGTCCTGCCACCACTGCGATTGCGACGAGGACACGGCGCGCCATACGCTCGAGGCCTGCGGGGCTTGGGCAGTGCAGCGCTGTGAACTCGTCGCAATCATCGGTACGGACCTGACGCTGCCGGCTATCGCTAGGGCGATGGTCGACAGCGTCAGGAATTGGGACGCGGTCGCAGCCTTCTGCGAGACAGTGATCTCGCGGAAGGAGGTGGCGGATCGCCTGCGTGAGGAGCGCAGCCTCGATGAGGAGGTCCGCCGCCGGCGACTGGGGCGGCGCAGGCGCAACTATCTGCGCCTCATGCCGCCTTAGCCGAGGCCGCGGGTGACGTGACCGGGGATCAGTCCGTCACCCGCCGAGAGGCCGACCGCGTGAGGAAAGACCGACGTCCCCCCCGAGGGGGGGACGTCGGTCTTTGGGAGGGTACCCCAATAGGGGGTATTCCGTCGGGCCGACCACTGACGACAAGTTAACGCTGCTCCAGTGGTCGGCCCAACGACGAAGGCGACGTGGGCTTCGGGTGGGTCGCGGGAGTTGCGTGCTTAAGCCCCTCTGTCGCCCCGGACGGAGTGGTGCGGAGGCGCGCCGACCGCGGCCCACCCACAAAAAAAAAAAAAAAAAAAGATATAATATATATACACTCATTTGCAAAAAAAACGGGCACCTAAGCAATGAACCATTTCAAATGTTAATATTTCTTTGTTTGATAATTATAGGTAGTTTTATCCACACAATTTGCTAAATTAATAAGAAAATAATCGTTTTCATCAGTATTTCATAAAATTTAGATACAATTTATGGGAAATAATGCTAAACCTCGCTAGTAGTGTATATTCGCTAGTAGTGCATATGCTCATGATGTAAAAATAAAAAAGTTTTTTTTGTTTGTTTTTCTTTAATAAAGTAAAAGCAGATAAATGTTTAGTATCGAGTGTGACCCCCTCTAGCTAAAATCACAGCTTGAATTCGTCTGGGCATGCTAGCGAGTATATCCCGGATACTTGCTTGCGGAATACGTTCCCACTCCGCAGTAATCACATTCTTCAGCTCTCTGATGGTCTGCGGAGCCGGGTGTACTGATCTCACACGCCGTTTCAGAACGTCCCAGACATGCTCTATGGGATTGAGGTCGGGACTTCGAGCTGGCCAATCCAAACGACGAATGCCGACCTCTTGCACATACGCATTAACATCGCGGGATCGGTGGGCGCGAGCATTGTCGTCCATAAAAATCGAGTCTTCACCTAGAGCGGCCAATGCGGGTTGTGCATGAGAAATTAGAACTTCCGTTATGTATCGATGCCCAGTCAGTGAGCCGTTTTCAATGAAGACTAACTCTGTACGATCCATTGAATTTATTCCTGCCCAAAACATAACAGAGCCCCCACCATAAGGTGTGATTTCTTCGAAACATGCCTCTGCAAAGCGTTCTCCTTGTCTTCTTAGCACTCGCCGACGTCGATCTTCACTGAACAGAGATATCCTGGCTTCATCAGAGAACAAAACCCTATTCCAATCGTCTTGAGTCCATGATTCACAATTTCTAGCGAACCTAAGCCTGTGAACTCTGTGCTCACGGAGTAATTTGGGGCCGCGGGCCGGGCGGTGACTGCGTATATTGGCAGCGAGAAGCCTCCTCCTGACCGTCCATAGACTAATATGCACATTTCTTACTTCTTGGAGGTTGTTCTTAAGATCCACATACGAAGATTTGCGATTTCTCAATGCGCGACTCACAAGAAAACGATCATCCCGTGGTTGGGTACATGGTTTTCTTCCAGAACCAGGCCTTCTCTCGACGGAACCAGTCTCCTGATATCGCTGCCAGGTCCTTTGGACTGTCGAGCGACTAACATTTAGCCTCCTAGCCACGAAACATTGGCTGCAACCCTCTTCAAGCAGCGCGATAATTTTGGTAGCTTTTACCACTTTATCTACCATTTTTGATACAGCCAAACAGCATTAAATAAAGCTTTGACAGTCAAGGATATGAAATTAATCGATAAAAATTGAATAAAAGTTATGAAAGTCGATGTTAACTTCTGGAACTTCGCGCCAAAAATGTAGGATAAAAAGGGGTTTTCTGTAAAAATGAACATCAAATGAAAAATTGAATTTAGAACGTACTTTTTTAAATACCACAGCATTTTTAAAACCGGCCAGTAACGTGTACAAACGATTGAAACCTTTTTGGTATTGTATCTTTTTAAATATGAATGAAAATCAAAACCGCCCGTTTTTTTTGCAAATGAGTTTATATACCTAGTTATATTGCATCAAAAAAAGGAAACGACAAGGTATTGCCTATTCACTCAAACGTAATTGACTGCTGTCAAGAATTATATATGGAAACTTTAAGGTATTATTGTCCAAATCATTATAATTTATCGTACAGCGTACACCAGTTAACATACTAACTACACCTAGCCTTCAAGTCTGTATAGATGGTAATCGTGCAACCTTATTAAGACTAAATAAATATTCATACGAGAACATAGCCATAAGCAGATTCAAATATTGTCATATGGTCTAAGATCCGAAGCAAGACCGCCTTATAACCACCTGCTTATCAAACAAATGAAAATAATATTTTATTAAATATAATTTCTGTTTCAGCCGGCAACGCTACTGCGATATTCAGAAACATACAGAGCAATCCTATTGAGACTTATTCAGAAAATATTTTATGTAAAATAAAATTATAATATCATTCAATGATTATAGAACATATTTTTCCTTATTCAGACATGTCTAGAGGCATATTTTAATGTATTAAATATGAATTTATCCGGTAAAGAGATAGGGGAACTCGGGAAAAGGTTGCTCTTCCTTGGGATCCTCTACTAATAGGACAAAATTTATTATGCTATATCAATTACATAATTCTACTAAAAAAATCTACAAATTATAATCTATTTCTATTCCTTCGTTTCAGCTCTTATATGCCCCGCCCCACTGTTGGGCTCGAACCTCCTCCACAATAGAAGAGAAATTGACCTTACTATACCATGCTGGTCAGATAGGTTGGTATAGGGTTTTATTTCAAGTTTTCTTTCTCTTGCATAGTTGTTATATGCCTATTATATCCCTTAGTCGTCTTTCACGACATCCACGGGCAAGATAGGGAGTGATGAATTGTATTCTTACTCCGTCACTACACGGAATTTCTATTTCTATACCGCCGTCTAATGTCAAGAATTAGTTTCGTTATTCAATTGATCGCCATAGATACCTCTATATGGAGTATACTACTCATACTCACATAAATACTGTCTTATTCCCCATATCTTAAGCATATAGAGACTAATGACCTGGAAGCCCGATACACGTGGAGATTCTACTTTAGGAATTAGGAATCAGCTTTCTCATTCATATCTATATCATTGTTAACTATTCCCTATTTTGCAAGGGCAATTGGCTATGAACAACTTAACGTTTAAATCTGCAGATAATATCTGTCGATTTACAAACTTACATTGCGCAGTTGGTTACGAAGTTTCTCTTGTAATTATATACATCTGCATTAGCTCATCCTTTGAAACTTTGAAATCGTTTCGTTCGTAGAAAATAATATCTAATTTTCTCATAATTATTTACAATGATATATAATTATATACCCTATTGTTAAGGTTTCTATGGTTCCACTTTTTGATGAAAGGAATTCAATTTACCTATAGTCATCATCATAGATATCTCAGCTCAACTCACATACGTCCCACTGTAGAGCTTGAACCTCCTCCACAATAGAACTACCACTGTAAAACACTGGTCACTCAGTAAGCCGTAAAAGGTATTTAAATTTTTCCTTCTCTTGTATAGATGTTGTATGTTCATTATATCCCTTAGCCGTCTTTTACGTTACCTAGAGATAAGAAATGGAATGTTGAATTGTTTCCTTATTCCGTCACCACACGAATTTAACACAAAAAAAAATATATAGGTCTTTATTTTTTAAATCCATTCCTTGACTAATAGATTATCAAAATTCAATCAATATGATTAGTTTTTGAGAACTACAAACTTTAAGTATTTTATTCACATAGGAATATCGATATTAGCCCTAAATTCCATTACATGAAATCCAAGAGATACAGACCTCACTACAAAGGCTATTACCACGTAATCGCCATGTTTGAGGTTTGCAGCATGCCTTATGGTTCATGAACGGCAGTATCACTTACATACTTGCGCTGATGGACCTTTCTTAGGCCGCTGCCTATCGTGAAGAAAGTATAGGGGCTGTGTATTCACCACAACGCAAAACACCCTCACCGAACGAAGTGCAGTGACTAATTGCTACTACTCCGTCGATTTTCTGCGAGATTATACCCCGGACAGTGTACCTACTCTGGAAATCCATTCTAATTTCTAATCCGATTCAATTCCAATCTCACTAAACTTATATTTGGTACTCCTGAACAAAATCGAGATTGAATTCTTCGTGTTTGGCGTTGTTATTTTCACCAAATGTGTCGTATTTTCTTATTTTAAATTAATAACGTTATCGATCTCGATCAATACAAAGACGCTTTCTTGCAATTGTGCAACATTAACGATTTTAAACTACGTCAAAATCACGTCGGGAGTAGCAAATATTTGACTTAATCGACGAGAGTCGAATTCATTTAGTTCAAAAATATTCCACCGAATTTGATTCCAATCGTGCGCTAGTGTTGCTTTCAAGAGTACCAAATTTGCTCAAATTCGAGCTGCCATTGGATTTAGGATTGGAATCGAGATTCAAGAGTAGGCACACAGATCGGCCTTTTCTTTTTTTTTTTTTTTTTCGCTGTGGAAATGCAATTTACGCACTATCCCCCGCCGGTGTCAGACGAGGGGGAGTGTGGGAATCACTGGCTATGCTTCCGGAATACCCACTAAAACCACAGCGGTCCCTTCCGCGCTTTCACGGGGTGCCGGAAAGGTCGTCTTATGACATTCGATCCCCGACACCCCTACGCAAGGCTGTCTGGCCACGTCCTGACGTCAATCAAAGCGGAGGGAGGAGATGCGCATATCGGCGCCTCCTCCTCCCTAGTCGCCGCCGGCGGAGCGAGTCAGTGGACGCAAGTGCTTCGCGTTCCAGCTCCGCGGCCTCCTTCCTTGTGATGACCTCCTCGCAGAAAGAGGCCGTCGACATCCAGCACCTGTCGCTGTCCAGCATCTCTGAGATGCTGGTCGATAGCGACAGGTCCATTCCTATGACCGCCGACAGGTCGTGGCGCTGAGGCCCCCAGGCGGGACATACTTCCAGTGTGTGGCCCGCATCGTCATTTGGCGCGCCACACTCATGGCATCCAGGGGCCTCTTCTCGTCCAATTCTGTGCAGGTACTTACCGAAGACCCCGTGTCTGGTAAGTACCTGCGTCATCCTGAAGGTCAGGTTGCCGTGCCTTCGGTTCATCCAGCGGTGAAGGTGGGGTGCAATCGCCTCGACAGTCCCCCGCCCTGCTACGGGGGACTCCAATTCCTCTCTCCACCGCCGAATTACTGTCCTTTGGGCAGTTTCTCTTGCCCTTCTCATTCCCCTCGTGGCGTTAGGTTCGCCACTGGCGCGCGCCACTGCGCGTAATCGGTAGACTTCCGCAAACACCCTAGCCTGAAGTGGCCAGGGTGGATCGCCCGCCAACAGTGTGGCTGCGGTCCAAGACATCGTACGATATGCTCTTATAGTTCTCACCGCCATGGCTTTTTGCGCCTTTCGCAGAAAAGCCTTATTGGCGGCGGTGAGAGAGTCCGCCCAGATGGACACAGATCGGCCTGCGGCTGTAGACCGAAGACTGTAGACAATGTGATTCTACCACTAATTAAAAATATAATACAATTATTTATTATATAGATTTGTACATAACAGTGCTTATTAGATCAGGTAGTTATACTATAAGATAAGACATCCATATTTAACGAGCTAAACAATAATCTACGCCTACGTTGCGAACATCTAAATGGTCATACGTTTTTATATAAGTACAATCATGCCTCTTGGAAAGGTGAATGTACATATAATCACTCGAGTTATTACATTCGCACTATTCAAGCGTCCTGTATAATGGATTCAATTCCCATACGAAGCAAATATTTTTGCCAGATTTCGTGTGGTGACGGAGTAAGAATACTATTCACATTCTCCTCTCTTGTCTGTGGTTGTCGTAAGAGACGACTAAGGGATTAAATATGTACATAACATATAGATGCAAGAGAAGGAAAACTCGAAATAAAACCAACACGTCTGACCATCGTGGTTTAGTATGTCAATTTCCCTCCTATTGTGGAGGAAGCTTGAGTCCAATAATTGGACCTACACGAGTTAAAATAATGATTACCGCATTCAGCTTTCCGCCGTTCACTGACGGATAGCCCTTTATCACAAACATGGGGATAGTGTCGCCACGCTCTGCAGGCGAGTTTATAACCTCAATGAGGTACATATGTTACATATAAGACCCTTGGCCAATTGTTACGACTTCCAAGAGCAAGTAAGGGGTGACGACGATTGTATTTTTTTCCCTTTGTCACATGGTTATAATTTATTGTAAGTGTTTTAGCTATTCAATTTTATTGCTTAAGTATTCGTAGCATAAAGACTAATTAATACCTTTTTTAACCCACGACCTTTAAAGTCAAAGTCAGGCAATATAAGTACTACATAACATTGATGTTGATGCGTAACGTGACCATATTTTTTTACATCAAAACATATCGCTTGTATAACGTGAGTATTATTTTTTGTATCAAAACGAGATACTCGCGGCAATAGGTACACATATAAGCTTAAGATCTAAAAAAAGCTAAAGAAGGATATGTGAAAAATGTATGAAACATGTCCATAACGCTTGTAGGCATTGGTAATAATATAAACTTGAAAGCTAATAATAAATAATCAGTAAAATTGAAAATTTTGAATAACCCCCGAAACAAACTAAAATAATAAAAAAGTGTTACGTTCTTTTCAACAGGAATTATCAATTAATAGTCATTTTACGATTATACGTCTCGCATGAAACACTTAATCGAAAAATCATTCGCCATTACATAATTTTGGAGCTGACACTCTTATACTGGACCGATATTAACAAAACATAGCTAAGATCCACCACCAAGAAACTGGCTTTCAAATGAAGAAAAACCGCATTGAAATCGGTCCATCCGTTTGAGCGCTACGATGCCACAGACAGACACATATACAGACAGACAGACACGACGTCAAACTTGTAACACCCCTCTTTTTCCGTCAGGGGTTTAAAAAATAAAATGAAATCTGTTATAAGGACTGCTGACAGAAGGAAAAACTTAAAACTATGAACAAGTAGTTATTTTAGGATATTCAAATCAAATATGTGATCTTAAATTAAAATTTGTATTTTTTTATATTTATCTAGTATCAACATCTATTGGTATAGATAAACTAACTATGACATAGCTACATATATAGTTTTATCGTTAAGCGTTATAGCGTTAAATGATCATGTCTATGACAATTTATATCAGTTTCGTCCCCATCCAAATCTGAATAGATAAGTTGTACAGACAAGTTTCACTTTAAAAATTATAACGTACTTAATGATTTCTGATGTTTACGCGAGCATTACACATTTTAAATAAAACTACACTGACGGACTCATAAACTGCATCAAAGTAAAAAACGACTTTGAAATAAATATTTTAACCAAGTATGCAAACTTTCTACACAGATTTAAATTGAAACGTCTAGATTGGTTCGTTAACTTTAAAACAGCGTAGGGTCATATCCTTATAGTAGGGTATATCCTTATGTTTAAGTTTGTGTACTAGAAAGGACCTTAAAACTTTTTTGAAGAAAAAACAGAAATTTAATGAAAATTGGTTTAATTAAAAAATTGCTTTTAACAATAGACACAAACTTTATGCAAGGGTTTTTTTATGTTTTAATAAGGTGTATTACCTCCACATGCCCTTATTACGGATTCTAATCGGTTCCGCATAGATTTGATTAGGGTTATTAAAAGATCTTGCGGAATATTGTCCCATTCTTTGGAAAGTGCTGTTCTTAGTTGTGCCACTGTCACAGGATTTCTCGCATATACAGCTCTTTTTAAATTGTCCCAAAGATGCTCAATGGGATTAAGATCCGGGCTGCGTGCTGGCCAATTCATTGTACGTATCCCAACCTCTTCGCAATATTGTCGAACTTGTGCAGCAGCGTGCGACCGGGCATTATCCTGCATTAAAGTAAAATTTTCGCCTATAAATCCCATGTAAGGCACCACGTGATCTTCTAAGATCTCTGTTATGTAGCGATGTGCAGTCAAACCCCCTCTACTACCGTTTTGACGGACCGTGTCTATGAACACAAGTTCTGTTCGCCCGTTCATCGATATGCCACCCCAGACCATGCACGAACCGCCTCCAAAAGGAACACGCTCCTCAATGCAACTTTAAGCATATCGCTCCCCACGTCGACGATAGACTCTTCTGCGACCATCTGCACCATATAAACATATCCTACACTCGTCTGTGAACAATACGGAGGCCCATTGCTCATCTGTCCAATTTAGGTGATCACGCGCAAATCTTAAGCGAGCTTGTCTGTGAGCTACAGACAACTTTTGACCATTTGCTGGTCTAAAAGGGGTGATATCCGCTTTCTTAAACCTTCTTCTTATTGTTCGTGCACTAACATTTACTCCACGCACTTCATTAAGCTCTTTTTGATGTTAACTGACGTGAGGAAACGATTTCGCAGGGAAGTTGTAACAATAAATCGGTCATCACGACCGGTGGTTGCTCGAGTTCTGCCTGTACCACATCTCCTTTTATAAGAACCTGTCTCCACAAACCTTCTGTATATTCTAGAAACCGTAGACTGGTTTAAATTTAAATTTCTACCAATCGTTCGTTGATCCAAGCCCTCCCGCACCAATGCTACAATTTGAGCAGCTTGTTCGGACGAAGTATCCATATTATGGTTCAGAAACTCTCGATGAGTTAAAAAGCTAACCCAACAATTCTGCTGATAACAATAATTCAATTGACAAAAGAATAAAAATCAATAAGAGTCATTTTTAAAACTTTGCTATAAATAACACGCAAATCTGATAATACGAGTAAATTTTCTTTTCCCGGCTATATTCATTTGTTTTACTGCAGTTCTATTTTTAAATATTGCTTTTTTTTAAGATTAAGGGCCAGTCTCTCCATATTTATATAATTTAATCTATAAAGTTTGCATACTTATTAAAAAAACCATTTCAAAGTAATTCTGAAGTTTGATGCAGTTTATGAGTCCGTCAGTATACTTTACAGAGTTCCTTGCCGGATCTTCTCAGTAGCGGTCGCGTTCCGATCCGCTGGTAGTTTATTTTTTTGGATAATTTAATTTAATTTTATAAACGTCAATGTCAACGACAATATGTAAGTGCCCTCTCGGGGTTTATGTATAATAAAGGATTTGAATTCAAAAATGTGTGTCTAAGAGTCCATGCCTTAAATGTTACATATTATGTAAGCATATACAGACAGGGTATATGTAGGCATGTAAAGCTTCGACAGTATAAATACGTATGAATTGCGAAAACGCTTCAATAGTAACGTAGGTACAAAGGCGCCTTGTCGACGGTCATCCCCTATCAGCTGATTTAAATGGGACGCGGTCGCAGCCTTCTGCGAGACAGTGATCTCGCAGAAGGAGGCGGCGGATCGTCTGCGCGTGGAGCGCAGCCTCGATGAGGAGATCCGCCGCCGGCGACTGGGGCGGCGCAGGCGCAACTATCTGCGCCTCATGCCGCCCTAGCCGAGGCCGCGGGTGACGTGACCGGGGATTAGTCCGTCACCCGCCGAGAGGCCGACCGCGTGAGGAAAGACTGACGTCCTCCTCGAGGGGGGGACGTCGGTCGATGGGAGGGTACCCCGCGTAGGGGGTATTCCGTCGGGCCGACCACTGACGGCAAGTAAACCTGCTCCGGTGGTCGGCCCAATGACGAAGGCGAGGTGGTTTTCGGGTGGGTTGCGGGAGTTGCGTGCTTAAGCCCCTCTGTCGCCCCGGACGGAGTGGTGCGGAGGCGCGCCGACCGCGACCCACCCAAAAAAAAAAAAAAAAAAAAAATCAGCTGATTTAAAGCGAAGATTGTCTTGCTTAAGCGAACATAATCATTGATTTATTTAATTTCTAATAAACATTTAACAAAATACGAATATGTTGCAGATTAAATATCACTGACTTTATTCATTTCAATCTCAGATTTACACGAAAAATCGATAACAAAATTAAAAAGTTTACACGCCTCTAATTTATTAACGAATCTTTTTACTATATCCTATTTTTCCTTCAAATTTTTTTCATGGGTTCCTATCACTATTGTCTAACTGCCGTTTGACCAGTTGCCCCCCCACAACCTGATACACTCTGTATAGAATACTATAGTATAGTGTACTATAGTATTCTATACAGATACCATAGCATAATATACTATATATATACTATAGTATCTTAAAGCTGAGAGAATATCAAGTTTTAAATTATCGCAATCAATTGTATCGCCATTTATACTGCATTCGTTTACTTTTTTCAATCTAATGAAAACCTATTAACAATAGCATTTCCCCGTTGTACACACTTATATGAGTATATCCTGTTTACATAGAATCATGAAACTTACAATGACGTAAAGTCTTACAGGACAACTTAACGTAAAATACCAAAAACCATAGATATATAATTACATCGCCACAAAAAAAACTGAAAAGAAATAAAATAATAACAATTGAAAAAACGTTGTGTGAGAAACAGAGATATAACGCATAACATTTTTCCGCTCCATGTATTTGTTTAATGCAATCTCGTCAAAGTGACATTTCTCAACTTGATAGGTTATGATGATAGGAAATGCGCAGAATAGATGATCTAATTTCTGTGTGCTTGCATTGATGTTATCTGCATATAGTTTCGCAGCCCACATACGTCCTAGTGTTGGGCTCGGGCCTCCTCTACAATGGGAGGGAATTTGAATTACTATACCATGCTGATTAGACATATGGGTATAGGGTAACATTTCGAGTTTTCCTTCTCTTGCACAGATGTTATGTGCATATTATATCCCATAGTCGTATTTTACGACACTCGCGGCCGAGAGAGGAAATAACTAAAATATGCAAAGCTCCCGTGCCTCATGATGATTTCTCAAAATAGTCTGTAGGCTTGAAATCTAAAAACCACAAAAAAAATACGAAGAATCCCCGTTTCTCAAGTACATATCTGATAACAAATCATATTGTTGAAATACCTCTACCACGATAAATTGTGACTAATACTGTTCTTTGAACTAATTGGCTTAAGTCTTTTAAGTGAATCTTTCTATTACATTGTTAATAAGCAAACAATGATAGTATTTCAATATATTAAGAAGTCTTTAATTTCTTTCAGCAAAAATGTTTTGCCAGTAAATCAGACGAATTTCTCCGTGTGTTTACAGAGTAAGAATACAAATCACAACCTCCTCTCTCGGCCGCGAGTGTCGTAAAATACGACTATGAGATATAATATGCACATAACATCTGTACAAGAGAAGGAAAACTCGAAATGTTACCCTATACCCATATGTCTAATCAGCATGGTATAGTAATTCAAATTCCCTCCCATTGTAGAGGAGGCCCGAGCCCAACACTAGGACGTATGTGGGCTGCGAAACTATATGCAGATAACATCAATGCAAGCACATAGAAATTAGATCATCTATTCTGCGCATTTCCTATCATCATAACCTATCAAGTTGAGAAATGTCACTTTGACGAGATTGCATTAAACAAATACATGGAGCTGAAAAATGAGCCTCCTCCATATTGGGAGGAAAATTGTCCTTGCTATACCATGCCTGTCAGACAAGGTTGGTATAGTAACTTAATATGGTAGGCTATATTTCGAGCTTTTCCTTCTCTTGCATAAGTGCTATATGCGTATAATAACCCTCAGTCGTTTTTTATGACATTCATGAGCAAGATAGGAAGTGGTAAATTATATTCTTCTTCTGTCACTATACTAACAGGATGACTTGGCAGACATACAATAAAGGGACACAAAACCCACACTTGAAAACAATAACTTATTGATCATACAAAGAATTGTCCTGGGCAGAAATCAAACCCATTACAGTCGGCATAGCAGTTCGCTATTTAGGCAACTACGCTATCTCTGCTGCACTTACTTATACCATCTACCCATTAAGGAAGGAAGTTTATTAATACCATCTATTACCCCAATGATTTCCACTGTTTTTTTTTTTTTGTGGGTGGGTCGCGCTCGGCGCGCCTCCGCACCACTCCGTCCGGGGCGACAGAGGGGCTTAAGCACGCAACTTCCGCGACCCACCCGAAAACCACGACGCCTTCGTCGTTGGGCCGACCACTGGAGCAGCCTTAACTTGTCGTCAGTGGTCGGCCCGACGGAATACCCCTAATTGGGGTACCCTCCCATCGGTTTCCTCACGCAGTCGGCCTCTCGGCGGGTGACGGACTAATCCCCGGTCACGTCACCCGCGGCCTCGGCTAGGGCGGCATGAGGCGCAAATAGTTGCGCCTACGCCGCCCCAGTCGCCGGCGGCGGATCTCCTCATCGAGGCTGCGCTCCTCGAGCAGGCGATCCGCCGCCTCCTTCCGCGAGATCACTGTCTCGCAGAAGGCTGCGACCGCGTCCCAATTCCCGACGCTGTCGACCATCGCCCTAGCGATAGCCGGCAGCGTCAGGTCCGTACCGATGATTGCGACGAGTTCACAGCGCTGCACTGCCCAAGCCCCACAGGCCTCGAGCGTATGGCGCGCCGTGTCCTCGTCGCAATCGCAATGGTGGCAGGACGGTGTACTCTCCCTCCTAACGACATTGTGCAGGTATTTGGCGAAGCACCCATGCCCCGTCAAAACCTGCACCAGTCGGAAGGAGAGCACCCCGTGCCGCCTTTCCAACCACTGCATCAGCACCGGCCGGAAGGCCTCCACGGTTCGCACCCCAAACCGAGACCTCTCCAGCCGGACTGCCCAACGGGCAATGACGTCTCGGCGGGCGTCGACGCGCCAGGCAGTGAGATCCCTTAACGAGACCACACCGCCCTCCGCTCGCACCCCCGTCACCCGCCAATATAGTCCGGCGAGCATCTCCGCCTCCAGGTCCCACGGGGGAGTCCCGGCCAATAGGCACGCTGCCTCCGTCGCCACCGTGCGGTATCCGCAGATGGCCCTGACCGCCATGACCCTCTGTGGTCGCCACAGAAGGGCCCTAAGTCGGACGGTCATGGACCCCGCCCACACCGGTGCGCCGTACAGGGCCATCGACCGGATGACCCCCGCGTACAGCTGTCGGCACGCAGCGCTCGGTCCGCCCACGTTCGGCATAAGCCACGATATGGCGGACGCCGCGCCGACGAGCCGTGGAGCGAGCCTGCGGAAATGCTCCCGGAACCACCATCGCCCGTCGAGCACCAGGCCCAAGTACCTCATATGGGCCCGGATGCTGATGTCGACCGAGTGGACGGTGATCGAGACGCCGATGGGAGGGCTCATATGGCGCCCATGAAACAAGAGGGCCTCCGTCTTGTCCAGGGCGACCCTCAACCCCAGCGCCTCGATCCGCCTGACGACCTCCTCGGTACCCGAGGTCGCCAGGCTTACCGCCTCTTCTAGCGTCCCACCGCGGGCTGTGACGAGCGTGTCGTCGGCGTAACAAATCACGCCCAGCCCGGGTGTGAGGCTCCCCCTCAACGCCCAGTCGTAGCCGATGTTCCACAGGGTGGGTCCGAGGACCGACCCCTGTGGGACACCGCACGTCATGGGCGTTCGCACAACGACCCCTGCTCGGTCGGTGCAGAGGACGCTCCGCCCCTCCAAATAGTCTGCCACTAGCCGCCTCAGGTAAACTGGCACCCCGTGATACCTGAGCGCCTCCCTGATGCAGCTGAATGGCAGACTATTGAATGCGTTGGCGATGTCTAGGGACACCACCAACAGCACTCCCCCGCCGGTGACGGCCTCAGTCGCCACGGCCCTCAGGCGCAACAGAGCCGCGATCGTCGAACGACCCCTCCTAAACCCAAACTGGGCGTCCGACAGATCGGGCCCCGTGCCGACGAGGTGCCGCTCGATGCGGGCAGCTACCACCCTCTCCAGTAGCTTGCCCGTGTCGTCGAGCAGCACGATAGGACTGTAAGCCGAAGGCGACTCCGGAGACCGTCCCGGCTTCGGCAGGAGCACCAGCCTTCCCTCCTTCATGATTTCCACTGTTGAACATAGACTTCCCCATTAAAGAAGAAAATGCCATAACTTCTCCAGAAAATGCTGACCTCATTACCCTAGTGATGCATCAGTCACTTCTTAAGACTCTCGTGGGAATTAAAGGGTAAAATTCACTGTATTTTCAATCCATCACCATACGGGAAATTTATCAACACTAAGCTTTTTATTCACAGAACTCTTAAAAAAGCATAACATCC
Source organism: Lymantria dispar (assembly GCA_032191425.1). Lineage (NCBI taxonomy): Eukaryota > Metazoa > Arthropoda > Insecta > Lepidoptera > Erebidae > Lymantria > Lymantria dispar. The sequence continues at coordinate 11,569,034 of CM063448.1, forward strand.
CATTACTGGCCTCGAGTCTCTACATTTTGAGAGAAAAACTGTTACTATAGCGTTTTATTTTGAGGTTTCCTTCCCTTGCATCAATGTTATCTGCATATTATGTCCCGTAGTCGTCATTACCGACACCCATAGGCAAGAGAGGGGTTGCTGAATTGTATTCTTACGCCGTCACCACATGGAGTAATGTGAGCCATATTAGTCCGCCCATGACCATGAATGCTGTAAATTGTTCGTACCCGGCAATCATAAATCAAACACAAATGCGATAAAATCCGTAAAGTCGTTTTATTTACAACTAGCAACCCGCTCTCGATTCACTTCGGTTTCACACGTCTTACCCGCATAGTTCCCGTTCCCGTGGGAATACCGGGATAAAACATAACCTATGTTACTCCCTGTTATTATAGCTTGCCATTGGTGAAAGAATTTTTCAAATCGGTTCGGTGGTTTAAGCGTGAAAGCGTAACAAACAAACTTCAGACAAAACAACATCAGAAATCATTATGAGCCATACTTATTAAAAACTAGCAACCCGCCCTCGCTACGCTTCGGTTTCAGTCTTACTCAGCCTTACCCGCGTAGTTTCTGTTCCTGTGGGAATACCGGGATAAAATATAGCCTATGTTACTCCCTGATATTATAGGTTTTCATTGGTGAAAGAATTTTGGAAATCGGTTCTATGGTTTAATCGTGAAAGCGTAACAAATAAACAAACAAACTTACTTTCGCATTTATAATATTAGTAAGGATGATAATTATAAAATACAAAAATGCAATGCAATTTGTAATTTTATTTATACTTATCCTTAAAAAGGAGAGATTCAATATTATTGAGATGTGAAGGCATAAAGAAAATCTTGAATTTTATATAATGAATAAGTTGGTTTTTCCCGTACTGCCCATCATTGACATCATAGTTATTAAGAAATCCCACACCCCAAGCGCTTTCGAAGAAAAACGGCAAAAGTTTAATGTACATAAAGGCCACATAGTTTAAATCGTCAGATATAACAGCGTTCGACATCAAGGCGCACGCGAGGTTCAGTGAGAATAAAAATCTGTGTGAAAATACCTTAAATCTATCGATGAAACCCTAAAAAATACAGTAAGTAACAATTATTATTTCTAAAATTATTAAAACACAATAATAACATTATAATTAGTTTTGCATTAAACATGAAGGTCCGTTAATTGTGATTGTTCACGGTAAATATCATTCGACATTTACATGGACTTTGATTACTAAAGTTTGAGGTTATGTTATTGTAGACGTGCCTTGCAAGACATATTAGGTGTATTTTATTTTGGTTCTATTTTTGCGGGAATAAAAATCAATTGCTTCATAAATATGTTTAATTGTGATCATAATTTCAATTGTAATGTATTTATCCCCAAAACAGTTTATTAAATTATATATAAGCATCAATATTTACGATTATAACAACATTCTATAGACCAACATAGCATATTTTTAAAACAAATTAGTACGTACGCTTTTTATAACGTCTACTGAAAAAAATCGTATTATAATTTGGAATACTTGCTATTATTTCATTATATTCCCTCAACATTATTCGCATGAAACATAGCAACATTCAATTCCCCAGATATTTTATATTTAAATCAAATTCTTAAGAGTGTTACATTTTTTTATATAAGATCTTTATAATATACTTTAGGATAAAGGTCAACTATTATACATATGATCAGATTATATCATTTATTATTATTAGCCTTATCACTTACCCCGTTTAATAAGTATTGAACTATCTATTTCATATAGAAATCTAAAAATTAAATTCATCTACGTTTTGTTTATAAACGATTTGCAGTAATAACTTTTTTTTTATGTGTTTTCTTTTATAATAACCGTTGTGCGTCTTTTGAGCCCGCGTTTAATATTAATCAATTAGTATTTTTAATCAAATGAATAATATGCAAATGAGCAACCAGTTATTATTTTTTTACATAAAATCATCTACATCAATACCAATAATTGTTATTATTAATAATTATTACAAAAGTATAATATTATAAGAATTTATAACCTTCACTTTGACCATGACTTTATAATACAGAGCTCACATTTGATTAATATCAGTGCAACACTGTTGAACATTGTATAAAAATATAAAACTTTTCTTCAACGTATCTGATTTCTGCTCTGATATTTTTTGAAAAATAAAGAGAAGAATATACACGTAGTTCTTAATTCACCATCACAAAATCACTGTAACTACAAGGGACCTACCCCATTTAATATCCTGTCTCTTTATAACTGTTTTATTCATAATCACCCTGCTCTTACCCGAATTAGTTAGGGCGACTCAATATATATATATATATATATATACTCTTCTTTCATACCAGATTATCATCATCATCATCTCAGCCCATATACGTCCCACTGTTGGGCCCGGGCCTCCTTCACAATGGAAAGGATGGAAAGGTAACGACCACCATACCACGCTGATCAGACGTGTTGGTATAGGGTTTAATTTCGAGTTTTCCTTCTCTCGCATAGATGTTCTATGCATTTTATATCCCTCAGTCGTCTCGTATGATCACCCACGGGCAAGATACGGGGTGGTGAATTGTATTCTTACTCCGTAACCACATGGATAATATCATACCAGATATTTTAAATTATTGGGAATAGTTTTATGACCGGCCGCTTGCCTGACGTCAACTCTACTTGAAAATGCAATATTTGGCCAGACGGAGATGGAGTTGACCTAGGTCTAAATAAAGCTCTTAATCGTCTTTTACGACACTCACGAGTTGGTAGTATTCGTAGTCGGTAACACACAGCATTAGTAACTCATCATCATCTCATCTCAGCCCATATACGTCCCACGGTTGGGCTCAGGCCTTCTCTAGGAAGAGAATTTGACCTACTATACTACACTGGTCAGACGTGTTGGCATAGGGTTTCATTTCGAATTTTCCTTCTCTTGCATCTGTTATCTACATAGTATATCCGTTAGTCGTCTTTTACCCACGGGCAAGATAGAAGCTGGTGAATTATTTTCTCACTCCATCACGACACGGTATTTGCAACTATTTTATTTATAAAACAAATTTTATAGTCAAAATAATACTATATAAAACCAGTTGACCTCCATTCATTTAACATTTATACCTGTGTGAATAAATATATGTTTGTATACAAGTCATCTAGTTGTACGTGCAATGAACGTTGTCCTCTAGTGGTAAAACCCAACGCGTCACTTGGCCAGTTTATTGCATGTATTATACAAGACGATCACGTTCGCAAACACATGATTTAAACAAGAAAAAAGTAATATATGTTATTTAATTAATTATTGGATTTCTTTAAACCAGAGAATTTAGATAATAATTATGTAATATTCTTAGAATAATAACGTATAGAAGGTAAGTTCACGCACAAAAAGTGAGGCATTTCAATTGGAGCCTAATGGAGCTTACACCGGAACCGTTCCGTAATGTACAAGTCATTGTACTGCACGAACGTACGCAACTCTTAAAAAATAAATAGGTAATTATGACGGTTTGTGCATTCAAATGGTGTCATAACACATTTGAAAAATATAAAAAGATTATTAACATTACTTTTAAAGGTAATTCGACGATTTATGTTAATAAAAAGAAATTTTGATTTCATAATTTGTATAGTGGTGTGCACGTGTGTAATCGTCTGCACGCCATTAGTATTTTTAGATTCAAATTTTGAAAGTTCGTAGTATTGACACTATCCTTCTATACGTTATTATTCTAAGGTAATATTATTATTTTACGTGCGGTGACAGTGTAAGAATACATCTCAGCATACCGTCTCGTGGGTGTCGTAAAAGAGGACTGAAGGACAGAATATGCACTGCAGGAGAAGAAAAAATCCAAATTGGCCGCTCGAACCCAACAATGGGACGTATAGGAGCCGAGATGATTATATTATTTCTGTGTGGTGACGGAAGTAAGAATACAATTCACTACAACTATCCTGCTCGAGGGTGTCGTAAAAGACGATTAAGGGGTTTGATATACAGATAACATTACTACAAAGGAAGGGAAATTCGACACCATACCCAATACCAACCTAACATACCAGCATGATCTTGTAGATTAATTGCCCACCTTCGTAAACGACGCTAGATGCAATGGGGTTATATGATATGATATAATGATGATGATGATGCAGTATTATTAAATGCACTAGCCGTACCCGCTCTTCCTAGTATTAGATTTAGAAGAAGCGTACGGCTACCTCGAGCCGTAGGCGTCCGCTTCTTCTAAATCTAATACTTAACATAAATTATCAGTATTATTTTCAGTATTCACATCGTTTATTTCAATTACTTTGTCCCCTATTTTAAATGAATATCCGGATACAAAATTCAACGACAATTTAAAATGAATTTGTCACGCCATAGTTGTTATGATAATGATGATTGTGTAAAAGCGCATTAACATATCTAGTGATTACAATTATTGACCGAATTTAATAATATTAGGTCTTTACCTATGAAATTGCCGTTATGTATGAAAAAAATTCAACGATTTTTTTCCATGTATTTTTTATTTATATTAATCGAAGTAATCACCCATGCAATCAATGCATCTTTGCTAACGCAGCGGCAGTTTATTGATGCCCTTCTTAAAGAAATCAGCTGGACGGGAGGCAACAAATTCTTCAAAGGCATTTTGTACTGCCTCTCGGGTATTGAATTTCTTTCCCGCCAAAAAGTTATTCAAATTCTGGAAAAATAAGTAGTCTGTAGGTACAAGGTCTGATGAGTATGGCGGATGAGAGAGAGCTTCCAACCCCAGTTCTTGCAACTTGGAGACCGTCTGCTGTGCAGTATGAGGTCGCGCATTGTCGTGTAGGAGCAGCGGAGACGAGCGATTGACCAATGCAGGTTGGAGATGTGCCAGCTTCTCCATCATTGTGTTCAGTTCTTCACAGTACACATCTGCAATAATGCTCACCCCGTTTGGTAAGAAGTTGTGATGAATCACACCGGCGCTAGACCACCAAATAGTGACCATCACTTTTCTAGGGGTAAGTTTTCATTTAGGGCATTGTTTAGGTGCTGAACCAGGATCCAACCAACTTGCTGATCGCTTGCGGTTATCAAACAGAATCCATTTTTCATCGCAAGTAACAATGCGTTTCAAAATTCCTTCATTTGTGTGTCTGTTGAGCAATGCAAGGCATGTCTCGACGCGTACTTCGCGCTGGCGATCATTGAGTTCGTGGGGCACCCATTTGTCAAGCTTTCTTACCTTGCCAATTTGACGCAAGTGAACCAATATTGTTTTGACGCTAACGTCGAAAGCTGCTGCTAATTCAGCCGTAGATTGTGTATCATCGGCTTCCACAATCGCCTTTAATTCGTCATTGTCGACCAAAGTCTTCGGACGATCGCGAGGTTCATTTTTCAATTCGTAATTGCCAGAACGGAAGTGAGCAAACCAATAACAGGCGGTGCGTTGGTTTGTAGTGTTAGCTCCGTAAACGTCGTTGATGTTGCGTGCCGCTTATGCCGCGCTGCTGCCACGACGATACTCATATTCCATAATTACTCGAATTTTTAACGTATCCATGATGACGAAAAAGATTGAAATGCGATGAAAACGTAACACTAATCAATAAACAAATGACTACTTTTGGAAAATGAATTCCATGTTATAAAATAAAATTAATTTGAAATTAGAATTCTTAGCCACACAAAAATTATTTTGATTTGAAATAGCCAGTACTGCAGAACGGCAATTACATAGGTAAAGACCTATTATTTGTGATCAATTCTGTGCTGTAATTTATTAAAGTTGTTTTGTAGTGTATAACCTTATTCGAAACAGGCTATCAAACATATTTATAATATGACCGGTAGTTACTAAGACGAACATGTTGAAATATACAAACAAACAAACTTACAAAACTACAAAAGGCATCTTAAATGTTGTTTAAACTCTCATAATTTTCATCTTTAAAGTAGAAATGAAAGCACCCCCCCCCCCCTCACTCTTTCACTAACAAATATTACTTCGCGTATGCAGTTTAACGATAATCTTAAGCAGAGTACTCACTAGCGAACCGTAACCATTGCATCTACTGATACCAAAAATATAATGTGAATGTACTTCGCAAATCTTTTGTTATGTGGTGCACGTACGAACAATTACAAGGTACAGAATCTAACTAATTCTAATTAATTCATAACTGTTATCGTTACTGTTACAAATATTTTAACAAAAATAGCATCTACGTGGTTAACGAGCATTCAAGGACCACTATACAAGCAGCTAACTGTGATACAACGATTTTTGATTTTTACTGTGAATGAAAGGACGCTTCTAGCGCGTTCGTGGATGTCAAAAGCGAAAGTTGTCCTTAACGCCACATTGATATGAACTTATCGGACCTAATAGAAGCTCGTGCCTATATATGTTTGATCACAGTTACAGTTGGCTAAATGAATTCGATCAGTGAAAGCCTGCAGGAGACGTCTTAAATCTAAACTGTACACATAAGGACTTTTGGCGACTGCAAATTACAGTTACAGCTCACTAATGAAATACCTGGTTAAAATATACTTGTAAATAACAGAAATTACCAGAAAATCCAAATATATTTTCCAAACTCTGGATTACGATTAATATGCCTCACGTTCTACAATCGCATGCTCAGGCAGCTTGTTTAAACAAGGACACAGTCGTAAGGTCGTAAAGTGTATTAATCATTAATATTATTTGTTCATTACCGTTCCCTACTGACCTAGGATGCGCAGTGGAAGGGAACACCAGGCCAGTGAGGGATACCAAATGGGTAATAACATTGGCTTGCGATTACGCAAGGCTATTTTAAGTTTTCTTAAATGATAGTACAAGAACCGATTTTAACACTTACGAGTAGATACCGCGGAGGTAGCTATAACGTAACCTAACTCAGCGTTCGGTCTGGCCAGACAAATAGAAACTAACTGAGGGGTTACTTAGCTTTGTATCCAAAGTGACGACAACGGCCTCGTATACCTCAAGGACTCAGGCTTGCTACTTGCACACACAATTTAATGTTCACAAATATATATTTAATTCTAATTAACTCGCGTACATAAGCGGCACACAAAACAAAAGGGTGGCGCGCAATATTATAAATACCACGATTTCACGGCTTTAGTCCACAAAAGACATAGCAATTACAAAAATATATGCGTACGCGACCGTTACTTCCAACGCAAGTGTCGGCCGGCTCCGAGCCAACCGCGAACCACAAAATTCAGAACTACCTTACATGGATTTAATTATTAAACTAATATAAAATGTTTGGTACCGAACATTATTAAATGTTCTTTGATATAAAGTGGTTACCTAGGGTGAGCGTTCAGAAATTGAAGAAATATATGTACTTGAATGGTGTATAAAATAAAGGAAATACCGGTAGATAATATTATAATACATATTGTAAGTTATGCACAACATTACCTTCAAGGGAATCTTCTTTGCAAGTATTCGCAATTAATCTTTTACTTAAAAGGCGATTCGCGTTTTTTTATAATATCATATAATTTTTGCTCTTGGTGAATAAAAAAACTGTACAAATGTACATATAGGGTTATACAGGAATGTGTCTGATGTCGCCTTAGTCGAGGCAGCGGGTAATGGGACCGAGGAAATTATTCCTCCTGAGTGTGTCACGGATTACCGTGACCCACTCAGGAGCTGCCCGCATGAGCACCAGGAAGAGGGACGGTATCCGAAAAGGTAACTCGCTTGGCTGGCGGCGGACGTTAATAATTCGGTACCAGTGGTCAGTCCAATGGCGAAGGGGAGAAAATAAGTCATTCCGAACGGAACGGACCGCGCGTGTGCTGATCATTAACCACCCAAAAAAAAGAAGGGTTATAGAGGAATCAATTAAGGGTTTGCAATGATGACCGATATGATTTTTCCTTTGATTTTGACTTGCAAAGACGTGATTAAATTTATTTGCATAGATACTCTCTTATCATTATAATAAATCGGGCTGGGCGTGATTTGTTACGCCGACGACACGCTCGTCACAGCCCGCGGTGGGACGCTAGAAGAGGCGGTAAGCCTGGCGACCTATGGCACCGAAGAGGTCGTCAGGCGGATCGAGGCGCTGGGGTTGAGGGTCGCCCTGGACAAGACGGAGGCCCTCTTGTTCCATGGGCGCCTTATGAGCCCTCCCATCGGCGTCTCGATCACCGTCCGATCGGTTGACATCAGCATCCGGGCCCATATGAGGTACTTGGGCCTGGTGCTCGACGGGCAATGGTGGTTCCTGGAACATTTCCGCAGGCTCGCTCCGCGGCTCGTCGGCGCGGCGTCCGCCCTATCGTGGCTAATGCCGAACGTGGGCGGACCGAGCGCTACGTGCCGACGGCTGTACACGGGGGTCATCCGGTCGATGGCCCTGTACGGCGCACCGGTGTGGGCGGGGTCCTTGACCGTCCGACTTAGGGCCCTTCTGTGGCGACCACAGAGGGTCATGGCGGTCAGGGCCATCCGCGGATACCGCACGGTTGCGACGGAGGCAGCGTGCCTATTGGCCGGGACTCCCCCGTGGGACCTGGAGGCGGAAATGCTCGCCGAGTTGTATCGGCGGGTGTCGGGGGTGCGCGGGGAGGGCGGTGTGATCTCGTTAAGGGATCTCACCGCCTGGCGCGTCGACGCCCGCCGGGACGTCATTGCCCGTTGGGCAGTCCGGCTGGAGAGGCCTCGGTTCGGGGTGCGAACCGTGGAGGCCTTCCGGCCGGTGCTGATGCAGTGGTTGGAAAGGCGGCACGGGGTGCTCTCCTTCCGACTAGTGCAGGTGTTGACGGGGCACGGGAGCTTCGCCAAATACCTGCACAGGGTCGTAAGGAGGGAGAGTACACCGTCCTGCCACCACTGCGATTGCGACGAGGACACGGCGCGCCACACGCTCGAGGCCTGCGCGGCTTGGGCAGTGCAGCGCCGTGAACTCGTCGCAATCATCGGTGCCGACCTGACGCTGCTGGCCATCGCTAGGGCGATGGTCGACAGCGTCGGGAACTGGGACGCGGTCACAGCCTTCTGCGAGACAGTGATCTCGCAGAAGGAGGCGGCGGATCGTCTGCGTGAGGAGCGCGTAGGGGGTATTCCGTCGGGCCGACCACTGACGACAAGTAAACCTGCTCCGGTGGTCGGCCCAATGACGAAGGCGAGGTGGTTTTAGGGTGGGTTGCGGGAGTTGCGTGCTTAAGCCCCTCTGTCGCCCCGGACGGAGTGGTGCGGAGGCGCGCCGACCGCGACCCACCCAAAAAAAAAAAAAAAAAAAATCATTATCCTTACTAATATTATAAATGCGAAAGTAACTCTGTCTGTCTGTCTGTCTGTCTGTCTGTCTGTCTGTCTGTCTGCTACGCTTTCACGTCTAAACCACTGGACCGATTTTGATGAAATTTGGTACAGAGATGGACTAAAGCTTGAGAAAGGACATAGGCTACTTTTTATCGCGAAAAAATGGGTATAAGGGGTTGAAATAGGGGATGACATTTTGTATGGAAATTCGTCATTTTCGATGATAGAACCACGAATCTTTGTATTAAGGCACCTGACAATAAATAAATAAATATTCGTTCAAGCGTTTTGGAAATTTCATTTACATGGGGATGAAATTCAACCCCTAAAATATCAAAAAGCATACAGCCGAAACCACTGGGCCTAGAAACGTATTTTTTTTTACACCATCGTATTTCTTGGGGTACACGAGCACTAGCAAAGGATTTTTGGAAATTCACCCCCTTAAGGGGGTGAAAAACATATAGTCTTTCACGTCTAAACCGATTTTGATGAAATTTGGTACAGAGATGGACTAAAGCTTGAGAAAGGACATAGGCTACTTTTTATCGCGAAAAAATGGGTATAAGGGGTTGAAATAGGGGATGATATTTTGTATGGAAATTCGTCATTTTTGATGATAGAACCGTGAATCTTTGTATTAAGGCACCTGATAATAAATAAATATTCGTTCTAGCGTTTTGGTAGTTTCACTTACATGGGGATGAAATTCAACCCCTAAAATACCAAAAGCATACAGCCGAAACCACTGGGCCTAGAAACGTATTTTTTTTACACCATCGTATTTCTTGGGGTGCACGAGTACTAGCAAAGGATTTTTGGAAATTCACCCCTTTAAGGGGTTGAAAAGCAAATAGCCTTTCACGTCGAAACCGATTTTGATGAAATTTGGTACAGCGATGGACTAAAGCTTGACAAAGGACATGGGCTACTTTTTATCGCGAAAAAATGGGTATAAGGGGTTGAAATAGGGGATGACATTTTGTATGGACATTCGTCATTTTCGATGATAGAACCACGAATCTTTGTATTAAGGCACCTGACAATAAATAAATAAATATTCGTTCAAGCGTTTTGGAAATTTCATTTACATGGGGATGAACCCTTTAAGGGGTTGAAAAGCATATAGCCTTTCACGTCGAAACCGATTTTGATGAAATTTGGTACAAAGATGGACTAAAGCTTGAGAAAGGATATAGGCTACTTTTTATCGCAAAAAAATGGGTATAAGGGGTTGAAATAGGGGATGATATTTTGTATGGAAATTCGTCATTTTCGTTGATCGAACCACAAATCTTTGTATTGAGGCACCTAATAATAAATAAATAATTATTCGCTCAAGCGTTTTGGAAATTCCATTTACATGGGGATGAAATTCAACCCCTAAAATACCAAAAAGCATACAGCCGAAACCACTGGGCATGGAAACGTATTTTTTTTACACCATCGTATTTCTTAGGGTGCACGAGCACTAGCAAAGGATTTTTGGAAATTCACCCCCTTGAGGGGGTGAAAAGCATATAGCCTCTCACGTCAAAAGCGTTTAACCAAAATCACTGAGCCTAGGAAGGATCATTTTAGTACACGGTTGGCTTTCTTGGATTACCCCCAGATTTTCTTAGTGCTCACTTACCAAGCACTATGAAAAAAATTTTGGCAAGGATAAGCGAGCTCTAACAAAGAATTTTTGGCAATTCAACCCCTAAGAGGGTGAAAGCGTATAGCCAAAGATACCGGGCCTAAGAATGTGAAATTTTGTATACCTATTTCGGTTATTTGGGGTAAGCACGCACTAAGAAACAATTTTGGGCTGCCCCAAAAGGATAATACGCATATAGTCGAAGACACCCAGCCAATGATATATCATTATTATCTTGCTCTTATCCTAATTACTTTGGATCGACGCGATATGTAGGTAGGGTACCTACTACTGCCATCGTAGATATATTGCAAAGGTTCTAGCAACATTTTATGACCTGGCCGACATTGTTGGCCAGACGGCATCACCAATTGGTCCAGGTCGATGTAAATCTTTGTCTTAGTAGTATTTTGCGACACCCACGAACAATGAAAACGTGGTAATATTTCTAGCAGCTACCAGACAGTAAGTTACAATCAAAATATTATTACAATTTTCTATCTCTACTAATAAATAAATTTGAAGCGTCTGTTTGTCTATCAAAATAATAGGTTTTATTTATGCTCACACAATACGGTCCAAATTTTTTTGTCTGTCTGTCTATTCGTTACAGGTAATCTTGAAAATGGCTGGACCGATATTGATTATATTTTACCATCAGGTCTACCAGTCGTACATAAGGAATAACTTAGACTATTTTATCTCAGGCTATATTTTATCCCGGTGTGGATGAATTAAGTCGATTTTAAAATTATTTCACTAATGGAAAGCTATTTTTAAGCGAGTAACATATTTAAGCTATTTTTATCCCGATATTCCTACGGGATCGGGTACAATGCCGGTGAAATCACGGGAATCACGGTTTAAAAAATTAATTCACTAATGAAAAGCTATATTATCAGTGAATACCATATAAAGGCTATTTTCATCCCGGTATTTGCCCAGGAACGACAACTATACCGGGGGATGTTGACCAATTTTTAAAATTCTTTCACCAATGGAAAGCTACCTATGTTGTCAGCGAGTAGCATAGGCAATTTATATCTCTGATATTTCTGGGATTTATATTTTTTTTTTACCCATGTAAATTTATAATATCAGCAAGTTACATAGGTATTTTTTATCTCGGTATTGGCATGGGAATGGGGTCTACGTGAATGAAACTGCGGGTGTTTAATTGATATAATTTTTTTTTCACCAATGGAAAAGTACGTTATCAGAGACTGAGGAAAGGCCACAATACCATCGTATTTGCACGGCAATCTGAACTACAAGGCTGGAAGTAATATTCAAATGTGAAAGTTTGTGAAGATATTTGGATGTTTGTTACTCAATCACGCTTAAACTGTTGAGCAGATTTGGATGAAAATTGACACGTAGATAGAGTATTTCTTAAGTTAAGAAATGTAATACTTTTTATGTCGATAATATTCTTTGCGATAATAGTTCAATATGCAAGTAAATTTTTACGCGGGCAAAGCCGCGGGCAAAAGCTAGTAATAAATAATAGTTCAAAAAAACTAAAAAAATACGCTTTTAAAGAAAATCCAAATAAAAATAGAAAATATTTTTTTTAAATTTGAATTAAGAATACCTATAGTGTATATAATAAAAAAATATTTTTTATTGTAAAAAAAGCGTGGGGTGCATGTTGTCAATAGTTATAAATATTTTATTGACAGATATGAGTAGAAGGATTATCATTTTGATAATATCTTAAAAAGCACCCCACGCTTTTTTTTACAATAAAAATATTTTTCACTTATATACACTATTCATAATTCAAATTTAAAAAAAATATTTTCTATTTTTATTTGGATTTTCTTTAAAAGCGTATTTTTTTAGCTTTTCTGAACTATTATTTATTTTTCATTTTTAGTTGAATTTTCGCTAATCCTGATTATCCTAGTAAGGATAACGGGTCAAATTGTTTAAAATATTGAATTGTCATCGGTCCTTATTAATTATGCCAAATTTCGAGTTAATCTGACGTTTTCAAGGGGGTCAAAATCATGTTCAAAGATGCCGTTACATACTAACATACATACGTCTGAAGCTAATAAAAGCGTATTAAAATCGATTTAACCATAAACATATTTTTTAGATTTGTTCTTGATAGCTAAAAATAACTTTTAACAACACAATAAACCATTAAACTGAAATAAAATTTTGGAAAAATATTATATTTGTTTATTATATTTGTTATAGCTATATAACATAAAAACTAATCGACGTGAATAATCGTGCAATTACTTTTACAATCAATTCACCTAACAGCTGACTGACCTACTACAAAGTAATCTTTGCGAGTTAATTTGTATTTTCGACGTCAGTTTTATACGATAATTTTAGATATTTTATTTATAAAAGAATATGTAAATGAAAATAATATGATTATGTAAAATATTAAAATCATTTAAAGAAACTTAAGAAAAGATAAATATTTATACTATACGTAATAAAGTGTAATGTAATCTTCTCATTTAAAAGTCACATTAATACAACTAATAACCGAATCGATAATCAATATCTTTCTACCTCATTGTTTGAAAGAAATTTTAGTATGCGGTAAGACCGCATAATTGCACCAATATCAGTTGGTTTTCTTGTTATTCCTGTATTTATGGTGTCCAAAAATAAAATAATAAATAAATAAAATAAAAACTGTGGCGGTTGCCATATTTGATTTAATAAATGTAAAAAGCTACAATACATATCATTTTTGAATCAGCTTGCTTCCATTTCATCAACATATTGCTCCTATCCCAATTACTAGGAGTCGACACAGTATTCCTCTTCCATCGTACATTTGACGACTTTGAGAATATAATTGTTGACCTGACGGAGAATAAGATGGAGTTGGCCCAGTTCTATGTTAATCTCTTAATCATATTTTATGACACCCACGGGCAAGATAAGGAGTGGTGAATTGTTCTTACTCCGTCACCACACGGAAAATTAATAACATCACTTGACATTGATTTAAAACATTTAATCTCTATACTGACTGATTTACGAACAAACTCTCAAGCAAGTTATTGTTCCGTTTAGATATTATACAAAGGAATAATAAAAATATGTAATCGCACGCAACATAAAGATAAAAATTAAGTAACGTGTTTTATTGTTACAGTCATGGCGACCTACATGTTAATGTTTCTGACTTCAATGCTTCTTACGCAAGCGTTCTGTGCTACTGAGGTTAACAGCATTGGACAACCCATCAAATCTTTAGCAAATTTACCATACGAAGAATTGGTATTTATTCTTCAATCAAGATTAGGAATAGCTCAGAAACCAAGAACACTCTCTCCATGTGCAAGGGCAATCCTTGGTTGCTGCAAAGAAAATAGAATGAATGAACATTGTTCAGAGTCTCTCAACTGCGGAGCATTTTTCTTTGATGATAATCCTTGCGAAGATAGATTCATAATAGACGCCTTGCAAGCGGCGAAAAGCTTCTACGCGCAATTGAAGGAAAAATAAATGATTATTGGATTGAATTGGGATTAGTCAATTCGATAAGCTTGTGTTTTTTGAAGCGCAAAAACGCTCTTGCTATCTTAAGGGCCATATATCAAATACTTTTGCAAAATTATAATGAAGAGAGAATCTGTTAGTGTTAATTTATGTATTTAAATATGGCTGTGATATTGAATAACTTGTTCCAGTTATAAAAACATCAATTAATTCCAGGTGTAGTTAAGATTTATTTAACTACATACGTAATCAAATTGATTCAACAGTTAATGGCTGTCAAAATTTTCAGTGTTGAACCTTAAATTAGTAGTAACTAAATTTAAAGAAAATAGTGTGTAATATTTGTGTAAATATATAAGACTACTGTGATAATATAGTTTTGATTTTTTTTTAATAAAATATGTTCATTCGAAGAATTATAAGCCAAATGAATATGATATAAAGAAATTAACCATCCCACCTATGCTTTCTTATACCAAGAATACGGATTGAGTACTGCATTCTATCCTCCTTACTACACCAAACCTTACGTCGTACCAACGCATACACACAGACAAGTGCGCACACATGCACTCACACAAATGCGACACACATATAGGCACACACACACTCAAACACTTACACACACTAAAATTTAAAAGCGAACTCATCATATAAAAGCACATCATTCATTGATGTTATATAAATTGGCATCATTCTTATTGTTAATTATACTTTTTTTTACATTACATTTATCTTCAAAATTCTATTGAAACCACTATCGCCGGATGACGCGACGAAAAACAATAAGCCATTACTAAAAACGATCGTATCTATTTAATCCACTTAAATTATTTTGCAAAAGATTATTTATTATAGTTTTGAATCCTTTTTTTATATCATAATAAATTGAAAACGTTATTTTAATCCAAAATCCGCACTAATCCTCTGTTATAAGTTATGTTAAAATAATAAATGTAACAGATAAATCTATACAAATAAGTAAAATTGAAGTGTCTGTTTGTAATGTCAAAATAGTAAGCTTTTTTCATCTATGTCTATCTATCTGCTTGTTCCGGGTAATCTTCAAAACGGCTAAACCGATTGTAATAATATTTATTTTATCAGGTAGCTGTCTATATAAGGAGTAACTTAGGCTTCCTCTAGAAAAACCCTATAAAATTTTACGCGGTCTGGGACTCAAACCCGAGGCCATATCTTAGGAGATATTCCAAATTTAATATTATGATAAGTGTTGCTGCCGCTCATGGACCTTTGTAGGGCCGCTTCCGAAAATGAAGAGAGTGTGAATGCGTGCAATGAGGTTTGATGATACTAAAGGCATCACTAAAACCCACCACACGCAAACACCCTCAGAAAGTTGGGCTTCCGACTCTCTCGCTCACCGAACGAAGCACAGTAACAACTTGCTACTACTCGGACGTCGATTTTCTGCGAGAGTGTGGTACTACCCCGGACGGACTGGCCCGCGGCTGTAGACAGATAACTGTCAATAGTGTGTGTGCCTATTATTGACACGCTTAGTTTTCTATATGGTGACTGAGTAAGAATACAATTCACCATCCCTTCTGCCTGTAGGAGTCGTAAAACACACCTATAGTCAATAAAATATAGCTTGATCTCTGTGAAAAATGGCAACGAAACCAACGAAGTAAGTTTGAACGAACGCCATGTTTACAATTTCAATTTGTATCAAATATATTTTCATTCTTTTCGTGCCAGTTTTATTGCAACTGAATTGCAATATATTATAAATATAAAAATATTAATATTCATGCCTAAAATGTACCTCGTAAGTACTGAAATACCTAGTAAACATTTAATACATAAATGACTCTTACGCACGTACAAGGTCATACTGGACTGAAAATAAAAACGAGATGGGACAGTCGATATACGTAAATCGGTAACCAATCTTTATTAAATTATTCATAAAAGAAATAAACCCTATACAGTACCTATATAAAACTTTCAACATATTTTTTACAATTAAAACAGACAGTTACATTATAAAATACATAAATTGAATTAATTGAATGTTTAATTAATTAAACATTAATAAACTACTTTTCGTCTCAGAGTAAATGATAATCTCATGTACGCATAATTGTCAATAAACTAGACATATTTATTTATAAAACAGTCGTAATTGATTGATTGATCTAACGACTGTCCCTATTTGGCAAAAAATGATAAATGTTCTAGCAGGCACGCTTCAGTGATGACGATAATAGTGACTCTTAATTATAATATAATAGAAAATCATAATTATAAAAATAAAGAGTTTTATAGATAAAAAACTACGGACTTTATCGTAAGCGTGACACCACTAGGGACAACTATCACAGAGATCATCCTATATTTTATGGACTGTAGAGATATAATATACATACATATAACATCGATGCAAGCGAAGGAAAACTCATTACAAAACCACTAACTCGTCCGACCAGCGGGGTATAGTAGGCCACGTTCCCTCCCATAGTGGAGGAGGTCCGAGTTCAACAGTACGACATATATTGGCTGAGATGAGATGATGACTATCTTAGTTACGTGTGGTGACGGAATTAGAATACTATTCGCCAGCCTCTTTCTTACCTGCGGTTTTAGTAAAAGACGGCTTATAAATATGATAACATCTGATTGACCGTTGAGCTTTGTTCGGTATAATTTTTTTTTTTTCGTAAATAGCATTTTTGATGAACTTATTTAGATACTAGCAATCCGCCCTCGCTTCGCTTCGGTTATAGGTTATAGTCGTTTTACCCGCGTAGTTCCAGTTCCCGTGGGCATACCGGGATAAAATATAGCCTAGTTTACGCCCTGATATTATAGCTTTCCATTGGTGAAAAAATTTTTGAAATCGGTCCAGCCCTTTTGAAGATTACCCGGAACAAACAGACAGACAGACAGACAAAATTTTTTTAATTGCTATTTTAGGCATAGGTGTCGTGCAAATAACCGTGTGAGCATGAAAAAAGCCTATCATTTTGACATTACAAACAGACACTCCAATTTTATTTATTGGTATAGATATATTAATAAAAAATTTAAAATTATGAAATAATGAAAAACATATCAAAAATTACAAAAACAGAATAATAATAACACCGAGATTCGATCTCGAAATTTAGCATACTAGCTAAATTTCATGAAAATCGTTGGAGCCGTTTCCGAGATTCTGAATATATATATATATATATATATTGAAATAAAATACTATTCCAATGAGTCTAACTAATGCGGTATAGTAGGTCAATATGAATCTCAAAACAAAACCCTATACCAACCTGTCTGACCAGCATGGTATAGTAAGGTCAATTTCCCTCCTATTATGGAGGAGGCTCGAGCCCAGCAGTGGGACATATATGAGCCGAAATGATGATGATGAGGTCAATATACCTCCTATTGTGGAGGAGGAACCCAGTAGTGGGACATGAATGAGCTGAGATGAATATCCTTAGTTTATCTTTGTAAAAATAAAAACAAACTCTTCACTTAAACACCTAATAAAACATTTGGCAAAGGAGAAATAAAACACATTTCGAACTGCAAAGATATGTTTGGCAGAGAGCCAAGCTACTACAGTAGATTAAGGCAACAAGTGATCGTTAAAATAATTCAATTCGTTTGTAGTAATATTTATTTTGTAACCATTTCAAGTTATTTTAAACACAATACATACATTTGCGAATCCTTACTAATATTATAATATGCGAAAATTTGTTTGTTTGTTGGTTACGCTTTCACGCTTAAACCACCGAACCGATTTCAAAATTTCTTTCACCAATGGAAAGCTATATATCAGGGAGTAACACAGGCTATATATTTTGCTGGTATTCCCACGAGAATGGGAACAACGGGGATAAGGCGACTGAAACTGAAGCGAAGCGAGAGCGGGTTGCTAGTAATTTAATAAATATTAACACATGAATACTTCTAAAATAATAATCACAAATCCCTTAAGATTATGATAGGCATAAAACATCTATGCAAGAGAAGCAAAACCTCGAAATAAAACCCTGTACTAACTGATCTGCTTAGTATAGTACATCAATTTCCCTCCCATTGTGGAAAGGGCTTGAGCGTAGCAGTGGGACGTATAAGAAGCTCTGATAATGATAATAAGTTGGTAAATTTATATCAATACCTGTTATTTAGTATGATAAAAGATACCACCAACAACTATATGTGGCAATATCTCTTATTCTAAGGACTAGAAGAGTCCTTCGTGGATTGACGACATCTTGAAAGTCACATGGAGCGATTGTTTGCAAGTGGGAAAAGACCGTTCTGAATGCCGTTTTCCTGGGCAGGCCTATGTTCAATAATGGATGTCTATAGACTGATGGATGGAGTCCTTAATTTAACGTATTATATAATTTTTAATAAAAAAAAATCTTAATTACACATAAACGAATATTTATTTATTTATTTTATTTTTTTATATTCTATACCCTTTTTTTCTATACTTTATTATTCTATATTAATCTTAGAGTACAAGAATGTTGTCTTAAACTTGATCACATTCTTCAAATTTCAACGATTATCTTCACGGGTAAATCGTGAATGGCATTATTCTTCCAAAAATACTCAGCAGGTTTGGACGGTAACTGCTAGATTTTACATAATTAATCTCTAAGCCAATTTACCTGGTATGTTATACTAGATCATTTATCCTTCGACTGCAGAGGAATAATGTCTAACAGTGGTAAGAATATAGTCTGAAGAAAAGTAGGAATTTCGTATAGCTTTTGGTGGCAAACGAGCAAACAGCACACCTGGTCGTAAAAGATACTGCCGCTCATGGTTCTTTGCTAGACCATTGCCAACCGCGAAGAAAGCGAAGGGAATATGAATGCTTCATAGTTCGAAGAAGTTAAAAGCATTACCAAAACCCACATGCAAACACTCTCAGAAATTTGGGCTTCTGGCTCTCTCGCTCATCGAACAAAGGGCAGCAAAAAATCGCTACTGCTCAGACGTCGCTTTTCTGCGAGAGTATTGTACTACCTCGGATGGATCGACACGCGGCTGTAGATAAACGACTATCGCCTGAGTAGTCCTACCATTATATAAGTGTAAAAGTATAAAAATATTGATATCAACGTGTTCATTTTTTATTTTAATCAAGTTTTATATCTCTCTCAAAGCAAACACAAACCTTTATACCTTATTGTTATAAGAAAAACTTCTGTTGGATCGTAAAAAAAATGCTTCGGCGCTTTATGTTTTTGCCAGTTCTAAAACACTAAAAATTTATAAGATACCATACTTTTTTATAAGCTCATACTCACGTTATGATTGAACTTAAATATCGCTATCTTGGACTGCCTACGAATATTACCAACCATCATATTGCCCATGGTGACAACTAAGAGCTTTACATCCAACGGGGCCAACTCAATAGCTCCTGTGTGATGCCTTTCAAAGTACGATATAATATAATTGTAAAATATAATGCAAAAGAGTATAACTGGACCATAACTCACCTAAGCAACAATGGAAGGAAGGAAGAGAAGAGACCTTCTCCTCGCATACCTTAAGATTTTTTTTATACAACTCTTAGATATCCGCACTTCTATACGTTGGTTTCCTTCATCAGTATATGAAGCGTTAATAACAGATTTTAAATAAAACTACGCATTTTATCACGTTTGTATTTGATTTTTGATTGCTCGACGTTTTTTGATTGCCGATTGTGTTCTCTCTTATATTGGGCAAACAAAGAGATCCATAAGAACTCGGATCAAAGAACACATAGCTGATGTGAAGCACGCACAAGATATAAAAGTCAGATGTAATCGTAACGTTCGAACCGGAGATTTTTTTTAGATAAAAATAGTCATAAAGCTCTCCTCACCGACCTAGTCAAACTCTAAATTTTATGGTTTTTTTTCATAATTAATGGTCTTTTTTTTGTTTTTGGGGTGAGTTGCGGTCGGCGCGCTCCTCGCACTACTTCGTCCGGGGCGACAGAGGGGCGTATAGCATGCAACACCCGTCACGTCACGTTACCGGCGGCCTCGGCTAGGGCGGCATGAGGCGCAGATATTCGCGCTTACGCCGCCCCAGTCGTCGGCGGCGGATCACCTCATCGAGGCTGCGCTCCTCGCGCAGGCGATCCGCCGATAATTAATGGTCTGACAATATCCTGCCCAAACCCTAAAGGGTGAGTTGCGTACGAACCAATAACCTGCCGTATTACCCCTTCCCACTTAATGAACAGATCACTGGAATCTATTTCTTGACTCAGAAGCCCATCCGGCGGGTTACTTTTTCAGATCTCTTCTTCATCGCGGCAACAAAACGCCTATTGGGTGGCTTCACGTCGCACTGTAGTTGACCTCCTTAAGGTTGGTTGGTCTGATCAGTCGTATAAATTATTAATAACACGTAAGGTAATATATATAACATATATCTTCAACATTATATATGATTTATATTATCTCAATGTTACTTTAAATTCAGGGTGTGTTGGTCAAAACAATTTCTGTGTGGTGTAGGAGTAAAAATACAATTCACCACTCTCTTTCTTATCCGTGGGTATAGTAAAAGACGACTAAAGGATTATAACATGTAGATAACATTTATAAAAGAGAAGCACCCCGAAAACCCTATACCAACCCGTCTGCAAGCGTGATTATAGTACGTCAATTTCTCTCCAGTGGAGGAGGCTCAAGCCCAGCAGTGGGATGTATATGAGCTGTGATGATAATGATAATGGTTAAGTCAGACATAAAATCTGCCACTCAACTATCCATAAATCTATTACGCAATCATAATAAAAACAAGATTAAAAGCCGTAAAATCCGTAAAATTCGTTTCTTTTCACATCTAATACTCGCATAAATATCAGAAAACAGTTCAAGTGTGAATTAGTCTCGCACGAGAAATTATTTTTTACTA
Source organism: Lymantria dispar (assembly GCA_032191425.1). Lineage (NCBI taxonomy): Eukaryota > Metazoa > Arthropoda > Insecta > Lepidoptera > Erebidae > Lymantria > Lymantria dispar. Next base: position 11,590,389 of record CM063448.1, read on the forward strand.
GAATATGCCCGTGATTTACCCACGTACTTCTAGTTCCCATGGGAATATGGGGATAGAATATAGCCTATATTACTTGTTGATGACATAGATTTCCATTATGTGGAATAATTATTAAAATCGTATTAGTGGTTTAGGCATAAAAACGTAAGAAACAAACAAAGTCACATCCGCATTTACAATCTTAAGTATTATATTTTAAAACCATAAAAAACTTTTCTTATAGGCAGCATCAAGATAGGGTGGATCCTGCAACCAGGATGGTCTCCGGAGAATCCAACTCTTCGAAAATTCAGCAGAAATATCGTATTTTTGGATTTAATGGATTATTTTCAATGAGTAGGTATATACATATCTTTCAATACCGTCACGTTGACCTGGTACTACAACCTGGATAATCTTCAGAGCCTCCAACTCCTCGAAAACTTGTTGCAGAAGAAACTTGAAGCAGACATATCGTGTTTGGATTCAACATATTAGTTTTAATGGGTAAAATTCTTGAAAACTCGAAATGAAATCCTATGCCAACCCGTCTGACCAGTATGGTATAGTAGGTCAAATTCTTTCTCGCAATGGAGGAGGCCCGATCCCAACAATGAGACGTAAATGGGCTGAGATGCTGATGATGAAATACGACTATATCGCATCAAAAAATGACTTGCACTAATATTGGTAAGTACTTATTAACCCGCGACGTAAAAAGAGGGGGTGTTATAAGTTTGACGTCGATTTCTGTCTGTCTGTGGCATGGTAGCTCTTAAACGGATGGACCGATTTGGTTGCGGTTTTTTTCATTCTAAGGCCAGTTTCCTTGCGGAGGTTCTTATTTATGTTTGATTTATATCGGTCGAGTAATGTAAGAGCAGCAGCTCATTTTCAAAATGATGTAGTGACGTATTATATATAACTCTATTAAGTGCTTCACGCATGCAAGTACCGTCGTTAAATGACAATTAATTGATAGTTCCTGTTGGAAAGAACGTAATACTTTCCTTTTATTATTTTAGTTTGTTTTAGGGGTTATGAAAAAATTACAATATTACTGATTATGAAACTTTATTTTATTATTTCTTGCTGTAATAGAAATAAACTGCGAAATTTCAATTGTCTATTTCATAAGATATAGCTCGCTGATTGACGAACGGAGGGTCGTAAAAAATTCAACTGTCTATCTTTTACGATTCATGTAATACAACCAGCTAACATCTGCCGACGGCTATCTACGGACAGATTTATAAATAGACTTCCATTAGTACCCTACGATACGGTACTCGAAAACGATTAAATGGTCCATGCGTCCGGTCAAATTTAATAGTATTTAAAATTATTGTTAAAACAGGGGTAATAAATCTATTAATTGTTTCTATGAATTTTCTTTCGTGTGGTGACGGAATGGAATAAGAATTCATTGCGCCACAATTCAACACTCCCTCTCCTGCACGTGGATATCGTTAAAGGCGACTAAGAGATATAATATCCATGGAAAAGGAGAGGGGAGACTCTCTTGCCTACGATGATTGATGTACAGTAATAAATATTCTACTAGACTAACTTTAAAGTTATTTCATATCTGAAATCGCTAATGACTATTTAAATTGTCTGCTACCTTTTACCAAATCGTGTCAAATTTATTTTTTAATAATCAACTAAGACCTTGACCTGGCTATGTAGACTAGGTGAAGGTTTACATCTTCATCTTCTACACAATAATACAACGATAACATTGCCGCAAATTGTTATGGATGTCCTTTACAGGCGGCAGTAAAATGAATAATGCTGAACACCTGAAATCAGTTTATTGGCGCGTAAAACGCTTTGTGAGATGTATTTTATTTGAGCGAAATAAAAAACCTAGTGTTACTAAATCAATCAGTATCATCATCTTAACTTATATACGTCACTGCTGGGCTCAAGCCTCCACCATAATAGGAGGTAAATTGACCTTCCTTACTATTCTAGTCAGAGGAGTTGGTATAGAATTTATTTCGAGTTACTCTTCTCTTGCTCAGATGTCTACATATCCCTTATTTTACGACACCCTCGGCCACGATAAGGGCTAATGAATCGCATTCTTGCTCCGTCATCACACGGATTGCTAAATAAACCTTCGAAATCAAAAAGTCTACAATAGATTATTTAAATTATTAATACGTATGGTGACGGATTAAGAATACAATTCACTACCACCTCTCTTGCCCGTGAGTATCGTAAAGGACGACAAAGGGAGATAATATGCATATAATATATGCAAGAGCATATCGGAAAGAGAAGGAAAACTCGAAACAAAACCCTATACCAACAGGTCTGACCAGCGTGGTATAGTAGATCAATTTCCCTCTCATAGTGGACGAGACCCAAGCCCAACAGTAGGAGGTATGTATGGTCAGAGATGATGATGATTATTTAAAATATCTATAATTTTACTTTTTTTTTATTGCCAATAGTGGCAAACGAGCAAGCAGCACACCTGACGGTAAGTGATACTGCCGCACATGGACCTTTGCAATGCCAGGGGCACAGCCAGGCCGTTGCCTACCGTGAAGAAATACTCTTCTTAAACCTCGTTTAAAGAAGGACATGTCATAGCGCTCGGGAAACACAGCAGCAGGTAGTTCATTCCAGAGCCTGCACGTACGTGGGAGAAATGAACGCTGGAAACGTACAGTTGAAGACCATAACGTTTCCAGGTGAAATGGATCAACACTGCTACGATGTCGAGTGGTACGTTGGTAGAATAGTGACGGTGGTACCAAATCAAACAGTTCCTTGGAGCACTCCCCGTGAAAGAGTCGGTAGAGTACACAGAGTGACCCAAACTCTCTTCGCTGCTCCAGCGACTCCAATCTGTCCGTAAGATTGGGATCCCCGACGATTCGAACAGCCCGTCTACTTTAATTAAAAGATCCCAAACTATTTTATTTAGTTTGCAATTCCCAACGCCTGTGTATCTAACGCTATTCTAAGCACAACGGGGTGATATGCTTCTATTGCAGGTTCTAAATATCGAAGTATTTTATATTTCTCTCTTCACAGACATACGCAGCGGGATGCTGCGAAACACAAACCTGTTTTAATAGGTTTTAATAGGTTTTTTAACCCCTTACCGCATACAACGCCATATATGGCTTTAAAAGTTAATTTTTTTTTTCAATATTAAAATATTGTTTTTTCGCAACCAACGTTGAATCCGTATACATAATTTATTCGTTTAATGGACCGTATTTTTTGTTGTATATGGCAAGTGCAATCAGTCAAAATATAAAAGGTTATGTACAACGTGTCCGACCGTTGGAGTGCAATTAATTAGTGCTAATTTTATAAATGTGAAAGTAGTAACAAAACGGTAAGTAAAAATCCTTAGAATTTCAAAATACAATGTTTACATATACTTTTATAAAAAATAGTTATCATTTCGGCATTTTTCGTGTTTTTGTTTGTTTTTGAGCTTTCTTTTGATATTGCCATATTTGGCTATTGTCAAAAATATTATGGGGCATATATAGCTTCGTATTCATTCAGACGCTTTTTCTTTTCTTTGCAGCAATGAAGCCTTCGCGCTTTTATGTTACTACCAAGCATGTAAATCTTATTCCGGGTGGTAGTTTCTTGAGTGACGATCTTGGCTATGAACCGTACTCACTCCACGCTCGTCGAAAAAAAAATTGTTATACCTGAATCCGAATCAGATTGCTCTGATAATGATGATATCAACTACAGGCTCCATCGACATCTAAACCACAGACAAAATGAAACACAAAAAAAAAACATAGAAAAAGACAAAGTAATTTGGAAAAACCAAAAAATGGAAACTTGATGAAAATAACTTCAAATTTACTGGATCCCCTGAATTGCCATATGAGATAAAAAAGCTAGAAACACCCGAAGAACTTTTTAGATTCTTGTTCACTGATAATTAAACATCCATTAAAAAAACACGAAAAGCTCCAGCCAGGCATCTAGTGCTACCACTAGATTCTGTACGTTCAGATAACGTGGACCGAGTGGACTAAATTAAGTCGACAAATTTGTTAAAATTGTTTGAATTTACCAAATGTAGGCAGTGTAAAATTAATTTTTGTTACAACGATCAAAGAAATTGTGTTAAAAATTTTCATAAAACCTAATTTCATTTTTCAATTAATGCATACGAAGCCATATATGGATTAGTATAGTTCTACTAGAATGCATACGATGCCATATATGGCTTCGTGTAGTAATTTCTAAGATAAATACAAAAAAATGATTTTTCCTATTCAGACTGGCTATATATAAAAAATAAATGAAGTTAACAGTAAAAAAAAAATTTTTCATCATCTCCTTCATAATTCATGCAATAAGAGGTTAATTGTCCTACTATACCTCGATGGACAGACAGATTGTCGTAGATTTTTGGTTTCCATTATCTTTCAACTAATGTACCTTTACGATATTATATATGTAAGATATGAAATTAGAGTGTTCATTTTGAATTTAAAACTATCAAATACTTTTGAACGAGCAATTACAGTTTTTTTTTATGATTGCTGTTGATGGCAAACGAGCAAACAGCACACCTGATGGTAAGTGATAATGCCGCTAATGGATAATTGCTAGACCGCTGCCTACCGTTAAGAAAGTGAAGGCAATGTGAATGCGTCTAATGAGGTTCGATGATATTAAAGGCGTCACCAAAACTCACCACAACCAAACACCCTTTTGGACTTCCAGCTCTCTCGCTCGCCGGACAAAATGCATTAAGAAATACCCTATATAGAAAGCTATAATAACAGGGCGTAAACTAGGCTATATTTTATCCCGGTATTCCCAAGGGAACGGGAACTACGCGGGTAAAACGACTATAACCTATAACCGAAGCGAAGCGAGGGCGGGTTGCTAGTGTTAAAATATAATTATAATATGAAGGTCAATTTAGTGACAGCCATCAAGAACGACTCAGTTGGTAAATCGAGCAGTCCTTTAATCTAGACAGCTCCAGCTCGATCCTTGGGCTCCCTTATTCCAAAAAAAAACTAAACTATCTAATTATATTTCCGTGTGGTGATGGAAGTAGGTATATGATTCAGCACCCCCTTTCCTGCCTGTGGGTTTCGTTAAAGATGCCTAGAGGATTACAGTATGCAGATAATCTAAGCAAGAGAAGGAAAACTCGAAAAAAAAACCCCGCGACTTGCTTGACCAGCGTATGGGTCAAGTTCCCTCCCATTGCGGAGGAGGCTCGAGCCCAGCAGTGGGACGTATATGAGCCGTAAGGATGAGGACATTTGCTAAAAGACACAATTTACCAAAGAAAAAATAAAACAACAAACTGCGGTATCTAGATGATCACATCTAGATACTAACTATATTAAAACTAGCCACTTCTACAGTCAAGCCATAAAATCGAACATACCTTTATCTATTTAATATATACCTCATTATATACCTATAAAATATGGTACGTTACAGTTATTTAGAATACGAGGATAAGAAAAGGTAGCCCATTTCAGATGAGCTATTGTAGAGTGGCGGAGATAAACATTGTTAAGGTGCGAAAATGGTGAACAGATAAGGCAACGAATAATAGATACAAAAGGAGGAAGCCATACTATAAGATTGAACAATTACTCTATACATTGAATATGTTATGAAGATTTTTCATGTACGTATAAAAATTTTACAGTCTGTATTTATAATATATATATATAATATGTATATATACATATATATAATAAGGGACGGCCAAGAATCAAACTGCGGCTGTCTGAATTAATCTGAATTAAGGCCTTTTTATTTCCAACTCAGCTATTATATTCATGATGGCGTAACTAAATTCCATTCATATTCTATCTTTTTTAAATAGGGACTAATCCCACCACTCATTCCCACCACTATAACGCCTGTAAGTCAGGATCCACAACGGTCTTCGTATAACACACTGAGGCCTCAGGAAGTCCTGGGAAACGCTTTTAATTGTCTTGGAACCCGCAACAAATTTAATTAGAAAACAAAAACAGGAGCAGTTGGAAAGATCATATTCTATCTATATTTTTTTATTATTAAACACTGATATAACAAGGTAATCTATAAATAAAACCTAGTTAGATCGATTTATGGCTCCAGCAATAGCCTGCATATTAAATTTTAAGGTAATCGTTGTCGCTGTTTTGAGATTTTTAATATACATATATACAAGAATTATTCGTTCAAAAATAAGTAAAATCCTTGCTAATATTATAAACGCAAAAGTTTGTATGTGAAGATGTTTGTTACTCTTTCACGCAAAAACTACAGAATGGATTTTGATGAAACTTCACAATAATATAGCTTACATATCAGAATAACACATAGGCTATAATTTGTCCCCATATTGCCACAGGAAGAGCAACTGCGGGTGAAACCGCAGCGCACTGATAGTAAGAAATAAATCCTAAAATCCCAAAAGACTTTACAGACAGGTCGAAGATTAAACCAATTCACCATATTTGCAAACTGATTATTACTTGTTATAAATTACTCCCTAATGAAGTTACCAAAACAAATTGAAGTACGGAATTGAATTATGCTACAATTACTGTGTTTTTACGGACACACTACACAGTAACAATTTGTTAGCGTTAATGTTCACTGTATTTCATGGTAAATACAAAGCGAAGGGGTTGTCCTTTATGTGGAGGTCAATTTAACAAAATATTTGGTTAAATCAACACAATATACGCACGGATGGTTGGATTAATGATTTTGGGGCTTAGCCTCGGCTTAGATTACGCTTCTATAATGTAGCCTACGATTTTCAATACGATTTATTCTTTTGAACCGTTGCTATATAAGTATAGCTAATTTTAGTCCAGTCATACCTAATGTGACCATATTTTTTTACATCAAAATGGGACATTTGAATAACAATCTCATTATTGTCATTGTCAGAACGGAATATATAGAAATAGGTACAAAAAAATAAAAACCAATAAGGAGTATAGGAATAAGTGAAACTGTAGAATAAAAAAATATATTCTATGGTTAAATAATTTATAACAGTTTTATTTTATTGGGTTTTATGTAATCCGTGTGGTGACGGAGTAAGAATACAATTTACCACTCCCTTTCTTGCCCATGGATGTCGTAAAAGACGACTAAGGGATATAATATGCATATAACATGCGTAAAAGAAGGAAAACACGAAATAAAACCATCATCCTCGTCGCAACCCACACACGTCCCACTGTTGGGCTTGAGCCTCCTCCACAATGGGAGGGAACTTGACCTACTATACCATGCTGGTCAGATATGTTGGAATAAGGTATCATTTAGATTTTTCCTTCTCTTGCACATACACAGTTATGTGCATATCTCATATCCCTTAGTCATCTTTTACGACCTCCACGGGCAAGATAGGGAGTGGTGAATTGTATTCTTACTCCGTCACCACACGGAAAATAAATAAAACCCTATACGAGGAGAATACACCTTCACCATATGGAACTAGGTAAAGACTTGTAGTTAGTCCGTCAGCCGCAGAGAGGCTGACCGCATGACGGCGACCGACGTCCCCGGACAGGGATGTCGAGAGGAGAGGGTACTCCCTCGGGGTTTTCCGACGGGTCGACCACTGAAGATAAGGAAACCGGCTCCGGTGGTCGGCCAAGCGACTAAGGCTATGGGTGAGTTTCGGGATCGCGCACCGCCCCTCTTTCGTCCCGGATGGAGCCGGGCGACGGGTGCACTGACCATAGCCCACCCCCAAAAATAAAAAAAGACTTGTAGTTAATTCTCAATTCGCAAAATTACTTTTGTAGTCAAATAAGCCAAGGGTATATTTATATCTCAGCCTAGAGCCAAAATTTTCTTATCTCGCTGAACATGTGGTAAAATTTCGTATAATGGCTTACAGTTTTACCGAGATAAGTACCTCGAGTAGCTCATTGGCGTAAGGCCAGGGGATGTTTCAGTACTTATTGTTCAAGTATATTTTCTTTATACACTTAACTTCCCGTTTTTATATGCAGTATCGTTTAGGTAGCAGTAATATAGATCTTACGATACAACAAAGATTACGAAAACATATATTTTTATTCTTATTATAACCGTCTATAAATGGTTTATTTTCTTGTAATATCATCATCAAACTTTCGACCATAGACATTTTTATTTGATTCTGTTTACCATTCGAACAGCCAAAGGACATACAATTACATGGATATCATTTTCTTCACATATAATTTAACAACTTCTTCATATGAAGTAATATCATAGTTAACAGCCGTCAATAAGTCAAGTCGTTACTATTAATTGGGCGCTGAAAACCAAATTAATGATTAATTTTGTCTTCAATCTAGGAATTGTTTGTCATCAATCTAGGAATTTTGATAGAAACTGAAAATACACGTAAATCACTACTATATCATAATCACCACACTTCTGTACCTTATTAATACCCGTATTATATTAAATAAAATATCAGCAAAATCATTGAATGTAACACTATAAAATACAAGAAAAATAATAGAAATCAAAAGCGTGACAGAACACTTCTATGTTCGCTCCAAAACCCCCTGACCTGTGGTGAAAGACAAAGATAATAATAACAAATATAGGGAATAAAGTAGATATGTCTTTGCAATATTATATATATTTCTTGCAATTTATAAAAAATTAGAGATATGTAACTTCGTATTTAAATACCAAAATCTCAACACTATTTCATGCATTGCGGGTATGTTTATGAGAGAAAAAGATACAATAAGAAAAAATGGATGAATTTTGAAAAGATTCCGTTCTGTACAAATAAAAAAACACCTTTGATATCGATTGCAGTGACACCTACCGGGTGTAAAACCACCTCAGACTCATTATCTTTATAATGACAGCGTTTAGGGAACATCAGTTGGATGAGTTCAAAGTTTATAACCGACTTAACACATTATTTATGTTTCATACATGTATAGATTAACATTTCTTGAGGTCAGTGAGAATGCTGTTATAGGTCGCGACGGTTTAGTTAGGAATATGAATGGTGAAACTGCGTATTTTCTAAGAAGTAAGTGTTTACTCAATTTTATATCTGGTTGACCGAGCTTCGCTCGGTGTAATTTTTTTTTCGTAAATTGTGTTTTTGACGAACTTATTTAGATATATATAATATCTGGTTGACCGAGCTTCGCTCGGAATATTTTTGTTGTATTTTTGTCGAATTTATTTAGATATATATTAATAAAAAATAAAAATTAAATAATGAAAACAATATAAAAAATTACAAAAAGAGAATAATAATAACACTGAGATTCGATCCGACGCTGTTTGAACGCCAAAACAAAACAAAAAGCGAACTGGACAACTTCCCAGCTGAACTATCGCAACTCATGACGTTGACAACGAAATTTGAATTCATATTCTTTTAAAATTTAATGTCATTGTATTGTTTTGCGACACCGACAAAACAACATTTTCTATAAATAAAACCTAGCTAGATCGATTTTTTGGCCCTGAAACCTCAAGTATGCTAGATTTCATGAAAATCGTTGGAGCCGTTGCCGAGATTCTGAAAATATCGTATCGTTTAAAGATACAAGATAACCGTTGGAGAACACTAGGCTCAAAACATGTCATAGATAGATAGATAGATAACTCTTTATTTGTACACCGATTACAAAACAAATTACAAAAACTTAAATACTAACATAACACAGAATGTACAAAGGGCGGCCTTATCGCTATAAGCGATCTCTTCCAGGCAACCTTGGGATGGAAATGGTAGAACAGAGAGATGGTAGGTAGTTTACTGCTGGTAGTAATGGAGATCAGTGTAAATAATATTTATAAGACATAGATAACGACTATATAATAAATTGTATAACTTGTAAAATAAAAACAATATAAAACAATAAATAGTACATAATAAGAGACATAAATATATATATATACATATACACATTACACACATAGATATACACCTAATACCTACATATGCAGTCATTCACCTACATATACGTACACATCTATATATATATTAGGGACTTGCATAATAGGTACTTAAAAGAAACAATAAATAAATATTACAGCGACAAGTAGTGATCGGTCAACTTTTTTTTAAAAGCAGCTGAAGTTTGGCTTTGTCTAATTGTTACGGGCAATGCATTCCATAGTAAAGTAGCCTTTACAGTAAAAGATTTACCCATGAAATCCGTGTAGTGGGTTGGTATCTTTAATTTCAGATTCTCCGATGATCTCAAGGATCTTGTGTGAGTATCATGGAGGTAATTAAATCGCTCTTTAAGATAAAAAGGAGTCGTTGGACTAAATAGAATGTTATACAACAACGCAAGTGTATGAAAATTCCGGCGTAGGCGAATTGGAAGCCACTGAAGCTTTTGCCGAAACTCAGAAATGTGATCATACTTACGTAGTCCATAAATGAAACGAATACAGAAATTTTGGAGCCGCTCTAATTTATCGAGTTGTGCCTCTGTAAGATCAAGGTAGCAGACATCTGCATAGTCGAGAATAGGAAGAAGGAGGGTTTTTGCAAGCGCGATTTTGATGGCAATTGGAAGAAAATTTCGCAGTCTCTGCAAAGCTCTAGCTGATGCGTACAATTTACGACTAACTTCTTGTATCTGTGGACTCCAAGATAACGTACTGTCAATATAAATGCCTAAATCGTTGACTTTGTCACTAATTGTTATAATAGATCCATCAAATATAATTGGAGGTATATCAGTCCAAGTAACCTTAGAGAGCATCCTGGTACTCCCAACAACTATAACTTGGGTCTTCGCAGGATTTACCGTAAGTCCATATCTACTACTCCATTTGGCTATTTGCGCTAAGTCTGTATTAATAGTTGTAATTGCGTCCGTGAGTTTATCGTGAGGAGCTTGCCTATAAATTTGAAGATCATCTGCGTAAAGGTGGTAGGCTGACATTAATTGTTTAGCAATCGAATTGATGAATATTGTAAAGAGCAGAGGGGATAAAACTCCATCCCGTGGCACACCTGCATAGGTATTACACCAAGAAGAGAAGGAATCTTTGAAATGTATGCGTTGCCGGCGGCCAAATAGGTAACTTCGAAACCAGTCAATCGCCGATGAGGATAAGTTAATTGAGCGTAGTAAACTAAGTAAAATGTCATAGTCAACATTATTGAATGCATTGGAAAAATCTAAAAGACATAGAACGGTTAAATGGCCATTTTCCATACCTGATCTGAGATCGTCTGTGATGTGAACAAGTGCCGAAGTAGTACTATGACCTGGTCGAAATCCAGATTGAAAGGGGCTTAGAAGTTGGTTTGAATAGAGAAAAGAGCTAAGTTGAGTGTGTATGAGACGTTCTAGAGATTTGGAAAGGAAAGGTAAGATAGATACTGGACGATAGTCAGCGAAGCATAAAGGTTTAGTCTTTTTGGGCAAAGGTTTAATTTGTGACTCTTTCCACAAAGAAGGAAATGTAGTAGAAGAAATAGAGAAGTTCAGTATATGGCAGAGAATAGCTAAAATTTCATCCAGGATAGGGATAATCATATTTCGACTTATACAGTCCTGACCTACTGCGTTCGAAGAAATAGAAAGAATGCTCTTTTTCACATCACTAGTAGTAAATGGATTAATGACAAAAGATGAATACGTGTGAGAAGAAAAAGAAGAAAGATGTTGTAGGGTAGATTCTTTAATGATACGATTAAAATTAGGTGAAGATGAAAAATATTTGTTCAGTGAATCAATGTCAAGATTAGTAGGAATAGAGTCTTCTTGTGATTTGCCCACTCCCAATGTTTTTAAGAATTTCCAAACTTTAGTTGGGTCTCCGTTTTCCACAGTATTATGTATGTGTTGACGTTGTGCATTTCTACACATCCTATTGCAGTGATTTCTAATGGCAATATACTTTTCCAAATTTAGAGGAGTCGGTTTGTATTTGCATCTAGATTTAGCTGCAGATTTTTTAGCCATTATAAGTTTAATATTTTCGGTCAGCCAAGGAGCTGGTAGGTGCTTTACCTAATTTTACGGATGGGAGCATGGACATCGTACAGATGGATAAGTTTTGAGGTAAATATATTGACTTTTTCATCAACACATGTCATATGTTTTCTTAAAAAATATTATATATGAGGATAAGAATTGCATTGCGAGGTGTTAATGTGTTACATCTACTACTGATACTGATACTGATGAACTTAAAAATTAAATACATATAAAAAAAATTATTAATAGGTGTGAAACATTGGTTTTTCAATTTCAATCAATATTATTTTAGCAGAATGTGTTTTTGTTTCTCATGATAAAAATGATTTGGCTTCAGTATTCACTCTTATAAAAAGCAACTGACCCGAAAATGAAAACAATGGCAGGATTACTGTATCTTGATAATCTTGCCCGACAAATTATTTGCTCAAGGTGAGACCATTCACTAATTAAAAACACAATAGAGACTGGAATTATATAAAAGGTAACATATAAATTATATTAACAAAAAAGAAACACAAAGTCACTTAAGTAGCTGAAATATTTAAGTAGCTGAGGAATAGATTTTTAATTAATTCTTAGTTCTACGGTCTAACAACAGGGAAGAAACGTCAGTAATAATTATAAAATTATTGCTTTCATGTATTTCACATCCACGGACACGCGAGTGGTCAAGTTGTATATTTTAATAAAATTAAAATGATCATCATCATCTTCATCATCTCAGTACACGTAGATCCCATTGTTGCACTCCACCTCCTCCACAATGGGAGGGAAATTGACCTACCATACCGCATTAGTCAGACGTGTGAGCATCAGGTTTTATATCAAGGTTTCCTTCTCTCAATACCCTAACCGCTACGCCATTTGTGCAGTCCCTACTCCATCATGCGAGAATAGTCACAAATAAGCCGAGTCTGTGTAATTAAGATGTCTCACCACCGCCCCTTCGATCCCTCATTTGCTAGTCATCATCATCAGCTGCTCATATACAGTATTATGCCCCCGACTTATGCTACCCCGTTTTACGCGAATTCAAAGATACTCTGTTTTCTCTTTGAGCGCTTAGGCCTTAGATTTATTTGTTTTATTCATAAAATTTCAATTAATTTTTATCTAAGATTTTGACCATATTCTTTAAAATTATTGGCTTCTTTGAACTAGTTCCAACTAACCGTTTTTTGTACATTTAATATAAGCAAAGTTAAACCCAGACTTACGCGAATTCGACTTATGCGATTATCGCTCGGTCCCACCTATCGCGTAGGTCTGGGGTATTACTCCATATCATCCTGCTCTTATCGCAATTACTTTGGGCCAACGCAATGTATACTCAACTCGTACATATTTCAAAAGTTATTGGCAATAGTTTTGTAACAGTTTTAGGCCGCCTGCCTGACAATATCAATCCTTCTTGGGAAAGTAATTGTTGACCAGTCAGCATCAAATGGCTCAAAGTTGGCCCAGGTCAATATGAAACACCTGCGCCTGATGCCGCCCTAGCCGAAGTCGCGGATGACTGGACCGGGTATTTAGTCCGTCACTCGCAGAGAGGCCGACCACGTGACGGCGACCGACGTCCCCCGAGGGGGAACTTCGAGAGGAGAGGGTACCCCGCGACCGCGGTATTTCGTCAGGCCGACCACTGAAGCCAAGGAACTCTGCACCGGTGGTCGGTTCAACAATGAAGGCGACGTGCCACGAGAGGGTCGTGGGGCCGCGCGCCGACCACGGACCACCCCTAACAAAAAGAAAAAAAAAGGTTAATATAAAACTCTCAGTTGCCTTTACAACACCCACAAAGCAGTGTAAAGGTCGGCAGTTTGCGTAGCAGCTACCACATAGCACCTCTTTATTTTCGAATATATGAGCTTAATCTTTCATGAAAGGCTATCGCAATTTGATTATATTATTTTTATTAGCTATTAAATTTAGCTCCAGTAATAGACGCACATCGTATTCCAATGTTTTATTATCATTTGTTACTCGGAAGAGGACAACGAACAATAATTCAGTACTTGGGTCGCTATCTTCCCTCTATTGTGGTTAAGGGGAGTGTAATCTTTTGCAGAATTTGAAGATTGTTGATGTTGAAAAAACTGAAGATGAAGAAATTTGAGAATTATATTATATCGTGGTACGAAGGCTACCATTCTGGATATGTCCAATTTTATTTAAAAGAAGTCAGTAAAAGTTTTTTTTTCAGTTTCTTGCCAGAACTTCTGAGTGGTGTCGCGTTCTGATCCGGTGGTAGATATTTGTATTAATATAAATATAATTGTAAAATTTCCATTAGCAGAATCAGAATTTGTTCAATATATAAACATCATGACGTTTATAATTAAGGCGGTTGATGTAATTAATTCTTAAAACAAGAAGTTGGGTTAAACTTTACTTGTTAGGCACAGTTTACGTATTATTTCAGTCGTCTGCAGTATAATTGGCATCAGTGAAGTTCACTGAACTTACTGTACGCTATATAAAGAACAAAATCGTATTGTTAAAATCGTGTTGTTACCTTAGTACACGGTGATTTTACCATCATTTGTTGCTTTGATTTTAATAAATTCTATTTTAATATTCTTTCGTTTTAAAATCTATGCGTTCATATATTGGGTTCGACTGATTGCTATAATGGACTTTGGCCTACTACTCTCAGACTGATCAGATGATTTAGCATATTTTATGTTGGTATTCCCTTATTTGCACGAAGTGTTTTTAGCAATTACATTTTTTCCGTCACCCTATGGAAAATCATAATATAGTTACTTATAATATGGATTATCTTCCTTATATATAGATTTCTTCTGTATGTCACTGAACTCCTCCTAAACGGCTGGTCCGATGTTGATGAATTTTTTTGTGTGTATTCAAGGGGATTCAAGAATGGTTTAGATTCACAATTGGACCCGGTAGGTGGCGCTTATTTGAACAGAACAACGTCTGTTTAGTCAGCTAGTTAGATATAAATAGCTAGATTGAGCAACTAATTGCTTGATCCTATTTTTTCTAACGTCGTACCGCACCACACTTTACAAAGATATTAGTATTTTTTTGGAGCCCATTTTATTTTATAAAATTGCCTACTCGGATTTTGAAATCTCATCCCAGGAGAGCAACTTTGCCTTTGCCTATTCCTTATCGTATCTTAACCTTCGCAGCGTTTCCTTCCATTTGAAATGTACCATATTCTATTATATCATCGCAGGCCACATACGTCCCATTGTTGGGCTCGGGCCTCCTCCACAATGAGAGTGAATTTGACCTACTATACCATGCTGGTCAGACATGTTGTGATGTGTATATTATATCCCATAGTCGTCTTTTACGACGTCCACGGGCAAGATAGGTAGTGGTGAATTGTATTCTTATTCCGTCACCACACGGCAAGCTTTATTATATATAATCTCGAAATTGGTGAATTACCTTTATATTTCTGTTTAATAACGGTTTTCCGCAATGTTTCACCTGATTCAATCAATTATCATTGCATGAGAAATTTAAAAAAGTAAGTACCTCATAATTAACGCTTAATTTTGATTTTTATTACGTACTGTTGTTTTTGTTACGTATTTGTTATTATCACGTACGCTTTGGGTACGTCAGTTTTATGTAAAATACGTCAATTTTAAGTAAATAATTAAGGAATAAAATAGAGTGTACATGTAGTTTTATTAAATTCCCTAATAATTCAAATAGAAAAGCTAATAAGCTTATTATTATTACATTCAGACACAACTAAACACATAAAACATACGGTGAAAAGTTTGTGTTAAATATTTATAAATATTTAACTATTCTGTTGGTAAATATCTTTTCGTTTTAAAGGCTAGCAGTATCTCCCAATGTAGCTATGTCTCAACGATCTTAAAACCGTTTCTCAAATCCTTTCACGTCCTAATCAAATCGTTCTCCTTGTTTATCACTCAGTGTCTAGAATTGATGGAAAAATAAAAATGTGAATGGGGGCAATTATTTTTTCGGTAATCCATGTGATCACTTGACGAGGTTAATGAGACTGGATCTTGATTGTGAACTCCGTATCTTGTTAATCGTTATTTTGATCGTTTGGTGTACCTAATTCTTCAGTTTGTCTTTTCTTAGAAGTCAGAAGAGGAGTTATATTTTGACTACGTGGTATTAGTATTGGTACAGAATTTACATAAGGGTATTCGGTATTTCCTATGGTTAATTCTCTTGGCAAAATCTCGTACTTCAATCATACAGAAATAGCAATCGTTAAAATAATTACTAGGTTCACGCCACATAGACGGTACAGCAAATGACATACCTAGATGTTTTGTTTCGTGACCGGCGATTAGTCCGTCACCCGCCGAGAGGCCGACCGCGTGAGGAAAGACCGACGTCCTCCCCGAGAGGGGGACGTCGGTCGATAGGAGGGTACCCCAAGTAGGGGGTATTCCGTCGGGCCGACCACTGATGACAAGTTAACTCTGCTCCGGTGGTCGGCCCAACGACGAAGGCGACGTGGTTTTCAGGTGGGTTGCGGGCGTTGCGTGCTTAAGCCCCTCTGTCGCCCCGGACGGAGTGGTGCGGAGGCGCGCCAACCGCAGCCCACCCACAAAAAAAAAAGATGTTTTGTTTAAGTTCAACTAAGATACAAAACAATTGTGGAATCCAAGATTTATCTTGATGTATAAGTACGTTCAAAATTTTAATAAAAAACAACTGACCTTAACTGAACCAAAATAAACAGGACAACAGGGGAAGCACCAGCATTCAAATAAAAAAGAATCATCTAAATCGGTTCACCCAGTCGAAAGTTCTGAAGTAACATTTGTAAAAAAAATAGTCGAATTGAGAACCGGCTCCTTTTTTGAAGTCTGTTAAAACTAGGCTAAATACTTACCCTAACACAAATACCTATACAAATTTTCAAATATTTTAGTCTTTGGCAATTTGAGTATCAAAACAGTTTGAAGAATTTTTATACTAACGGCGGCTAAGTTTTTCAGTATTCATCTTTAAAACTGTATAATTACACTCTTTTTTTTGGGGTGGGTTACGGTCGGCGCACTCCTCGCTCCAGTCCGTCCGGGGCGACAGAGGGACGTAAGCACGCACACCGCAGTTACAACGGCAGAAGTGAAAACTTAAAACTATAAATAACCACTTGTTAATTTTGAATATTCAAATTATTTAATCTTTAAACTAAATCTGCAAATTTTAATTGGTTTTGACATCTATCGGCACTATTATATATTTTTATAGTGGTAGGACCAAACTATTGACAGTTGTCTGTCTACAGCTGCGGGCCGGTCCGTCCGGGGTAGTACCACACTCTCGCAAAAAATCGACGTCCGCGTAGTAGCAATTTGTTACTGTCCTTCGTTCGAGAGCCGGAAGCCTAACTTTCTGAAGGTGTTTGCGTGTGGTGGTTTTAGTGAAGCATCAGCGTTTAGTTTCACTGAACCTCATGGCACGCATTCACACTCCCTTCATTTTCTTCGCGGTAAGCAGCGGCCTTGCAAAGATCCATGAGCGACAGCAACACTTACCATCAGGTGTACTGTACGCTCGTTTGCCACCATTTCCAATAAATAAAAATATAGTGACTAAGACATTGCTACAGATTGTAGTTTTAGCGTTAACACGTCACGTAAGAATGGCGACGACGATAAATGAATTTACTCGCCATCCAAAACTGCCTAAAGAAGTTTTCACTTCAAAAAGTTTATCGGTGTGTACCTTATAAACAAGCCGAGATACAAATAAAAGACATCTACACACATGCTTACATACTAATTTTAAGTATATGTATATTGGAAAATATACTGCACAGATGGCATGGTTAAGATACCGACCTGTAATGCTAAGGTCGTAGGTTCGAATCCCACGCAGGACAATATTTTGTGCGATCCACAAATTATTGTACTGAGTTTTAATGTAATTTCGGTTCGTTGGTTATATGTTTGTAAAGTATCACGCAATACAAAGATTATTTCCTTACTGCAAGGTGTTGTTGTTTTAAAACAAAAAAAAAACAGCTTACCCTACGCGGGTAAGCTGTGACGGAATAAGAATACAATTGACCACACTCTTACCCGTGATTGTCGTAAAAGATGTGCAAGGGATATAATATACATATAACATTAATGTAAGAGAAGGAATACTTGAAATAAAACCCTATGTCAACGTCTGACCACTGTGATATAATAGATGAATTTTCCTCCCATATTGGAGAAGGTTCGATCCCAGCAGTAGGACTTCTATGGGCTCATAAAATATTGATGGTGATGATGATGATAACAGCAATCAGTTTTAAAGTACCAAAATGTCACGCAGTGTGTCATAGGTATATGAAACAATTTCAGTAATCCTATCATATTGCTAAATCTATACCATCCATCCATCAGCCTACAAACGTCCACTGCTGGAGATAGGCGAATGCCACACGAGAACGCCACACACCTATACCCACCAAAAAAAAAATCTATACCAATTAATAAAATTTAAATGTCTGTTTGTAATGTCAAAATAATTGCCTTTTTTCATACTGATGCAATTATTTGCACGATATGTATGCCTAAAAACCAGTGTACCATGTAGCTGTGTATCTAAGGGGTAACTTGGTCTATATTTTATCCCGTGGGTATACCACGGGAACTACGCGAGTAACTCGACCAAAATCGAACCAAAGCGAAGACGGGTTGCTAGTCTGAAATATATTTAACACATATTAGGTAATCTTTTTCTCTACCGCCACTAACCTTACATACTTTTAAATATTGATATTAATATTTTTAACTTACAACTGCGTCAGAATGACTATGTCATTTAATTAATTTAATAAAAAAAGTAATCAATTAAGTCATGTAAGCCACTATCAATTAATATGTCACTATGTTGAAAATTCCTCATTTATTTTTTTCGACAATTTTTTTTGGTTCCAAATGCGGATGAGAAATAATATAAAGATCCGTGAAAGCTGAGATTATTATTTTTAATTAATATTTGCGAGTAAGAATACAATTCACTACCCTCTTTGTTGCCTATAGGTGTCGTAAGAAACAAGCATATAATACACCCCTATCTTAGCCGTGGGTGTCTTAAAGGATGGCCAAAGAGAAGGTAGTAGATGCAAGAAAAGGAAAACTCTACATAAAACCCAAAGCCAACACGTCTGACAGCGCGGTATAATAGATAAATTTCCCTCCCATTGTAAAAGAGGCCCGAGCCCAATAGTTGATCGATGGTGTAAATCATAAGTAGGTTCTCAGAGTGGGATTTATTTCTTTTCTCTTTCGTAACTTCATAATCAAAATATTAACATTTATTTTCATAATCATTGAATAAAGATGAGAAATATGTGAATGGGGTAGATTATGCTAAACAGAGACGCGAAGTGAATATCTTCAAAGCTTAATTAATGTTCTTGCATAATAGATTAACTGATAATCTAAGAATCATTTATAATATTTAGATTATTTTATCATTGTTGATAATTCGGTGATTTTTACAAATAAACCATAGTGGTTGCAACCACACTGTTGACAGTTGTCTGTCTGTAGCCGCAGGTCGGTCCGTCCATCTGGTAGCGATACTACACTCGCAAAAAATCGACATCTGAATAGTAGAAATTTTTTACTACATTTTGTTCGGTAAGCGATCTCTCGCTGGCTGCCGGCGGCAGCCCAATTTTCTGAGGAAGCTTGCGTGTGGTGCGTTTCGATGATGCCTTTAGTATCACCGAACCTCATTGCGTGCATTCATACTCCCTAAACTTTCTTCGCGGTAGGCACCGGCCTAGCAAAGGTCCATGGACGGCAGCATATACCATCAGGTGTACTGTTTGCTCGTTTGCGATAAATGAAAAACCAAAACATTTAAAAGACGCAAATAACTGTAAAATTAATAAGCTAATTTGTTAAGATAAATAATACATAAAGTACCCTAAATATTTATAATGGTATTTGTAAGTAAGTATATTAGTAATACTCAGTTTTCTAAATATTGTTTTTATTATCTTTATTTAAGAGTTTTGTCACAATTACGAATACGATACTTTGTAGGTTAAATATGGTGATCTTAATTATAGTTTACGCTGTATGGTATTGGTTTTTGTCTGATTGAGTGTATTTGATCAAGGGTTCACTGCATCCATCGATGGATGCCATAAAGTGAAACCCAAAGATCAAGGACCTGGTTCAAAGCACACTTTAGCATTTTATTGAAAAAATCTCCTTTGTTTTCTTAACGAACAGTACATTTGGTTGATCGAATCTTTGGCAAATTCATTTACGGGCATGTGTCCACAAAAAAGCCGCATTAAGACAGCTAAGTTACATTTAAGTTAATTAACGCATTTAAGTTAATTAATTCTAAGTCACATGATGAGTTAAAAGCATTATCATATACAACATAGATAATTATATAATGCCAAATTATCATTGAAGTGTACATTAAGTATTGTCTCCTTTTTTTCAAAGTAAATCATCAGATTTGAGGGCCCATTCCTTAAATCTTTAAATTGTATGTAGTACATACAGCCAGCCTGTAGTTAAAAACATATAAATACCTAAGGTTTTAATCACATTTGAAGCATGAGCAAAATAATATTAAAATGTATTATTAACTATTTGCGTAGATTATTATTAGGTTGCCCAATCTTGTAGTTACGTTATCTTTAATTCCTAAGTGGTTTTACGCCATTCACGGGAAAGGGTCGTGAATTGTATTATTAGTCGATTATCACACAAAAAATTCTGTGCCTAAAGTATGAGTCTATGAAACAAAGTAGTAATGAGGACTGCCGACAGAAGTGAAAACTTAAAACTATGAACAAACGCTAGCTATTTTTGGATTGGACTTGGACTTCGATTGGACAGATATCATGTTAGCGTTAATACATTACATAACCATATCGTTAACGACTTAAGTGAATTTACTCCCTGTCCAAACCTGGCTATAGAAGGTTTCACTTCAAATATAACATTCCACATTTTCATTATTTTATTATTGCATAAAAAAAATTGTAATTGATGGTTCCGTCAGTATGCCTAGTTGGCCTTATTTCAAAATAGCCTTTTTAATCACGGTGTGGATAAAAAAGCCAACAACGAAGCCCTTTCAGCCTATAAAACAAAACGTAATATCCATCAATCAGTCAATACAGGACAGATTTGAAACACTTTGTTTGAAAAATCACGTATTGAACCCGATATTAAATTGTTATTGATCAACCTTTTTTTTCTAAAGTAACATAATAGAATAATGATTCATTTTCTCTTTTTAATTAAAAAAATTTATATGGTAATTGGTAAAAAGATCGTAAAGCATTCATCAAAATATCGAGACAACAGCGCATAGGGTTTATGAAACCCTCAAGTTTCTCTTACATTGGCAGACGAGCCCACCTTATGGTTGTAACTGTGGTCCATAGGCCTTAGCAATACCAGGAAAATAGCCAAGTCATTGCTGACCATAAGAGAGGAGCTCTTCTTAAACCTTGTTCGAAGGTGAATACAACATAACGCTAAGAAACACCGCAGGCAAATTCTCGCCGTAGTTTACAAGTGTGTGAGACAAAAGAACATACAATCGAGGACGATATAATTTCCAGCTAGTATGGGTGAATCATACTGCGATGTTGAGCATTGTAATGATAGAAAAAGACGTTGGTACCAAGGTAAAGAGTCCATAGAGTATGCAGAGAGACCTGAAGTCTCTCCACCACGACGCTCTAACGACTCCTAAGTCTATAAGTTTAGCATCATTTATAAACTCATTTGCAAAAAAAACGGGCGGTTTTGATTTTCATTCATATTTAAAACGATACAATACCAAAAAGGTTTCAATCGTTTGTACACGTTACTGGCCGGTTTTAAAAATGCTGTGGTATTTAAAAAAGTACGTTCTAAATTCAATTTTTCATTTGATGTTCATTTTTACAGAAAACCCCTTTTTATCCTACATTTTTGGCGCGAAGTTCCAGAAGTTAACATCGACTTTCATAACTTTTATTCAATTTTTATCGATTAATTTCATATCCTTGACTGTCAAAGCTTTATTTAATGCTGTTTGGCTGTATCAAAAATGGTAGATAAAGTGGTAAAAGCTACCAAAATTATCGCGCTGCTTGAAGAGGGTTGCAGCCAATGTTTCGTGGCTAGGAGGCTAAATGTTAGTCGCTCGACAGTCCAAAGGACCTGGCAGCGATATCAGGAGACTGGTTCCGTCGAGAGAAGGCCTGGTTCTGGAAGAAAACCATGTACCCAACCACGGGATGATCGTTTTCTTGTGAGTCGCGCATTGAGAAATCGCAAATCTTCGTATGTGGATCTTAAGAACAACCTCCAAGAAGTAAGAAATGTGCATATTAGTCTATGGACGGTCAGGAGGAGGCTTCTCGCTGCCAATATACGCAGTCACCGCCCGGCCCGCGGCCCCAAATTACTCCGTGAGCACAGAGTTCACAGGCTTAGGTTCGCTAGAAATTGTGAATCATGGACTCAAGACGATTGGAATAGGGTTTTGTTCTCTGATGAAGCCAGGATATCTCTGTTCGGTGAAGATCGACGTCGGCGAGTGCTAAGAAGACAAGGAGAACGCTTTGCAGAGGCATGTTTCGAAGAAATCACACCTTATGGTGGGGGCTCTGTTATGTTTTGGGCAGGAATAAATTCAATGGATCGTACAGAGTTAGTCTTCATTGAAAACGGCTCACTGACTGGGCATCGATACATAACGGAAGTTCTAATTTCTCATGCACAACCCGCATTGGCCGCTCTAGGTGAAGACTCGATTTTTATGGACGACAATGCTCGCGCCCACCGATCCCGCGATGTTAATGCGTATGTGCAAGAGGTCGGCATTCGTCGTTTGTATTGGCCAGCTCGAAGTCCCGACCTCAATCCCATAGAGCATGTCTGGGACGTTCTGAAACGGCGTGTGAGATCAGTACACCCGGCTCCGCAGACCATCAGAGAGCTGAAGAATGTGATTACTGCGGAGTGGGAACGTATTCCGCAAGCAAGTATCCGGGATATACTCGCTAGCATGCCCAGACGAATTCAAGCTGTGATTTTAGCTAGAGGGGGTCACACTCGATACTAAACATTTATCTGCTTTTACTTTATTAAAGAAAAACAAACAAAAAAACTTTTTTATTTTTACTTCATGAGCATATGCACTACTAGCGAATATACACTACTAGCGAGGTTTAGCATTATTTCCCATAAATTGTATCTAAATTTTATGAAATACTGATGAAAACGATTATTTTCTTATTAATTTAGCAAATTGTGTGGATAAAACTACCTATAATTATCAAACAAAGAAATATTAACATTTGAAATGGTTCATTGCTTAGGTGCCCGTTTTTTTTGCAAATGAGTTTATATCGGACTGCACGTCTTTGCAGAGAATCTAGTGGTTTAAGCTGATATTTGGACGCACCCACCCAGAAATGTG
The DNA here is from genome assembly GCA_032191425.1 of Lymantria dispar. NCBI lineage: Eukaryota > Metazoa > Arthropoda > Insecta > Lepidoptera > Erebidae > Lymantria > Lymantria dispar. The sequence goes on from CM063448.1 coordinate 11,613,761, forward strand.
AGCAGTACTTCAGACGTGTTGTCAATTTTTACACTTCACATTAAATTAATTCAAATAACTTTCAACGAATCAGAACGCAACCACACTGGGATGATTTTCGAAACTTAACGGGCTTCTCTTTAATCTTTTACCGGCTTATTTAAATAAAGTTGCATACGACACATCTAATAATAGCTTCAGTGTGAAGCCCTTCAACCACAACATAATATAATTCTCAAATATAATTCAAAAGATTATGACTGGAGCAGATCCCACAAGCATTGCCTGATCACAAGTTAACTACGAGAATAGCCATTTTTCTCCTATATACGATAAACTTAGGAACTATGTACGATAGTGTATGATAGATTTAGGCTATTCGCTAAGTTACTCTTTCTTATATTCATCATATCATCATCATCACAGCTCATATACTATATGTACGTCCCACTACTAGGCTCTGCCTCCTCCATATTGGAATGGAAATTGAACTACAATACTACGCTGTCGGATTGCTGTAGGGTTTTATTTTGAGTTTTCCTTCTCTTACATTGTTGTTATAGGCACAAGATATTCCTTAGTCGCCTTTTACAATACCCACGAACAAGAGAGAGGGGGGATGAAGATAATATTTATCTTCATCTTAATCAAACAAATCCATTTGTAATCATGAAAACTAAAATTTAAATAAATTTAACCCAACCCTTAGAGGACAATTGGTTTGTTTTGTGAATAAAGGTTATATAATTAAAGGGGCAAAGCTAACAAACATTCGTACCTAGCGCTACTACAAACCCTTGTTAACTTCGGTCAAAATTTAATCATTAGGTCAGCTTAGTAATTAAATTTAGGCTTAGTTAACATTATGTACCGTTATAATTATAAAGAACAATGCAAGCAAAAAATATTTAGATGTTAAAAAGCTATACAAATTAGAAGTTTGCTTATTTGAATTTGCCAACAAAATGAAAATAAAATTACCTCGTAAATCTTTGTACTGGTCAGCTTTAATATTATTTATCGGTTTAATTTTCACGTCTATAAGTAGGTATGTTCTCTGACAATATACATCATCATCAACTGAGCTAATATACTCTTCACTGTTGGGCTCAAGCCTCCTCCACAATGGGATACCGCACTGGTCAGACGGGTGAGTATAGAGTTTTTCTCATATTAAAATCCCTTCCTCGCCTTAACGACACTCACGGGCAAGAAAGGGAGTGGTGAATTATATTCTTACTCCGTCATCACACGGAAGTGTGATAAAAACACGATTTTACTAAAAATACTTTATACAAAACTACATACTTAAAATACATACCCCGCTACAACGCCCATAACGGTTGCCGATCACGGTGAGGACTATCACCAAAAGGGAAACCATAACTGAATGAATCTCCATTTGATGGAGAGAGGTTGTATTAAATATAAACATAAATTTGACCACTACTTTACATTATATGATAATGATGAATTGTAAATGATTATCCCTTATCATACTAGAATTTTTCCGTGTGATGACGGAGTGCGAATACAATTCACCACCCCTTATACATATACTCTCTCTCTATATATCTCTCATACACACGGTACGACACACGACTAAAGGATGGAGGGACTATACACATAATATCTATCTATGCAAAAGAAGAGAAAACTCGAAATAAAACTTTATACCAACTCGTTTGACCAGTGTGGTATAGTAGATTAATTTCACACCTATTGTGGAGTAAACTCGAGCCCAGCAGTGGAACGCAAATGAGTTGTGATAACAATGATGATACATTAGTTAAAATTACGCTGTCTTCTTATCTATTATAGTAAATTCGTACTATTACCATTACCGAAGGTCCATTTCCCTTCCATTGTTTAGGCATATATATTTTTATTATTTAAAAAGCAAATTAAAGAGTATAAATATACTTTAAAATACACTAATTAAACATGTTACACTGTAAACCTCAAAGTTATTAAAACTTTAAATTAACACGCGCAATATAAACACTGAATGTTGCACAATTGTTCTTTATTAAAGGCGACGATATAACTAAAATTATTCCCTGTGTAGCTTAGAGTGCAAGGTTTAACCACTCCTTACTTATCCGGGAGAGTGGTTAGAAAGAATGGTTGGTATTTTCCTAGGAAATTTGTAACAAATTTGTAACTACAAATAGTTGAAAGTTGATGGATTCATCATCATCATCGTTTAGCCTAACGCTGTCGATTACTGGACGTGGGCCTGCCTCATGTTTTGCTACAAAGTACGATCTTGTACCACCTGCATCCATCAACGCCCAGCAACATTCACCAGACCATCGATCCACGTAGGGGGGAAACGTCCCTACATTGCATCGTCTGATACGTGGTTGCTAATCGAGAATCTTTGTTCCCCGGCGGTTGTCGATTCATCAAGTGATTTATAAAAGTGGCAGGTATGTAACCTGCCACTATAGCATGCTAGTTCTTGATGCAATGTCGATTTTTTTTTTTTTTTTTTTATTGCAAACGGTGGCAAACGAGCAAACAGTATACCTGATGGTAAGTGTTGCTGCCGCTCATGGACCTTTACAAGGCCGTTGCCTACCGCGAAGAAAGCGAAGGGAGTGTGAATGCGTGCATTGAGGCTCGGTGATACCAAGGGCACCACCAAAACCCTCCACACGCAATCACCCTCAGAAAGTTGGGCTTCCGGCTCTCTCGCTCACCGAACGAAGCGCAGTAACAAATTGCTACTACTCAGACGTCGATTTTCTGCGAGAGCATGGTACTGCCCCGGACGGACCGGCCCGCGGCTGTAGACAGATAACTGTCGACAGTGTGGTCCTACCCGATCTTCTACTTTAGCCAAGATTCATCATTATCATTTCAGCTCAAGTACGTCCCACTGTTGGGCTCGAGCCCCCCTCACAACAGGAAGGAAATTGACCATACTATACCATGCTGATCAAACAGGTTGGTATAGGGTTTTATTTCGAGTTTTCTTTCTCTTGTTGGTTGTTTTTTACGACATCTACGGGCAAGATAAGGAATGGTGAGTTCTTCCTCCGTCATCACACGGAAAAATTATGTAAATTCTATAGTTGAATTATTTTTGACCTTAATTAATTCCCTTTTGTTCTTTACATAGTTTAAAACAATATGTAATCAGGACCGACGCGACATTCGAAAGAGTGACATAGGTTACATCGCTTTATACTTAATGCCTGTCAACCAAAATGAATAGCAAGTGACATTTTATACAATATTACAACTTTAGCTGTAATTTTGGATTCGTATGGGCTACTAGCAATCCGCCCTCGCTTCGCTTCGGTTATAGTCGTTTTACCCGCGTAGTTCCCGTTCCCGTGGGAATAATGGGATAAAATATAGCCTAGTTTACGCCCTGATATTATAAGCTTCCCATTGGTGAAAGAATTTTTAAAATCGGTCCAGCCGTTTTGAAGATTACCCGGAACAAACAGACAGACAGACAGACAGACAGACAAAAAATTTTTAATTGCTATTTTAGGCATAGGTGTCGTGCAAATAACCGTGTGAGCATGAAAAAAGCCTATTATTTTGACATTACAAACAGAGACTCCAATTTTATTTATTGGTATAGATAATGAACGTGATATGTAGCATTTTGAACGGGACTCCTGTTTTAAGGTTGTTTGTCGTGTTGTCTCGAGTAGTACAAAAATGTTCCGTTTATTAAACAGAGCATAAATGATCATTTCTTATACTGATAGGGACTTGTTTTTTCTTTCTTTTAGGTTTTCAGTTCAATTTTTTCCTTTTCCTGCGATACTTTTTACGCTTCCTTTTTGAAGTTATACTTCTTTTGACGCGGTAAGAAAAGAATATGAGAGTAAATTTTTACGATGTGCACGCACACCGTCACGTTAAACCAACACCCTGAAGTTCGTTAGTCAATATTTTTTACGAGGCGCGCGCACACCGTCACAAATCTGGGACGCGGGCGCCGCCTTCTGCGAGGCAGTCATATCGCGGAAGGAGGAAGCGGATCGTGTGCGCAGGGGCGCCTCCAGGACGACATGATCCGCCGCCGCCGGCTCGCATGTGCGATTACCTGTGCCTGATGCCGCCTTAGCCAAGGCCGCGGGTGATGAGACCGGGAAGATTAGACCGTCACCCGCAGAAAGGCTGACCGCGCGACGACGACCGACGTCCCGGGACAGGGACGTTGCGAGGAGAGGGTACCCTCTCAGAGTATTCCGTCAGGTCGACCACTGAAGACAAAGAAGTCGGCACCGGTGGTCGGCTCAATGACGAAAGCGACGTGCTATACGTGGGTTACGGAGCCGCGCGCCGCCCCTCTGTCGCTGCGGACGGAGCCGGGCGGCGGGTGCACTGACCGTAGCCGAAGGCAAAAAAAAAACACCATCACAAATGTCAACTAGATAATGCGTTAAAATAAAGCTTTCAATGTATTAAATACCTTTTTTTCTATTAGTGTCACTATTTTAACAATAACGTGAAGGATAAAAAAAAATTTAAAAAGATTTTTATCTTCTTACGGCAAAGAAATATAGGAAATTTGTTACGGACGTACAAAGTACACAAACACACGTTTTACGTTGCCTTTAATTTCATATTATTACCTATTTTTACAAATGTAGCCGTTCTGACACAAAAGGAGGATGTTACGGTGTCGCGTTTTGACGTAAAAAAAATTTCACATTAGTTACCTATACTTATAGGTTATCACAAAATGAAAGGCCCGTTTTGACATTTGTCTTAGCGGTGTAACTAGTGATTAACGTACGATTAGTGATTACGACTCAGTACTCGATACTCACGATAAATCGATTTAAGTATGCATGTGTATTTGATCGATATGAATATTTATTATAAAGTGCATTAAATTAAAGTTCTGATTTGAAAATTTAACTTAAACTTTGATATTGTAGGTATTTTGAAATGATCCAATGTTAGGAAAGGTCAATTTTCCATTATTTAATATTTTTGTTACGATAACATTCACTCAATCACAAAAATAAATCAACAAAAAATGAATATTTTCTACAATTGTGTGCATTGTCTAAGACGTTATGTCCAAGAATCCACAACTTTTAACACGCTTTTATTAGTTTCACCTGTATGTATATATCTATGTATGTAACGGAATCTTTGAACGTCATTTTGCCCCACTTTGCACAAACAGATTTTATATAACTTTACACACGCGTCAAAGGCCCATGACAATGCCATAATTTGATCAAAACAGCCGAATATCCTGATTAGATTCGCCAGGATGTAGAAATTTCTAATCATATCCTTTGCATAAGAGCAAGAGAGATACAGCTAATGTGCGAACTACGCATGCGCGACATTTGAAATGACTATGATTCGGACTGTCAGCTTGTAAGCGTGTTTTATAGTTTTTTAAACTATAGTTTTCTAATAAATACACATAAAAACTGAAATTCACACCAATTTAGGAAAATGAAATAATACTCAACCCTGCCTCAACGATGGCGGCAAAACTCCCCAAGCCATTATTTACGGCTTTTAGCTCCAAGCTCATAATTTTCAGTAAGGATCCCTACATAGCTGGTGAAATTCAGAAATTAATTGGTCTGAACACTAGTATTACAATTAATAAAACAATCCAAGTGCGAGTCCGCCTTAAGAAAATTTATACTTGATCGATTAATTTTTTCCTAAACCGATTATTAATAGTCTGTGGACAATATGAAAAAATCGTTATGCACGTCACCTAGCTAAGTGGGCGGTGACCGTCAATGAAAAATGTAATTACTTTCAGAACATTTCGACCGGTAAAAAATAGACAACTTCTTGGGCGTGAACTGTCAAAACGGGCCTTTTATTTTATGATAAGTTTAGTCGTCATCATCACTTCAGCTCTCGCACGTCCCACTGTTGGGCTCGAGCCTCCTCCACCATACCATGCTGGTCAGACAGGTTGATATAGAGTTTTATTTCGAGATTTCCTTCAACTAGTACTATCAACTAAGTTTTATGCTCATGCAACCACACACATGCAGTCATACATACTCCCTATATTTTTCTGTCACATTAACATTTACTATTTTTTCCATGTGATCATACTCATATAGGCCTCGGTGCTGGGGTCAAACCTCCTCCTCAATGGGAGGGCAATTGAGCTACTCTATTACACTGGTCAGACGAGTTGCCGCAGGGTTTTATTTCGAGTTTTCCTTCTCTTGCATAGATATTATAAGCATATTATATCCCTTAGTCGTCTTTTACGATACCCATGGGTGGAGAATTCTATTCTTCATCTGTCACTATACGGAAAGATCTATGTGATAATAGAGTTGGAATACAATTCACCACTCAATTTATGACATTCAATGGAAAACATAAAATTAAATCAATCCGTCTGACCAGCGTGGTAGTAAGTAAATTTTCCTCCTATGGTGATGGGGAGTATAGGTAAAGGTTAGTTAGTTTTCGTAGTCCTCACGATACAGCTTATATAGTATTGAAATCTTCTAGCATAAATGCCAACGATACCAGACTAAAATTGAAATCTTTATCAATTAATTTAAATGCTTGTACAACATAAATTACTGTTAGTACTGTTGTTTTATCAAATATATTAACTTAATCTGTACCTTGAGAGCAATATTCAACAATTTACGTTTCAATCCAATCTCACCTTGAAAATGAATGCACGTATACTTATAAATGTAAAGATTTTGTATACACGTAAGTATAAGATTCCTATTCGGTATCTTACATTTTATAGTTATAAGATACCCTACCTACTGTCCCAAATATAGTAGGTTCGATACCGAGGCTGGATAATATCTTATACTGAATATCGTTCTACGTTCCGTGTGGTGATGGAGTAAGAATACAAATCACCACTCCGTGGATATTTTACCCGTGGATGTCGTAAAAAACTACTAAGGGATATAATACCCATATAACATCTATGCAAGAGAAGGAAAATTTGAAATAAAACCCTATAGCAAACTGTCTGACCGGCGTGGTATAGTAAGTTCTCTCTCTTATTGTGGAAGAGGCTCCAGCCCAATAGTGGGACGTATATCAGCTGAAATAATGATGATGTTTGTTCTACGTGAGAATCGAACCCCCCTTTTTTTGAGCGATTTATGGTCTGGATGTACATACGAGTAAGTACGATAACGAAAGGGCGGCCCCATAACCCTCCGTATTACCTCCCCTTCGCCATCTTACTGACCTCTGGTACCAAGGCTTTAACGTCCGTAGCCAGCCCGACGGGTTACTCTTTTGGTTACTATAGAGCGTCGCCCTCACGCGGTCAGCCTCTCTGCGGGTAACGTAGTATACAGGAGGGTTGATAAATCGATCTAGCTAGATTTTAATTATAGAAAATTTTGTATTGTAAGTCTTTTCAGAGAACGAAAATAACATAATTAGAATTTCAAGGTAAATTTAGACACTACAACAAAATTTAAGCTCAAAGCCGCTAAGCATGCTATGAAGCGGGCTATACTCGGGATTTCTCTCCGAGATAGAATCTGGAATAGGGAAATGCGCAGAAGAACGGGTGTTACCAACATAGCACCAAGAATTAGCACGCTGAAGTGGCAATGGGCATGCCACATCGCTCGACAAACTGACAACCGCTGGGAAAGAAAGGTTCTCGAGTGCGACCACGTATCGGGAGACGCAGTGTAGGACGCCTCCCCTCTAGGTGGACCGACGACCTGGTGAAAGTTGCTGAGCGTTGTTGGATGCAGGCGGTACAGGACCGCACTGTGTGGCGTAATATGAGGGAGGCCTACATCCAGCAGTGGAGGCGATAGGCTGAAATTATGATGATGAGAACAAAATTAGCATAGCTCAGCACGGCCATACGGGTACTAAACTAAGTGTTTACAGTTAAAATCATAACAGCGTTATTATAAACTTAATTACTCTTGTTTAAACAGATGCTGTAGCGTTGTGCCTCATTAATGCACTGACACCCGTCGCAACGTAACAATCTCTACCTACACTAATATATTTGGTACATACAACAATGTCGTATTAACAGCCTCAACAAACATTAACTTTTAAATCGTTACTAGTTCAAGTTTTACATTTATTTTTGTGTATATTTGGCAATTATTAATGGGTTCAGAGTCAATACACGTGGAGGTTTTGTTAGTTTATCAAAATTATAAACTAGGACTATTAAAATTCAAATTCAAAATCATTTATTACTTACGTATAACATAACACTGCAGCTAATTCTTATTAAACATGTTAATTTAAAAAAAATGGAGTAATTTAAAAAATAAAAGTCAAACTAGATGAGTTTCTTGCCGGATCTCCTTAGTAGCGGTCGTGTGTTAATTCGGTGGTGGTTTAATGTAATATTTAAAATGCTGGAATTGACAATATGTAATTGCCCTCACGAAGTTTATACATAACTAGCTGACTCAACAGACATTGTTCTGTTAAAATCTAAAAAAATAATAATAAACCTTCTTAAAACTGATCACAGTGCTACCTACCGGTTCTAATTATCAATCTAAACCATTCTCATATCCATCGCAACATCCACAAAAAAAAAAGATATCATCATAATCGGTCCAGCCGTTTAGAAGGAGTTCAATTACAAACATGCAATATTATAAATTCGAAAGTAAGTTTGTTTGTTTGTTTGTTACGCTATCACGCTTAAACCACCGAGTCGATTTCAGAAATTCTTTCACCAATGGAAAGTTATAATATCAGGGAGTACCATAGGCTATATTTTATCCCGGTATTCCCACGGGAATGGGAACTACGCGGGTAAGGCAACTGAAACCGAAGCGAAGCGAGGACGGGTTGCTAGTATTATATAAGGACAATAAATTAATTTGATTTTGACATAACATATTAGGATAAAATGTACTCTAACTACATCACCTCATGGAAAACTATGTAAGAGCCTATAAATCTGAAATAACTTGACTTCAATATCTTAAATCAAATAGTACATCGATACCTTTGTAAATTCATGAGCCTGTTCATTACCGAAAACAATGACAATAATCCCAAAATTACCATCGTTACCGAGCTCGGCGATCACCTTGGTGTTGTAATTTGCTTAGGATATCGCTGCCGTTTCCCTCCCGGTAAAGTACGGATGATTTTTATGCCACCCACTCGCAAGTAAGCTAATGGGATAATAAATGACGACAAATTGTATTTCTAATCCATCGTCACACGGATTCAATAGTACTTAAGACGCAAGCATACCGCTAAAACTAAATATTCGTCGCAAATCTTAAGAGCAACACCCACTTTTTGCCGCCATTCGCCAGTAATATATACTCTACTTGCTTCGTATATATTGCAGAAGTTTTAGTAATAGTTATATGATTGGCCAACTGGTCAACTAGTCAACTCTCCTATATAGGGAATGTAATTGTTGACGGTATTAGGTAAAATTGGTCCAGGTTGATGTAAAACTCTTAATTGTTATGGTACACAGGAGCAATGTAAGAGGTGAAAATATTCGTAGCCGTCGCCAGAAGGCTCGTCTTAAAATATATCAGAATTAATTTATTACGGAGGAACTAATTTATTTAGAAACATAGAACCGTTTTAGAATAAATTACCTTACAGCAATATCATAAACGTTAATATCTGGAAGAAGACCGAACGAAAACTCATAAAAACTGGAGCGAGAGATTGATTTTAAGGCCGAAAACTTTTGTGGATTAAAAAGATAAATGGCGATTCTTAAACTAAAAGAAAAGTTCGTATTTTATATAGCGTTGAGTGAAAATGTAAAATGTTTTGAAAATACGCAAAGTAAAAAGCCTCAGGTAAAAAGTTACGCGAATTCTCTTTTGACTGAAGCTTTTTTTTAAATATTAATTATAGACTATCCTTTAATATTTTCTGTTATTCCTTAGTGTAAAATGTTGATATATGTGTATATTAATAACAATATCTGGTTGATCGAGTTTTGTTCGGTATAATTTCTTTTTTTCTTTGTAAATTGTATTTTTAACGAAGATATTTAGATATATATATTAACAAAAAAAAAATGAGGAAATAATGAAAAAATATCAATAGTAATGAAATATTAATGTGATGAAGTTACAATACAATTCACAACCATTATCTTTCCTGTAACTGCTGTAACAGTCGACTAAACAAAGCAAACCGCTTGACTATAGTTAACTAGACTATTTATTATATTAGTAATATAGCAGCATATTATCACTCCCAGTTTAAAGAAGATCTGCCCATCATTAGGAGTTATAACTGCCCTTTCTTTTGGCAAGCTATGGTACCGATGCACGCCGTCTGTCCCGTCCAGGGCGACAAAAAGCAGTACGCGACTTAATCACCCGCCGTATTCCTTCCCCTTCGCCCTTGGATCGACCACTGGTAACGAAGCCTTAGCAACATCCATTTGTGTTACCAAGACGTTGATCTTGCGCGGGCAAACTCTCTACGAGTGATGGACTAATCCCCCGTCTGGTGAACCACGCCCTGATACCGATTCCTTGGCGTCCGTAATCAGCTCGGCAGTATGGCCTTTCGGTTACCCTCCCTCCCCGATACCCTTATAACGGCCAAAAAAAAGGAAAAACGTAATACTCAATAAATGTTTCAACAATAATAGGTAATTATTCAGGAACATGAAATGAACAACATTACAACAAAAGAGAAGTCGTTACATATACAGTTATACGATTTTTATGGCGATACGCCGATAGCGCTCATGTTTAACATAACGCAGTTTATAAATTACTTTTGCTTGCAGTTTACAGAAGCTTAAAATATTAAACTTTTTTTTTGGGGGTGGGATACGGTCGGCACACTCCTCGCTTCATTCCGTCCGGGGCGACAGGCGAGCGTAAGCACGCACACCCGTAACCCACGTCGCCTTCGTCGTTGGGCCGACCACCGGTGCAGAGTTCCTTGACTTCAGTGGTCGACCCGACGGAATGCCCCAAGAGAGTACCCTCTCCCGTCGACGTCCGCCGTCGCGAGGCTAACCTCTCCGCGGGTGTTCGGACTAAATCCCCGGTCCGGTCATCCGTATTATGCTTTAACGTGGTTTTGGCAGTTATATAAAATCCTCATGATAACAAAACAAATCTAAAAATATATAGTACTTTTATTGTTATTGGTTTTGCCGGCGGTTATGTTATATACACAAACTTGTATAACAAAACCTTAACTTGATATACCTAAGTAAATCAAGACCAAGGAGTAGTTCACCAAGGTTCTGAAAGTGTTTACATTTCATTTAAAATTAACACTTGCCAACATAGTTTTGAATAAAATAGGTAATTTAAAATACGTTTAAGAACGAAAACTCAATTTTGTGGACAACCTAAGAAAAGTGTGATGCAGGGAATAGAAAGAGCGACATCTGTCGAGTTACGCCAAAATTCTAGCTACCCGTCGCTAATCCTGTAAGGATAATAGACAAACTTGGAATCATTGCATTATCATCGGTTCTTGATAAGTGTGCAAAGTTTAACATAATCGAACATTTAGAAGAGGGTGAAAATCACGTTCAGTTATGTTGTTACGTACAAATTGAGGACAGCCATACATCAGAATTATTATTTTTAAACATTACTTACAAAGACGCCGTCTAGGTCTTATCCAGTTAAAGTATCTTAAACACCATATAGATAGTGTGACACGAAATTTCCTGCCTCTTATCCTTCATCATCTTCGCAATTTCCTTACCTATAGCATGCGTGAGATGCTCATGCCGTGTAATAACAGACAAGTTTAAGATCTTGTTTAGTATTTGGAATATCTTATAGAGGTAAACCTAGTTCAATATTCCAAGTGCAATATTAAACGCTGGATCAATAGTTGATGTTACGCTGTTCTAGGAAATATGACGGGTATATAAATAATATTACGGACTTAAAGACCAACTTTTAAACAACTTTAGGGCATAAATCACTGCGCCTGATGCCGCCCTAGCAGAGGCTGCGGGTGACCAGACTGGGGATTTCGTCCGGGCACCCGCAGAGAGGTTAGCCTCGCGACGGCGATCCGCATCCCGGTAGGGGACGTCGACAGGAGATGGTACTCCCTCGGGGTATTCCGTCGGGTCGACCACTGAAGTCGAGGAACTCTGCACCGATGGTCGGCTCAACGACGAAGGCGACGTGCTATACGGGTGGGTTACGGGTGTGCGTGCTTACGACCCTGCGGAGCGCGGAGCGGAGCGAGGAGTGCGAAGACCGTAACCCACCCCCAAAAAAAAGGGCATAAATCATTTCATAACCATTGTCAATATTACCATTATTATCCTATTGATTGCTGATGTTTACGTGAGTAAGTATTACAAACTGTAAATAAAACATTTTTTACGGATTTTACCTCGTTTGGCTGGTGTTCATGATATGTCCACCCGGGACTATTAACGCTGAAAAGTGTTTGAAACTTCGAGCAATTAAAGATCATACACAAACGCGATAAAATTCATAAAAGTAGTTTTATTTAATATTCTTCTAGTTTAAAATAACCTTAATTGTATTGTTGACAAAAATACGTGTTGTAAATAAAACCTTTAAAATATGCTAGGATTTTTATATTTTTTTTATTTTGGGGTGGGTTACGGTCGGCGCACTCCTCGCACCACTCCATCCGGGGCGACAGAGGGGCGTAAGAACGCACACCCGTAACCCACCCGTGACACGTCACCTTCGTGGTTGGACCGACCACCGGAGCAGGGTAACTTGACGTCAGTGGTCATCCGGGAGAACGTCGATCTTTCCTCGCGTGGTCAGCCTCTCGGCGGGCAAATATTCTAGGACAACAAGAACCCATATATTTCGGCAATACTTTCATTTTTCGTTTCGTGAAAGGATCACACCTTTTCGAAATCGATATACTCGTACTTTTCTAAAAATTTTAGACGTGCAGGTGTTTTATTTTTCTTCACCTTTAAAACCAACTAAATTAACGATCTACATGTTAATTTTCACATATATGTATACCTTAAAAATATGAAGGTATGCATCGTTACCTTGAATTATTCATAAGACTCTCCTTTTAGAATCATCTCAGCTCACATAAGTTCCACTGCTGGGCTCGGGCCACCTCCACAATAAGAAGGAAATTTATCTTCTATAACGCGCTGATAAGACGAGTTAACATAGGGTTCTATGTCGAATTTTCCTTCTCTCTCAGATGTTATCTGCATTTCATATTCCTTAGTCGACTTTTACGACACCCACGGACGAAGGATGCTGAATTATATTCTTACTCTGCCACCACACGTCTTTTCAAAGACGATAGAATGAGAGACGCACTAAGCATCTGTTGTTAGCCATCACTGCTAATAACTAACGTTATCGAAGAAAACTAGGCGCTTTGAAAGAGAAAAGGTGGAAAAATGTAGCTAGCATGTGTACCATATGTGCTGTTCTTTATTAAAATATTTACCTTAGAATAATAATATAGGTCATCATCTTGCTCTTATCCCAATTACTTGGGGTCGACGCAATATGTCATCTGTTTTGACATATTGCAAAAAGTTTCGGCAATGACTTTTATGACCGGCCGCCTGCCTGACGTCAACCCTCCTTGGGAATGTAATCGTTGACCCAAATGATACCAGATGGAGTTGGTCCGGGTCAATCTAGGGCTCTTAGTCGTCTTTTACGACACCCACGAGCAAAGCAAGGGTTGGTAGTATTCGAAGCCGCTACCACACAGCATACCACACAGAATAATAATATAGGTATGTTCTATCTAATCCAAATGTATGGCGATTATCGTTGAATGCTTAGAGTCGATTTCATGGCTTAAATGGCAGGCTGTATACAGTCAATCTTAGTCCACTTCTTAAATTCTGAACAATATCAAATTGCACCTAAAATTGTAAAATAATTTACAATAGTATCTGTCTGAAACATACATTATAAAACTTGAGAAATATAATTTATAAGAGCTTCTTCCAACAATAAAGTCTTTTATAGGATTTTGGTTACAGCCACCAAACTTTGTTTAGTACTAAACAGATTACTAGTTTCGACGATGTATACTTTGAAAATAAATTTTCGCTAGAATACCGAGGTTACACAAATCTCTACTATTCTGTTTTTTAATGTTATTATTTAATTTTAGATACGCAACGGATATACAGAATTTAGTCGAAATAAAACTATGTTAGACGGACCTTAAGTGATAAATTAGGAATAAATCTTTAATATATATAAATTACGTGTCACGTTGTTTGTCCGCGATGGACTCCTAAACTACTTAACCAATTTTAATCAAATTTGCACACCGTGTGCAGTTTGATCCAACTTGAAAGATAGGATAGCTTACATCTTAATTTATAGTGGCAATATTATTTTATTGCAAATTATTTGTATTACTTATATATACCTACTAGCTTTTGCCCGCGGCTTCGCCCGCGTAAAAATTTACTTGCATATTAATACTTGCATATTAATAACTATTATCGTAAAGAATATTATCGGCATAAAGAGTATTATATTTCTTAATTTAAGAAATACTCTATCTACGTGTCAATTTTCATCCAAATCTGCTCAACAGTTTAAGCGTGATTGAGTAACAAACATCCAAATATCTTCACAAACTTTCACATTTGAATATTACTTCCAGCCTTATAGTTCAGATTGCCGTGCAAATACGATGATAAATATGCCTTTCTTTAGTCTCTGATAACGTACTTTTCCATTGGTGAAAAAAAAATTATATCAATCAAACACCCGCAGTTTCATTCACGTAGAAATTCCCATGCCAATACCGAGATAAAAAATGCCTATGTTACTCGCTGATATTATAAATTTACACACATACATACCAAAAAAAAAAAAAAAATTATTCATCCCAGAAATATCAGAGATATAAATTGCCTATGTTACTCGCTGACAATATAGGTAGCTTTCCATTGGTGAAAGAATTTTAAAAATTGTTCGACATCCCCCTGTATAGTTCTCGTTCCTGGGCAAATACCAGGATGAAAATAGCCTTTCACTGATAATATAGCTTTTCATTAGTGAATTAATTTTTAAAACCATTAAATTCCCGTGATTTCATCGACATTGTACCCGATCCCATAGGAATATCGGGATAAAAATAGCTTAAATACTCGCTTTACTCGCTTAAAAATAGCTTTCCATTAGTGAAATAATTTTAAAATCGACTTAATTCAGCCACACCGGGATAAAATATAACCTGGGATAAAATATAGTCTAAGTTATTCCTTATGTACGACTGGTAGACCTGATGGTAAAATATAATCAATATCGGTCCAGCCATTTTGAAGATTACCTGTAACGAATAGACAGACAGGCAAAAAAATTTGGACCGTATTGTGTGAGCATAAATAAAACCTATTATTTTGATAGACAAACAGACGCTTCAAATCTATTTATTTGTAGAGATAGAAAATTGTAATAATATCTTGATTGTAACTTACTGTCTGGTAGCTGCTAGAAATATTACCACGCTCTCATTGTTCGTGGGTATCGCAAAATACTACTAAGACAAAGATTTACATCGACCTGGACCGGTGATGCCGTCTGGCCAACAATGTCGTGCGCCAGGTCATAAGATGTTGCTAGAACCTTTGTAATATATCTACGATGGCAGAAGAGTACCTACATATCGCGTCGATCCAAAGTAATTAGGATAAGAGCAAGATAATGATGATATATCATTGGCTGGGTGTCTTCGACTATATGTGTTTTATCCTTTTGGGGCAGCCCAAAATTGTTTCTTAGTGAGTGCTTACCCCAAATAACCGATCGGTATACGAAATTTCACATTTTTAGGCCCGGTATCTTTGGCTATACACTTTCACCCTCTTAGGGGTTGAATTTCCAAAAATTCTTTGTTAGAGCTCGCTTATCCTTGCCAAAAATTATTTCATAGTGCTTGGTAAGTGAGCACTAAGGAAATCTGGGGGTAATCCAAGAAAGCCGACCGTGTAATAAAATGATCCTTCCTAGGCTCAGTGATTTCGGTTAAACACTTTTCACCCCTTTAGGGCTAAAATTGCAAAAATCTCTTACCCCAAGAAAGGAAACTTTATACAAAATTCCACGTTTCTAGGCCTAATGATTTCGGCTATATATTTTGCACCCCTTTAGGAGTTGATTTTAATAAAATAATTTCTTAGAGCTCACTTACAACAAAAGAAAGAGAATTGCATAGAAAGTTTTACGTTCCTAGCTCCAAGAGTTTCGTCTATACGCTTTTCACCCACTTAATGATGATTTTCCAAAAATCCTTTGCTAGTGCTCGTGTACCCCAAGAAATAAGACGACGTAAAAAGAAAATACTTTCCCCTATTTCAACCCCTTATACCTATTTTTTCGCGATAAAAAGTAGCCTTATATCCTTTCTCTAGCTTTAGTTCATCTCTGTACCAAATTTCATCAAAATCGGTTAAGTGGTTTCGACGTAAAAGGCTATATGCTTTTCAACCCCTATTTTTTTTTTGGGTTGGGCTGCGGTTGGCGCGCTCCTCGCACCACTCCGTCCGGGCACCCCAAGAAATACGATGGTGTAAAAAAAAAATACGTTTCCAGGCCCAGTGGTTTCGGCTGTATGCTTTTTGGTATTTTAGGGGTTGAATTTCATCCCCATGTAAATGGAATTTCCAAAACGCTTGAGCGAATATTTATTTATTTATTATTAGGTGCCTCAATACAAAGATTCGTGGTTCGATCATCGAAAATGACGAATTTCCATACAAAATGTCATCCCCTATTTCAACCCCTTATACCCATTTTTTTGCGACAAAAAGTAGCCTATCCTTTCTCAAGCTCAAGAACGACTATATGTTTTTCACCCCCTTAAGGGGGTGAATGCCCAAAAATCCTTTGCTAGTGCTCGTGCACCCCAAGAAATACGATGGTGTAAAAAAAAAATACGTTTCTAGGCCCAGTGGTTTCGTCTGTATGCTTTTTGGTATTTTAGGGGTTGAATTTCATCCCTATGTAAGTGAGACTACCAAAACGCTTGAACGAATATTTATTTATTTATTATCAGGTGCCTTAATACAAAGATTCACGGTTCTATCATCAAAAATTACGAATTTCCATACAAAATATCATCCCCTATTTCAACCCCTTATACCCATTTTTTCGCAATAAAAAGTAGCCTATATCCTTTTTCAAACTTTAGTCCGTCTCTGTACCAAATTTCATCAAAATCGGTTTAGACGCGAAAGACTATATGTTTTTCACCCCCTTAAGGGGGTGAATTTCCAAAAATCCTTTGCTAGTGCTCGTGCACCCCAAGAAATACGATGGTGTAAAAAAAAATACGTTTCTAGGTCCAGTGGTTTCGGCTGTTTGCTTTTTGGTATTTTAGGGGTTGAATTTCATCCCCATGTAAATGGAATTTCCAAAACGCTTGAGCGAATATTTATTTATTTATTATTAGGTGCCTCAATACAAAGATTCGTGGTTCGATCATCGAAAATGACGAATTTCCATACAAAATGTCATCCCCTATTTCAACCCCTTATACACATTTTTTTGCGATAAAAAGTAGCCTATATCCTTTCTCAAGCTTTAGTCCATCTCTGTACCAAATTTCATCAAAATCGGTTTAGACGTGAAAGACTATATGTTTTTCACCCCCTTAAGGGGGTGAATTGCCAAAAATCCTTTGCTAGTGCTCGTGCACCCCAAGAAATACGACGGTGTAAAAAAAAATACGTTTCTAGGTCCAGTGGTTTCGGCTGTATGCTTTTTGGTATTTTAGGGGTTGAATTTCATCCCCATGTAAATGAAATTTCCAAAACGCTTGAACAAATATTTATTTATTTATTATGAGGTGTCTTAATACAAAGATTCACGGTTCTATCATCAAAAATTACGAATTTCCATACAAAATATCATCCCCTATTTCAACCCCTTATACACATTTTTTTGCGATAAAAAGTAGCCTATGTCCTTTCTCAAGCTTTAGTCCATCTCTGTACCAAATTTCATCAAAATCGGTCCAGTGGTTTAGACGTGAAAGCGTAGCAGACAGACAGACAGACAGACAGACAGACAGACAGACAGACAGACAGACAGAGTTACTTTCGCATTTATAATATTAGTAAGGATTATTTGACATTCACAATTCTGTTTTGGAGTTACCAAACTATTTTAACAGATGGCGATATCTGTTGACTGGATTGAGTAATTATGGTATGTATGTATGATTGAGTAATAGATGGCACTGCTATGTCACACCTACAAACGTGTCAGATACGATTTTAACTTGCTTTTTTATATAGATGCTATTTGTAAAAAAATATGACAACCTCCATGACAGATGTTCTCCTACAGTTCCACTTAAATAGTTTAATAAAATGTAATATAACAAAAACATTAGCCACAGCAACGCGTGGCCGGGTCTGCTAGTATAAATATTTTATATATTATAGCCTACATAAGATGTGAGCAGTTTTTCTTGAAAATTTGATTATAATTTATTTAATATTGTAGCGTGAAAACCTAACAAAATATTATTAGTCGTTTTCACACAGCAAATCTCGCATTTCCAATAGGAGATTTAACAATTCGTTGCACTGTTGATATTGTTGTTTTGCTTCCTATATGTCTGCTATCGGTTTTCTTTTGTAACATGTCCAATCTCGCAGCGGGTTATTTCAAGCTTTGACGTACTCGTTGAGCAACGTAATAAATACTCGTCAATAACGATCGACTCTTCACTTCGTATCTCTACAGCCATCTAACACTGCAAATTTATTATTCTTATCTTTTTTTACATTGTATTAACCAAAGCATACTTGTTTAATTTTGATATCGATTTCATGAAACTAACTGTATGAAACTACTGTACTGTAGTAATTGATACTTACATTTCAATAATATTAATATCTATAAAGGAACTAGCTGACCCAAAAGGCGTTGTTCTGTTCAAATCTATAAAAAAATAGAAAATTGAGTTCTCCGTGAAATCGATCGCAGCGCCACCTACCGGTTCCAATTATTAATCTAAACCGAATGGTTTGGATGGTTTGAATGGCTATTTCGACGGATATGAGAAATCATATCCATCGGCATGGCCTCAAAAAATCATCAAAATTGGTCTAGCCGTTTAGAAGGAGTTCATTTACAAACACACGAACAGATGATTTATATATATGAAGATAGAAAAGTTTATATAGCTGAAAATAAGTTACATTAGAAAAGCATATATAAACGTTAAGTTTTCTTAAATTTTCTAATTTACTGCGCAATTTTCATTTTTTTCCATAAAGGCCTTTTATGAAAAATTAGAAATTTAAAAAAAAGATGGACGGAATCGGTAAAGTGGTTCTCAAATTATGTTATTGTCCTGCCCGAACAGCGCCTTGAATACACACAAAAAATTTCGTCGACATCGGTCCAGCCGTTTAGGTGGAGTTCCGTGACATACACACGTACGCTAGAAATTTATATATAAGATTAGAGCAAATAGGTATACAATTTTCCCTGTGGTGACAGAGTAACAATACAATTCATCATGGTCATCATCATCATCATCATCGCAGCCCACATACGTGCCACGGCTCGCGCCTCCTCCACAATGGGAGGATGGCTGGTCAGTCATGGTGGTGTAGGGTTTCATTTTGAGTTTTCCTTCTTTTGCACAGATATTATGTGCATATTATATCCTTTAGTCGTTGTCTTTTACGACAACCACGGGCAAGATAGGTGGTGAATTACGACTAAGGGATGCATATTATATGCATATAATATCTATGCAAGAGATGAAAATCTCTATACTATTCGGTATTCTAAATATAAAGTCGTAATTTTTTTAAAAGACTTCCTCGTTGTTTTATCAGCATATTTGACCATAATCTTTCGATTTCAAAAGTTGAACGGCTGTTTTGGCTTACATCCTTTTAAAACGTAGATGAAATGTGTTCCATCTATGATTAATCCTCCAATATATATGTACGTATTACTGAAAGCTATAAAAAAGAATTAAAAATGTAGAAAAATGGGTTGACGTAAAAGGTTTTCCCCTTTTTAACAACATAGACAACTTCCCCTGTAATGCGAGATTAACAAAGTGAAAATCTTTATTTAAAAACCTGACTCGCTGAAACTGCCTTTTTTAATTATCATTTTGCTTTGCCAAGATAATAAACGTTGGTTTTCCTTACGTTTTTCTTTCATCTTGAAACGTAATTATTACTCTGTTTTATAAAAAAAACAATAAATAAATTATATGAAACAATTTAGCATTAGCTACTTAGCTAATTAGAGCACTATTCTTCATCAGATTATCTTAACATTATGTGAGATAATATACAAGTTTGATATTAAGTTAATGAGATTATGTATTACTATGTATTATATTTAAATAATGATACATGTAATATTTTTTTTCCGTTATATTGTTTGCCTATCATATAATAAATAAAAATAATTACAGTTAAAAAAACACACCAAAATAAAAATTAGACATATAGTCATCATATAATAATGATGACAAAGAATATATTCACATTTTTTTTACAATTTCGCCACAACGTCTAACCTTTACTATCTATTCAACGTTGTTCAAGAATTTGATATTAAAATATGATAGCGTTTTCACGCAGCCATCAATTTCACTACAGCACACAGAAAATTGAAGGAGAGCTAAAGTAAACTAAAATTTGATGCTATCTCTCTATTCTATTTTCATCTATCAACGGCTAAAACAAATTGGTCTTATTTTTTAAATATTTCTACAGACACTTAAATTTTTCTAAAACTTGCAATAATGTGATAATTTTCAGGAAAGTAGAGAAATTGGCAAATCATCATCATCATTTCAGCTCATATACGTCCCACTGCTGGGCTCGAGCGTCCTCCATAATAGGAGAGAAATTGATCTACTATACCATGCTAAGCATATTGGTATAAGGTTGGTATAAGGTTTTGTGTTGGGATTTTGCCTTCTCTTGCACAAATGCTCGTAGATATTTTGATTCTGTCATGATACACCTAAACCCCCTAACGATCACAACGGTTGACTCTCTAAGGCTTCTCTGAAATCACAAACGCATTCATGGCCCGCAAGACAATATCAAATAAAAAACCACGAGTCCATCCTCGCCGTCGAATTGGCAAACTGTGCTGCGTAATAATAAATTCGAAAAACGTGGGATTTCCCACAATATGTTCAGCAACTCCTCAAGCTTAAGTTTGTACCTCTCAAATAGTACCCCTGGTCAATGCTTCAATATTTTCATGTGAATGTTTCAATGACATCAGTGACTAGCATTCAAAGGCTAACAAAATGTAAAAAACACTCTTTTTGCGAAACAAAATAAATGCGGGACAAGTAAAATAAATTCCAAAAAGTATTTAACTTAGCCTTCCCCTAATACAAACTTAGCAGTCATAAAAGCGCCGACCCCGACTAAATGACAAGAAGATTCATTAGCGATCTTATGCGACGACAAACGTTTGAATGTGACGTCGATGAAGAGAAATGAGGGAGAATTCGATACTTATCCCTCGGCTTGAAGAGGCAATTTTCTTTGGAGGTCTTACTTCATTGATTTCCTGTCATTAGGAGGGCTGAGAACACACAGTTCGATATGAAAACGCAGTTGTGTTTTTGTGGCAGACAGGAAACTTGATTGTCAAAGGCGGTAAATAACATCAGTGCTGCTGCAAACGAAAATTATTTCTGTAAACTGTAGATTTAGTGACATACACACATACACAAAAAATATATGTTTAAGATTATTTGGTCAGACATTCATTATTATGTACGAATTATTATTAATAGGAACGCTATATTAAATTAAAGTGAAATAAATATAAAGTAAACTCATTTTTCTTTATGTTTATCATCACCCGGCAGAAGGGAAAAGGTGACATGAATACAACAATATATGTACCTACTGCAATATTGTTTTGTTTTATATTCGTCACAATACTAAAATATCTTTACAATAGGAATACTGTTTTAAACTAATACATAATTATAAATATTACTGTACTGTACGCAAAAATGCTTTCTTAGTAAATGAGAGCTGAATTTACCCGAACGCGCATTAAATATGATATCTGGTTGACCGAGCTTCGCTCGGAATATTTTTGTTGTATTTTTGTCGAATATATTTAGATATATATTAATAAAAAATAAAAATTTAATAATGAAAAATATATAAAAAATTACAAAAAGAGAATAATAATAACACCGAGATTCGATCTGACGCTGTTTGAATGCCAAAAAAACCAAAATTTGAACCGGTCAACGTCCCACCTGAGCTATCGTAACTCATGACGTTGACAACGAAATTTAAATTCATATTCTTTTAAAATTTAATGTCATTGTTTATTTTGCTAAAAACACGCATAAAACAACATTTTCTATAAATAAAACCTAGCTAGATCGATTTTTTGGACCCGAATTCTCTAGTATGCCAAGTTTCAACAAAATCGTTGGAGCCGTTTCCGAGATCCTGAATATATATATATATAAGATATATATATATATATATATATATATATATATACAAGAATTGCTCGTTTAAAGATATAAGATATCAGGTTGACCGAGCTTCGCTCGGAGTATTTTTGTAGCATTTATTTAGATATATATTAATAAAAAAAATAATAATATATAAATAATAATAATAAAAAAAAATAAACAAGTGCTGTGTGGTAGCGGCTACGAATACTACCAACCCTTGCTTTGCTCGTGGGTGTCGTAAAAGACGACTAAGAGCCCTAGATTGACCCGGACCAACTCTGTAATATGTCAAAACAGATGACATATTGCATCGACCCCAAGTAATTGGGATAAGAGCAAGATGATGATGATGATTAATAAAAAAAAAAAATAATGAAAATAGGCATGATGACAGTAACCAAAAATCACTAAAATAATGTGTTTATCTACTGTAACACAAAGAATATATCTTGAAATAAATATATATTTTCTTTTATAAGATGAGATTATTAATTTATTTAATAAAATAAAACTGCAAAATACACAAGTCCGCCATGCTCAGCTAAACACCAATCAAATTGAGTTACGTCACTCCTATGTACACCTGTCATTATCATCGCAAATTCTGTACGAAATTCTACGATCGTTACACTTATTAATTGTTTTAACTTGCATTTAAAGAGTATTTCGTGATTTTTATCGATCTCTTGCTTACTTTTGTGTTCTTACTAAAAATTAACTCATGAAAGAAGGATTCATCAAGGAAAACTGCTCTAATTTGCCTAGAGTAAATTTGTTAATGCTGGGAGAGAGTACCTAGCATCAAACAAAAACTTCTGTTCAGTAGAATTTAGAAATGTCAAAACTACGATACAAGTAAAATATTGATTAATAATCTTCTAACATCTAATTTAAAATCTATTTAAAAATAATACCGCTTGAGATAGAGGTTATGTTATTTAAATAATGCTTTTGTAAACTTGGTATTAAACTGCAGTTAAATAAAGTAAAATACCAAATAAAATATACGATATAAAGTAATTACTTACGTCAAAATGGTCTTCACAGAAATAAATAGTTTCCTATTTATTTTTTTATATTTATTTATATAAATTTATGGCTTTTGGATCTCGCTGTGTAAGATTAAGCCACTTATATCTTATTGTTTTATTGTGTGGCACATAAACAAACAGTTTGTTAGGGGTTTTTATTGATGTATTAACACATTGAGGAACCGCACACCACTTATAGATTTTCGAATTCATGTCTAAATAAAATATATCAGATTTTTTGCTTTAACTCCCTTACATTTACAACTCAAGTGAATAGACGTGACGTCACAAGCAGACGCCATGACACTAGGCACCGTTTTGGCGCTAATTTAAATGCATTTAATTAAAATAGCATTTATTTCTAAAGAAACCGTACTTATTGCAAAAATAATATATTTTTTGATAATAGTAGTTATTTAAGAATATTATAAAACAGTTTTTCAAAATTAGTCATCATGCCTATTATATAAAAAATTACAAAAAGAGAATAATAATAACACCGAGATTCGATCCGACGCCGTTTGTCGCCGATGTCAAAATTAAAATGAAACCTGACTACTTCGCCACTGAGCTATCGTAACTCATGACATTGATGGCAAAATTTGAATTCATATTCTTTTAAAAGTGCTGTGTGGTAGCGGCTTCGAATACTACCAACCCTTGCTTTGCTCGTGGGTGTCGTAAAAGACGACTAAGAGCCCTAGATTGACCCGGACCAACTCCATCTGGTACCATTTGGGTCAACGATTACATTCCCAAGGAGGGTTGACGTCAGGCAGGCGGCCAGTCATAAAAGTCATTGCCGAAACTTTTTGCAATATGTCTAAATAGATGACATATTGCGTCGACCCCAAGTAATTGGGATAAGAGCAAGATGATGATGATGATTCTTTTAAAATTTAATGTCATTATATTGTCTGCCAAAAACACTGACAAAACAACATTTTCTATACATAAAACCTAGCTAGATCGATTTTTTGCGCCCGAATCCTCTAGTATGCCAAGTTTCAACAAAATCGTTGGAGCCGTTTCCGAGATCCTGAAAATATATATATTTACAAGAATTGCTCGTTTAAAGATATAAGATATAAGATAAGATGTATAGCCAAGCATTACGGCTCACTCATTCTAAAATAGATATACCACCAGGAATAGTGGATACTACTTTTCAACTCGGACAGATTTGACTACGGTAAAAGCGCGGGACCATCATCTCGTCGCCTCAGCTTATATATAACCAACTGTTGGGCTCAGGCCTCCTCCATAATGAGAGGGCAAATCACCTACTATTCCACGCCGCTCAGACGCGTCAGAATAGGGTTTTGTTTCAAATTTTCCTTCTCTTGCACAGATGTTATATGCTTATTATATACATTAGTCGTCTTTTACGATATCCACGGGCAAGATAGAAAGTGGTAAATACATGGAGAATTATTATATATTCTCCTCCCGTTGCGATTAGGCGACCACTAATACCAATTTCTTGAATCTGTGACCGGCCCGAAGAATTACATTTTTAGGGAATTTCCCCCATAGACAACGTGTCAACAAAAACAGTATTCCCGCGGCGTCACCTTCATGCAATCAGCCTCTTTGCTGGTTATGGACTAATTCCCAGTCCGTTCTCCCGCGACCACGTATCTTCGATCGATTCGACGATCGGCTGCGTCAGAAAACAACTGCCTGAGTAATAAACTTTGTAAAAATCACAACAGATTGAAAACATTAATTTATGGATCACCTCAAAGAGTAGTCCTGAATAAGGATCTAACCTTCATTCAGTACGAGAAGTGCGACCACATCGCCGTCTATGGTATCAATTAGTTTTTAAATGTTCAGATTATTGAGCCCCGGTGAAACTTCTTAACTTTATTAATTTTGGAATGGTCGTCCCAACTTAAACGCAGTTTAAAGGCAGCGGCCAAAATTGACTGAATGTTTACCCCACTTATGAATATTTACATACAGATACAGTATTGGTATCATTTTATAGTATTTACTATCTAGGTTACAAATTCGAAACTAAAATGTCCCTAGAATTTGCAGCTTTAAGAAATAATATTTTATTTTGTTGCTACGATTCAAATGTCAGGCGCTTCTAGCAATTTCTAACATTATTGAAAATGTGAACTGAAGTTGCGTTTATAAACGGGTGTAGTGATTGAGTAAGAAAATAATTCACCACCATCTCTCATTCTTGTGGGTATCATAAAAGATGACTAAAGGATATGATATGCAAATAGGAAGAAGGAAAGTGCAAGAAGGAAAATTCGACATAAAACCCTGTGCCGCTGGTTGGCATAGGGTTTCATATTAGCTAAAGTAGATCAATTGCCCACCTATCATGGACGAGGTTCGAGCCCACTTGTGAGACTTATGTGGAAATGATGAAAATGAGTTATATCTTACACAATTTTTATTTTCGCACTGCCGGGGCACCACCACCACTTTTTGATGCAGTTTGTGAATAGAAAATTTTAACCGTAGGTTTGTCCAGTATGATTGCCAATTTAGTTGCTAAAGGATATCAGTCTTTAGAACAATTCTAATATCAATTGAACATGGTAGGCTAATAATAAAATTAGTTACTTTCGAAGATGTTATCTTTTACAAGGCGCTTATGCGAAATATATACCTAATATACTTACATTTTGATAACGCCTGGTCCTTATCGAGACTGAAGGTTTTGAATTAATCACTCTACGTCTAGTAGATAGTTTCCGCGTCGTGACGGAGTAAAAATACAATTCACCACTCATTTTTCTTGCTCCTTGGTGTCATAAAAGACAACTAAGGAATGCAATAATGCACATAACTTCTATGCAAGTGAACGAAAGCTCAAAATAAAACTTTATACCAACACTTCCAACTTGCGTGGTACAGTAGGTCAATTTGCCGTCTATCGTGGAAGTGGCTCGAACCCAGCAGTGGAACGTATATAAGCCGATATGGTTAGTTCTAATGAATTAATATTTGGCGATATCATCAGTATTTTGCCCAAAGGTTCTTGTAGCAAATAAGACTATATAATAAACACGAACAGCTGAAAATCATAATGGCTACTACTATAACGTAAATTACAATATTAGTCTGAAACACGATCTATATTTAACATGTACTAGCTGACCCGGCGAACTTGGTACCGCCTTTTTTCCTAATTATTTTATTTTAGTATTTATCAGTTTGGTTTTAGTATTAGTCGTGCGGTGACGGAGTAAGAATACAATTCACCACCCGTGAGTGTCGTAAAAGATGACTAAGGGATATACCGCCTTTTCTTATCGATTCCAAAACCTTATTAATCTAGATCTACATGTAATTATACTAAAAATGTCGAACCGAGGGGACGAACGTCAAATGTTTGACAGGTAAGAATGGTTTTTGGGAAAATAAAATTATATTATTAGTATTTAATTCGCGATTTTCCATATTTTCTCACCGTATAAACTTTCCCTGGACTTCCACAAATAATTCAAGACCAAAATTAGACATATCGGTCCAGCCGTTCCCGAGTTTTAGCGAGACTAACGAACAGCAATTCATTTTTATATATATAGATTAAGCTCACGAAGTATTTAAGTGACAACTTGATACTCGTACTTACATTAATAAATTTGATCTACGCTCCATAAAAGTTCGCTGGTGTCCATACTTAAGAATGACATTGTTATATCAGTGGGGCGAGGAGGACAAGAAATGACAGCCGATACGTATAAGCTCGCTTTTTTGTTTTTCAATAAATTTTTATACTGTTATAATTTTTAATAGGAGATAATAATAAAAAATAATAATGCATAACACAATAGTTGTTTTTAAAATATTAGCACTATTTAATAATAATTCAATACATAATATATGCGAATTCCGTGTGGTGACGGAGTAAGAATATTTTTTACCACCCCTTTGCCTGCCCGTGGGCGTCAGAAAAGGTGATTAGTGGATTACGGTATGCAAATAACATCTATGCAAGAGAAGGAAAACTTGAAATAAAGCCCTATGCCAAACCGAATTATCAGCGTTGTATAGTAGGTCAAGTTCCCTCCCATTGTGGAGGAGGCTCGAGCCCAGCATTGGGACGTATATGTGCCGTAGGAACATAATATATTGATTAAATATAATTCTTCTTTAATAAATAATAAATTAACTCTTAATAATAAATTAATTCTTTATTAAATTAACATTATCTTTAAAACCCAAAATTATTACTTTTCAATAATATTATTAATTATTTAGGCATAGATTTCAATGAGGTTCAAGGGACAATTAATAATCTTCGATAATTCGACATCTCAAACTGCCTTTTGGATTAAGTATCGAACATTCTGAATTGGTTTTCCCTTATCGCTAAATTGCTTAAATAATTTAAGCGCCATATTCGATACTAAAGGCTCTATTAATAAGCTACTTAATTATTACCAAATAATCTTATTATTTGGTAATAGACCATCAAGCCATCAAGTATCTCTAAAAAAGCGCATTAATCTTTAAACTCTTGGGCATCCTTCTTCGAGTTTAATTTAATCTAGAGAGGATCCAGTAAAATAAATATATAAATTACTTTAATTTTTAATTAACACAAAAGTTCAAAGCTTTCAAATTTTGGATTTCGTTTCTTAATCGTTGCGTTAAAATCAACGGGACCATCGTCTTTTGAAGCGGAAAATTTTGTTTGCATTTTTAGCTCTGACGTTCGTCATATTGAGGCGTCAACCTAGAAACCTAGAAAGGGTAGGGAGTAATTAAAGACGCCTGAGGGCAGCCGCTGTCACAATTGTACCGCTGTTTAAAAATACTGATAAAAACCTTGGTATAAAACAATGTTATCATAGTGGTTTGGATTTAAATAGATATACGTATGCGGAAGTAAAAATATGGTTCGTCGCTATCTTTCATTATTGTCATTCTTAACTCGAGGCAAAGACGTACTATTATACTAATCGTTGGTGATCCCAATCTCACAGAAAAGTTGGAGTTACGGGCGTGATGGAGAGACTTTGGGTCACTCTGTGTACTATACTGGCTCCTTCATGGAGATTGCTTTGTGGAACTATTTGACTTGATACCACCGTCACCGTTTTATCACCGTACCACTAGACATCATAGCAGAATAAATCCATTTCACCTAGTAACGTTATGGTCTTCAACTGTAGGTTTCCAGCGATCATTTCTCCCCCGTACGTGTAGGTTCTGGAATAAACTACCTGCTGTTGTATTTTCCGAATGCCATGACATATGCTTGTTTAAACGAGGTTTAAGAAGAGCAATTTCTTCATGGTAAGCAGTGGCTTAGCTGTGTCCCTGGTACTGCGAAGGTCCACGAATGGCAGTATCACTTACTATCGGGTATACCCGTTTACCACTAACAGCTATAAAAAAAATATACGTTTGAAATGATGGGACGAAGGTAATATTGCGAGGAAAGTTTAAATATTGAAGGCTTTACGGTAAGGACTGACCGAAGAAAGATGGAGTGAATGCGGGAAGCATGACGTGGATGGAAAGATAGTGAATGCAGAGGGGACATCTAGTACGTATATGTGGAAGAAAATAACACTGTGTCAACCCCTAAGTAATTAAGATAAGAACAGGGTGCTGATGATGATTATTGTGATAAGGGTAGGCAAATGAAATCGCCAATTACTGTTTACTTTATTTTTAAGTAAGTCTATGAATCTCTTTTTATTTTATTTTTGGGTGGGTTACGGTCGGCGTGCTCCTCGCTCCTCTCCGTCTGGAGCGACAGAGGGGCGTAAGCACGCATAACTGTAACCCACCCGCGACACGTCGCCTTCGTCGTTGGACCGACCACCGGAGCAGGGTGACTTGACGTCAGTGGTTAAGTCTATGTAACTCTGAGGAAACTTGCATTATAAAGGATTTCTTGCATTTATTGAAGCTCTCAATTTTCCAATCTCTTATTAGTCGCACTATTCTAAAACCCTATTATTATGATGAAAAAGCCGAACAGTAGAACAATTAAAATTTTACGATACATAACATTAATTATAATGAAAATTTCCCTATATAATATAACTTGGCCTGAGAAATATAACATTACCTGGTATTTAATTCTGTTCACTATTATCCATAAAATTTTACGGCGGAAGCCCTCCATTTCCTCTTTTGTTCCACCATATAATATTTATTCTGTTTTTATTAATATAGCCTAATAAAATGCTTTCTGGGAATAGAATTTGCTAACTTTATTAAACGCTTATAGGTGTCGTAATTCGTGTTTATACGCAGGTTGTGTTGCCCTTTAGAGAATATTATAAACGTAAACAGTTAATTAAATGAATAGTCGTTTAATTAAAATTATCCATGTTTATATTACTTTAACGAAATTTTAAATTTAAATTTCACACAACATAGAAAGTCGATTAACCGTAGTAAACATTATGGTAATATATTCGAATAATTAAACTTATAGGTAATTTAATCTATGGAAGAACAAATGATTTTTATTATCGTCATCATCGTCATTACAGCCCACATACGTCGCACTGTTGGGCTTGGGCCTCCTCCACAATAGGAGGGAATTTGACCTATTATACCGTTCTGGTCAGGCATCTTGGTATAGAGTTCCATTTCGAGATTTCCTTCTCTTGCACAGATGTTATGTACATATTATATCCCATAGTCGTCTTTTACGACATCCACGGGCAAGATAGGGAGTAATGAATTGTATTCTTACTCCGTCACCACACGGAACGATGATTACTTAAATGATGAATAATAATATATTTTTTATATTTCGACCGTGTGGTGACGGAGTAAGAATACAATTCACCACCCCCTATCTTACCCGTGGGTGATCGTACGAGACGACTAAGGGATATAAAAACGCATATAACATCTATGCAAGAGAAGGAATACTCGAAATAAAACCCTGTGCCAACACGTCTGACCAGCGTGGTATAGTAGGTCAATTACCCTTCCATTATGGAGGAGGCCCGAGCCCAACAGTGGGACGTATATGGGCTGAGATGATGATGATGAATATATTTTTCAAATTAAATGGTTAATGAATAATCATCATCATCATCTTGCTCTTATCCCAATTACTTGGGGTCGACGCAATATGTAAAGTTTCGACAATGACTTTTATGACCGGCCGCCTGCCTGAAGTCAACCCTCCTTGGGAATGTAATCGTTGACCCAAATGGTACCAGATGGAGTTGGTCCGGGTCAATCTAGGGCTCTTAGTCGTCTTTTACGACACCCACGAGCAAAGCAAGGGTTGGTAGTATTCGAAGCCGCTACCACACAGCATTATGGGTTAATGAATAATAATTAAAAAAATTAAATTTAATGACATTTTTACACTATTATTTCTAAAATATTGAATGACAAAATTCCAGGACAAGTGAAGATAAAGCAAAAGCTTATAATTAATACGATGTCTTACTGTACGCGCATACTCTGTGTTTCTACTTTTTGTGTTTATTTATAAACTAGCCAACCCAGCAAACTTCGTACCGACTACCGCCATATTTTTTTTTCGTAAATATGTTTTCTAAATTATCAAAAATCTAGTCTTGGATTATGCCGTGCACGGATCTTACTCAGCGCCATTTAACTGTCACTTGCGTTTTGTTATTACATGTCAGAGGAGTTTTTGTTATACCACGCTTTGTAGTGACTTGTACTCTCATCTAAGTTTTATGTCACGTCACATGGAAACCCAGTCAAACGGGATAAAAAGTATCCTATGTCCGTCTCCTAGTTCTAAGCTACCTCTCCAGCAATTTTCCGCCAAATCGGTACAGCCGTTCTTGAGTTATAAATAGTGTAACTAACACGACTTTCTTTTTTATATATATATATACAAAATCAAATAAGAACTTACACAATATTTAATCGTCACAGAATAAAATCTGCTCAATTTGAATCAATATTTTTTCAATACACGCTATGAAATATTTAGCCGATATAATAAATATTTGTGGATCGCTTCGTCAGACATCAACTCCAATCCTCCCTGTTACCCAAGTTTTACTTCATACATACATAAAGGTACTTACATTTCTGGGAATCGGTCTTAAGTGGTGCCTTCTTGTCGCGCACCATGGCTGCAGGTCGGGTATGCGCGTGGGAAGCGTGCGGTGGATGGTGATGGCGCGAGCGCGCCCCAAAGTACTATCGTCCCCGGCCGCTACCGCCTGCGCTCAACGCCACTGTATTCTCGTGATTGTGCCAAATACCTGCAAAATGTAAAACATCAGCTCATTTCTAACAGTCGAGATTCGTGACCTGCATTCTTAGAATAATAACGTATAGAAGGTAAGTCCGCGCACAAAAAATGAAGCATTTAAATTAGATCCTAATGGAGCTTACGCTGGAACCGTTCCGTAGTGTACAAGGTCACCGTACTGCACGTACATACGCAACTCTTAAAAAATAAATAGGTAATTATGACAGTTTGTGCATTCAAATGGTGTCACAATACATTTGAAAAATGTAAAAAGTGTATTATTAACATTACTTTTAAAAGTATTTCGACGATTTATGTTAATAAAAACAAATTTGTGACATGTTTTGATCAATTTAATTTAAGTATCGACACTATCCTTCTATACATTATTATTCTAAGCCTACAATAATATTCGTAGCCACCATCGCCTGTGCTGATCAAATTAGTTCATAATTACAAAAAAATATCTTATGAAAATTATATTGCCACTAAGAAATTCGTGATCACAAACGTTGTCAATTCGAATGAAATTATTGACTACTAAACTAGGGAAGCAATACATTCGTATCATACATTATCATCATCACAGTTCACAAAAAACTCACTGTTGGAGTCGAATCTCCTTCATATTGGGAGGGAATTTGATCTACTATACCATTCTGGTCAGACTGGTTGGTACAACGTTTTATTTCGAATTTTATTAATTCTTGCATAGATGTTATCTACGTATTATAATCCCTAAGTCTTCTTTTAAGACACCCACGAGCAAAAGATGGAAGGCTAAATTGTATTCTTACCCCGTCACCACACGGGTAATATTATACAATATTCTAAATTATAGACAGGGCTGGTCAAAATAATAACCATAAGAACATAGCGCTAGCGAAGTTGTATAGAACAACTAGCACTATATATTATTGAGTCAAAAAGCTTAAATACAATTCGATTTTTTGTCTTACTAATATCATTCTTGAGTAATCTAAACGATAACATAATCAAATATCCAAGCATCAAAGTAACTCTGTCTCAAAGGAAGAAAAATTACGTTGATTCGAGACCAAGTTGAAGCTTTTAACTTATTTATTTGTACACGTAGACTTTTATCTTCTCAGAAAAATTGCTTTAACATTTTT
Organism: Lymantria dispar; assembly: GCA_032191425.1. NCBI lineage: Eukaryota > Metazoa > Arthropoda > Insecta > Lepidoptera > Erebidae > Lymantria > Lymantria dispar. The sequence goes on from CM063448.1 coordinate 11,646,511, forward strand.
TGTTGTCAGACGAGTCGGTAATAGCTGGGGCCCATTATTGACATATGGAGTTCCTTATAATCATATAATACTCTCTAATGTTTAGTGTAATCAATAATATCTTTTTCACGTAATATCTTATAAATAGATGAACGCCGGCTGCAGGCACGAAAAAGCATGTCTCATGAACGCAGAAAAAGCGATAGAGAGACACGTTCAGCCTAAGCGTTCGGCTTGTGACACATCTATCTTTAAGTTGAGTAAAAAAATATTTGAATTAACAAGTAAAAAATGTTAATTTATCGAAAAAAAAATTAATTTTCAACTAACTCCTTCTTTATTAATGTAAAATAATGGTAATTCAGTGATAATAATTCAATTTAATTCGTAGAATATGTACCTATTATAAAAAAATATGCATTATATTTTCATTAATGTTTTCTTATGACGTAAAATCATCATCATCTGTAAACAGTATTTTTCTTTTCTGAAAAGAAAAAAATTGTTGATGTCAATTTTAAATTTTTTGAGATTAATTTACTAAACCATCACTGGATTGGAAGGCAGCCGCAAGTTAAGATGATCCAGCAAGAAACTTGGCGGCCTCGTTTTTTTTTTTGTTTGTGTGTACAGCTGTTGGACGCAGATGGCCCTGACAGCTCGGCGCGGACTATGGGTGAGCGCTGAGGGCTCTCAACCCGGAGAAAAGTATGCTAAGCGACATCGCCCAACGGCTCCCCCTGTGAGGAACGGACCTCGGCTTGGGGCGTCGCTGGAGTCAAAGTGGGCGTACTCACGTTTTGGATCGTGACTTTTGCGCGGCGCGGTTTCGCACCTCGACGGCGAAGGCGGAACTGTGGGGCTCTGCATTGAGCGAGTGTGATTGTGTCGTCCTCTTCGTCGAGGACGTGATGAGGACGTCGGGTGGAGGAGATTTTGGAGGGTCTATAGGACCAACCATTGCCGTCCCAACCATTATTTGATTGGGGTGTATCATGGCAGAGTCAAAGTAGCTTCGAGAGCACCGTTTCATAAACTGTTTGACGGTCGGCAGTTCGAGGTCGACGAGAAGATCAACGTTTCGTATGAACCACGGTGCTCCCGTAGCTCGGCGCATGAACCGTTGGCGGCCTCGTCATTTTTTGTTCCTTTTAGATAAAATTGTACATAACTTTCTTTGTAAATAGTGGCCAATGTGATGTTCTTTAAAGCAGGATATATTTCTGTTTTTATAGAAGATACGAATAGAGATATGACTGGAACACAATCAGCAACACCGATCTCGAGTTACCCACTAGAACAGCCATCACTCCCTTCAAGCACATTGGAGAGAAGGTACTAACCGTAAACATATTATTTTACAACCATAAATATAAATATCACTTTTCGCTTCCTTCTCATATTACGTCGTCATTCATTATCAATATCATTATCTCAGATCATATATGTCCCATTTTTTTTCACGCGGCACACACCTCGAGTGCTGCGCCGTGTCCTCGTCGCAATCGTAGTGGTGGCAGGTTCCCAGGATGTCATGAGTGTGGCGCGCTAATCGACGATGCGCGCCACACACTGGAAGTATGCCCCGCCTGGGGGCCTCAGCGCCACGTCCTGTCAACGGAACTGGGAATAACAGACCTGTCGCTGCCGACCATCATCTCCAAGATGCTCGGCAGCGACAGCTGTTGGTCGTCGATGGCCTCCTTCTGTGAGGCTGTCATGACAAGGAAGGAGGCCGCGGAGCGGGCACGCGAGGCGCTTGCGTCCGCTGACTCGCTCCGCCGGCGACGACCAAGGAGGAGGAGACGCCGCTATGTGCTCCTCCACCCACCGCTCTGAATGATGACAGGACGTGGCCAGACGGCCAAGCGTTGAGGTGTCGGGAATAGAATGTTGTCAGACGATCTCTCCGGCACCTCGTAAAAGCGCGGAAGGGGCCGCTGTGGTTTTAGTGGGTATTTCGGTCACTTCTGTGGCCGGCGAGTCCCACACACACTCCCCTGTCTGTAACCGGCGGGGGATAGTGCGTAAATGCATTTCGACAGCGTGAAAAAAAAAAATAAAAAAAGTGGTGGCAGGATGATGTGCTCTCCCTTCCCACCACCGTGTGCAGGTACTTGGCGAAGCATCCGTGCTCCGTCAATACCTGCACCAGTAGAAAGGAAAGCACCCCGTGCCGCCGCTCCAGCCACTGCATCAGCACCAGCCGGAAAGCCTCGACGGTCCTTACACCGAACCGAGGCCTCTCCAGCCGGACTGCCCAACGGACAATGATGTCTCGGCGGGCGTCGACGATTATATATGTCCCTAGGCTGGATTTGAGCCTCCTCCACAATGGGAGAGATATTGACCTAATAACTCGTCAGACCAGATGGATTTACGTAAAAGGATAGGGAAAGGGTTTCATTACAAGTTTTCATTACAAAACGGCTGGACCGATTTCAAAATTTCTTTCACCAATGGAAAGCTATAATATCAGGGCGTAAACTAGGCTATATTTTATCCCGGTATTCCCACGGGAACGGGAACTACGCGGGTAAAACGACTAGAAGCGAAGCGAGGGCGGGTTTCTAGTATATTAATACGTGAATCAAAAACTTTGTACCCCATTTTACGAAAATTACGTGGATGGACAAGTATGAAATTTGGCATAGTTGAAGTATATAATAAGAAGAAGTGCATAAAACTAAAATTTCATACAATAGTGGATTAGAAATACATTAAATTCATTAAATAAGGCATTACACATACTGCTATGCAATCGCTACACACACATACACACTAAGGCTTATACATTTTTAACTGACTTCAAAAAAGGAGGAGGTTCTCAATTAGTCTGTATGTATAATTTTTTTTTTTATGTATGTTCACCGATATTTCCGTCAATTATAGACGGATTTAAAAAAATTTTCTTTTGTTAGATAGAGTTCACTTCTGAGGTGGTCCCATTTTCAACAGGTCTGATGATGGGATCCAGGAGAAATCGAGGGCAACCACCGAAAATTGTTTGCTCGTATGGTGTTGTTGTTACGTAATAGTCATATCTTACTCAGGTATATGCTTCAGAGTATCAACATCTGATGCTGCTGTGCTGATGATGAAGTTACAGAACTCTTTAACGATTAGGAGTTAGCAGACAGTACTGCAATTGGTCAATGGAAACTATTTAGTAGTATGTAGGGCTAACATGTTGCTTGTGAGGTATGATATTGATTCAAGATCAACATCTGTTGCTGCTGTGCTGATGGTGAAGCTAAAGGTCTCCTTAACGGTTAGGAGTTAGGGGATAGTATTGCAATTGGTCGATGGAAACTGGGTAGTAGTATGTAGGGCTAAAGTGATACTTGTTAACCGACTTCAAAAAAAAGGAGGTTTCTCAATTCGACTCAATTCGATTTTATGCTTTTGTTATGTTTGTTCGCGGATAACTTCGTCGTTTAAGAAAAGATTTTGAAGATTCTGTTTTTGTTGAAAAGAAGATATTTCAAAGTTGGTTCCATGATAAGGAAATCAGAGTTTGATGATGGCAGACCAGAGAAATCAAGGGGAACTTTCAAACATCATAGGGGCGACTACTGCGTTTGTAAGTCTTTCTTTATGTATTTCTTTAAAGCACTACAATTTAATAAAGGTCTGGAGTAAATCTCATGATGGAGCAGAGACGCTCCAGGGAACTCCTCAACGATTCACTGCAGCTACCTTATGCTTGAGCTTGATTAATCTGTATTGACAAGAACTTTATATCTAGATGGGTTGGGTCATTAGGGGTCTGATGATGAAGACGAAGACAGTTTAGGGAACTTCTTAATGGTTTAAAGTAGTTACCTCGTGTTTGGACTTAATTCATTTATATTAATGCGAACTTTGCATCCATATGGATTATAATGAAAGTCTGCAGTAGTTCGGATGATGGAGTCCATAGACAGTTGGGGGTATTCCTCAATGATTTACAGCATTTAATAAATCAAACTCAACTGGTGAAGACGGGTTTCTTCGGTTTCATTTGATAATCGCTCACGAATCAAAGAAAGAAAAACGATGGTCACGATCTTCTTGACTTTCGTTAGTTAATCTATTTGATATATAAGCTCTCATAGCCGACAATCTATTTTTGGGCTCCTCTGGCGTTTCATTTATTCTCTTCTTATTAGCTTTTTTTTAATTTTGTCTAATCGTTTTCGTCTATCATTTTCTGTCTCAAGTATACAACGTCTCCTCATTCGAGAAGAATCCTTCTTGCTCGGTCTACCCATCACTTAAAATCGTAAAATAAAATAATTTTTAACAAAAAATAAACCGACTTCAAACAGTAAACTAAAAACCAAAAAATTAATTTACTTCGCACAAAGTCATATGTATTTTAATTTAATTAAATAGAAATGATTAAATATTTATTTTATAATTTTGAAGTAGGTGCCAAATAAATGCTACAAGAACTTTACTACAATATCAAATCACTAAGTAAACACAATATTATTAAAAATATCAAAGCAACTACAAAACAATAACAGTATTAGAAAAATATATGAATCCCTACCTTACCTAAGTAGTAGCATTTACTTGGCACCGACTTCAAAATTATAAAATAAATATTTAATCATTTCTATTTAATTAAATTAATATACATATGACTTTGTGCGAAGTAAATTTATTTTTTGCTTTTTAGTTTACTGTTTGAAGTCGGTTTATTTTTGGTTAAAAATTATTTTATTGTTTACGGTTAAAATCTTGATCCAATTGAATGCCAAACAATCATAATTATGATGATAATGTCTAATAAATATTTGTACTTATATATTAGTTATTAGTGAAATACAGCTTGCTCCATATACATAAATATAATTAAAAGAAAGTTGTGTAACACAAAAATAAATTTAAATGAATTATGGCCGAATTTCGACCATTCGGTGACCACTACTTCGAATAAAAGTAGCATGATGGTTACAAATTGTATGTTTCTGGTCCCCTGAAATGCAAGGATATATCCTTAGTGTTTGACGTAATAAAAATATAATGCGATATAACAATACAAACTACGTTCTAACATCTTAGTAAACCACCTGTTTAAAGTACAAGTGTGACATGTTTAGTAATCGATTTTCGTCAGCGAATGAACACACTTGCTTGTAACTATCTGATTTAGCTTGACAAATATTTGATTGAAGACTCATTGGAACTGTTACTTTACCTAGACTGTTTTAAATGTTTTATTAACTTTCATATGTACATAATTACATTTATAATTCGTACCTAAACATTTAATTTTAAGCGTCATCATCTCAGCTCATTTATGTCCCACTTTTGGGCTCGAACCTCCTTCACAAGAAGAGGCAAAATTGACCTATTATATGACGCTGGTCAGACGTGTTGGTATAGGGTTTTATTTCGAGCTTGTCCTCTCTTGCACAAATGTTATAGGCATATCAAATCCCTTTGTCGTTTTTTACGACACCCACGAGCAAGATGTTTTGGATTGTATTCTTAATCCGTCACTATACAAAATTTTGTCATAATTACTTACCTAAAATTTATCACCATTGTCATCTCAGCATAAATTTTTTATAAGTAAATATACAAATAATTGACGGATTAAGAATACAATTCACCACTCCCTATCTTACCCGTGGATGTCGTACAAGACGACTATGGGATATAATATGCACATAAGATCTGTGCAAGAGAAGGAAAACTCGAAATGAAATCCTATACCAACATGTCTGACCAGCATGGTATAGTAGGTCAAATTCCCTCCCATTGTGGAGGAGGCCTGAGCCCAACAGTGGGACGTATGTGGGCTGCGATGATGATGATGACGATGATGAAGTCTTCTATATGTAAGTCAAACATAGTTAAGAACTACCGCAAGGAAACTGGCTTTAGAACGAAAAAAACCGCATCGAAATCGGTCCATCCGTTTGAGAGCTACGATGCCACAGACAGACACACACAGACAGACAGACATCGACGTCAAACTTATAACACCACTCTTATTCGTCGGGGGTTAAAAAATAACAACTGTTTCGTCATAGTTTTAAGTTTTCACTTCTGTCGGCAGTCATCATAACTGCTTTGAGTTCTTTTTTTAATTTTTTTGTGATTTTTGACAGATGCGCTAGCAGACCACATGATAACGCCAAAATTATAGTTGTAGCTATGTCAATGGCACTCTATCTGTGACAATAGAGGTGAAAACAAATTTTAAGATAAATCAATGATTTTAAATATCGAAAAATAAGAACTGTATGTTTATTGTCAAGGTTTTAAGTTTTCCTTTCTATCGGCAGTCTTCATGATTTCTTTGTGTTGTTTTTTTCATTTTTTTTTTTATAATTTTTGGCAGATACACTAGCAAACCAGCTTAAGATAAGTGGTAACTACTGCTCATGGCATTTTACAGTACCTACCAAAGATACAGCCAGATCACCACCTGCTGTAAGTTGAGATTTGGGTCCAATCTCGCACCCACCGAGTGAAGCACAGTAGCTACTACTCTGATTTCGATTTACTGCAAAGGTGTGGTACTAAACTAGACGAGCTGACTCATTTATGACTGGAAATAATAATTCAAAGCAGAGTGACCCTACCACTAGAAAGCCACTGTCTCACGCCTTCATTCCCGAAGAGATAAGAAATGTAACACGAATTTTTGTCACTAATATTTTAGCTCTCGTAATAGACATAGAGCCTTTGCCTGTGGTGACGTATCTCTTTTTTGCCCATGGATGTCCTAAAAGACGACTAAAGGATTATAATATCCATACAACATGTTATACAGCTCTTGTACCTACTACCAGCTCTTCTTAAGGTTATCTAAAATAAGATAAAAAAATTATAACATGTACTAGAAAAGAGAAATAAATAAAATTTTGAAAATAAATTGAAACATCTGGGCAAGAGAAAAAGAACTCTAAATAAAACCCTACACTAACCCGTCTGACCATTGTGGTATAGTAGGTCAATTTTCCTTTCGTTATGGAAGAGGCTTAGCTCAGCAATGGGACGTAGATAAACTGTGATGATTATGATGAATAGGCAATGAGCCTATTGCCATTAATCGGGCAGAGTTCCTGATTTTAATGATCAAAATTCGATTGAAATAATACCAATGACACAGTTTGAATTTCATTTAAACGTTTCAAACAAAAATGTAACTATGGAATTAGTATAAGCTTTAGGTAAGGTGTTTACGGTTGATGCGCTATGAAAATTACTGGAGCGAAATAATTCATTAACCATCCGGAAAAACGATCAAAGCAATTTGGAGGACATTACTGAATTCAGCTATGATGATGTATATGTCTGTTTAAAACAGTTTGCATTTTATCTATCTACATGCGCGACTTCGTAGGCATCACATAAGAGAGAGAGAGAGAGAGAGAGAAAGATAAATAGATAGAGAAAAAAGAATGTGTCGTAGCCAGCTACAAAGCGCAGCACTCGCGGATCTCAAGGGAAATAAATTCGTCGTAACGTGATGTTGCAAAGTCTACTTCAGAAATAGACTAGCTAAAAATGTTGTTCCGTGTGGTGACGAACTAAGAATACATCATCATTCCCTATATTTCCGTAGATATCGTAAAAGACGACTAAGTGATATAATATGCTGATAACATCCATGCAAGAGAGGCAAAACTCGATATGAGGGTTTCATATGCCAACATGTCTGATAGGTTATTGTAGCAGGTAAATTTCTCTCTTGTTCCATGGGCGTCGTATGAGCACTCCCATCGGCGTCTCGATCACCGTCCACTCGGTTGACATCAGCATCCGGGCCCATATGAGGTACTTGGGCCTGGTGCTCGACGGGCAATGGTGGTTCCGGGAGCATTTCCGCAGGCTCGCTCCACGGCTCGTGGGCGCGGCGTCCGCCCTATCGTGGCTTATGCCGAACGTGGGCGGACCGAGCGCTACGTGCCGACGGCTGTACACGGGGGTCATCCGGTCGATGGCCCTGTACGGCGCACCGGTGTGGGCGGGCTCCTTGACCGTCCGACTTAGGGCCCTTCTGTGGCGACCACAGAGGGTCATGGCGGTCAGGGCCATCCGCGGATACCGCACGGTGGCGACGGAGGCAGCGTGCCTATTGGCCGGGACTGGACCCCTGTGGGACCTGGAGGCGGAGATGCTCGCCGGATTGTATCGGCGGGTGACGGGGGTGCGAGCGGAGGGCGGTGAGATCTCGTTAAGGGAGCTCACCGCCTGGCGCGTCGACGCCCGCCGAGACGTCATTGCCCGTTGGGCAGTCCGGCTGGAGAGGCCTCGGTTCGGGGTGCGAACCGTGGAGGCCTTCCGGCCGGTGCTGATGCAGTGGTTGGAAAGGCGGCACAGGGTGCTCTCCTTCCGACTAGTGCAGGTGTTGACGGGGCATGGGAGCTTCGCCAAATACCTGCACAAGGTCGTAAGGAGGGAGAGTACACCGTCCTGCCACCACTGCGATTGCGACGAGGACACGGCGCGCCACACGCTCGAGGCCTGCGCGGCTTGGGCAGTGCAGCGCCGTGAACTCTTCGCAATCATCGGTGCCGACCTGACGCTGCCGGCCATCGCTAGGGCGATAGTCGACAGCGTCGGGAATTAGGACGCGGTCGCAGCCTTCTGCGAGACAGTGATCTCGCAGAAGGAGGCGGCGGATCGTCTGCGTGAGGAGCGCAGCCTCGATGAGGAGATCCGCCGCCGGCAACTGGGGCGGCGTAGGCGCAACTATCTGCGCCTCATGCCGCCCTAGCCGAGCCTGCGGGTGACGTGACCGGGGATTAGTCCATCACCCGCCGAGAGGCCGACCGCGTGAGGAAAGACCGACGTCCTCCCCGAGGGGGGGACGTCGGTCGATGGGAGGGTACCCCACGTAGGGGTATTCCGTCGGGCCGACCACTGACGACAAGTAAACCTGATCCGGTGGTCGGCCCAATGACGAAGGCGAGGTGGTTTTCGGGTGTGTTGCGGGAGTTACGTGCTTAAGCCCCTCTGTCGCCCCGGACGGAGTGGTGCAGAGGCGCGCCGACCGCAGCCCACCCACAAAAAAAAAAAAAAAAAAAATTAAAAAATTAAATTTCTCTCATATTATGGAGGAGACCCGAGCCCAAGTGGGAATTATATGGACTGAAATGATGATGATAAGTTCCTGAGATTAACACGTTCAACCAAACAAACAATTCTTCAGCTCTATTAAAAGCTTCCAAAATTCTCTTTACTAGGGTTGCCAGGTCACCAAACCTATAGACAGACGTTACGTACGTTATTTACGATTTTGTGTCTCAGTATTAATAGGTACGGCAAAAAAAAAATGTAAAACCAACTTTTTTGATTATTACTATAAATGTTGTTGGATTCTAATGAAATACAACAAAAAAATCAAAAAATCTAACAAAAGCCGGTAAGGTAATGGTAAGTAATACTGCTGTCCATGGACCTTTGCAACACTAGAGGCACAGTTAGACCGTTGCCTACCGTGAAGAAAATACTCTTCTTAAACCTCATTTAAAGAAGTACATGTCATGGTCTCGGAAAACACAGCAGCAGTTAGTTTATTCTAGAACCTGCACGCACGTGGACGAAATGATGGCTGGAAACTTACAGAGTACGTATAGTTCTTTGATTTTGTTTATGTACCACTACTGGACACAGACCTGCTCCTCAATACCAGGGAATACAATAATATTGATGGCGCCAGATTTTATGTAGGGCGAAATTGCCCTAGGATCGATGAGTGGACTGTATTATTTGTTTATGATTAATCTGGTGCGACAAATGTGACAGGAAAGGAAATTGAAAGGAATACTCACACCTTTGGACGATTTCTTCCCGTTCGCAGGCGGCCAGCAACATAAGTCTGCACAGCGGCCACGAAACACAATATGTACACCTAATTAATGTTCTGACGCGATCATATGTTTTGTAGAAGAGTTCACACGTTATCCGCATTGAATTCCGGTGAATATGTTATAGTTTATGCAACACACAATGTATTGATGAACACCAAATTGCGGAGCACATCCGCATCGACTCACTGTCCGTTCGGTATTACCCGCGTACATCGACCACGCGGGTGTTCGTATGATGTAAGTATGTAGGGTAGGTTGTGGGATATAAGAATATGCACCAGAAAGCGATTCTTATTATTATTATTAATAATCTGGCGTAACCATCCACCCCCCCATAAAGGGTCACCTTTAAAGAAAACTCTCATAAGATGAAAAGAAAATTATGTATGGGCCCTAAGTGTAACGCTCAATGCGTATGGTTAAGAATATAGCCGTAGAGCCATGGTAAGCATAAAAAAAAATAATTTAAATAAACATATAAAATGTATAATAAATATAATATAGTTTTATAACTTATGTAATAACTTAATGTTAAACTACGAAGCAATATTTAGCACTTATTGTGTCGGAAGAGGACATAAGCGAACAACTGGACGAAGGTAGGTTCTCCCCGCGATTCTCACAGTCGCTACGCGTATGACACCGTCTTTCGAAGGATGTACCTCTTCTACAACTGCCAAAGGCCAAGTTAAAGGAGGTACATTATCTTGTATCACTACCACGACAGTTCCTGAAGCAATAGGAGCTGTGGGAGTATTCCATTTTTGCCTAACCTGTAGGCCGTGTTGATATTCTATCCTCCAGCGATTCCAGAAGGACTGAACTATATTATCCATTAAAGAATGTCTATCATGCAAACTGACATTATCAGAGCTAACGTTAGGTGCAGGTAAGAAAAGTAAGGGTGTTGTATGTAAGAAATGACTTGGCGTAAGAGCCCATGGCTCTGCCGGATCAGAGCTGAGCGTTGTTAGCGGACGCGAGTTAAGCAAACATTCTATTTGAGTTAAGACTGTCACAGTTCCTCATAAGAAAGAAGCTGTTGCCCAATGACCTTGAACAAAATACTTTTGCAAATCTTGATCATACTTTCCCAGGAACCTCCGAAGTGTGGAGAGTTAGGGCAGATGAATTTCCAAGTTATACGATTCTCTGCGCACTCCTGCTCTAATTTCATATAGTATTCCTCTCTAAGAAACTTATAGAGATGTTTCAGGTACGATGCAGCACCTTGAAAATTCGTTGCATTGTCACTGTACAGGACTTGTACTGGCCCACGTCGAGATAGGAACCTTTTGAACGCAGCGAGAAAGCATGGAGTACTAAGAGTGCTAGCTATTTCCACATGTGTTGCTCGCGTCGTAAGGCACGTGAATAAAACAATATAAGCTTTCTGGCTATGTACACCACGACGACGAATGGGAGTATAACCAATAGGGCCTGCATAATCGCAACCGGTATGCGTAAACGCTTTAACTACTGGACGCGTACGAACATCAGGCAGAGCGGCCATAAGTGGATAAGTTGGTCGCGGCCTATGTCGAAAGCAAGTGTTGCACATGTGCACTCTTTGCCTGACAAGGCGGCGAGCTGACATGATCCAATAGCGTTGTCGAAGTAACGACATTAACAGCTCTGGCCCAGCGTGTAAGTTTTTAATGTGATAGTAATCGACTATTATACTAACTACATGGTCATTGCGTGGCAATATAACTGGATGAATTTTGGCAAATTCTAGTCCAGAATTAACAAGGCGGCCGCCGACACGAATAAGACCGTGTTCATCGACAAAAGGTCTCAAGCGATTAAAGGCCGGCGAGCAAGGTTTATTGGCAAGAATATTTTCATATTCCTGTGCAAAATACTGGTTTTGCAAAACGCGAATTAATTTACTTTCAGCCGCGTTTAGATCATCAGCAGTCATAGCAGTAGTGTTACGACGTGGAATTAATTTCGTAAACTTACATACGTAGACAACTACACGAAGAAGCTTGCTCCACGAAGAAGTGCGTAGGGCAAGTTCATACAAAGCGCACTGCTTTGAAGGTATGTACAAAGTGTGTATCACGACTTTCTATTCAGGTATGTCTGTAATTGACTGATTGTCTAGACTTTTAAGGGGCCATTGACAGACTTGTAACGAAACCCATGGTGGTTCATGGAGCCACAAAGGGTGTGTCACAAGTTTCTCGGGAGTAACTCCTCTTGAAATAATGTCTGCTGCGTTCTCGACTCCCGGGCAATGAAAGAAGTTATCGGCGGAAACATTTTCAGCAATTTTAATCACGCGATTCGCAACAAACGTTTGCCACCGATGTGGCGAACTCTTTATCCAATATAATGCGACCTTGGAATCGAGAAATGCGTACGTGGCTTTAACTGCAATGCGCTCGGCGTAATTATCTCCAACTGTACGAAGAAGTTTCGACAGTAAGACGCCACCCAACAACTCAAGGCGAGCGATTGAGTGTGGCTTCGTCGATGCAACCTTACTTTTAGCACAAACAAGGCGTACGGTGTTGCCAGTGGAAGAACTAACATGTAGGTATACTACAGCGCCATAAGCAGCAAGACTAGCATCGGCAAAGCCTAAGAGGGTCAACTCGCACTCTTCAAATGCACCCACGTGACGTGGTATACGAAGGTTATTTAATGTAGGTAATTCATCGCAGAATTGTCGCCACATCTTAATGATGTGGGGTGGAGCTACAGTATCCCAATCTAAGTTAAGCTGCCAGAGCATTTTAATTAGTATCTTGGCGTATACGATCGTGGGAGCAACGAAGCCCATTATGTCCCACAAACGAGCCACAGTCGACAAGATGGAGCGCTTAGTGCACACCATGTCGTCTGGAGGAATAATTTTAAAATAGAACTCATCGCGTTCTGTAGATCAATGCAAGCCAAGTATTTTGTGTTGCATGGTTTTGTCAAACTCTACTTCGGTGGGTAGTTTATATGAGTCAGGGAGACAGTCTAGCACTGTGCGAGAATTACTATTCCACTTGACTAGATCCCACTGTGCACCCTTGAATAAATCAATCATCTCCTTCGATACAGAGGTAGCCTCGCGCTCGCATGGAAGTGAAAAGGCGATGTCATCCATATATAGCGAAGGTAGTACAATACTACTCGCATGTGGATACATCGCACCATCATCGTCGACGAGTTGTCTCACGGTGCGCAATGCATGGTATGGACTCGACGACAAACCGAAACATACGCGATTAAATTGGTATAACACGAGTGGGTCTTGCGTGTTAAAGCGATATAAGAAGCGCTGATAGCGACGATCAGCTTCGCGCATAATGATTTGCAAGAATTGTTGGCGACAATCTGCAGTCATTGCGACAGCATGCAGACGAAAGTTCAATATAATCGCAAGCAAATCGCCTTACAAATTCGGACCTGAGTGAAGAATATTATTTAATGACCGTTCGGAGGTGGAGCGGCTACTGGCGTCTAGCACTATGCGCAGCTTAGTCGATGATTTATCCTCGCGTATAACTCCGTGATGAGGAATCACGTAAATCGGAGCAGGGTCCTTAGGGTCATATGGAGGTGCTATGGATATGTAATCTTTCGCAAGGTAATCTCTAATGACGTCATCATATGCCAACCTCAATTTAGGTGAAGCTTCGAGCTTTCTCTCGAGACAGATGAAACGTTTACGAGCTGTATCTAAAGAATTCTCTAGGGAATAAACGTCGTTAAAAGGCAGGCCGACAATATACCTGCCACTAGTAGGATCACGAATAGTGGATGAAATATAAAAATCTTCACATTCAGCATCAGATGGGTGCTGAACGGAAGAAGTAGGGAGCTCTTCAAGTTCCCAAAAACGCCTGACCAGAGAATCAATAGCGTTGGACTCCTGAGTGAGGCAACATGTCAGGGCTGTATGAGTATTTATGGTAGATACCGTGGGTGCGGGACCCATCAGTACAAAACCAAGGACTGTGCGCAATGCAGCAGGCGCTGACGGGTCACGTGGTGTGTGATCATCGTCAGGGAGTAGTAAATGAGGAAATAGGGAAGATCCTATTAAAGCATCAATTTTATTAGGCATACCGATGCACTCGTCAGCAAGCGGAGTACCTTTAAGATGTGACAGAACTGACATATCAATCACATCTATTGGTAACAAATCTGTCACCTTATCAACAACAAGCGGCGTGATGTTGAAATTAGTGTTATCGTCGAAACGAGAATAAAATTTTAAATCAATCGTATTAGTTTGAATAACTTTCTCGTTCCCACCGAACCCCTTCACTATAGTACATTCAGTGTTTTTTAACGTTAGACCTAACCGATTACTACACTCCTTCGTAATGAAATGACTTTGTGAGGCGGAATCTAATAAAGCACGAATAATATGACGATTGCCGATAGCATCGTAAACGGCAACCTGCACAGTTGACAATAAAATTATTGTTTGTTTATTACTTACGGTGGCGTTATGTAGTGATAAGCCACAGCTATTATTATCTACTCTCGTTGTGCATAATGCAACGTCTGAACGTTCACTAGGTACTTGTGCCGTGGTCACAGATGCGCTGGCGGCGGATGACTCATTAGCGCGCAACTGCAGCGGCGATGCCACGCGTGTACTCGACGTGAGCGCGGAAGCTGTCGTCTGAGGTACATTGTATGAAGGACGTCCCGGGCGCTCAAAATGCAAAACAGAATGATGCTTTTGAGCACAGACCCTACAACGAGAGGCGCTGGGACAGCTAGAAACTTTATGATTGAGAGCTAAGCAGTTCACACACGCATTACTCTCCTTAACGCATTTAAAACGCTCATGAGAATTTAATTTATTAAAATCACTACACTTAAAGAGATGTGTATGTGTTATGTTTTTACATAAACACTTAGGAGTAGATATATTAACTGTGCTGATATAGCTTTGGTACTTCGGCGCAGTGCCAGAAGGGCTACAATGTGAAACTTTATTATTTTTAAGTTTATGAACTAGATTTAAACTAGATGCAGTACTAGTACGTTCAAATACTTTCGCACGAGTTGTGATAAAATCAACAAACACGTCGAAATCAGGCATTTTGTTACCATATTTTATTTCAAATGCGCGGACAGACTCCGAGTCTATCTTCTTTAATGCAATATGAAGTATGATGAGATCAGCTAAGTTATCTAATTTTAGGTTTTTGAGTGCACTAACTGCGCTAACAAATTGATCACTAAAAGATTCAAAGTTGGCTGCGGAAGCGATTTGAAAGGATTTAAAATTAAACATTTCATTTAAATAGGCGGAAACTAACATTCGCTTATCATCATATTTATTTTTTAACGTTTGTAAAATTAACTCGTAATTTTCTGCACACGGAGAAATACCCGCGATCGCCACTCTAGCCTTACCCGTTAACTTAGGTATAAGGTAAAATAGTTTTTCGGCATCCGTGAGGGAGGGATTTTCGTGCACTACAGACTTATAAGTTGCGTAGAACATCTGCCATGATTTTATATCACCATCAAATTCAGAAATCTGTATGGGAGGTAATTTAGGCTTAGCCTTTATCAGTGCAGCAGTTTCGAGATAGTTACTCGGTAATGCAGACTGCGAGTATACCGTTTGAAGTCGCTTAATCCTGCTACATAAAGTCTCAAACGCGTACAGACTTTTATAATCGGGTTTTGTACTTGGATTTATTTTTAATAAATGAGAATTATATTCATCTAAAATTTCCTTAAATTCGTTACGCAACAAATCAATCTGTGAGGATTCATCGAGAAAACGTTCCCTTTTTACGACGTCCGTACTAATCTCGGACTCAGAAGATAGGTCAAAGATATTCTGAACAATACCAAATATTGCCTCGCGCTTAGCAAGTAAAATAGGTAAAGTAGTATCTTCAAATGCATCATCATAATCTGAGCTTGCACCAGATTTACTATCTTTTTTCGGTGGCATTATGATAGCACGTAGATACAATTATCGTAAACAAAAATAAAAAGCTTTTATTTATATAAAATAATTATGGAACCGAACACGTTACCGCACGATGAGCGTCGCACTGCACCGCTGCGCTATCGGGTAAATCGAGCTGCGCTCGTGTCGCCGAGTCACGTAGGCCGTTTTATTTTGATACGTACGAGGGTACTAACAGATTACAATGTAATATTTTTTATTTTTGTTAATTGTACTTAAATACAGTAATATTTATTTAATATAATACTAATATGCATAGACAACTAGTTTATCTAACTATTTATATAATTAGCTCAATGCTAATATCGATATTTGCCAATATTTTAGGCTATGAAAACTAGATGATGCAATATTAGGTGGGTAACAATACAATAAATAAATAAAATATTATTACTAAATATACTTAAATATGATAGTATTTATCTATACCAATAAATAAAATTGGAGTGTCTGTTAGTAATGTCAAAATAGTAGGCTTTTTTCATGCTCACATGGTTATTTGCACAACACCTATGCCTAAAATAGCGATTAAAAAATTGTTGTCTGTCTGTCTGTGTCTGTCTGTCTGTTTGTTCCGGGTAATCTTCAAAACGACTGGATCGATTTCAAAAATTCTTTCACCAATGGAAAGCTATAATATCAGCGCGTAAACTAGGCTATATTTTATCCCGGTATTCCCACGGGAACGGGAACTACGCGGGTAAAACGACTATAACCTATAACCGAAGCGAAGCGAAGGCGGATTGCTATTAGATAATATGCGTATATAAATACTATACCTAACTGGGTGGTAAGTAGCTTAATGCCACGAACAATAAACGCCAATATTTTAGGCAAGAAAAATAGGTGACACAATGTTACGCTATTTGTATGTAATATAATTATATTCGCAATGAATATAATTCACTTATTAGAGCCATGAGAGTATTCTAATAAGGGAGGGTGGTAGCAAACCCGTGGTGAACGATCATAATGAGCGTCCGGCCGAAAGGCCGTTAATATGATCCGGCCGAAGGGCCACTAAGGTGATGGCGCCAGATTTTATGTAGGGCGAAATTGCCCTAGGATCGATGAGTGGACTGTATTATTAGTTTATGATTAATCTGGTGCGACAAATGTGACAGGAAAGGAAATTGAAAGGAATACTCACACCTTTGGACGATTTCTTCCCGTTCGCAGACGGCCAGCAACATAAGTCTGCACAGCGGCCACGAAACACAATATGTACACCTAATTAATGTTCTGACGCGATCATATGTTTTGTAGAAGAGTTCACACGTTATCCGCATTGAATTCCGGTGAATATGTTATAGTTTATGCAACACACAATGTATTGATGAACACCAAATTGCGGAGCACATCCGCTTCGACACACTGTCCGTTCGGTATTACCCGCGTACATCGACCACGCGGGTGTTCGTATGATGTAAGTATGTAGGGTAGGTTGTGGGATATAAGGATATGCACCAGAAAGCGATTCTTATTATTATTATTAATAATCTGGCGTAACCAAATATACTAACACAATCAGACAAATTAGTGCATGAATTTATTTTCACTAGCCGAGGCCGCGGGTGACGTGACCGGGCAATTAGTCCGTCACCCGTTGAGAGGCCAACCGCGTGAGTAAAGACCGACGTCCTCCCCGAGGGGGGGACGTCGGTCGGTTCACAGAAAAGTACTGTTACCCATTCTCCTAGTAATCCCTTTGTAAGAGAAATTTGAGCTACTATACCAGTTACCACGCTGGTCAAACCAGTTAGTATCCCCTATCCCAACCCGTACCAACCCGATTCTTTCATGTTTTCCTTCTCTCGCTTAGAAGTTCTTTGCCTATTCAATTCCTTGGTCGTCTTTTACAATACTCATGGGCAAGATATAAGATAAATTGTATTCTTACTCTGTCACCACACGAACGTGGAATATAAGGATAGTGGAAACAAAATTTAATCGCGATAAATGCTATAAAAATACTTTTTTGTCATAGATCCAAATGTATATACCTTGTTAGCTTATAACGATAGTCGTTATTTTCCTTGATAATATAATCCGAAATAACATACATTTATTATACAAACGATATCTAGATGAGATTTTTTCTTTTGGGATGTTATATTAAATAATTAATTGATGCAATAATGAAAAAAAAATCAAAGGGGCAAATATTATAAAGAAAGAAACCAATAATCGTAATTGTAATAACTTTGAGGATTAAGATGCTTAATTCCTAAAGGTCCTATTTTTATTCTTGACTAGCAACCCGTTTTGCTTCGGTTTTAGTCGTTTTACCCGCGTAGTTCCCGTTCCCGTGGGAATACCAGGATAAAATATAGCCTAGTTTACGCGCTGATATTATAACTTTCCATTGGTGAAAGAATTTTTGAAATCGGTCCAGCCGTTTTGTAGATTACACAGAACAAACAGACAGACAGACAGACAAAAATTTTTTAATTGCTATTTTAGGCATAGGTGTCGTGCAAATAACCGTGTGAGCATGAAAAAATCCTATTATTTTGACATTACAAACAGACACTCCAATTTTATTTATTGGTATAGACAGCGAGCAACTCTTATAGAGTTGCTCGTTATTGCTTCATTTCTGCCCACATAAGTCCCATTGTTGAGTTCGAGCCTCCTCCACTATGGGAAGGAAATGACCTATTATACCGCGCCGATCAGACGTGTTGTCATAGGGTATTTTGTCGAGTTTATCTTCTCTTGCATAAATGTTATCTACATATCAAATCTCTTAGACGCCTTTTACGACACCCACGGATAAGAAAGAAGGTGGTGAATTGCATTTTTACTTACGTCACCACACAAAATGTTCGATTATGTATCCGTGTTAAGTATAGATACAAACATAACAAATAATACATATACAACAAGAATAGAATATCGTATTGCCAATTGTAATATAAAAATGAATACATATTCCCTTAGCCCAGTCATGAGCAGTATGTAAAGATAAATGCTATCAGAGTTCGCACCCCGCTTCAGAGGTTCCGCGCGATACGTCACAGTACTTAATGGGGCCGCATTACCGGTGAAGTTACCTACATACCTATGTATTTATCTGCGCCATATTTTATTACATGCCTATAATAATTATTTGATAATTTTATTAAACTTTAACGCCTGTAAGCCAGGATCCATAACGATCTCCATAGATGGCACCGAAGTTTGATCCTTAGACATTTCTGGGATAAGTTAATTGTCTTGGCCTGCAATAAATTTAAATGTGAGAAGTTGGGCGAGAAAAGATGGTGAAAATTAATTGCACTCCCTCTTATGCAATACGGGAGACAGGTAACTAAATTGACGAATTAACCAACAATTTAGAGGGTGTATAGCTATAGTAAGCGCAGCAGTACAGCACCATGGAAACGAGCGAGCTTAACAGAATCTAAATGTAAACCTTATATGCAGATGTGAGAGACAGTAACGACTTTATTCTTCAAAAAAGGGCTGTCCGTGCAATTTATAATCTGGACCCAAGAGTCTCACTTCGAGAGAAATTCAAAGAAATAAATATTCTAACTGTTATATCACAATATAAACTCATTTGCAAAAAAAACGGGCGGTTTTGATTTTCATTCATATTTAAAAAGATACAATACCAAAAAGGTTTCAATCGTTTGTACACGTTACTGGCCGGTTTTAAAAATGCTGTGGTATTTAAAAAAGTACGTTCTAAATTCAATTTTTCATTTGATGTTCATTTTTACAGAAAACCCCTTTTTATCCTACATTTTTGGCGCGAAGTTCCAGAAGTTAACATCGACTTTCATAACTTTTATTCAATTTTTATCGATTAATTTCATATCCTTGACTGTCAAAGCTTTATTTAATGCTGTTTGGCTGTATCAAAAATGGTAGATAAAGTGGTAAAAGCTACCAAAATTATCGCGCTGCTTGAAGAGGGTTGCAGCCAATGTTTCGTGGCTAGGAGGCTAAATGTTAGTCGCTCGACAGTCCAAAGGACCTGGCAGCGATATCAGGAGACTGGTTCCGTCGAGAGAAGGCCTGGTTCTGGAAGAAAACCATGTACCCAACCACGGGATGATCGTTTTCTTGTGAGTCGCGCATTGAGAAATCGCAAATCTTCGTATGTGGATCTTAAGAACAACCTCCAAGAAGTAAGAAATGTGCATATTAGTCTATGGACGGTCAGGAGGAGGCTTCTCGCTGCCAATATACGCAGTCACCGCCCGGCCCGCGGCCCCAAATTACTCCGTGAGCACAGAGTTCACAGGCTTAGGTTCGCTAGAAATTGTGAATCATGGACTCAAGACGATTGGAATAGGGTTTTGTTCTCTGATGAAGCCAGGATATCTCTGTTCGGTGAAGATCGACGTCGGCGAGTGCTAAGAAGACAAGGAGAACGCTTTGCAGAGGCATGTTTCGAAGAAATCACACCTTATGGTGGGGGCTCTGTTATGTTTTGGGCAGGAATAAATTCAATGGGTCGTACAGAGTTAGTCTTCATTGAAAACGGCTCACTGACTGGGCATCGATACATAACGGAAGTTCTAATTTCTCATGCACAACCCGCATTGGCCGCTCTAGGTGAAGACTCGATTTTTATGGACGACAATGCTCGCGCCCACCGATCCCGCGATGTTAATGCGTATGTGCAAGAGGTCGGCATTCGTCGTTTGGATTGGCCAGCTCGAAGTCCCGACCTCAATCCCATAGAGCATGTCTGGGACGTTCTGAAACGGCGTGTGAGATCAGTACACCCGGCTCCGCAGACCATCAGAGAGCTGAAGAATGTGATTACTGCGGAGTGGGAACGTATTCCGCAAGCAAGTATCCGGGATATACTCGCTAGCATGCCCAGACGAATTCAAGCTGTGATTTTAGCTAGAGGGGGTCACACTCGATACTAAACATTTATCTGCTTTTACTTTATTAAAGAAAAACAAACAAAAAAACTTTTTTATTTTTACTTCATGAGCATATGCACTACTAGCGAATATACACTACTAGCGAGGTTTAGCATTATTTCCCATAAATTGTATCTAAATTTTATGAAATACTGATGAAAACCATTATTTTCTTATTAATTTAGCAAATTGTGTGGATAAAACTACCTATAATTATCAAACAAAGAAATATTAACATTTGAAATGGTTCATTGCTTAGGTGCCCGTTTTTTTTGCAAATGAGTGTATATACGAAAATATATTATACGTCAAAAAAAATATCGCTAACTTCAAAAGATATTGTGACATTCATGAAATGAATACTCGGAATAAGGACAAACTAGTTGTACATACTACTCGTCTCCAAAAAATTAGCAAATCATTCATGGGGCAATGTATACGTATCTACAATAGATTACCTAAAGATATCCGAGACCTGCCAACAAAAAAGTTTAAAAAAGCTATCAAGAATAGAATTTGTAAGAAAGCTTATTATAAAATCTCGGATTATGTAGATGATAATACAGATTGTTTGTGAGCAGTTCCTCATTATGCAATTTCCTTGTTATTTTAAATAAACTCTTTTTAATAACTCTAATATTGTAAAGCGTAGCGTCTAATGAAATTTAGCATTTTCGTCGTTTGTAACATGTTTGTAACATATGGTCTTGGTCATGCTCACTGAAGGATCTACTTGCGGTAGCTGCGTGGAGCGGGTCTCCCTCCATAGTGGTTGAGGGGAATGATGGCTGCTCTAGTAGTTAACTCGTGATCGGGTGCTGCTTGTGGGATCTGGTCCAGCCATAATCATTTGAATTATATTAAGTATCTTGCAGTTCGAAGGGCATCACACAGGAGCTAGGTCTTATTAAACATGTACACAAATTTATATCTAGTAAGAAGAAAAAAAAATTAAAATAAATAAATATTATATATTATTAAATAATATAATATAATAATTAAAATAATAAATAAATAATAGACAAGCCCGCTGAGTTTCTTGCCGGATCTTCTCAGTAGCGGTCGCATTCCGATCCGGTGGTAGTTTATTTTTATTGAATAATTTTATTTTATTTTGTAAAATTGACAATATGTAAGTACCCTCTCGGGGTCTATGCATAATAAATGATTTGAATTTGAATTAGAACTGAATGCACTGCAACTTTCTCGAATTGCTACAAAATCCAGATAGTTTTAGTTAGTTTAGTAAAAGTAAATCTTTAAGATGGAAAAGAGATTTTCAAGAGACACTAGTAATTTACAGCCCGTAATCCATTCAATTCTAATTCAGCCGATTAGCCACCTTCCGTCACCCCAGAGCCTTAGCAATCCGTGATTGGAACATAGCCAGTCAAGTTCTTGCTGCACTGACAATATATTTAAACGTATCCTACTATAACATAACAAATTAAAATTCAAAATCATTTACTATGTATAAACCCTGCGGGGGCCATTGTCATTTTTTACATTTTACCTTAAAATTAACGGAACCGCACTGAGAAGAGCCGGCACGAAACTCAGCGGATTTATATATTTTTTATTTATTCACTAATTTCTTTTAAATAAAATTACAATCAACAACATTTCAATTAAGAGCTCCAATGCGATGGTCGAACCATAATATAATATAATTCTCAAATATGAGGAAAAAGAATATGGCTGGACCAGTATACTTATATAGAACGATGTATACATATTAATTAAATAATGTATAAGGTCTCATTCCTTGTCCGTGAGTATTAAGTATGAGACTATAGAGAATTATAGTAATATTTCAAAATATAATCTATAATTAGTTAGATAACATTGTGTCATACATAATTTATTCTCACATAATATAAGAAACTCGTCCTCAAAACTGTATTTTGGGGTGTAAAGATGGTAAGGCATATCTGTCAAATTTACCCTAAAGTCGTTTATGTGACAAATTGGGGAATCAATTATTCAGATAGCGCCGACAAAATGAAGCTGTCATGCTTAATTTTCATATTTAATAATAGAGCGAAAGACTTAAAAAGATCGATATTTCTATTGAAATTAAAATAAGGATGGAAGTTTAATTCATTCTAATAAAGCAAAATTCAGTTCGTTCGAGATCCCCTGTTGACATGCCTAAAAGTTCTCATTTCAACATTTAATAAATTTATTGAATACTGACAAATGGAAAAACTTTGTGGATATTTTCCTTGTGCTAAGTGCTGAACATCAAAGTTTAATTCTTTTTTTATTCACAGGGCGGCTTTTAATAAAGAGAATAATAGTAATTTATTTATTTCAACAAGAAGGGCTTAAAATATTATTATTACTTATTAAATACACTGTTTCAACGTTACACTTACACGTAACATATTATTTAATAAATATATTGATAATCCCCATATCGTGACGAAGTAAGAATACAATTCACTGCCCCTTTTCTTTTCTGCAGGAGATTCTAGACCAACAGTGGGACATATATGAGCTAAGATCAATATATTGATTATATTGATATGTACATCACCATCATCATCTCAGCTCACAAATGTCCCGCTGCTGAGCTCCTCAATCTAAGGAAAATGGACCTACTCTACCACGCTGGTCAGACAGCTTGGTTCAGGGTTTTATTTATCGGACCGACCACTGACGTCAAGTCGCCCTACTCCGGTGGTCGGCCCAAGGACGAAGGCGACGTGTCGCGCGGGTGGATTACGGGTGTGCGTGCTTCCGCCTCTCTGTCGCCCCGGATGGAGTGGTGCAAGGAGCGCGCCGACCGTAAAAAAAAAAGGTTTTATTTATATATTATATCCCTTAGTCGATTTTTTGCAACATCCACGCATAATTGTGTTTTTGATATTTTTAATATTCTTAATAAAAAGCCTTTCCCGTAAATTTCGAGATTTAAAATTATGTAGAAAACGTTTCTAGAAAATAAGATTTTTTATATACAAACATTATTTACAAACATATATTTTACATTATATACAAACATATTAAACAGTCACGAATACTAAAAATACGAAGAGTATGGGTATTGGCATGGCCCAAATTACTTTGGTCATGCAAATATGCGTTATGCGCCCGAAGGCGTTATGGCGGTAATTTTATGAGAGAATGGACTGTATAATTTTTCGCTAGGCGGCTGGTTACAAAATTGGTATCACAACTACGATGAGCATACGCTTAGGTCTAGGGTATAGGAATTCCACGCACCTTGACTCCAATACACTCCTGGATCGTCCAAAGCGTCCTTGAGGCTCCAATACCACGGACCGTCCGTCGTGAGTGTCCAAAGTGATAACCACTGTCGAGTTTTGCTGTATTTTAGGTGCACCTATATATACACTTCACTAGTTCGGTAATTATAACACGTACAATAGCGTAGTTTCACCCTATGCCACAAGGACGCGGGCGCATGTCACGCGCAGTTAAGGTCTTGCAGCGGCGGCGGTTCAATGGCGAACGTCACCGAGCTTCTTCAGCTAGGTGTCGTGCGAATCGCGGGATTAGGGAGGAGAGAAAAAGGATGCGTCATCCACTCGTCAAGTTAATGATACCATTCAGAAACAGAATGTTCACATTTGAATGACAGCAAATAACGCGGCGCTAACAGGTATCGTATATAAATTCCGACAACGTACCTATTACTGAACTGCCTATTACACCTAATACAGGTATAATCAACGATTATATTACTCAGAAGGTTTGACGTTAAGCATGTGGCTGGTCCCAGAACTAAGACAAAACCTCTCCTTTAAATTCATTCATGTCATTTCATTTTAGCTCATATGTATTCCACTGCTGGGTTCGAGCCTCTTCCACAAAAGGAAAGAAATTGACCTAGAGGGATTTTGTTCTCCTTCTCTTGCATAGATGTCCTTTACATATTATATCCCTCATTCGACATTTACGACATCCACGGGCCAAGATAGGGAGTAGTGAATTGTATTCTTACTTTGTCATCACATGGTCAATTAAGTTAGATGAAGAGAAATACTGTGCTATTAAATTGCTATTTTTTTACTTTTACAAGTATATTTTTCGTAGCTGTATATTCATTAAAATTTCTGGATTCAAACTTGAAAATACCCTCTCACATAACGCACTATATTTCAATTTCAATTTAATCACCAATCAAGTAGTTATTGTTTAAATAATAATGTAATTGGAATTGATAAAATAAGTAAAACATTTGCTTGAAGCACATTGGTGCCTACTTTTATATAGGTACCCCATTAGATCTTTTAAATGAGTTTTCCCAAAACCGAGCTTAGCTCGGCTGTCAATTTGACCTCACAAATGGGCTCGCTTACAATCTAAACCCATATAAACCGTTTTATCAGACCCTGAAATTGATTTATTTCGTCAAATCTTGAATTCGATTTGAAATCTATAAAACGGATTACTCTGCTTGACTTTCTAGGTACGTATTTAATTGTAAATTTATCCCTATATCTCTTGTTGTCATATAAGCCGAACTTATACCTTCTCTTGTTCATATCTAAAAAATAAAAGGCAATGAATAACGGCCACAACTCCTATTTGAATATGCCTCGATATTTTTATCGAAAATGTATATAAAAATATTAATCATAATTAATAAACAGGCTGATAGAGAATAATGCACCAAACATGCATTTTGTAGTGGTACGACCACACTGTTGACAGTTGTCTGTCTGCAGTTGCGAGCTGATCCGTCCGGGGTAGTACCACACTACCCCATTCTCGCAGAAAAACGACGTCTAAGTACCTGCTACTAGTACCTGCTAGTAGTGCCTGCTAGTAGTGCCTGCTAGTAGTGCCTGCTAGTAGTGCCTGCTAGTAGTGCCTGCTAGTAGTGCCTGCTAGTAGTGCCTGCTAGTAGTGCCTGCTAGTGGTGCCTGCTAGTGGTGCCTGCTAGTGGTGCCTGCTAGTGGTGCCTGCTAGTGGTGCCTGCTAGTGGTGCCTGCTAGTAGTCCTTGCTAGTAGTGCCTGCTAGTAGTGCCTGCTAGTAGTGCCTGCTAGTAGTGCCTGCTAGTAGTGCCTGCTAGTAGTGCCTGCTAGTAGTGCCTGCTACTAGTACCTGCTAGTAGTGCCTGCTAGTAGTGCCTGCTAGTAGTGCCTGCTAGTAGTGCCTGCTACTAGTACCTGCTAGTAGTGCCTGCTAGTAGTGCCTGCTAGTAGTGCC
Source organism: Lymantria dispar (assembly GCA_032191425.1). Classification (NCBI taxonomy): domain Eukaryota; kingdom Metazoa; phylum Arthropoda; class Insecta; order Lepidoptera; family Erebidae; genus Lymantria; species Lymantria dispar. Next base: position 11,672,332 of record CM063448.1, read on the forward strand.
TGCTAGTAGTGCCTGCTACTAGTACCTGCTAGTAGTGCCTGCTAGTAGTGCCTGCTAGTAGTGACTGCTAGTAGTGCCTGCTAGTAGTGCCTGCTAGTAGTGCCTGCTAGTAGTGCCTGCTAGTAGTGCCTGCTAGTAGTGCCTGCTAGTAGTGCCTGCTAGTAGTGCCTGCTAGTAGTGCCTGTTAGTAGTGCCTGCTAGTAGTGCCTGCTAGTAGTGCCTGCTAGTAGTGCCTGCTAGTAGTGCCTGCTAGTAGTGTCTGCTAGTAGTGCCTGCTAGTAGTGCCTGCTAGTAGTGCCTGCTAGTAGTGCCTGCTAGTAGTGTCTGCTAGTAGTGCCTGCTAGTAGTGCCTGCTAGTAGTGCCTGATAGTAGTGCCTGCTAGTAGTGCCTGCTAGTAGTGCCTGCTACTAGTACCTGCTAGTAGTGCCTGCTAGTAGTGCCTGATAGTAGTGCCTGATAGTAGTGCCTGCTAGTAGTGCCTGATAGTAGTGCCTGATAGTAGTGCCTGCTAGTAGTGCCTGCTAGTAGTACCTGCTAGTATAGTACCTGCTAGTCTAAATAATTGCTAGTAGCAATTTGTTACTGCTCTTCGTTCGGTGAGCTAGATAGCCGGGAGCCCAACTTTCTGAGGGAGTTACGTGTGGTGGGTTTTTAGTATCACCGAACCTCATTGCACGCCTTCACACCCCCTTCACGTTCCCCACGGTAGGCAGCGGCCTAGCAAAGGTCGATGAGCGACAGCATCACTTACCATGACGTGTACTGTATGCTCGTTTGCCATTGTTAGCAAAAAAAATGCACATCCTATTTTGGCAACAAATTGAAACAAAATAAGTAATTGCCCAAATCTAAAAAACAGCCTTTAGTAGATAAGCCAACTAAGAAGTACGATGCAGAAATTGAGATAGCGACATCTATTAAGTCATATCAAAATCTCAGCCACGGATATAAAAAATCGCTAATCCTGTAAAGATGATGGGACAAACTGTTAAAATTACTGCGTAGTCATCAGTCCTTAATAAATGTTGGGAGGGTACCCCAATAGGGGGTATTCCGTCTGGCCGACCACTGATGTCAAGTAACCCTGCTCCGGTGGTCGGCCCAACGACGAAGGTGACGTGGTTTTCGGGTGGGTTGTGGGTGTTGCGTGCTTACGCCCCTCTGTCGCCCCGGACGGAGTGGTGCGAGGAGCGCGCCGACCGCAGCCCACCCCAAAAAAAAAAACATAAAGTCCTTAATAAATGTGTAAAGTTTCAAATTAATCCGACTTAGAAGGGGGTGAAAATCATGTTCAAAGTTTTCATTACATAAAAATCAAGTTAATATACGAAGCAAAGCGAGAGCGGGTTGTTAGTCTTAATATATATATAAATTACGTGTCACGTTGTTTGTCCGCGATGGACTCCTAAACTGCTTAACCGATTTTAATCAAATCTGCACACCGTGTGCAGTTTGATCCAACTTAAAAGATAGGATAGCTTACATCTTAATTTATAGTCACAATATTATTTTATTGCAAATTATTGGTCTATTATTTGACATTCACAATTATCTGTTAACTCCAAACGATTTTAACAGGTGGCGATATCTGTTGACTGGATTGAGTAAGTAATTTGTGTGTGCTCAAGGGGATTCAAGAATGGTTTAGATTCACAATTGGACCCGGTAGGGGGCGCTTTATTTGAACAGAACAACGTCTGTTGGGTCAGCTAGTATCATATATATGAGAAGAACAAGTCACAACGTGAAAAATTTAATAAAATGTAACAATTACTTTTAATTGCTTCCTCCTCTAAACTCATGTACGTCCCGCTGTTGGGCTCGAGCCTCCTCCACAATAACAGGCATAAATTGACCTAACCCACGCTAGTTAGACGTGTTGGTATAGGGTATTATTTCGAGTTTTCCTTCTCTTGCATAGATGAGCATATTTAATGCCTTCGTCGTCGTTTATGACACCTAAGGGTAAGACAGGGGTTGGTGAATTATATTATTACTCCACATCCGCAGCAATCTCCGAGTAAATATAACACCAATTGCGAACCTGCCAGACAAGCGTGGTAATTATGGCATTATTCCTTAGACCTATGCTCAGTAGAGGACGTTGATATACTGATAAAGGAGGTTTAATAGTAATCATCATCGCAGCCCACATACGTCCCATTGTGGGGCTCGGGCCTCCTCCATAATGGAAGGCAATTTGACCTTCTATACCATGCTGATCAGACATGTTGGTATAGGGTTTAATTTCGAGTTTACCTTCTCTTGCATAGATCTTATGTGCATATTCCTTAGTCGTCTTTTACGACATCTACGGGCAAGATAGGGATAGTAGTAAATAGTAATACATACTACAAATTACATACTCGTATCTTAAAAAAAATATCATCTTTAAGATTTTGCTCTCATTTTCACTGTAAAACTTACATGTACATGTATCATCAATGTAGGAATCGGAAAAAAATTAAATTTGTTACTGCGCTTTGTTCGGTGAGCGAGAGAGCCGGAAGCCCAACTTTCTGAGGGTGTTTGTGTGTGGTAGGTTTTGGTGGTGCCTTTGGTATCACTGAGCCTTAATGCACGCATTCACACTCCCTTCACTTTATTCGCGGTAGGCAGCGGCCTTGTAAAGGTTCATGAGCGGCAGCAACATTTACCATCAGGTGTACTGTTTGCTCGTTTACCACTGCTGGCAAGAAAAAAAAAATATCTTTACACGATGAATAAATTTAGAAAGAATGGATCTTAGTTGATACTCAGCCACATTCTGTCCTTATTAATTACTACCATCTCATATGAACGGAACATGTAATGTGGCTGTAGTATTGATTTCTATGACAATGGATAGTGTGTCGCTCGTATTTCACTATCACCTATCTTTAACATGGACGTCAATATTTGTGAAATAGATGTATTTTCAAAAGATTTTGTTTCTAATTTTGATTTCTTGGAAGTTTTTCTGCATCTGCACGAGTATTAAGGCATTTAAAGTCCAAAGTCGTTCTTACGAAATTTTTTATCTACCTATTACATTTTTAGTTACTAATTTTTGACCGAAATTTATGTGTAATATTATTTTCGCTCACCAGAAGACTCGTTTCAATATTTAAACTATTAACATTTTTCCATAAGTTATTGAACTGTTTATTCATGTGATTTGAAACTAAAGAATTCATTTTTATCTGCTCTTGTCTATTTTGACATGATTTTAGCTCAGATTTAAATATTTTTCTTCATAAAATAAAAAAAAAAAAAAAAATAAAAAAAAAAAAAATATTTTTCTTGTTATTGTATATTGCAGTTGAAATATAAAAATTATTTCTTACAATTATATTGTTTACTAGCAACCTGCCCTCGCTTCGTTTCGGTTTCAGTCACCTTACCCGCGTAGTTCCCAATCCCGGAAATACCGGGATAAAATATAGCCTAGGTTACTCCCTGATATTATAGCTTTCTAGTGATGAAAGAATTTTTAAATCGGTCCAGCCGTTTTGAAGATTACCCGGCATAAACAGACAGACAAAAAAATTATAAAGTGATTTTTAGGCATATGTATAGTGCAAATAATCCTGTGAGCATGAAAAAAGCCTATTATTTTGACATTACAAACAGACACTCCAATTTTATTTATTGATATAGATGGTCCCGTAATATTTTCTTGTTTTGGGTGTTCTATGTATTGGTCAGCACACACGCCGTCCATATCGTCCAGGGTGATGGTCTCATAACCCACCGTATTCCCTCCCCGTGAGGATATTTTCATATTCTCAATTTTAACATTCTAACCTAAATTAATACAATAAACTACCACCGAATCGTGATGCGACCTTGATGAGAAGAGCCGACAAGAAGTTGAACCATAAATAATAGTGTTTTTTTTTAAAGTATATATATAATATCAAAAAAAATCTTTTACTTTATTTACCACTATTACTATCACTTTTTCAAGCAATATATCTCTGTGCTAACCTCTCCGGCCATCGCTTGCGCAATTTCATCCCATTATGAAAAAGCAGTCCTAGGCGACTATGAAAGGTTATCTGTGCAGCCAACGCCATCCGTGCAATCTTTGAAAAATAATTGAAATATTTGCCATGCGATGGCGCAGTAAGTATATAATTTACTCCGCCGAGACGTCATTGCCCGGTTGGGCAGTCTGGCTGGAGAGGCCTCGGTTCGGGGTGCGAATCGTGGAGGCCGGTGCTGATGCAGTGGTTGGAACGGCGGCACGGGGTGCTCTCCTTCCGACTAGTGCAGGTGTTGACGGGGCATGGATGCTTCGCCAAATACATGTACAAGGTCGTTAGGAGGGAGAGTACACCGTCTTGCCACCACTGCGATGGCGATGAGGACACGGCGTAGCATACGTTCGAGGCCTGCGCCACTTGGGCAGAGCAGCGTCATGAACTCGTTGCAAACATCGGTGCCGACCTGACGCTGCCGACTATCGCCAGGGCGATGGTCAACAGCGTCAGGAACTGGGACGCGGTCACAGCCTTCTGCGAGGCAGTGACCTTGCAGAAGGAGGCGGCAGATCGCCTGCGCGAGGAGCGCAGCCTCGATGAGGCGATCCGCCGCCAGCGACTGGGGTGGCGTAGGCGCGAGTACTTGTGCCTCATGCCGCTCTATCCGAGGCCGCAGGTAACGTGACCGGGGAATTAGTCTGTCACCCGCCGAGAGGCCGACCGCGTGAGGAAAGACCAACGTCCTCCCCGAGGGGGGGACGTCGGTCGATGGGAGGGTACCCCAAATAGGGGGTATTCCGTCGGACCGACCACTGATGACAAGTTAACCCTGCTCCGGTGGTCGGCGCAACGACGAAGGCGACGTGCATCGTGGGTGGGTTGTGGGTGTGCGTGCTTACGCCCCTCTGTCGCCCCAGACGGAGTGGTGCGAGGAGCGCGCCGACCGCAACCCACCCCCCAAAAAAAAAGTATATAATTTACTACTACTACTTATTACCTAAAGATAACTTACGGATATGGCATGCAGATAAACATAGAAGAAGGAAAACTCTATATAAAACTCTATACCGACACGACCAGCGTGGTATAGTCATTAAATTGCCCTACTATGGTGGAGAAGGCTCGAGCCCAGCGTTGAGACGTGTTTAAGCTGGTAATGAATTAGAAAACATTCTGTATTCTCAGCTTATTCACAAAAAATCTGCTTTGTAAAATCTATTTAACAGCAAAAACATACAGTTCAACTAACTGGCTATCTGAAATATTACCGCAATGATAGCCGTAACCTCGACCAGGGTACCTTCGTGAATAATAAACAATGCGGTTAGAGTAACGTTGCCCTATCATTATTTTACTGAATTTATTCAACGTCCGAAGTTGGCACAATTTTCGTACCATGTTAGTTACTTAATTTACTATCTACGAGTGCTTATTATATTGCTCTATGAATAAAAGAATACAATTTCTTCCAATCTTCATTCTTATTGTACTTATCCCAATAATGATGAAGTCAAAGCAGCCTCCTGTCTATACGGGTCTGTTACGGGGTCGTGTGGCACTGATGACAAGGTCGGGAACTGGCGGCCCGCCCTCATGGCGATTGAGAGAGGTACGCTCACGGCGGGCGAAGCGCTCGTTTGCCGCCCCCTGCCGTCGTCCCGGATGAATTGAGGGCGGTATGACCTATGATGTATAGCCTGTCTCCAAAAAGAAAAGGTAACCAAAAGAAATCTTACGCAGCAGCAGAGTATAGTGTAAACGTACATAATGTAATCTTTTTATTATTTTTATTGCAAGCAGTGGCAAACGAGCAAACAATACACCTGATGGTAAGTGTTGCTGCCGCTCATGGACCTTTACAAGGCCGCTGCCTACCGCGAAGTAAGTGAAGGGAGTGTGAATGTGTGCATTGAGGCTCGGTGACACCAAAGGCACCACCAAAACCCTCCACACGCAAACACCCTCAGAAAGTTGGGCTCCCGGCTCTATATCTATATATTAATATGTGAAACAAAAACTTTGTACCTCTTTTTACGAAAATCCTGAATCATCATAAAATTTGGCACAGTTGAACAATATATTGAGAAGTGCAGAAAACTAAAATTTGAAATAATAATGGATTAGAAATACATTAAATTTATTAAAAAAGGCATTACGCACCATGCTATCGATACAAACACACGTACACGCTTATACACTTTTTTTTACTGTTCAAAACTCTGGTCGAACTGAATGTCAAACAAACAATCATGATGTCGTGTAGCAGAAAAATTAATTTAAATGAATTATGGCCGAAATTCGACCACTTGGTGACCACTAGTACCATTAACTGCATAAATATGTACATATGTACTTAATTCTTGAAAAAGAATACCTATAATTACAATATCACTTAAATTTCTCAAGTATTTTCAAAATGCGAAATACTTTATAATCTCTCTCATTCATGACACGATCATGTTATGAAATATTTCAGTAGTTATGCTATGGTTGCACGCTTTTAAAGTAAAATAGCTAAAACAAAATACTAGTGAAACAGACCAAGGGTATACTCAATTTTAATGTAGATCCACTTACTCTATAATCTGAAGTGAAGCGTTAGCCAAGCAATTAGTACTATCCCTATAGCACTAAAGTAACTTGAAGTCCGAATAAATGTTGCCGTTACTACTTCGCGGTAATGGAGATCTCTCATTCAAGTACCTAAATTCCCTGTAAGCGCTTGGCGGTCTTATGATAGTTACTTTATAGGGCGTAACGTAAATCCATATTTAGGCTTATACTTTCCGTATGGTGTCGGAGTAAGAATGCAGCTCACTACCCCCCTCTTGCATGGGCAAGGTGGATAGATCTTTTACGACACTGCCATTGGAGGATCGTAAAAGAAACTTAAGGAATATGCCCATATATAGGCAGATTGGGCGCGGTGTTCAAAATATAGCCACAAAAAAGGGCATATGATATGCATATAACATCTATACAAGAGAAGAAAAACTTTAAATAAAACCATATACTCGACAGTGGAACGATATACGCTCCACTGTTGTGTAGCCGTTTCACTGTAGAGAGAGCCGAGAGAAGAGAGACGTTTAGAAGACAATTATTTTATATTTTTCGTGGTGACGTAGTTAAAATACAATTCAAAAACCTCCTCCTATTTGCCTGTATCGCAAAAGACGACTAATATATTTAAAATTTTCTTCAATAGAAAGACTCGAAATAAAACTCTAAATCAATAAGTTTGACCACCATCAATGTATATATCAATTTCCCTCCAATTTCATAGAACTCCTAAAACATAGTCTCAAAATTACAATGGTTTAAAGATCAAGTATGCATCCTGCTGTATAGAGGGTTATGCTCGCGATATGTCTAAAATCCTTACTAATTTTATAAATGCGAAAGTAAATTTGTTTGTTTGCTTCTTACGCTTTCACGCTTAAACCACCGAACTGATTTCAAAAATTCTTGCACCATTAAAAAGGTATAATATCAGAGAATAACATAGACTATATTTTATCCCGGTATTCCCACGGCAACAGGAACTACACGGGTAAGGCAACTGAAACCGAAGCGAAGCGAAGGCGGGTTACTCGTATATAATAAAAGCCAACTGAATTCTTATCAGTAAAACTGTAAGATAAATAAAATTTCTAGACTGCACAGTTACGCAAAAATTAAAAAACGCTGTTCGCTTATCATGAGACTAAGCTTTAAGTATTACAGGTACATAGATCGTCGTTAATGGGCCTCGTAAGAAGGTTTTAGCTATAGGTAAGATAATGTTTATGCTTTTAAGAGATCTAGTCAACTACTACTTATGTACATACTTTACTATTCATCACAAATTCACTTCAACCAAACAAAAAACTAAGAAAAGAGATGCCAAAGGGTCTCAATCATGACCCTCGGGGGACCGCCTAATTGCGCAGCACTGATAATTGGCGAACTCGAGGTACCTTTAACCGGGACCTTTGAACTTAGCTTCTTCACAGAAGTGGTCGAGTGCCTTTTCTCACAAAGGGAAACACATACCCGCCAAGAAATCTATTAAGAGATAAGCGACTATTAATAGAATTGAAAACAACTTTAAAATAGTCTAGAATAAAGTTTAATCTTCTAGAATTTTTTACCTGCTAAGTAGCATAGAAGCAAATCACTGTAACAGAAATCTGCTCATAGTATATATAATAATTCTCGAGCCTCCTATACAATGAGAAGAAAATTGATCTACTACACCACGCTGGTCAGGCGAGTTAGTTCAATATTTTATTTCAAGTTATTGAACCTCTTGCATATATGTTTTATGCGTATTGTACTTCCTTAATCGTCTTTTACGACACTCACGGACAAGAAAGGAGATGGTGAATTGTGTTCTTACTACGTCACCACAGGGAAATTATGTAAGAGTTCAAATTATGTACTAGTTTAAATAACGACTACTATAATTAACGAATCTGACTGTTTACACATGTAAACTACTATTACTGCCGTAGAAACGTAGCGACACCGAGACTCCAGCCAAATTTTCTTTGTAAGATACAGCGATTGGATTGCTTCAATGTTTAAAGGGAAGAAGACAATATTCGGCGATTTTCAGTTACAGTTATTGTACTACTGACCCAGTTGTGTAAAGTAAGCAATAAGTGTAAAGTTACGCTTGTCTAAATTTTATCACACTGTAGAAGAAAATCGTTTTCTGTTTATACGCTCATATTTTCTAAACTATAGAATAGATTTTGAAAACTGCCACGTCTCGCTGATAGGTATAAGGACAAATAATAAATTGTATGTAATTAATTGTTAATCCATACTAATATTATAAATGCGAAAGTAAGGATGTTTGTTTGTTTGTAACGCTTTCACGCTTAAACCACTGAACCGATTTCAAAAATTCTTTCACCAATGGAAAGCTATAATATCACGGAGTAACATAGGCTATATTTTATCCCGGTATTCCCACAGGAACGGGAACTACGCCGCGGATAAAGCGACTGAAACCGAAGCGGAGCGAGGGCGGGTTGCTAGTTCATAATAAAATTCAGGATTTTAAAATCACTTCATCGTAATCATTACAGATCATATAGCAGTGGGACTCCACTGCTAAGCTCGAGGCTCCTCCATAATAGGAGGGTAAATTTATCTACTATTTTTATCTGACCCTACACTATCTACCAGAAAAATAAAATACGGCACTGAGCAAATTATTACAACTAATATGTAAATTCAGTGTTGAAATATCGTCTGGCTACAAAGGGACACGATAAAATTATAGCAATCTGCTGTTATATTATTTTTTAATCGAAAAATTATACTATAATTGGCTTAAATAATATTATAAAATATTACTTTTTTGTTTTTTTTGTGGGTGGGTCGCGGTCGGCGCGCCTCCGCACCACTCCGTCCGGGGCGACAGAGGGGCTTAAGCACGCAACTCCCGCGACTCACCCAAAAACCACGTCGCCTTCGTCGTTGGGCCGACCACTGGAGCAGCGTTAACTTGTCGTCAGTGGTCGGCCCGACGGAATACCCCTAATTGGGGTACCCTCCCATCGACCGACGTCCCCCCCTCGCGGAGGACGTCGGTCTTTCCTCACGCGGTCAGCCTCTCGGCGGGTGACGGACTAATCCCCGGTTACGTCACCCGCGGCCTCGGCTAGGGCGGCATGAGGCGCAGATAGTTGCGCCTACGCCGCCCCAGTCGCCGGTGGCGGATCTCCTCATCGAGGCTGCGCTCCTCGCGCAGGCGATCTACCGCCTCCCTCCGCGAGATCACTGTCTCGCAGAAGGCTGCGACCGCGTCCCAATTCCCGACGCTGTCGACCATCGCCCTAGCGATAGCCGGCAGCGTCAGGTCCGTACTGATGATTGCGACGAGTTCACAGCGCTGCACTGCCAAGCCCCGCAGGCCTCGAGCGTATGGTGCGCCGTGTCCTCGTCGCAATCGCAGTGGTGGCAGGACGGTGTACTCTCCCTCCTAACGACCTTGTGCAGGTATTTGCGAAGCACCCATGCCCCGTCAAAACCTGCACCAGTCGGAAGGAGAGCACCCCGTGCCGCCTTTCCAACCACTGCATCAGCACCGGCCGGAAGGCCTCCACGGTTCGCACCCCGAACCGAGGCCTCTCCAGCCGGACTGCCCAACGGGCAATGACGTCTCGGCGGGCGTCGACGCGCCAGGCGGTGAGATCCCTTAACGAGACCACACCGCCCCCCGCTCGTCACCCGCCAATATAGTCCAGCGAGCATCTCCGCCTCCAGGTCCCACGGGGGAGTCCCGGCCAATAGGCACGCTGCCTCCGTCGCCACCGTGCGGTATCCGCGGATGGCCCTGACCGCCATGACCCTCTGTGGTCGCCACAGAAGGGCCCTAAGTCGGACGGTCATGGACCCCGCCCACACCGGTGCGCCGTACAGGGCCATCGACCGGATGACCCCCGCGTACAGCCGTCGGCACACAGCGCTCGGTCCGCCCACGTTCGGCATAAGCCACGATAGGGCGGACGCCGCGCCGACGAGCCGTGGAGCGAGCCTGCGGAAATGCTCCCGGAACCACCATCGCCCGTCGAGCACCAGGCCCAAGTACCTCATATGGGCCCGGATGCTGATGTCAACCGAGTGGACGGTGATCGAGACGCTGATGGGAGGGCTCATAGTGCGCCCATGGAACAAGAGGGCCTCCGTCTTGTCCAGGGCGACCCTCAACCCCAGCGCCTCGATCCGCCTGACGACCTCCTCGGTACCAGAGGTCGCCAGGCTTACCGCCTCTTCTAGCGTCCCACCGCGGACTGTGACGAGCGTGTCGTCGGCGTAACAAATCACGCCCAGCCCGGGCGGAAGGCTCCCCCTCAACGCCCATTCGTAGCCGATGTTCCACAGGGTGGGTCCGAGGACCGACCCCTGTGGAACACCGCACGTCATGGGCGTTCGCACAACGTCCCCTGCTCGGTTGGTGCAGAGGACGCTGCGCCCCTCCAAATAATTATAAAATATTACTTAAATGTACAATGAACCTAATGTAAAATTTAGTGCTAGTTTCAAATAGAATTAATTGTTTAAAAAAGGTAATGTTTTAGAGGGACAGGCCTGAAAACGCCCTTGTACATTTTTAAGAAAATGCCCATATACACTATATACTAAAACTACTCCAAATTGCCCAGATTGTATCCTGAGAAGTTAAAACAAGTGACGTCACAGAAGCAATTTGTAGTGCATAGCGTCAACGCATCGCCTGTAAACTGTCGTAGTAGTTACCCGATGTGTAATTACCGACCCGTAGCCCATTTGCGCCAACTTGAACTAACTCATACAAGTAATTTATATTGAACATAGTATAACATGTAAAGTTTAATTAGTTAGTGTTCCTATTTCAGAGTAAACAGTGTTATATTTAACTTGTTCTAAAATGGTCTACTGCAAATACAGCTAGCTGTTCCATATGCTATAAATTTCAAATCAAACATCTCTTCTGTCTTCTAAAGTAGTTTCGCTCTTAATTTTTCTAGATTTAAAATTACTGCTACGCCGCTCTGAAAAATAAACTCGTTACGTTAGAATACAATTCAAACCAATCTCTTGCCTGTGGGTGTCGTAAAAGAGGACTAAGGGATATGATATGCAGATAATATTCATGCAAGAGAAGGCAAACTCTAGACAAACCCTATACAAAGTGTTTCTGGGTTCATGATTCCGACATAATAAGACGACAATCGACCTACTTATACTACGCTAGTCGGACGGGTTGTTATAGTGTTATATTTCGATCTTTCCTTCTCACAGTGCATCCCCCATCGATGGGGCATTTTGAGTTACGAATTATATGTCATGCGCCACTCGTAAGTTTAAATCTTATAAATTTACTAGCATTTTCCCGCGGCTTCGCCCACGTAAAAATTAACTTGGCCATTGTACTATTATCTCAAGAGATATTATCGCCATTGAGAGTATTCTATTTCTTAATTTAAGAATTACTCTATCTGTGTCAACTTTCATCCAAATCTGCTCTACAGTTTACGCGTGATTGTGTAACAAGCATCCAAATATCTTCTCAAACTTTAACATTTGTATATTACTTCCACCCTTGTAGTTCAGATTCCCGTAGAAATACGATGATAAATATGGCCTTCCTAAGTCGCGGATAATGTAGATTCCCATTGGTGAAAAAAAATTATTATCGACCAAACGCCCGCGGTTTCACCCACGTAGACCCCATTCCCATGCGAATGCCGGAGATAAAAATTGCCTTGCCTTAAATGGTTTTATTTTAAAGGTTATTTATTTAGAGAATTTCAATAAATAATATCACTACTAAACAGCATCGTTGCACTTTAAATCTATTTTAAAGTAAATATATATTTTTTATCAGATTCAAAGATGCTAAATTTAATTTTAAAATTAATCCGTGACAAATCAACTTATGCGAAATAAAGTATTTTCGTGTACTTTATTATACACAAAGTATAGAGTACGATTACCCGAAATAATGTACAATACTTTATAATATCCGTCCAATAATAACGTCCCGTGTGGCGACGGGCTGAGAATACATATGTCGCCACCCCTTACTTGCCCGTGGGAGTCGTAAAAATCGGCTGAGGGTTCACCAGGAGAGCAGGGCAGCAGCTCTCTCCTGGGAAACGTAAAACACCTATACTGCGATTGCCAACCCGCCTGCCAAGCGTGGCGATTACGGCAATATCCCCTTTTTCTAGAAATGGCGTACAATAAAAAAATGGCCCCCAGTCACGGCGGCTCCGGTACTCTACGGGCTCATTTTGGTGGCGGGCCCAGTAGGGGTGGAGCGGGGGCTGCGAGGAATCTCCGGCAGCGATCCGGCTAACAACAAAAACGACCCTTGGCCCTGATAACACACAACATTCGGACACTCAGGACTGACGAGAGGGTCATCGAGCTGGAAGAGGAATTGAGCAAAATCCGCTGGGACATTGTAGGATTATCAGAAGTGCGAAGAGAGGGTGAGGGCACGATGATCCTCCAGTCTGGAAACTTGCTCTTCTACCGGGAGGGCGATCACCCGTCCCAAGGTAGTATAGGGTTTATCGTTCTTAGGTCTCTCGTAGACAACGTGGAGAGGATCGAGAGTGTGTCGACAAGGGTAGCGTACCTTATACTCAGAATTACCAAGAGGTATTCGCTGAAGGTTATACAGGTATACGCACCGACCTCGACATACTCCGACGACGAGGTGGAGGCATTTTACGAGGACATCTCGAAAGCCATACACACGTCCAAAACCCACTTCACGGTAGTCATGGGAGACTTTAACGCGAAAATAGGCAAAGGGAGTGATGATGAGTTGAGAGTGGGGAAACATGGATATGGACAGAGAAACCAGAGGGGCCAGAGACTGGCTGATTTTCTGGAGAAGGAAAGCTTCTTTATGATGAATTCCTTCTTCAGGAAGTAGCCACAAAGGAAATGGACCTGGATTAGCCCCGATGGTTCAACAAAAAACGAGATAGACTTCATCTTGTCAGACAAACGACAGATATTCAATGATGTCTCAGTGATCAGCAGGATTAAAACTGGGAGCGATCACCGGATGGTATGAGCCACATTGAATATCCACACAAAAGTCGAGCGGTCACGCTTGATGAAGTCTACACTCCGACCTACATCTGTCCAATACTAGAACCTCGAAGGCTTTCAACTCGAACTACACAATCGCTTCCAATGTCTGGACGAATGCGAATTTCCGAACGATATGAACAACAGGTTCGTGGAAACTGTCCATGCGGTTGAGTCGAAATTTTTCAAGGCTCACCGCGTTAATAGACCTAAAAAACTTTCTGACCAGACTCTCGAGCTCATGGGGCGGAGAAAAGAAATGACGGTGCAGTCTTCAGCCGATTGGTCCAAACATAGGCAGCTAAATAGGCAGATCTCCAGGTCTGTGCGTCGTGATATTCGCCGATTTAATACACTCCGTATTAAAGAAGCGATAGAGCGGAATCGTGGCTCAAAAGTGTTCGCACAAGATCTGTCTATTGGGCAAAGCCAAATGACTAAGCTGAAGACCGACGATGGCACTGTCATTTCATCCCAAAGTGAGATCTTGGGAGAGGTCAAAAGGTTCTATGGACAGTTATACAAATCATCCCGAAATCCTGTTGTCGGCTTGGTCCAAGATCCCAGATCCAAGCTAACTCGGCACTATACCGAAGAAATCCCGGACATCAGCTTATACGAGATCAGAATGGCTCTTAAACAACTACGTAACGGTAAGGCACCGGGAGATGACGGAATTACGGCAGAGCCTCTGAAGGCGGGCGGCAAGCCGGTTTTAATAGCCCTTCAGAAGCTATTTAATTCCGTTATCCTCGGGGGTGACGTTCCAGAGTCGTAGACCAGGGGTGTGGTGGTGCTGTTCTTCAAGAAGGGTGACAAAGTTCTCTTGAAGAACTACAACCCATCTCACTCCTGAGCCATGTTTATAAGTTGTTTTCGAGGGTCATTACCAATCGACTCTCGCGCAAGCTCGATGACTTCCAGCCGCCCGAACAAGCCGGCTTCCGAAAAGGCTATAGCCCCATAGACCATATCCTCACGCTTCGGCAGATTATACAAAAGACCGAGGAGTATAATCGGCCCCTGTGCTTAGCGTTTGTGGACTATGAGAAAGCCTTTGATTCAGTCGTAACTTGGGCGGTGCTGCAGTCCCTTCAGCGGTGCCAAATCGACTATCGCTATATCGAAGTGCTGAAGTGTTTGTATAGGAACGCCACAATGTCAGTCCGTATCCGGGATAAGAGTACGAAACCGATCCAGTTGCAGAAAGGCGTGAGACAGGGAGATGTCATCTCTCCGAAACTGTTCACCACTGCACTGGAAGATGTCTTCAAGCTCTTAGACTGGACTGGACTCGGCATCAACATTAACGGCGAATACATCACTCACCTTCGATTTACGGACGATATAGTCGTTATGGCAGAATCCATGGAGGACCTTGGCACAATGCTCAATGATCTCTGCAGGGTATCCCAACTAGTGGGTTTACGAATGAACATGGACAAGACGAAAGTCATGTCAAATGCCCATGTCATTTCTGTACCGGTCCTAGTTGGCAATGCGATTCTTGAAGTTGTCGATCACTATGTTTACCTAGGACAAACAGTCCAGTTAGGTAGATCCAATTTCGAGAAAGAGATCAGCCGACGAATCCAACTCGGTTGGGCAGCGTTCGGGAAACTTAAGAGGATCTTCTCGTCCAACATACCTCAGTGTCTGAAAACACAGGTCTTTGACCAGTGTGTGTTACCAGTGATGACTTACGGCACGGAAACGTGGTCCTTAAATGTAGGCCTCATATCAAGGCTCAAAGTCGCTCAGCGTGCTATGGAGCGGGCTATGCTCGGGATTTCTCTGCGAGATAGAATCCGGAATACGCCAATCCGCAGAAGAACGGGTGTAACCGACATAGCACGAAGAATTAGCACGCTGAAGTGGCAATGGGCAGGCCACATCGCTCGACGAACCGACAACCGCTGGGGAAGAAAGGTTCTCGAGTGGCGACCATGTATCGGACGACGCAGTGTAGGACGCCCCCCCCCCCCACTAGGTGGACCGATGACGTAGTGAAAGTAGCTGGGCGTCGTTGGATGCAGGCGGCACAGGACCACTCATTGTGGCGCAACATGAGGGAGGCCTACGTCCAGCAGTGGACGGCGATAGGCTGAAATGATGATGATGATGATGACTTTATAATAAAGTACGGGTGGCAACCCTGGCTCTGATGTAGAAAAATCTTTTTATAGCAGAATTATTTTCGGTGCCGACCTGACGCTGCAGACTATCGCTAGGGAGATGGTCGCCAGTGTCAGGAAGTGGGACGCCGTTTCCGTATTCTGCGAGGCTGTCATCTCGCGGAGGCGGCGGACCGTGTGCGGGAGGAAAGTCTCCACGCGGACATGGTCTTCCGCCGGCGACTGGGGCGGCGCAGGCGCGAGTACCTGCGCCTGATGCCGCCCTAGCAGAGGCTGCGGATGACCGGACCGGGGATTTAGTCCGGGCACCCGCGGAGAGGTTAGCCTCGCGACGAGGATAGGCGTCCCGGTAGGGGACGTCGATGGAGAGAGTACTCCCTCGGGGTATTCCGTCGGGTCGACCACTGAAGTCATGGAGCACTGCACCAGTGGTCGACCCAACGACGAAGGCGACGCTGCTATACGTGTGGGTTACGGGTGTGCGTGCTTACGCCCCTCTGTCGCCCCGGACAGAGTCGGGCGAGGAGTGCGCCGACCGTAACTCACACCCAAAATGAAAATAAAGAATAGTATGATTATTTAATGAAGTTAAACCTAACTTCTCAATATGGTAGAAAATTTACCATTGCATTTTCTGCAATTGTTGATAACAAAATTACGTCAAAATAAAATGTCTCCCATCATTTTACAAAGTATATACAATTTCGATGACAATACATTGATATTGAAAAAGCGTGAACAGTTTTCCTCAACGTTTGAAATAAAGCAATGTATAAAACTCTCCAATGAGATAAAAAATGAATCGAACCTTGCCAACAGGTGGGTGATATAAAATATCTGAGGAAAGGAAGGAAGTAGACATCTAAAGATAAATTTATTTCTTTTTTCTGAGGGTTTATAACTTCTTGTCTTGTTTTTTTAGAGTCTCACACATTTATTGCTGAAGGACAAGCAGAGAATGAAGAAATATTAAGACCTTGCATATGAAATTTGCGTTTTGTACGGGAGGAATATAAAGTAATTTTTTTTTTGTAAAATATATTTAATTAATCAAAGTATGCACCGTTGTTATCTATGCAGTTTTGCCATATTATATGTAGTACATTGATCCCTTTACTAAAAAAAACCATAGGGGCGAGAATCCAAAAACTCTTTGAAGGCGGTTTGGACTACCGCATCGGAGTTGAATTATTTTTCTTGTAAGAAGTTGTCGAAATTCCGAAAAAAAATGGTAATCTGTTGGAGCAAGGTCCGTAGAGTACGGTGGATGTCGCAGACATTCCAATTATAGCTCACCTAACTTAATGGTTGTTAGTTGTACAATGTGTGGTTTTGCGTTGTCGTGAAGCAGCAGTGGCCTAGAGCAATTGACCAATCTCGGTTGTTTGGCAGCTAGTCCTTCCTTCATGGTTTGCAGTTGCTGACAATAGATATCTGCCGTAATCATTTGGCCAGATTTTAGAAAGCTGTAGTGAACGACACCAGCGTTAGTCCACCAAACACTCACAAGTATCTTTTTCTGAGTCAATTTTCGTTTAGGACAGGATTTGGCTGGGTCTTCAGGGTTCAGCCATTGCGACGAGCGCTTCCGATTAGCGTACAGTCGTACGTACAGTATATCGTACACTTTTCATCACAAGTAATGTTTCGATTTAAAATCCCTTCATTATTGTGTCGGATGAGCAAAGTAACACAGCAAGCAGTCAACGCGTGTTTGCAAGTTCGATTCACTCTATTCATGAGGTCCCCATCGTTCAAGTTTTTTTACTTCCCCGATTTGCTTCAAGTGGATTAATACAGTTTTGTCACTTACCCCAAATCCTGCAGCTATCTCTGAAGTGCTTTATGATGAATCCGCTTTCACAATAGCCTTTAATTCTTCATTTTCCACTTTGGTTTCCGGCCGTCCACGGTGTTGGTTCTGAAGGTCGAAATTTCCAGAACGATAACGTTAAAACCAAAAAGGTACCATGCTTTCTTTTGCGACACCAGCGCCGTACACATCATTAATCCTTCGAACTATTTCTGCAGCTCCGGTGCCACGGTAGAACTCGTACTCGTAAATGTACCGATATTTCATGTTTTCCATTGCGCAGTAATAAGCGACGCCAAAGAAAAAATAATAAGGGAAAAACAAATGAATCACTGTTTCCAAAACTCAAATATACCAGCTAAACGAAATCATAAATTTGAATTTAGAATTCTTAACCAAAGAGGAGATATTTCAGATCAGAGTGGTCAGTATGACAAAACGCGTATTTCATATGTAAGGATCTAATTTACATATACAACATTTCTACTCACGTTTCTACTTTTTACTTTAGTTCCACTTAACATGGGTTAATATCGTATACTAATGGCTAAACACAAAACTCCGCGTTGCTATTGTGGATTTTAAAGGGAAAATCCAATAATACTTTATGCCCCACCCCATCCCGGAATTCACTTTAACACGTTGTAAAATTTAAATAAAATCTTATATCTTCAAAAGAGCAATTCTTGTATATATATATATATATATATATATATATATACTCGTTCGTACCTATATATATATATTCAGAATCTCGGAAAAGGCTCCAACGATTTTGATGACATTTGGCATACTAGAGGTTTCGGGGCCAAAAAATCAATCTAGCTATGTTTTATTTATAGAAAATGTTGTTTTGTCGGTGTTTTTAGCTAATCAATACAATGACATACAATGTCAATAGAATATGGATTCAAATTTCGCTGTTGACATCGTGAGTGATGATAGCTCAGTTGGGAAGTCATCGAGTTTTTGTTTTGTTTTGGCATACAAACAGCGTCGGATCGAATCTCGGTGTTATTACTATTCTCTTTTTGTAATTTTTGATATTTTTTTCATTATTTAATTTTAATTTTTTATTAATATATATCTAAATAAATTCGACAAAAATACAACAAAAATATATCGAGCGAAGCTCGGTCAACCAGACTTTAAAATAGAAATATATAGCAATTGGTATATATTCCTTTTTATTTATTTCGCTTATATTTTTTTTATTTTTTTTTCTTTGGCGTTCGCAGAATACCAGTGCTATTTCTTTAAAGAGAAGTAGCATGAACTGAGCCAATAGCTTTTTTGTTCGTCGTTGAAATTGAATAATTTTATGTAAGTTCTTTTCTTTAGTTATTTTTGTGCCTTTTTTATCAGATTTAACGAGAACAGAATGAATGTTTTTCTTTATTTCTTTCCATTTAATAATTACCATTTAGAACTCGCATTCGCCGTCAATTTTAAATTGACTATTATTATTAGAGGTATGGTTTAAAAATGGACATATAATGTATTAAGTATGGCAAATCAATAACTTTGAAACTACAATCTTTATTTTATCTGAAAATAAAATGAAAAAATCTATGGAAGTTTTATTGTATCCCTCAAATGTAAAACTTTCTGATAAATATGATGTGCTTATATTAAATATAAATAATATTTCCGTGTGGTGACGGAATAAGAATACCATTCACCGCCCCTTTACATACCCGTGGCCACCGTAATAGTCGACTAAGGGACACTATATGCAAGTAACATCTATGCAAGAGATGAAAAACTCGAAATAAAACCCTATACCCACCAGCATGGTATAATAGATCAATTGCCCTCTTATTGTAGAGAAGTCTCGAACTCAGGACGTCTACAAGCTGAAATTAAGTGAGGATATTACGTAATCCCCATCAAACTTGATCTCAAAATCATTTTTCTGTCGTTACATATGTCGTTAGTTTTAATTAGAACATGACATTTCATTTTATGTCGAACAATAAACGTTATAATAAAATGTAACCACTGACGATCGACAAATATTACCTACCTCATTCTGTTCGGCCGTACAGCGGAACAATAAAATCGGGAAACCAATTGTCGACACGATTGAACAAAATGTTTTATGTAAGTGATATTTAAATGAAGGCGTTCATAAAATAATGTGCATCTATCCATTTATTAACCTCTATCAAGGTTCTCTGACCTCCTCAAAGAGATGTAATCCCATAATAATGCTGGAGGGTTGGCGGATAGGATGATTGCAGTGGTTGTTATAAGTTTACCCATCACCATATCAGGCGAATAATTTACATCATCATACATATCATAGAGCCGACGCAATATGTAGAATCGACGAGAGGAGGACTTCCTCTTCCCTCATACATATTTAACTTAACTTTAATCGCACAGATGGCGTGGTGCTTAAGATACAGAACTACTGTGCCAGTGTCACGAGCTCGAATCCCACTCAGGACAACACTTTGTGTGATCCACAAATTATTGTTCCGAGTCTGGATATAATTTGTGTCCGTTTATTATATGTTTGTACCCCGCACTACAAGGATTATTTCGTTAGGGCGTTGACCTTTAAAAAAAAAAAATTGCAAAATTTACTGGCAATAGTTTCATAACCGGTCGTTTTGTTGATCAGACGGCATCAGATGGAGTCGGCACAGGTTTATGTAAAAGCTCTTAGTCTGATTTTACGACACACATTACTAATATAAGGGTTGATAGTATTCGTAGCCGACAGTACACAGAGTAATTAATGTTAATATTATTATTCAAAATATAGTTATTAATGTGTTGTGTGTAATGTATTAATGTAACGTGTTAATTTGATTTTAATGTTTTATTTTTGCTAACAAACAAGCAAACAGTACATCTGATGGTAAGTGTTGCTGGCGCTCATGGACCTTTGCAAGGCCGCTGCCTACCGCGAAGAAAGTGAAGGAAGGGTGAATGCGTGCAATGAGGTTCGGTGATACTAAAAGCATCATTATAACCCACAACACGCAAACACCCTCAGAAAGTTAGGCTTTGATGTGGGTTTGGTTTTGGACCTGGCTTGGGTTGGAAAATTTAATAGTGGATTTTATTTTGTGTATATTTTCATATTACTACATTCTCATATTGGAGTTATTTAAGTGTTATAACTATAATTTAGCTGCTACAAACCATTTTTAACTGTTGAAGAAAAATAAAGTGGTAAACTTCTGCTTATGCCTCTTTCCTTTGCCACAAGTGACGTAAGCTGATATTAAAACTGCAAGAAAAGGGCAACACAAAATGTAACGCAACTAATCTAGCTTGTTGGTTTATAGGAAGCTAATTGCCATGCCAGACTAATGTTTTCTACTCTGGGGGTCGGCCTAAGGACGAAGGCGACGTGTCGCGGGGGTGAGTTACGGGTGTGCGTGCTTACGTCCCTCTGTCGCCTCGGACAGAGCGGACGAGGAGTGCGCCGACCGTAGCCCATCTCAAAAAAAAAGGACTTATGTTTTCTAGCAGAACGTAAGGGGTGGATAAGAACAAGAAAAACTTAATACGTCTATACAAATAAATAAAATTAATTAATAATAGTAATTGACCTACTATACCACACTGGTCAGACGTGTTGGTATAGGGTTTTGTTTTGAGTTTTCCTTCTTTTGCATAGATATTATATGCATATTATATGCCTTAGCCGTCTTTTAAAACA
Source organism: Lymantria dispar (assembly GCA_032191425.1). Lineage (NCBI taxonomy): Eukaryota > Metazoa > Arthropoda > Insecta > Lepidoptera > Erebidae > Lymantria > Lymantria dispar. The sequence goes on from CM063448.1 coordinate 11,693,513, forward strand.
CCCACAGGCAAGAGAGGGGGTGGTGAATTGTATTCTTACTTCGTCACCACACGGAAAACTGTATTATTTCGTGGACTATATTATTCTATTTATTAATTCAAAGGATTAATAAATCTAGTGAATATGCATCTATATGGAGGTAGGTGCATAATCAAGTTAAGTATATGCAAATTAAGTATGCCTGCAATCGCTCTTCGCTAACGGGCAGAGAATGCCTTTGGTATTAATACAGTTGTATAATTTTATTACAGGGGCTTAAGTTAATTAATAAACTAATCATCATCATCACAGCTCATATACGTCCCACTGTTGGTCTCGAGCCTTCTCTGTAATCGGAGGGATTTTGATCTGCATTACCACTCCGGTCATACGGGTTGGTATATATATAGATTTACATGAAGTTTTCCTTCTCTTGCTTCGATGTTATTTGTATATTATAATCCCTTAGGGCGCCTTCAAAATTGCCGCAAAGTGCCGCGCGATGGCAGCGCTACACCCGCGCTGCAACCGCGCATCAATTCATCGATCGACTAATGATGCGCGCACGTATTTTTTTGTACAAGTAGAGCAGAGTGTCTTCGTCAAATTCCATCGTGCAACTATGTACTACACTATGATTCTCAAACCTAGCTACAGCAGCGCGGCTGCAGCGCTACAGATGCGCTGCTTTGCCGCAAAGTGCCGCGCGATGGCAGCGCTACACCCGCGCTGCAACCGCGCATCAATTCATCGATCGACTAATGATGCGCGCACGTATTTTTTTGTACAAGTAGAGCAGAGTGTCTTCGTCAAATTCCATCGTGCAACTATGTACTACACTATGATTCTCAAACCTAGCTACAGCAGCGCGGCTGCAGCGCTACAGATGCGCTGCTTTGCCGCAAAGTGCCGCGCGATGGCAGCGCTACACCCGCGCTGCAACCGCGCATCAATTCATCGATCGACTAATGATGCGCGCACGTATTTTTTTGTACAAGTAGAGCAGAGTGTCTTCGTCAAATTCCATCGTGCAACTATGTACTACACTATGATTCTCAAACCTAGCTACAGCAGCGCGGCTGCAGCGCTACAGATGCGCTGCTTTGCCGCAAAGTGCCGCGCGATGGCAGCGCTACACCCGCGCTGCAACCGCGCATCAATTCATCGATCGACTAATGATGCGCGCACGTATTTTTTTGTACAAGTAGAGCAGAGTGTCTTCGTCAGAGTCCATCGTGAAACTATGTACTACGATTCTCAAACCTAGCGACAGCAGCGCGGCTGCAGCGCTGCAGACGCGCTGCCGCCGCGCGGCACTTTACGGCAATTTTGAAGGCGCCCTTAGTCGTCTTTTACAATACCCATAAATGATCTGAATTATTACTCCACCACCACAATGAAACAAATAAGTAAATAAACTATTATTACTATATTAAAAAAAAAACTGCACTCTATAAAATGGAGAATAGGAATATCCACCCGACCCGCGACCCGCCAACTTCGCGCGGATATTCAATCTCAAGACTAGCAGATATGGAATAGAATTAAAGTGGGATAGTCATCATCATCATCATTTCAGCTCATATACTTCGTGTTAGGCTCGAGCCTCCTCCATAATACTCCTATTATTGGCAATTGACCACTATATCATGCTCAAACAGGTTGGTTTAGAGTTTTATTTCGAGTTTTCCATCACTTGCATTGATGTTATATACTTATTATAACCCTTAGTCGTCTTTTACGACATCCACGTGCAAGATAGTGAATGGTGATTTGTATTCTTACTCCGTCACCACACGGAAAATAGTATATGAGGCAAATTCTTACACCAAATGCCTCTAGATCTTCAATTTGTAATATGCCGCAGAATTTCGAATATTAATCTGACCGCGTTTCCTTCTAAAACAAACATTCTGAGGACGGTCATCCAACAGTCCGAAACCTTTAGTGATTTCTTGTTTTCATTTCATCATTTCAACTGATGTATGTCCCAATGCTGGGCTCTAGCCTACCCTGTAATGGAAGGGCAATTATTTAGCAGCTGGCCATACGCGCATTGGTCTTTATTTCGAGATTTCCTTCCGCTTTATAGATGTTATCTGCATATATATCCCTTAGTCGTTGTTTATATTTATTTATCCTGTCGCATTTTACTACCCCCACAGGTAAGTAACGGGTTGGTGAATTGTATTCTTACTCCATCACCATAGGGAAAGTCTTGAGGTGTGGGGTATATTAATAAAACATGAGACAATGGAGCCTATCTTTTTCCTATTCTTCATTTCGAAATAAGGAATTGTCGCTTCATATCGCTTAATTTAATAAACTATCGCTATCGCCAATCTATTTGATACCTATATTTATTAGCCAAAATCCAATTACATGATTTATGTAATTAATGATTAAAATTAATCGCCTGACTTATAACGCATTAATTTATAACTGTAAGGTGCCAACGCATTACATAAGATAAAAATAATATTATATTGGTTTTAGTGACGCTTTATGCCACATTTTCGTAAATCGAGCACCCCACCCTTTTTTCACAATAATATTAATATATTTCGTTCATTATTATTTTCTGCCTATATTGAAAACTATTTTACACTTTTTAGTTGAAAGCGGGTTTTAGTTTTTTTTTAACTATATTTATTTTCACTTTTTTTTTATTTGATTTGATTTGATTTGATTTGATTGACCTGGACCAACTCCATCTGGTACCATTTGGGTCAACGATTACATTCCCAAGGAGGGTTGACGTCAGGCAGGCGGCCGGTCATAAAAGTCATTGCCGAAACTTTTTGCAATATGTCAAAACAGATGACATATTGCGTCGACCCCAAGTAATTAGGATAAGAGCAAGATGATGATGATGATGATGATGATTTATTTTTACTTTTTAGTGAATAGCCACCGGAATGTAATTAGTATGCATATTAGATTTGTCGGTACATCGATGTCCCACCACCAAAAAACAAAACCCCAAAAAAAAGGGCAAAATGGAGCTCAAAGAGTTTGATTACAAGCAAGCATAGATACAGGTGAAACTAATAAAAGCGTGTTAAAATAGTATATAGGATTATAGGAAATCAAAATTGGAATAAAAAAAATCAGTAATTATAGTCTTCCTCTATAATAGGAGAGAAATAGACCTATTATACTATGCTGATCAGATGGGTTGGTATATGGTTTTATTTCAAGTTTTCCTTCTCTTATGCACCTTCCTTCCTTCTCTGATGTTATATGCACATTCAATCTCTTATTCATCTTTTACGATACCCACGGGCAAGATAGGGAATGTTGAATTGTGTTCTTACTCCATCACCACACGGAGAACTTAGTTACATAGTATTTTAATTAAAATTAATTAAATATATTTTTCTTCCGTGTGGTGACGGAGTAAGAATACAATTCAACACCCTTTCTCTTGCCCGACACCTACTGTTGTAAATAACGACTAACTGATATAATATGCAGATATAAAATGCAAGAGAAATAAAACTCGAAATGAAACCATGCAAACACGTCTCTTTAGCGTAGTATAGTAGGTCAAATTCCCTCCTATAATGGAGGAGGCCCGAGTCTAACATTGAGACACATATAGTCTGACATGATAATGAAGAAAATATAGTAATAACACTTATGTAATTGACTAGATATTAAGCTGTCATTGTAATAAAATGTAATTGATTGCAATAAAACATAATTACAAAACATCTTCTAAGTAACGAAATACATCCCATTAGAACTCTCGCCCAATCTAATTAACTTGTCTCAATTGTCTAATATGTAACTGTTTACTTGCTTTTTTTACTACGTTTTTACAAATCACGAAAACAATTATTAAGTCATCAAAATCTTCAGTTAATTCATAAAAATGTAAATTTTAACTTACCAATCATTATATCCGGGAAGGCTTCGGGGAATCCTTCCTTTTCAAACTCCTTTAAAAATACTTTCAAAAAGTTTTTATTCACTAAAAGTGAGAATCGACTGTCAATTAGAAATGCGCGCAATTATAATAAAATGTAAAGGCGTCGAAATAAAGTACCTAACACAAGCGCAAACCGCTAAGCTCAAAATCTTTATGTGTAAGTTGAGTAAGAGGTTGATAAGCAAGTTCGCACGCTGAGTGTCCCGAGCCGACTGATTCGCATCCGGGATGGCTTTTCCCGTTTTCACATTTTCCATGAAAACGGAACTTTGAGGATGCTATGGTTTTCACACAGAACCGTAACTGATTACAGCGCCACCTATGATTTTTAAAGATAGTTTTCTTAACGCCATCTAAACGACAATTTGTAGTACTTATTGGTATCATCTGTTTTAAATGTAACCTTGAAACTGAGCAAATGACGTTGTAGCTTATAGTTATAATACTAGATATTCAGAGATGGCGCTATTCTCAAATAATATCTTTATTAAGTTCAAAATATAAAATTTTAAACATTTACGTCAAGTTTTTTAATCATATAGCTATCTGAATGTTCATTACAGTACATCTAGCTGAATATTTGATTGTAGAATCAGGTCGGTGACGGAATTAGCGATGGCATTTGTTCTAGCAAATTTTCCAGGAAAGTGTTACTGCCCTAACTACTAATGACAATTAGTAGTCCTCCAGTCAGTTTTACGACTCCCACGGCAAAACAAGAGGGGCTAATTGTATACTTCATCTGTCACAGGTTTTAGGCAAATACTCGACCAGCACCATGCGACACGATGACCACGAAAGTGCTTTGAGATGTTCCTCTGTTTATATTGGCAGGATGATGGTCTCACAGCACCTTACAGCATTTTCAAGAAAAGTATTACATTATTTGTTAATTAGACCAAAAACTACATAATTTGTATTATATATACAATCATATCTCTCTCTGCATATAATTATCTACTAAAGTATTAAACATTAATTAAATTTGTAGTAGTTATCTTTAATAACACAATGGGCGTCAAATACGTCATCGTTGACATGTTGGATAATTTAGTACATAAATAATATAATAATCTTAATAATCACACATGATAGATGGCGTAGTGGTTAAGATACTGATACCTTTTTTTTTTAACGGTCGGCGCACTCCTCGCTCCACTCCGTCCGGGGCGACAGAGGGGCGTAAGCATGCACACCCGTAACCCACCTGTGACACGTCGCCTTCGTCATTGGACCGACCACCGGAGCAGGGTGACTTGACGTCAGTTCCCCGTCGGCCCGACGTCACGATTCCGTCGGGCCGACCACTAACCCCTTGAGGAGTACCCTCCCAAGATACCGACACCTACCATAGCAGTATCATGGGTTCGATTCCGACGCACTTTGTGCAAGTTACAAGTTGTTGTTCTTAATCTGGATGTAATTCGTTAAATCACGTTTGCAAAATGCATCCAAGGACCAGTGCCGGATTAACCATATAACAAGAGTAGCAAATGCTACAGGCCCCGCGAAGTAGGGGGCCCCGCGCCCCAACGCCTGATTGTAATTAAAAAATATCAATTTAGATAAGAGCGCAAAATATCTTGCATGCCTTAACAGTTGCACGCCTTAAATTACTACAGAGCCAACGATTGGCCCTAATATTCTTATGTAAAGCTTATAGAACGGTTAGTACCGAGGCCTTACCAGTACTCGCGGGTGTACTTCCGGTTGATTTGGAGATTCAGAGACGAGCGTCAATGTATTACACCACAAAGGAAACTATGAATACAGATTTCCTTCTACCGCGCGACCGAAATAAAATTGCTAGATTGTTTGCACCACAATCCATTGTCTATGAGGAACTTTTAACTGAATGGCAAGAAAGATGGGATTCATCATCGAAAGGTCGTCATCTTTATCTATTTTTTCCATGCATCTGGGAGCGCCTGGAGAAGGTGTGGCTGGAGGTTGACCACTTCGTGGCCCAATTTTTAACTGGCCATGGCAACTTTAAAAGTAAATTATTTTCTTTTAAACTCGTACCATCACCATTATGTCAATGTTCCACATCTGACCACGAGTATAAACAATCAGCACATCACATTCTCTGGGAGTGCGATCTCTGGCGAAACGAGCGTAACCTTATGTTAAACAGTTTGCAAGTCACCTGTGGGGTAGTATACTATACGGACCTTGTAGCAACTCGAGAAAATTTTCGTGTGTTCATGCGTTTCTGCCATACTTACTGTAACAATCAATTTTAACGCTCACATATAGGCCCCGTTAAGCTCTTCCGTATCCGTGGTGCCGTGCTGCTGCGTTATCGTAGCTGTACACCTTTTTACTTATTGGCTGACTAGTCATTTTGTTTTCCTGTCTCCCGCTTTGCCTAGAAGGGAAGTGGAATCTCTCTTTCCAACTCCTCCTCTTTAATCTTTTCTAATTAAATTTGTTGCGGGTCCCAAGACAATTAAAATCATATTCCGGGACTGCCTGAGGGTCAAACCTCGGTGTCATTTATGGAGACCATTGTGGATCCTGGCTTACAGGAGTTACAATGGTGGGAATGTGTGGTGGGACTAGTCCCAAAAAAAAAAATGCCTTTACAGTTTTGTTTTATTTAATACCCTAAACTTATTAAGAACCTGAAGCAAACCAAGGGCCCCTCGACAGAATTTGCTACAGGCCCCGCGCTGCCTTAATCCGGCACTGCCAAGGACCATATCCGCAGTGCAGTGTTGTCTTAAAATAATATACTAGCTGACCCAACGGACGTTGTTCTGTACAAATAAGCGCCACCTAGCGGGTCCAATTGTGAATCTAAACCATCCTCGAACCTACTTGAACACACACATTCATTCATCAAAATCGGTCCAACCGTTTAGGAGGAGTTCAGTGACATAAACATACACACGTACACAAGAAATATATATGTATACTAGCTGACCCAACAAACTTTATTCTGTTCAAATACAGACTACAGCAGCGCTGCCTACCGGGTCCAATTGTAAATCTGAACCATTCTCGAATCCCTAGAACACACACACAAAATTTCATCAAGATCGATCCAGTCATTACGAGGAATTCACTGACATACACACGTACACGAGAAATTTATATATAACGATATATTTTAGATACATACTTACATAGGTGTAACACAGGGATAAGAAAACAAAAAATTAAAACAGCTTCAATTAGCTTTGTTTCATAAGTAATGAAAATTGATCTATCTAAAAATATTTGTCGAAAAGCAACCTCCCTTGTAGTGTTAGTTTCAGTCGGATTCTCACCCAGGACAATACTATGTCTACAAATAGATGTCCTGAGTTTGAGTGTAATTTGTTTCCGTTAACTAGCAACCCGCCCTCGCTTCGCTTCGGTTTCAGTAATCTTACCCGCGTAGTTTCTGTTCCCGTGGGAATACCGCGATAAAATATATCTTGTGTCTCCCTGATATTATAGCTTTCTATAGGTGAAAGAATTTTTTAAATCGGTTTAGTGGTTTAAGCGTAACATACAAACAAATAAACAAACAAACAAACTTACTTTCGCATTTATAATATTAGTAAGGAAGTAAGGATTATATGATTGTATTATATGGTGACGGCGTAAAAATACAATTCACCACCCCCCTTGTGGCCCGTAGGTGTCGTAAAAGACGACCAAGGGATTATAATACGTAAATAACATTTATGCAAGAGAAGGACAGTATAGGGTCGCTAGGAGGGAGAGAACTCCGTCCTGCCACCACTGCGATTGCAACGAGGACACGGCGCAGCATACGCTCGAGGTCTGTGCCGCTCGGGCAGAGCCGCGTCGTGAAGTCGTTGCAATCATCGGTGCCGACCTGACGCTGCCGACCATCGCTAGGGAGATGCTCGGCAGCATCAGGAATTGGGACACGGTCGCAGCCTTCTGCGAGGCAGTTAGCTCGCAGAAGGAGGGGGCGGGTCGCGAGCGCGAGGAGCACAGCCTCGACGATGCGACCAGCCGCCGGCGACTGGGGCGGCGCAGGCGCGACTACCTGCGTGCCATGCCACCATAGCCAAGGCCACGGGTGACGTGACCGGGGATTAGTCCGTCACCCGCCGAGAGGCCGACCGCGTGAGGAAAGACCGACGTCCTCCCTGAAGGGGGGACGTCGGTCGATGGTAGGGTACCCCACGTAGGGGGTATTCCGTCGGGCCGACCACTGATGACAAGTAACCCTGCTCCGGTGGTCGGTCCAATGACGAAGGCAACGTGGTGTTCGGATGGGTTGCGGGTGTTGCGTGCTTAAGCTCCTCTGTCGCCCCGGACAGAGTGGTGCGGAGGCGCGCCGACCGCAGACCACGCCAAAAAAAAAAAAAAAAAGAGAATGACAGCTCGAAATATAACCCTATACCAACACATTTCACCAGCGTAGTAATGGTAGGTTAATGTCCCTCCGATTATGGAGGAGGCTCGAGCCCAGCAATGACTTATATATATGAACTGTGTTGATGATGATGACGATCATGATAATGATGATAATATTGTGATTGTAAATTATAATGTGGTGACGGAGTAATTGCGGTAATCATCCGCGTGTCGACAGAGTATGAATACAATTCACTACCACCTTTCCTGCCCGTGGGTGTCGTAAAAGATGATTAAGGGATTACAATGCAGATAACATAATAATAAAGCCTTACTAATACTATAAAGGTGAACGCACACTTATCCGAGCCGAACGAGTCGAACGAAACGAATTTTAGAATCCTGTATACAATTCGTCTTCCAGATTCGGATGATTCGATGCGGGAAAGTGTGCGAGGTTTCATGAGATTTCATAAACAGAATTCTAAAATTCGTTTCGTTCAACTCGTTCGACGCGTCCGACTCGGGTAAGTGTGCGTTCACCTTAATTGCGAAAGTAAGTTCGTTTGTTTGTTACGCTTTCACGCTTAAACCACGGAACCGATTTCAAAAATTCTTTCACCAATGGAAAGCTTTAATATCAGGGAGTAACATAGGCTATATTTTATCCCGGTATTCCTACGGGAACAGTCACTACGCGGATAAAGTGACTGAAACCGAAGCGGAGCGAGGGCGGGTTGCTAGTAATAAATTAAAATAAACATAATAACATTGTATAGTGATTATACGATTGAATATTATTTGAAAACCTAAGTCAACCTGTGTAACTAGCGACTTAGGATTACGTAGTGAGACACAACCCTTGTATTATGGAGAAAGCTCGAGCCTGATGCAAGAAAAAATTCGGTGTGGTGACGTAGTTAGAATACAATTCACTACCCCTTTATTACTCGCGGGTATCGTAATTGACGACTAAGAGATTATAATATGCAGATAACATCTATGCAAGACAAGGAAAACTCGAAATAAAATCTTATACCGACCCGTCTAACCAGCGTGGTCGGTCAATTTGCTACATTCCCGGATGCAGAGAGCTGTAATGATAATGATTAAAGCAAGAAAAAGAGGCGCACACCATAACATCAGGTTTGATAAACCACAAATCCTCGCAAAAGAACACCGATACCTGCCTAGAATGGTACGCGAGGCTATTGAGATTAAAAAACACAAAAATTTCAATAGAGAGGATGGCTGGGTGTTACCATCAAGCTGGGATCCTGTTATAAACATTATTAAAAAGAAATCCAAAAAGACCACCACAAGACTGCAAGACACCGTGAGCTCATATTGTATAGATTTGACCCACAATAATAATAACTAAAGATAATTTTATAAATTAAAACCTTTTTAGTAACATAAAGTAAGCCGCCTTCAAAATTAACTTTAATTTAGCATCATGTTACCTGAGTTTTCTTGCCGGATCTTTCTCAGTGTAACCGTGTTCCGATCCGGTGGTAGTATACTAGATTATTAGTTAGTTTTTAAATATAATTACTATTAATTTTAATGTTTAATTATTACTAACCATAAACAATATAATTTTTTCATATAGAATCATTTTCTTCTTACACTGGCAATAAATTTTGTATCAAAATGTGGGTCAATATTTAATAACTAATTTCTGTATCGGGTAGATAATTATAAAATTTTCTGCAGTAACGATGACTTGTTGGACGTGAGACATCTTAGTCCACCCGTGATCATGAACGCTGTAAAGTGTTCGAAACGTCGGGTAATCAAAAATCAAATACAAACGCGATAAAATCCGTAAAGTAGTTTTATTTAAAATGTATAATACTCGCGTAAACATCAGAAATCATTCAAATTGAATTGTGAAACTAACTGTGAAATCCTCTTTAGATAAGGTAAAAAGACACGTAAATTAACCGACACACGAAAGAACAGTTGGAAACTAACGCAAGTGGTCCCGATTAGTTCAACCGGTTTCAGTCCTATTGTGTTTTTTTTTTTACTGTATACGGTAGCAAACGAGCAAATAGTACACCTGATGGTAAGTGTTGCTGCCGCTCATGGACCTTTGCTAGGCTGCTGCCTACTGCGAATAATGTGAAGGGAGTGTAAATGCGTGCAATGAGGTTCGGTGACACTAAAGGCATCACCAAAACCCACCATACGCAACACCTTCAGAAAGTTGGGCTCCCGGCTCTAGCTCACCGAACGAAGCGCAGTAACAAATTGCTAGTACTCAGACGTCGATTTTCTGCGAGAGAGTACGATAGGTAATGTACAGGAATAACTTAATAAACACTTATTACATATTTATTTTACTAATAGTAGTTATCATTTCACAGATTAAAGCAACTGCATAGGTCATTTTGATAGAGCATCATGACCAATGACCTATGAAGCTTCATAGGTCATTTGATATCGTTACGAATCGATCGACGAACGTTACCGTATGTTAGACAGATTACATACTATACATTATTTTTTTCATTTTTGATGTGAAACATCTATAGGCGAGAGTGAACCTGATCGTCGGCGTGGTTTTTTTTTGTGTGTGTATAGCTGTTAGCCGCAGATGGCTTTCACAGCTTAGCCTGGACTAGGGGTAAGCGCTGAGGGCTCTCAACCCGGTGGTTGGCGTGCCGTTAACGCCACGCTTAAATATGTACATTTGTAAACCATAGCCTGTTTTAGAATATTGTACAACGCCATCTAGTGAGCTCAAAATAAATTATTATCCTAAACACATACCTATAGTGTATATCTAGTGATGAAAATGGATGTTTATTGAATAAAAATCATTTTTTTGAAAAAAAAAAGTAATATTTTATTAATACTTTATGCCATATTAGTCTCTGTCGTTATTTGTTCTTTTATGCATGTACACTTGTACAAAAATAATTTCAATGATTCACATCTGCCAGGCGTCCTGAGCGACGGCTCCCTTTTTGTCTTGGCAATCGGCTACTAATACGAGCCATTTTTGACAGTGTCGAGTTGTCATGTCATTGTCTTTACAATTTATTAGTTACTTCATATCAGTTAATTGTTCGTCAGTAAATCAAATTGTCGCCTTCAACAGTGTTATGAACACTGTAAAGGTATCTTCTTTGAATTTTGGTGGGAACAAAAAGGTATGTAAAACATTTTTATATTATACTAGCAACCCGCCCTCGCTTCGCTTCGGTTTGAGTCGCTTTACCCGCGTAGTTCCTATTCCCGTGGGAATACTGGGATAGCCTATGTTACTCCCTGATATTATAACTTTCTATTGGTAAAAGAATTTTTGAAATCGGTTCGGTGGTTTAAGCGTGAAAGCGTAACAAACAAACAACCTTACTTTCGCATCAGCAGCTCTTTCGCCTCATATTACATAAAATTTCATATATTTTTTTTAATATACGTTAAAACACTGAGATATTGGATATAATACAAGAACACCATATGACACTTTCACATTCCCGTCAAAATCCCTATATATAGACCATGTAGCAACTCCAGAAAATTTTAGTACCTTCAAATGTTTCTATCATACTATTATTGCAAACACTGTTACGGCTTACGTATAGGCCTCATCAAGTTGTCCCACAAACGTGGGGCTGTGCTGCTTATTGGCAGACTAGTAACTTTTCTTCATATCTCTCGCGTTGCATAAGAGATGGCATTAATCCCTTGCAACTCCTCCTGTTTAACTTTCTAATTCTAATTTTTGCGGATCCCATGACAATTAAAATCATTTCCGGGAATTATCTGGAGGTTAAGCCTCATCTATAAAGAACATTGTGGATCTTGGTTTGCAGGAGTTACAATAGTGGAAATGTGTGGTGGGATTAGTCCCAAATAAAAAAGATCGTTACGAAGTCAGATGGACTTCACATGGATCATAAACTGAAAGGTATGAAAGAAAGAAAGAAAGAAAATTATTTATTTGGGTTCTACAGCATTATTTTCTAAGAGTAAAAAATCAATTAACAGCTATTATATTATACAAAATTAAGAATAATTTTAAGACAATAATTTTAAAACAACACCATGCACTAAGGAAATAATCCTTGTATTGCTGGGAACTTTACAAACATATAATTAACGGACACAAATTACATCCAGATTCAGAACAACAAGTTGTGGATCACACAAAGTGTTGTCCCGCGTGGGATTCGAACCCCCGATACTGGCGTTGTAAGTCGCTATCTTAACCACTACGCCATCTGTGCAGTCAAAGTCAAGAAACACAATAATATTAAATAAAAAGAACAACAACAATACCGTAGTACACCAAAAAGGTTCCACCTCAGCATAAGCTGTAGCACAAAAGTGTTACAGCGCTGGTTTTCAGGTAAACCCATTTATTGAGTACGGGCCGCCACGACACGCTGTATACATATTTTATGTGTCAAAATTGAAAAAATATTGGATGACATGAACAGTATAAACAAGTATGCTGGTCAGAAACCGAAAATATTCATCATTTTAAGTAGAATCTGCTTTTTCGTTCTGAATGATATTACGCTGAAACCAGCGATATTTCATAGATATGCATTCAACTGCCGTTTTGTATACGAAGTGTGAGGCGCGGTGTTAATGTTAGTGTAAAATAAAATGAAATTTTAGACCTCATTACAGTTTTGGTCAGTAAGTTCTAGTAATTAACGATATTAATTAGCGTCTATTAAATATAGGCCGTAATGCGTGACATATTAATACTATATATTATTATTAAGTGTTGCCACGCAATAATTGAACATAGTTATTGCATGCGTATATAGCCTATCATACTGTATAAGACAGAGTACTGAAAAAGTAACCACGTTATCTTATTTATAATTTCTCTCCACGGCTTGTCGTCGGCGCGGCGTCCGCCCTATCATGGCTTATGCCGAACATGGGCGGACCGAGCGCTACGTGCCGACGGCTGTACACGGTGGTCATCCGGTCGATGGCCCTGTACGGCGCACCGGTGTGGGCGGCGTCCATGACCGTCCGACTCAGGGCTCTTCTGTGGCGACCACAGAGGGCCATGGCGGTCAGGGCCATCCGCGGATACCGCACGGTGGCGACGGAGAAAGCGTGCCTATTGGCCGGGACTCCCCCGTGGGACCTGGAGACAGAAATGCTCGCCGGATTGTATCGGCGGGTGATGGGGGTGCGAGCTGAGGGCGGTGTGGTCTCGTTGAGGGAGTTCACCGCCTGGTGCGTCGACGCCCGCTGAGACGTCATTGCCCGTTGGGCAGTCCGGCTGGAGAGGCCTCGGTTCGGGGTGTGAATCGTGGAGGCCTTCCGGCCAATGCTGATGCAGTGGTTGGAAAGGCGGCACGGGGTGCTCTCCTTCCGACTAGTGCAGGTGTTGACGGGGCATGGTTGCTTCGCCAAATACCTGCACAAGGTCGTTAGGAGGGAGAGTACACCGTCCTGCCACCACTACGATTGCGACGAGGACACGGCGCGTCGGCAGCGTCGGGAACTGGGACGTGGTCGCAGCCTTCTGTGAGGCAGTGATCTTGCGGAATGAGGCGGTGGATCGCCTACGCGAGCAGCGTAACCTCGATGAGGCGATCCGCCGCCGGCGACTGGGGCGGCGTAGGTGCGAGTTCTTGCGCCTCATACCGCCCTAGCCGAGGCCGCGGGTGACGTGATCGGGGAATTAGTCCGTCACCCGCTGAGAGGCCGACCGCATGAGGAAAGACCGATGTCCTCCCCGAGGGGGGACGTCGGTCGATGGGAGGATACCCCAATTAGCGGGTATTCCGTCGGGCCGACCACTGATGACAAGCAACCCTGCTCCGGTAGTCAGCCCAACGACGAAGGCGACCTGCACGCGGGTGGGTTGCGGGTGTGCGTGCTTACGCCCCTCTGTCGCCCCGGACGGAGTGGTGTGAGGAGCGCGCCGACCGCAACCCATCCCAAAAAAAATATATAAATTTCTAGCGTACGTGTGTATGTCACTGAACTCCTCCTAAACGGCTGTTGACGAAATTTTTTGTGTGTTCAAGGGGGTTCGAGGATGGTTTAGATTCACAATTGGACCCGGTAGGTGGCACTGTTCGGGCAGGACAACAACATAACTTGAGAACGACTTCACCGATTTCGTCCATCTTTCTTTTTAATTTTTCTAATACTATGAGAAAGGCGTTTACGCAAAACAAAATAAGAAAATTGCTCAGAAAATCAGAAAATTTAAGAAAACTTAACGACTGGGTATCCAGGTTATTTATCTATACTGCAACTAAACGGCTTGATGGATTTGAATGAATTTTTGTGAATGCATTCAAGTGCCCCCAGGGTCATTTAGATTAACAAATCAGCCCGGCAGATGGCGCTGCAGCCGGTCAGTCCCTATTACTGCTGTCGATTTCAAGGAGAATTCCGTTTATTTTATTCGAACAGAACAACGTCTGTTGGGTCAGCTAGTCTTTATAATTAAATTTCTTGTGCATGTCACTGAACTCCTCCTAAACGGCTGGACCGATGTTGATGAAATTTTCGTGTGTGTCCAAGGGGTTTCGAGGATGGTTTAGATTCATAATAAGACCCGGTAAGTGGCGCTGCTCTGTTATTTGAACAGAACAACGTCTGTTGGGTCAGCTAGTTAATTATAAAAGGGCAGGCACCAGGCAGGCTGCCTGTACATAAGTATAAGCGGCAATAAATGCTTTTGGAATCCTATAATTTCTAATAAGTGTTATAGTTATACGAATTACTTTGTGTCCATTCCCTTATCGATTAGCTAGATGAGTAAAATCTTACCTGTATGGCAATGGGATAAGAACACAACTATTGCCTAGAGGTTCAAGACCAGCAGTAAAACGTTTCTTGTACACACTTCTACCTGATTCCAACAACTCCCAGGGCAAGTAGCCCTTAGGGGTTGTAAAAATCAGCTAAGAGTTTACCAGAAGAGCGGGAAGCAACTTTCGCCGGGAAAATCTATAACACCTCAATTCGATTGCCAACCCGCCTGCCAAGCATGGCACTAGCACTATTCCCTCATATGAGAATTATGAGACAGTCTAGCAGTAGATAGCAAAAGGCTGAATGATAATGATGATGGTAATGATGATGATGAACAGAAACGAAAGACTTACATTTACTTATTAATGATATTCTTGTTGCATATGTATTAACTAATCTACTATCATTTTCTAAAACGTATTAGTTTAACAGTTTTTTCATTTAAGGCAATCTATTTGAAAAGATTAATAAATATTGAGTTTCTATCCTATTTTAAAACTTATTTCCTACCCATTGCATTTTTTTCATTTTCAAATAATAATTTGAAAAGTATCAAAAAATATTAGTTGTTAATTTTACCATTCTCTTAAGTGTAGGTAAAATAATAAAAGCAAATAACCAAATGCGATCTTTGTATTTATTTTTCATATTAAGTAATGTCAGAATTTCGTACAAATTGTCGCGCTCATTTCACCCTTTTGGAGTAGGATTCATTCTTGTCTTCTCTATGCCTTTTCACGTAGTTTTTGACCTTTCGAATATCTACTAACTTCAACCCTTAAATGTACTTATCTTATTTTTCATCAAATATTCAAATTAGCAAAAGCTTAATTTCAATTTGATTTGACAGAATAAGATCTTTTCCTTTTCTTTAGAGAATAATATATAAATGGGCCATATCACTCTTGTTGAACCCTTACATTGCTCGTGGGTGTCATAAAAGAAGAATAAAAGTTTTACATCCATCTGAGCCAACAACAGCCTTTTGATTGATCAACAATTATCACAGGTCTGGGAACTTTCCTTCTGAAAAGTTTTTTGTTAAATGGTTAATATTTGTTTTAAGTGTCTTAAAAGTAATAGAAAACGGTATTTATATGATATATACCACGTCACATTTATCAGATTTAGATGATATACTATTTGAATACGAAAAAGAACAAATAAATATAAAAGAGCAAATATTTAGTAAAATATATGAGAATTATTTGAGAATATTTTGTAGTTTTATTGAGTCTATAGTTATTAAAATACAAAATTAAGAAGAAAACAATTAACAATGGCGTTTTCTTTTTTTAATAAAAGCTGCATTTTTGTTGATTTTCGTTTATAATTTTTTCATTTAATCACTGTGTATCATCCAGCAACAGTCCGCCATCATATTAACATCCCAAAGGCCTTGATATCTTCTTACCATCTCTTTTTGTCCTGGCCGTTCACCTTGTTCTTCACTGTAGTCGCCAAGATTTTTTGGGAAACAATCAATGTAAGACTTTAAAACATGAATTTTCAGACTCATACAGCCTAAATTTTTATAGGTATTTAACATTTCCCGTACAATATTTTTATACTCAAGATCTTTACTGTTGCCTAGAAACTTAGGTACGATATTTTTAAAATCATTCAAGGCATTTCGTTCCAAGGTCATCAAATGCATATGCAAACTAACCATTTGTGTTTCGTGTACTCCAAAACATTTTTCAAGTATTCGTAATTTTATTTTAAGATAAACTAAATGAGCTAAAGGTATCGATGCAAATTTATTGCCGATATGCAAGAGGACAGCCGGTAAGCTTCTTTTTGAAGAATCTATTATATAAAGAGTCGCCATTCTTATGTATTATATTCGATATTGAATTTTTTTATTAAACCGCCAATATCACAGCAAAATACTAAATTATCCTCTTTCTTTAAATACTCTACAAATTCTTGTTCTCTTGTTCGATACCAGTAAGCATTACTATTCATCTAATAAATTGTTTTCTTTTAGTCGAGAACCAAGAAGTTCTGAAGCTTCCTTAAGTAATCCAAGATCCCGTACCAAATCATTCAGATCTTGGTGCTTTAAAGGTCATTAAAGGAGGGTCATTTGTAGGGTGAAAATTTCACCATTTCTTTATGTAGACATTCCTATATGCAAATAAAAAATGTGACGTGATACGTTAAAACAAAGTTTATATTTGCTATATATAGACCAATATCTACATGTTTGTGATGAATTTACTTAAAAAACTTTTTTATGGAAGACCTGTGTCACCAACATTACCCAAGGAGGGTTAGGGTACATATTGCGTCGACTCCAAATAATTGAGATAATAGTAGGATATTGATCTCTTGTTTATATCATTAATGCCACTTATGAATTCTGTCTTTCTCATTCCATAATTATGAATATCATGTAGTAGTGTAATGTCTTTTAAAATTTATATGCAAGTATACATTAATTGAGGCGGCGGATCGGTTGCGCGAGAAGCGCCGTCTCGATGAGGCGATCCGTCGCCGGCGACTGGGGCGAGAGGCCAACCGTGTGAGGAAAGACCGACGTCCTCCCCGAGGGGGGGACGTTGGTCTATGGGAGGGTACCCTAAATAGGGGGTATTCCGTCGGGCCGACCACTGATGTCAAGTCACCATGCTCCGGTGGTCGGCCCAACGACGAAGGCGACGTGCATCGCGGGTGGGTTGCGGGAGTGCATGCTTACGCCCCTCTGTCGCCCCGGACGGAGTGGTGCGAGGAGCGCGCCGACCGCAACCCACCCCCAATAAAAAAAAGGTATAGGGGGAAGTCCCCTAGTGGCGGACACTTAAGGATTTTAAGAAAAATTGTAATAATCTTTCTGAAAAACGTATCTTTATTGACAACTTAATTAACTCAACAAATATTAAAATCAAAATAAATAAACAAAGTTGCAACTTCTGCATAAACATAATCAAAAACATAAATTAAACTTTGGTGAGAATAAACGCAGTCTCTGCAAGTAGTACCGGACAGACACCGATCACATATATAGGCGTCTGAACATTCTGGAATGTCAGCTCAAACCTCATGAGCCCACTTATGGCAACTGGAGCATTGTATCCAGTCCTCGTCGGACTCCTTGCGTAGTATTATCTAAGCATACTAAGCAGCAGTTTTTTCTGATTGCGATGATTCAGTTAATGGCTGTTTTTTTAGCATTATTATTTCTTTCGTTTTTGGCTTTTACTCCTTTGGCATGCTTTTCCTTCCTCTTCTATTGCCGTTTTAAAGAGAGAGCCCGTGGATTCTCTAGAGGCCAAATTACAAGTTGAAACGCTACTTTCAGCTACCGCTACGACATCTAGAGGCTAAATCTTTAGCGTGGTCCACTAAAATTTGTTTATACTCGAGTGTAAATCTGATATTGACTGTACTAATCTTTGGTAGCAATGTCACTTCTTCACCACGATTCAATGCTGACGTTTCATCAACGAAAGTTCTTTAGTCATAATCTTAATAATTAATGTTTGTAAACTTGCTTGGACCCAATTTCCTTTCTTTTTCTTCTCTTCCATTTTGATTTAATTTCGTTCTTCTGTCCTCTGAAAAAAAAGTATAACATTTATAATAAAAATTATAAATACAGAAAAGAAAAAATAATTCGTTCATTGTCCGGCGTTAAGGGACCACTTTATGTCCGATACTAGAGGACAGAGAATTGTCAGAATTATTACGTTGCATTTTAAAACTACGTTAAAAATCTTCAAAAACGTTGATTGATTACAAACACCAATGGAGCACTACCTTTATTTAGAATAGGCATCAACAACTGACCACAAATACTTTTGTTATAATACTCACCTGAATATTACGTGACGCAGTGTCCTCTTGCCAAAAATAACTAATAACCTTTCCCACTGTTGCCGCGCGGGTCACCGGCTCACCACGTTCCGTCACTGGTTATTGCTAGGTCCCCTCGCCCCTTTTCACTTGTCCTTGAATTGCTCGCTTCCGGAATTGACGAAATAATACTAGTGTCCGGCCCTAGATGCCGTCCGGCGTTACGGGACTTCCCCCTACATTAATTGAAGAATCTCAGATTAATTTCATAGAATTATTATCAGATTTCAATTAGATGTAATTTTCAAAAAATTAAAATTCAAAAACTAGAGGCATAAATCATTTGCTGCTATTATTTGTAACTAGGGCTTCCAATCCCGCAGCCTGAATTCAATCTCGGTATTTGCGGGACTACGAATTTTCAATCCCGCGGGATCTCGGTATTTGCGGGATCCCGCATATTGAAAATATTCACATTTATACAAAGCCTCAGTTCCAAGGAGTAACTCTTCCAATTTCTGAGAGTATTGGGGTTCTCGGCGTCAAAATATCGAGCAAAGTCCAGTTTGGGAGTCATTTGGAGGACAAAGCCAAATTGGCAAGCAAAAAGTTGGGCGTCCTGAACAGAGCCAGGCGGTACTTCACACCGAGACAGCATCTTGTGCTATACAAAGCACAAGTTCGTCCTCATGTGGAGTACTGCTCACATCTCTGGGCAGGTGCGCCCAAATATCAGCTAGACCCACTTGACTCCCTGCAAAGACGGGCTGTTCGAATCGTCGGGGATCCCAATCTTACGGACAGATTGGAGTCGCTGGAGCAGCGGAGAGACTTTGGGTCACTCTGTGTACTCTACCGACTCTTTCACGGGGAGTGCTCCGAGGAACTTTTTGACTTGGTACCACCGTCACCATTCTACCAACGTACCACTCGACATCGCAGCAGGGTTCATACATTTCACCTGGAAACGTTATGGTCTTCAACTGTACGTTTCCAGCGATCATTTCTCCCACGTACGTGCAAGCTCTGGAATGAACTACCTGCTGCTGTGTTTCCCGAACGCTATGACATGTCCTTCTTTAAACGAGGTTTAAGAAGAGTATTTCCTTCACGGTAGGCAGCGGCCTGGCTGTGCCCCTAGTATTGCAAAGGTCCATGTGCAGCAGATTCACTTACCACCAGGTGTGCTGCTTGCTCGTTTGCCACCGTTGGCAATAAAAAAAAAAAAAAAAGCGAATAAAACAATGAATTAATCAACTCCACATTTATTTACGTCCATTTTACTATTAATATAAGATGAATGAAATATCTCCGTTTATTTATGACAAAAACCTTATGAATTATCAACTAACTCCATATTTATTTAGATATTACTACTAGTATGAGATCAATTAAATTACACTCTTTTTTTCTTCACAAAAAACAGTAACAAATACTGAATAAAAACAAAACAAAACAAATCTTCTTAAAAAAATACACCGAGAAAATTAAAAAATCAACCAAAAAAACACATTTTTAAATGTAAATTTATATAGGATATGTTACTATTTGAGAGTTTATATTAAGTTTGAGGTTGCATGCATACTTTTTTCACTCCCGCAAAGCCCGCGGATCCCGCGGCCATAATCCCGCATCATGCGGGATTGGAAAATGGCGCGGGATCCTGCAATACCGAGATCTCGATATTGCGGGATTGGAAGCCCTATTTGTAACATTTTAAATGTTGATATTATGAATCTAAAGACGATGAAATAATGAAACGTGCATCCATACTAATCTACACTAATATTATAAAGCTGAAAAGTTTGTTTGTTTGAACGCGCTAATCTCAGGAACCGCTGGTTCGATGTGAAAAATTCTTTCAGTGTTCGATAGTCCATTTATCGAGGAAGGCTATAGGCTATATTATATTTTCAAAAAAAATAGGGATCCCTACTAAAAGTCCAATAATGTAACCCAAGGTGTAAAAAATGACCCGAAAAATCCTTTCATCGCGTGTACTGCGAAAACTATTGATTTATAGAACCAAACAATGTACTACAACTTTGCAGAACATATACCTAATTGTCTACAAAAAATATCGCGACACCATATGTCTAACTTGTTGTTTTGCTTTTTTTTAAATAATTAAAATGCTGTCGCTTTACTCTTTATTTTGTACCTTGGTATTCATCATCATCATCTCAGCCCATATACGTCCCACTGTTGGGCTCGGGCCTCCTCCATAATGGAAGGGTAATTGACCTACTATACGCTGGTCACACGTGTTGGTATAGGGTTTTATTTCGAGTTTTCCTTCTCTCGCATAGATGTTATATGCGTTTTATATCCCTTAGTCGTCTCGTACGATCACCTACGAGTAAGATGACCGAAGAGCTAGTCTTTTATAAACGTATACATTTTCATGCTTCCTCAAAACTGAAAAAAAAATTCGCAACAATACAACGTACATACATAAAACAAGTGTAGATTGATAGAAACTAAAAGCGAAACGGCGAATCGAATGTGACCAAAATTTCTTTTCTTGAGGGAACTTTAACATGTGTGCCCAGTTTATCTTCGATAATGACCATTTGAACTATTTCATTGCATCCCTGACGCTTTTTCCGTAAAATAAATTAACTAACCCGTGTTCAGCCCTTATACGGTATCGTACAATTATTTATGTTTATATGTATACCTATATTAAGTCTAAAATTATAAAAAAAGTCTGACTTTTATAAAATACTAGCAACCCGCCCTCGCTTCGCTTCGGTTATAGGTTATAGTCGTTTTACCCGCGTAGTTCCCGTTCCCGTGGGAATACCGGGATAAAATATAGCCTAGTTTACGCCCTGATATTATAGCTTTCCAGTGGTGAAAGAATTTTTGAAATCGGTCCAGCCGTTTTGAAGATTACCCGGAACAAACAGACAGACAGACAGACAAAATTTTTTTAATTGCTATTTTAGGCATAGGTGTCGTGCAAATAACCGTGTGAGCATGAAAAAAGCCTATTATTTTGACATTACAAACAGACACTCCAATTTTATTTATTGGTATAGATTGGTATAGATATTATAACTAGCCTTTTGATAACATAAAGTTTTTGAAGTGATAACTTCTAATGGGAGGGTAAACCGTTTCGTTACGTAACGTGTTATGGAGTCAGTAAAGAAAATTACAAAATGTAATGCTCGTTTGAATAATTTTAAACAATATATTATTAATTTATTAAAAAAAACATTCCTTACATTATCATATTAATATACATAAAATTTAAGTAATAGTCTAAGCTTTTTAGCTAGTAGTTCTAGCTAGTTAAACAATTTCAATATTAAATAGTTCAACTTAGATTAGTTTAAGTTATCACTACTGTCGGGCGTCCCGAGACGCATAGGTTTCTTTTTATTCCAAGCTTTTCAAAATCAACACTCGCTTGTCAAATAAATTTATAGGTCTTAATTATTGCATTAGTTTATCAGTTACTTTTTGCGAAATATTGCCAATTTGGGTTCTGCGGGTGCTTATCCTAAATTAATATCCTAAATGAAAACGTTGGCACGACTCATGCTGGATCGGTGCAGCCCCAGCGCTACAATACGGCTGCTGTACGTGCATGGCCAGTCCGGTCCACATTCTCGTAGAGCTTACAAATAAAGTTCCTTGTTTAATTAAAGAAAAAGAAAGAATATAATACTTTCTATCGTAAGTAACCGTATTTTACGGATTTCATCGCATTTGTATTTGATTTTTGATTGTCCGGCGTATCGAACACTTTACAGCGTTCATGGTCACGGGCGAACCATGAACGCTCATGACCATGAAACACTATATAAACACGCTACAAACGCGATAAAATACATACTATAATAAATAGTTTTATTTACAATGTTATTTAAAGTATTATTATTCGCATAAATATCAGACATCATTAAAAGTACTCTGTATTCAAATAAAGTACGATTTAATGCATTATTTTGCTTCGAAACGTAATTTGATTATTTGTAGGAAAAAATGATTATTAAAATACATAACTGTCACTTTAACTATCACTATATAGATATGTAACTATAAATAACTATCACGCAAAGTGATAGCATCTTTATACTCTATATATATTTTAAAGCACATAAATATTTTTCGGTCATATTGTAACGTAGGGACAGGGGCGTCGGATACGTCGCGGCGGACTGGGGCGAGATTACGCGCTTCGGAGTCAATCTCTCCCCTAACTGGAGTATGACTGATTTCGAGGCCTCCCTCACCATCATGGAAGCCTCGTTACGGCGACTGGCATCGCGCCAGGTCTTCATCCTGGGGGACTTTAACGCCAAGTCCGTGGTGTGGGGGTCCCCTAGGACGGATGACCGAGGACGGGCGATTGAGGAGTGGGCGGCGGCACTGGGCCTCTGTTTGCTGAACAGGGGCTCGGTGCATACGTGCGTGCGACAGCGGGGCGGGTCGATAGTGGACCTTTCGTTTGTTAGCCCCGAGGTCGGCGCACGCGTGGAGACCTGGCGCGTCGTGGAGGAGGTCGAGACCCTGTCGGACCACCGGTATATCCGGATGGAAGTCTCCCTGATAATCCCGGCGCCCAGCAGGGGTCACGGGGCGGACGGACGTCCTGCGTTCCCGCGATGGACTGTGGTTCGCTTAGACCGGGACCTGCCGGCGGAGGCAGCCATCGTGCACTCGTGGCTGTCCCCTGGCCACCAGTTGGACGGGGTGGACGCCGAGGCTTGCCGCATTCGCAGTGCGTTGACGCAGATCTGCGATGTGGCCATGCCCCGGGTACGGCGTCTGCCCCCGAAGAGGGCTGTCCACTGGTGGTCCCAGGAGCTGGCGGATCTTCGGGCCGCGTGTATTCGCGCCCGGAAGGCCTACACCAACAGCCGGCGGCGCCATCGCGACGCGGAACGGGAGGGCCAGCTTTACGAGGGCTACTGCAAAGCGCGGTCGGCCTTCAGGCTGGCCGTCCGTTCCGCCAAGGACGTCAGTCGGTAGGAGATGCTGGACGGTCTCGACCGTGACCCCTGGGGTCGCCCCTATCGCACGGCGCTGAGTAAGCTCCGCGCGCGGGGCGCCCCCCTCACCGAGACTCTCCAGCCCGGCCTTCTCACCCGGGTCGTCGAGGACCTGTTCTCACGGCGGGCGGAACACACGCCCCCGGACACTGACCGGGAGGCCGACGATGACAGTGTTCCGTCCGTCACGGAACCCGAGATGGGGGTGGCGGTGGCGCGCATGCGCGGAAAATCCCCGGGCCCGACGGTGTTCCCAACCGTGTGCTGGCCCTGGTACTCGAACACCTGGCTGCCCGCCTCAGGTGGCAGTTCGACGCGTGTTTAGCGTCCGGACGGTTCCCTGGGTGTTGGAAGGAGGGAAGGCTGGTGCTCCTGCCGAAGCCGGAACGGTCTCCACAGTCGGCCTTGGTCTACAGGCCCATAGTGCTGCTCGACGACGCGGGCAAGCTACTGGAGAGGGTGAAAGCTGCCCGTATCGAGCGGCACCTCGTCGGCACGGGGCCGGATCTGTCGGACGCCCAGTTTGGGTTTAGGAGGGGTCGTTCGACGATCGCGGCTCTGTTGCGCCTGAGGGCCGTGGCGACTAAGGCCGTCACCAGTGGGGGAGTGCTGTTGGTAGTGTCCCTAGACATCGCCAACGCATTCAATAGTCTGCTATTCAGTTGCATCAGGGAGGCGCTCCGGTATCATGGGGTGCCAGATTACCTGAGGCGGCTAGTGGCAGACTATTTGGAGGGGCGCAGCGTCCTCTGCACCAACCGAGCAGGGGACGTTGTGCGAACGCCCATGACGTGCGGTGTCCCACAGGGGTCGGTCCTCGGACCCAACCTGTGGAACATCGGCTACGACTAGGCGTTGAGGGGGAGCCTCCCGCCCGGCCTGGGCGTGATTTGTTACGCCGATGACACGCTCGTCACAGCCCGCGGTGGGACGCTGGAAGAGGCGGCAAGTCTGGCGACTCTAGGCACCGAAGAGATCGTCAAGCGGATCGAGGCGCTGAGATTGAGGGTCGCCCTGGACAAGACGGAGGTCCTCTTGTTCTATGGGCGCCATATGAGCTCTACCATCGGCGTCTCGATCTCCGTCCATTCGGTTTAAATCAGCATCCGGGCCCCTATGAGGTATTTGGGCCTGGTGCTCGACGGGCAATGGTGATTCCGGGAGCATTTCTGCAGGCTCGCTCCACGGCTCGTCGGCGCGGCGTCCACCCTATCGTGGCTTATGCCGAATGTGGGCGGACCGAGCGCTACGTGCCGACGGCTGTACGCGGGGGTCATCCGGTCGATGGCCCTGTACGGCGCACCGGTGTGGGCGGGGTCCATGACCGTCCGACTCAGGGCTCTTCTGTGGCGACCACAGAGGGCCATGGCGGTCAGGGCCATCCGTGGATACCGCACGGTGGCGACGGAGGCAGCGTGCTTATTGGCCGGGACTCCCCCGTGGGACCTGGAGGCGGAAATGCTCGCCGGATTGTATCGGCGGGTGACAGGGCTGCAAGCGGGGGGCGGTGTGGTCTCGTTGAGGGAGCTCACCGCCTGGCACGTCGACGCCCGCCGAGACGTCATTGCCCGTTGGGCAGTCCGGCTGGAGAGGCCTCGGTTCGGGGTGCGAACCGAGGAGGCCTTCCAGCCGGTGCTAATGGCGGCACGGGGTGCTTTCCTTCCGACTAGTGCAGGTGTTGACGGGGCAGAGGTGCTTCGCTAAATACCTGCACAAGGTCGTTAGGAGGGAGAGTACACCGTCCTGCCACCACTGCGATTGCGACGAGGACACGGCACGGCATACGCTCGAGGCCTGCGCCGCTTGGGCAGCGTAGCGCCGTGAATTCGTCGCAATCATCGGTGCCGACCTGACGCTGCCGACTATCGCTAGGGCGATGGTCGGCAGCGTCAGGAATTGGGACGCGGTCGCAGCCTTCTGCGAGGCAGTGATCTCGCAGAAGGAGGCGGCGGATCGTGACTCGCTACTTGCGCCCCATGCCGCCCTAGCCGAGGCCGCGGGTGACGTGATCGGGGAATTAGTCCGTCACCCGCCGAGAGGCCGACCGCGTGAGGAAAGACCGACGTCCTCCGCGAGGGGGGGACGTCGGTTGATGGGAGGTTACCCTAAATAGGGGGTATTCCGTCGGGCCGACCACTGATGACAAGTAACCCTGCTCCAATGGTCGGCCCAACGACGAAGGCGACGTGCACGTGGGTGGGTTGCGGGTGTGCGTGCTTACGCCCCTCTGTCGCCCCGGACGGAGTGGTGCGAGGAGCGCGCCAACCGCAACCCACGCCAAAAAGAAAAAATATTAAGACTATTTTCCTCTCTTGGAGCAAATGAAAAATTGTTATAAATTTTTTTTCATGCGGATTATTGTTCATTCATCTATTCAGTTAGTGCCTGAATTGTTTCAATTTTTTATTTTCATATTTAGCGTGTTTAAATAACTTTTATTGTTAAAGTGTCCAAAGTGGGCGTGGCTTGTCTAATCCTTTTAAGATAATTATATACTAGCAACCCGCCCTCGCTTCGCTTCGGTTTCTGTCGCCTTATCCCCGTTGTTTCCAAGGGAATACCGGGATAAAATATAGCCTCGTTTACTCCCTGATATTGTAGCTTTCCATTGGTGAAAGATTTTTTTAAATCGATCCAGCCGCTTTGAAGATTACCCGGAACAAACAGACAGACAGACAGGCAAAAAAAAGTGATTTTTAGGCATACTTGTATGTAGAGTGCAAATAACCGTGTGAACATGAAAAAAGCCTATTATTTTGACATTACAAACAGACACTCCAATTTTATTTATTGGTATAGATTATCATTACCATTAGCTAAGCTCATATAAGTTCCACAGTCAACCACCAACGATCAGCTGACACTCGCAAAGTGTGAAACGTAGAAGTTGATGATGTACTGAAAGAAATTTTAATTAAAAGAAAAACAATAAACACATACTGCATATAAATAGATTTCTTAGATTCCAGTCTTCAATTTCTATTATAAATCTTGTGCCGTGATAGGAATTTTGAAATTTCGGCCCCAGGTTCTAAGGTCAAACAAAATTTAGTTCACTTCAATCCCATAAAGACAAAATTTGGGCGTTCACTGCAAAGAAGGACCCGTTTATCACGGCACCTCAGATTCGAAAAGTAACTCTCCAATATTTGGAGA
Organism: Lymantria dispar; assembly: GCA_032191425.1. Taxonomy (NCBI): domain Eukaryota; kingdom Metazoa; phylum Arthropoda; class Insecta; order Lepidoptera; family Erebidae; genus Lymantria; species Lymantria dispar. Next base: position 11,720,465 of record CM063448.1, read on the forward strand.
GTATTGGAAACCGCGGTGTCGAGCTATCGAGCAAAGTACAGCTTGGGAGCCATATGTAGAACAAAGCCTAATGATGTCGAGCAGAAACAAAGCTCAACAGAGCTAGGCGGTACTTCACGTCAAGTCGTCTTATGCTTTACAAAGCACAAGTTCGTCCTCACGTGGAGTACTGCTCACTTTTCTTTTTTTTTTTGACGCTGATGGAAAATGCTTTTATGCATGTCCTGCCTTGGTGGTATTGGGGGGGTATGTGGGACTCACCGGATAGCATAACCTCCCGGAATACCCACTAAAAACCATCAGCGGCTCCACTACCCCGTCATTCTAGGGACGTCAGTGGGTCGCCTTTCGGCATTCAACTCAGACGCCCCGACGGTCTATTAGCCTAGCCACCTTTGTGCCACGTTACGGAGGAAGAAGGCGCGCATACTGCTGGCGCCGTCTACCTGGACGTCGACTAGCAGAGGGTCAGCGGTGGCATCTGCCCCGTGTTGTTGCTCTGCGGCCTCCTTTTGCGACATCACGGCTTCGCAGAAGGATGCCATGGCCGCCCAGCATGCGGGGTCATCGAGCATTTTGTTTATGACAGCCACCAGCGACAGGTCCTCGCCGATCTCAGTCACTAAGCCGTATCGCTGGGACTTCCAGGTGGAGCATATCTCTAAGGTGTGACGCACGTCGTCAGTTGGCGCACCACACTTATGGCAGTTAGGAGCCGTTTCCCCGCCTCACGATTTGATGCAAGTACTTACCGAAACATCCGTATCTAGTAAGTACTTGCGTCAACCTAAAACTCATGTTGCCATGCTTCCTGTTTAGCCACCAATGCAGATGGGGGGCAACCGCGGTTACTGTCACTCGACCTGCTGCAGGGGAGTCAAGGTCATCACTCCATCGGCGGGTTAAAGCCCTATCTATGGGCCGCCATCTGCATTCTCTTAAAGACCGCGTGAGGGATCTGTTCGCCTTGGCCTTGCATCATGGCACGAAAACCATATATCTCTGCCTGGAGCTCTGCCTGTAGCTCCCAGGGTGGATCACCAGCCAGCAACGTAGCCGCCGTCCATGACACTGTCTGGTAGCCCCTGATTGCTCTCACCGCTATGGCCCTTTGCAGTTTTCGCAAAAGGGCCTTATTATGAGCAGTGAGCGGATCCGCCCAGATAGGAGCTCCATACAGTGCCATGGACCGTAAGATTCCTAAATAAAGTCGCCGGCAAGGTGATACCGGTCCTCTCAGATTAGGCAAGAGTCCAGACAAGGCCGCAGCCGTCTTTAGGAGTCTTGGGACGAGTTGTGCGAAGTGCGGCCTAAAGGACCATCTCCCGTCGAAGTGAAGGCCCAAATACGTCATCTCACGGAGAGACTAGAATTGCTAGAGCATGGAAGGACTTTGAATAAGTCTGTGTACTCTACCGGCTTTTTGATGGGAAGTTTTGAAAAACTGAAGTTCGTTTTTCAAAGTGCTTTGAAAAACTATTTGACTTGGTCCCACCATTAACTTCCCTGGACACCGTTCATCCATTTCACTTGTCAACTGTACGTTTTTAAATATTATTTTTACCATGTATCTTAAGAAAGTTTTCTTTAAGAAGAACATATTTGCAAAGGCCCCATGACCAGCAGTATCATTTACCTCAAGTGTGCAGTTTGCTTGTTTGCCACGCGATAAAAAAAATGTTGTAGCTTTATGAGTTGCTCTCGCTTTTGTACTTGTAGCTCCGTAAAGTAAGGACCTAATATAATTCTGTATGCTTACTAGAACTATAAAGATATTTTTAATGTGATTAAATTGTTTTTCCATTATGTCTATACCTTTCCTATACGACGAGCATTATTATAGCTCACTGCTCACTGCTACAGACAGCTTGAAGAATTTCATTTTGTTTGATTTCGTAGCACTTGCGTAGAAAGGACATAATATAGATAGATCCGACTAGAGTTAATGGCTTTGTTCATTTTAAATTAGTTACCTCACACTGTTACAATTTTTTTTTATTACCTAATGCTTATTAAGATTAATGTAGTTAACACGTGGACTGCCAGCACCGAGATATTCCGTAGTTGTGAACTTGGCCAGGAAGCCCACTACAAGCAGGGCCGGATTATCCATAAAGCGGACTAGGTAATTGCCTAGGGGCCCCGAGCATGCACCAAGAAGAAATACATTTCATCGATTCATCGAACGATTTTTTTTTAATTTGTATACTTCCTCAATATTATTCCTTTTTTATTGCTGATGGTGACAAAAGAGAAAACAGCATACCTGTTGGTAAGTGATACTGCTACTCATGGACCTTGGATCATGAACCCGAGAATTGCATTGCCTAGGGGCCCTGATAGGGTTAATCCGGCTCTTAACTACAAGTTATTTCGTCCTTACTTTTATGCCATATTTATATATCTACGAGTAGTCGTAATATATCAGTGTATGTATAGATCGACGACGGCTTCAGAAAAGAGAAGAAAAATCAGATTTGGCTTACATCAACTTCTGCAGTTCCCAATACATGTTTTTAACTTTTTGATAATAACTATGTATAATAGTAATTATATTACAATTTTTATTTATGTTACAAGAAAAAAATGGTACCTAATCATTAAAACAAAATGGCTTCCCAGGTCAATTTGGTGGAAAGTTCTTTATAGGTAGCCAGTTAAATAAAATAAGTAGGTGGGTATATGTAGGTTGATTATTGAAAATATTTTTCAAGTAAGTTTTGAAATAGGCTAGTTCAATGACTAAGTTACTTAATAAAAACAAGTACTTAAAACGTTTTATACTTTTCTGTGAATATAAATTTCCCAAAAGAACGTTTCCAATGCCGATGCCGCCAGCAACATGCAACCAAATGCTGGACTCGAACCTGGGATCTCACAGTCAGCAACCACGTGATAATGACATTATGTTTTAAATGTAAAGAATTGAAGAATGTGTATGTGTTTTAGTAAAGAGTAGTTCCTCCGAGATGGGAATGGCGCGCGATCGTCACTGTCATACGACGCCACTTTTCTGTATCAGTGCCCTCTTCCCCGCGCTTCTCCTCCCTTCGTCTCTCCGCGGCCAGCGCGGCGCCCGCGGAGCGGAATTTGCACGAGCGACGCGCCTCGCTCGCGACGCGGTTCAGTGTACGTACGACCGTTCGCGGCAGAAGACGAATTGTCGCGTCGCCGTTGCGTGCATCGTACTGCTTATTACGCAGTTAAACTATGGTTTACCGCGTGGACTGGCGTGAAGCTATTATACATGTCCTCCCACTATCTGTAATCCGTGAAATTGCGGTGAATAAGTGTCTATATCCCTGAGAGACCCTGTGATAACTGTTATCAGTGTGGAAAAGTTGTAAAGTGCGATCTGAACTCGGAAGGACAACTGTATTAGTAGTGTTCAGGACCTTTGACGCCGGTGACGACTTTAGACGATACGATACTCGTTGTTGGACGATTTAAGCCACGTTACAAGGTTATCGCGTCTCTAGCCCGCTAGTGATGAATTGGAAAATCGGCGCGTAGTCGCTCACGTGGTGTGCGCCCCGCCCCCGCCTCGCCCGCGCTTATATTTAGCGAAAATCGCCTCTCGGGAGCGGCCCGACGGCCGACGCTCTCTGCGTACATAGCTGTTTATGAACGTTCGCGAGACGCCACATGTTATTGGCTTCGAATAACAGAGGCGATAAGCACAAGTTAGATAACCTCTACGGATCGCGATCCGGGTCCGACGATTCTGGAAATAGAAAAAATCTGTAAAAAAATCAGAAAGGAGAGCGCGCTGAGATGCCAACGGCCGATATCGGCACGCGCCGGTGAGCGCTCATTTCGGCACACCTACCGAAAAATTCCACTCGACGCAATAAAGACAACAATATGAGTAGTTATCAGAGCCCGTGGTCTTCTGGGACAGCGGCTGAGTTGGAAATGGAGCCTTTGGGCGAGCTAGCTGAGGCTGGGTTCGAGCCACAGACGCGCGCGCGTTCCAACACGTGGCCGCTGCCAAGGCCGGACAATTACGTCGAACCGGCTGACGACAACGGCTCCAAGAAGAATTCTAATCAGAATCTAAGTGGTAAATAAACATTTTACCATAGAAAATATTTGTTGCCTTCATAATACGCTTTCTATCTAGGTCAACGTCAACTCCTACAGGTTTTTAGAACACAATTTACTTTTAGATTATTCATATGTACCTATAGTAAGTACGGTGAACAAAATGAAATAATGATTATTTATTTTTTATTTAAAACATGGTAGATAGACAGTTACGTAAACTTATCTAAAATTTCTTTCACTAATAAAATAGTCTTCTAATAGGTAAGTAGTCTAGTATTATCGAAACGGCTGAGGTTACTTATTTTTGCCTACCAGGTAAAGACTAAAGCATTTCAAACAATAATGTTTCAATATACCTAACGTACATACGACTATTTACCTAAAGCGATAATTTACTTTAAAACATTTTCGGCCGTGGAATAATACTCCCTATTATAATAACATAGGTTTTTAAATTAAATATTAATGAATACAGTATATTACAATATATCGTTTTATGTGTATATTTTAATGCCAACAACTGCCTATCCAGACGTAAAATGAAGTCATAAACTACGCCTCATTTATGTTTAAACTGATTTTTTACCGACTTATTTTTCCTATACGATAAATAGGTACATATAATAATTATTAATTGTATTGTACGCCTTTAAGTATAATTAAGCTAGCAACCCGCCCTCGCTTCGCTTTCAGTCGCCTTACTCTCATAGTTCCCGTTCCGTGGGAATACCTGGATAAAATATAGCCTAAGTTACTTCTTATATAGACAGCTACCTGCTGGTAAATTCAATCAGCCGACGAATCGAACTCGGCTGGCCCGCGCGCCAATCTTAGACGATCTTCTCATCTAACATACCTCAGTATCTGAAAGCACGGGTCTAAGACCAGTGTGTGTTACTAATAATGACTTATGGCACCGAAACGTGGCCTTTAAATGTCTCAAACACATTCAGCGTGCTATGCCACTGTATAGCTATACTCGAGATTTTTGTACGAGATAGAATCCGAAATACGGTAATCCGCAGAAGAACGGGTGTAACCGAGATAGTACGCTGAAGTAACAAAGGGCAGCTCGACGCTCGACGAATGAGGGGAAGAAAGGTTCTCGAGTGGCGATCGCCTATCCGACGACGCAGTGTAAGACGCCCCTCTCCGAGAGATGGACCGACGACCTGGTGTTATTAAGTGTCGTTTGTGACAAAACATGAGAGAGACTTACGTCCAGCATTGGACGGCGAAAGGCTGATTGATTACGATGAGTTCCAGACTAAGTTTAACAGTCATCACCTTAAAAAAATTTCAGCTCCAGAACCTGAGATCTCTCAACCGACAGACCTGGCTAAACTAATAACACAGCTAATATACGATCATAGGCAAATTAAATATTTTGTACATATTGCCGTTAATTACCATCGCAATGACACAATTATGTAATCTATACCAATAAATAAAATTGGAGTGTCTGTTTGTAATGTCAAAATAATAGGCTTTTTTCATGCTCACACGGTTATTTGCACGACACCTATGCCTAAAATAGCGATTAAAAAATTTTTGTCTGTCTGTTTGTTCCGGGTAATCTTCAAAACGGCTGCACCGATTTCAAAAATTCTTTCACCAATGGAAAGCTATAATATCAGGGCGTAAACTAGGCTATATTTTATCCCGGTATTCCCACGGGAACGGGAACTACGCGGGTAAAACGACTATAACCGAAGCGAAGCGAGGGCGGGTTGCTAGTATCTCATAAATCTGTAGGTAGTTAAGTAATTAAAGGCTTTTCAATTATTAAGAATTATCCAGAAAATCTAATCCTAAAAAAAACGAATCAATCTAATCCTAGAAATGTTGGTATTGTCCTCGCGTAACCTTACATTAAAACCGCATTAAAATAAAATAATACTAAAAAATATTTTATTTCACATGAATTTTTCAGTAATATTGTACCTAACAGCATTTGATATTGTGGATGTTTAAGAATGAGAAGATGTCATATCATTATCATCTCAGCCCATATACGTCCCACTATTGGGCTCGGGTCTCCTTCACTATGGAAGGGAAATTATTATAGTAGGTGATATAGTACCATGCTGGTCAGACGTGTTGGCATAGGATTATGCTTCGAGTTTTGTTTCTCTTGTATAGATGTTATATGCATATTATATCCCCTAGTCGTCATTTACGACACCCACGGGCAAGAGAGGGTACAATGGTATTCATACTCCGTCACCATACCAAAAATGCATATTAATAGTATAATATCACACTAGCAGCGGTTTTATCCGCATAGTCCTGTGGGAATATCGAGATAAATTATAGCCTATGTGTTATTCTGATATGTAAGCTATATTATTGTGAACTTTCATCAAAATCCATTTAGAAGTTTTTGTGTGAAAGAGCAACAAACATCTTCACATACTCACAAACTTTCGCGTATATATTAGTAGGATATAGGTTTAAAAAATATGTCACCATCTTACTAGCCCGTAGTAGTTGTAAAAACGGGTGAGAAATGACTAGAAGAATGGGTTGCTGGACTTTTTTCTTGAGAATCTTATAACAACAGCTGGGATTACAAACCTGCTGTCAAACCCGTGATAAAAATGGTATCTTTCATTTGAAAAGGCATTTGTCAAACAATACATCGATAGACTGATAGATGAAACATTTTTTATTCCTAAAAATACCTGGACCCACCAATACTTTTCGTATTTTATACGACTGGGACTGCGGATGGAATTACTAAATTATAATTAGAAAAAAATAAAAGTGAAATAATTCTAATTATTTGGTTTATACTAATTTAATTTTCTATTTGACACATCTTAAACGGATATATTTAAATACTATGTATTATATGATTGCAAAATCAGCCCGATTAACAATATTTTGGGTCATAATATTGTTTTTGTTAATAATTTTATATCATTAAAATCAAGAAACCGTAACGAAGATACATTACAGTGAATATTACGCTATTAAATTGTTCGATATCCAAAAAATTTCTACGCCATTTGCGTTTTTTTTTTTATGGGTGGGCTATGGTAAGCGCACGCGTGGTCCTGTCCGTCCGGGGCGATGAAAGGACGGCGCGCGGGCCTATAACCCACCCGTACCCACGTCATCTCGTTGTTGGGCCGACCACCAGAGCAGATGTGACTTGTCGTCAGTGGTCGGCCCGACGGAATACCCTTTCGGGTAACTTCACCTCTCGACGTACTGGGACGTCGGTCGCCGTCGCGCGGTCAGCCTCTCTGCGGGTGACGGACAATTCCCCGGTCCGATCACCCGCGGCCTCGGCTAGGGCGGCATTAGGCGCAGATACTCGCGCCTGCGCCGCCCGAGTCGCCGGCGGCGGAACATGTCGCCGAATAGGAGCTCTACTCGCACACGATCCGCCGCCTCTTTCCGTGAGATAACGGCCTCACAGAAGGCGGCGACCGCGTCCCAGTTCCTGACGCTGTCGAGCATCTCCCTGGCGATGGTCGGGAGCGCCAGGTCGGCACCGATAATCGCGACGAGTTGACGGCGCTCCCCCTCCCACACAGCACACTCCTCGAGCGTGTGCTGCGCCGTGTCCTCGTCGCAACTGCAGTGGTGGCAGGACGGTGTGCTCTCCCTCCTGACAATCTTGTGCAGGTACTTCCCAAAACACCCGTGCCCCGTCAGCACCTGCACAAGCCGGGACGAAAGCACCCCGTGCGTCCGCTCCAACCACTCCATCAGCATCGGCCGGAAGGCCTCGACGGTTCTGACACTGTACCGAGGACTCTCCAGCCGGACTGCCCAATGGGCAATGACTCCTCGGCGGGCGTCGACCCACCAGGCGGTGATCTCCTGCAGCGAGACCATACCGCCGCGGGCGCGCGTCTCCGACACCCGCCGATAAATGTCGGCGAGCATCTCCGCCTCCAGATCCCACGGGGGAGTTCCGGCCAGGAGGCACGCTGCCTCCGTCGACACCGTGCGGTAACCGCGTATGGCCCTGACTGCCATGACCCTCTGTGGTCGCCTCAAGAGGGCCCTCAGCCGGACGGTCAGGGACCCCGCCCACACCGGTGCGCCGTACAGAGCCATCGACCGGATCACCCCCGCGTAGAGCTGTCGGCACGTAACGCTGGGTCCCCCCACATTCGACATCAGCCGCGAAAGGGCGGACGCCGCGCCGACAAGCCGGGGAACAAGTCGATGGAGATGCTCCCGGAACCAAAAATGCCCGTCGAGCACCAGGCCCAAGTACTTCATGAGGGCCTGGATGCTGATGGTGACCGACTTCACGGTGATCGAAGTGCCGGCGGGAGGCCCGGCGGTACGGAGGCCATGGAACAAAAGGGCCTCCGTCTTTTCCAGGGCTACCCTCAACCCGAGCGCTTCGATCCGCCTGACAATCTCCTCGGTGCCGAGAGTTGCCAGGCGTGTCGCCTCGTCTACGCCATTTGAGTAGACCAATTTCTTAGAAAGTTGCCTGTCTAGCCTGCCTAGTTACCTGTGGGGGCTCGAACCACGGTTTGAGGTATCGCTGTGCTGGCCATGTGTAATTTCCGACCAGGAAACTGGACCGCAACCAGACCGTATCTTATTGTTAGTTGCAAAAATATATTTAAAATACGTTGAAATTAATAGTTTATGGTGTCTCTATTCTTTTTAATTTAGTGTTAATTTCAGTATTTCACGGATGTTTTGTAGTCCATATTTCAATTGTAAATTCAGAAACACTATTTTACGTTTTAAATTTTGAAACAATTATATTCTCAAAGTATGTTTTTAAAAGAGGCAGTAAATTGAACAAGCTAGTTTTTTTATTTAAAATTAACAAGCGTGTAAGCTCATTTAATAATTAAATTAAATAATTTACCTTGAAAAACTTCTGTTAGTAGGTACGTATTTTACGAGTATAATTCTTAGCAAGATGTTCTGTATCTCCTTTTCGCTTGTTGCTAAAGCTGAAGATAATATAAAAAAAGTGTGTGTACTTTTGTATGCACGTAAGAAGTTATACTTCGTTGATGCAATAATATAAAAATCTTTCATAAAATTTTATCCTTTGCATTATCCTACGTTTGTAGAAAAAACGACACTAATAGTAGACAAAAAGGTGTTTAAATACTTTCAAAAAAGAGCACTATTTAGTTGACATTTGTGACGGTGTGCGCGTGCGCATTATAAAAATGTTGACTAACTAAAGGTGGCGGTTTTTCGTGAATGTGTGCGTGCGCATTGTAAAAATTTACTCTCATTGTTTGGAGTGGATCAACGACCTGGTAAAAGTTGCTGGGCGTCGTTGGATGCAGGCGGCACAAGACCGCAATTTGTGGCGTAACATGAGGGAGGCCTATGTCTAGCAGTGGACGGCGATAGGCTGAAATGATGATGATATCAATGATAGTCTTGTGCGAAATACTTTTATTATTGTTATTTAATTGTAAATTTATAAAAAAGAAGGATACATCCTACTGCCCTGTGTTAAGAATATAAGACATCACCGCCCCTTACTGTTGTCCCCCCACAAGAGGAGTGGGCAGCAAGCAGCATCTAATAAGAAACCTATAGAACATTAACTGCGATAACTAACTCGTCTACAAAGCCCTGTCAATACACAGTCAATACACCCTGTATATAGTATTATAAGCCCTTGGGAGACCTAATTCCAACAGTAGTTGAGACTTATGGATTTATGAATTGAAAAACTAAAAAAACCTAAAATAAATAGATAATTAACAACTTATTAATTGGAGAAAGGTAATAAAACCACAACATTTATACAGATAACGTAGTTTTCAAGAATCACTATTGTTTATGCAATCTATAAATGTTTGTTCCAAGTAAAGTTGCAATTTGTTGCCGTTAATTGTACACATATAAAGTCTATAAGGATTTATTTCTCAGTACATAGCCAATTGAGCAACTATACCATGTTGGTTAGATGTATTGGCAGCGTTTTATTTCGAATTTGCCCACTCTGGTATGTTCATCTCTTGAATTGGCCAGTGGTACATCATTAACGTTCAACTTCAGCCTAACGGCTTAATTTATTTGGTACCTATCTTTTAATGTGTCTGTGCATTTTGCGACACCTCGTCATCGCAGTAGGCATTGTGGGAGGTGGATTAGACACGTTCTATTCAACTTGCAACCTTAACTACGGTTTATCAAGACCTTCTATATGCTTCTAATAAGATTCTTACTAGATTCTTCTCCCTCAGCCTATAGATATCCACTGTTGGACATATATCTCTCTCACAGTAGGGGACAATCGCCACGATTGGACGGTGGATAGACGATCGCATTTGCTGTTGGTTTTCCATAAGCTTCTCCGGGTGATCTCTTAGCCTGTTTTTACGACTCTCTCGGCTATGTAAGGATTGAGGACACATTGTATTTTTAACCTATTACCACACAGGCAATTAATAGATTTATAATGATCGTATCACAAATACGGTACTAAAGCCAATACAAGAAAAAAATGTAAACAAATAAATGACGTGTTCATTAGAGATTAGGGTTGTCAATACACTTAGTTGTATAAAATTCAAATAATAATAATTTATATCATCAACCTCACGCTCATAACCCATCTTAAAATGAAAAATAACAAATAATACTTCACAGTTTTGTGATTAAATTTTACTAACGGTCGCATGCCTTACTTCAACTATTTTTGGGAATGCAATTCTTGATCACACAGTACCGATTAGTACATATTAGTGCATTTATTAATGGTTTTTGATATGATACCGTCATATAAATCGATGAACGCCGGCTGCACGAAAAAGCATGACTCATTGTCACGTTCCGGTTGAGGCGAGCGTACTAGCGACTAGCGAGAGCACGGAACAAACGATGCACAACCGATTCAAGCGTTCGTCTTGTGACGCATATATATCTGATTTAAGTAAAAAAATATATGAATTAACGAGTGCAAATAAATGTTAATTTATTAAAAAAAAGTAATTTTCAATTAACTCCTTTGTGTTACATAAATTAATGATAATTTAGTGCTAATATTTAAAATTAATTCATAAAAGTATGCAATTTTTTATCAATGTTTTCTTATGACGGACCAACTCCATCTGGTACCATTTGGGTCAACGATTACATTCCCAAGGAGGGTTGACGTCAGGCAGGCGGCCGGTCATAAAAGTCATTGCCAAAACTTTTTGCAATATGTCAAAACAGATGACATATTGCGTCGACCCCAAGTAATTGGGATAAGAGCAAGACGATGATGATGATGTTTTCTTATGAGGTTATCACGTTAAATTATCGTCCCGTAAACCGAGTGTACAGGCATTTTTTTGTCATAATTACGTTCGGTAGTATTTGTAACGGTTCTTACGCGGCCGGGCGTCTATACTTATTACCTATGACTAAATATAAACTATATGTTCATTTACTAATAGACAATTTTTTACAGGTGCCCCTCCACTCCCCTCATCAGGCACTAAGAAGAATTCTTCTCGTCGGAACGCTTGGGGCAACCTTTCGTATGCTGATCTCATTACCCAGGCCATCACGTCTGCTCCAGAGAAAAGGCTTACATTGTCGCAGATATACGAATGGATGGTCCAAAATGTGCCATATTTTAAGGATAAAGGAGACAGTAATTCATCAGCTGGATGGAAGGTACGTGAAATAAACTTTTGTTCACCAAACTTATTCTTTTTATAAATAATTTAGATTCATAACACTGAATTTGTTAACTAGCTAATTATAATTTAGCTAAATGTTAAACAGTTGATTTTGTTAATACAAAAAGTTACGGATATACTGTATAATAATAACTATGTCTCGTAAACATACAAGTTAGGAATACGCATAGAAAACAAATATATGTCTTTCTAAAGACATGAATACGTCCCATTGCAAGGCTCGGGCCTCCTCCTTTGTGAGAGAGAATTTGACCTACTATACTGCGCTGGTCAGACCTGTTGGCATTGGGTTTTCATTTCGAGTTTTCCTTCTCTTGAATTGATGTTTTCTATTTACATCCCTTTGTCGTCTTTTACGACACCCGCGGGCAAGAGAGGGAGTGGTGAACTGTATTCTTACTCCATTACCACACGGAAGAATTACATTGACATATAAAGATACAATTTAAATATAAGTAGCGTGACAACACGTCCCATTTTGAACGTGACAGGCCTTTACACGGGTCAAAACTGTCCTGTTTTTGCACACGGAGCATAAATGATCATATTGATTGGGACGTATTTTTGTTTTATTAAGTTTTAAATCCATAGCTTTATTTATTCCCTATTCTTATATTAATGTCATATTTTTACCTATTTCTGCAAGTGTTTCGCTCCAACATAAAAAATAACGGGAGAGTTATTTAAGTGTCCTGTTTTCATGTATAAAATATATGGTCACATGGGTTATATGCATAGAAAAAATGTATATACCTATATATGTACTGAATAATCTTAATATATATAAATTACCTGTCACGTTGTTTGTCCGCGATGGACTCCTAAACTACTAAACCGATTTTAATCAAATTTGCACACCGTGTGCAGTTTGATCCAACTTGAAAGATAGGATAGCTTACATATTAATTTATAGTCGCAATATTATTTTATTGCAAATTATTTGTATTATCTATATATACCTATTATTTGACATTCACAATTATCTGTTAACTCCAAACGATTTTAACAGATGGCGATATCTGTTGACTGGATTGAGTAATTAATTAATAGATGGCGCTGCTATGTCAAACCTACAAACGTGTCATATACGATTTTAACTTGCTTTTTTACATAGATGACATTTGTAAAAAAATATGACGACCTCCATGACAGATGTTCTCCTACAGTTCCACTTAAATAGTTCAATAAAATGTAATATAACAAAAACATTAGCTACAGCAACGCGTGGCCGGGTCTGCTAGTATCTTATAAATTAATAGCAGTAATATCGGTTTATATAAGTCCCACTGATGGTATCGAGCCCCTTCCACTATGGGAGGGAAATTGACCTTCTACATATACCACGTTGGTTAAACGGCTTGGCACGGTCGCTTAACTGTAATCGGGTTGAGCGCCCTCAGCGCTCACCCAACAGTCCGGGTTGTCATAGCCATCTGAGGCTAACAACTAAGTCACACAAAAAAAAACGACTCGGCAGAAGGTTTTATTTATTTCCTTGCGTAGATGTTAGAAGCAAGCCCTTAGTCGTTTTTACGATATCACGGGTTTCATACCAATTGTGTATTGTATACTTACTCCATCATCCATGAAAAAAAAAGGAATTTTATGTAAAGTTGATTTATTTTACTTCATTATCATCATCATTACAGCTCATATACGTCCCGCTGCTGGGCCCGAGCCTCTTTCACAATGGGAGGGAAATCGCCCTATTATACCACGCTGGTCAGACGGGTTGATATAGGATTTTATTTCTAGTTTTCCTTCTCTTGCATACTTGTTATCTGATATAATCCCTAATTCGTCTTTCACGATACCACGGGCAAGAAAGGGGGCGGTGAATTGTATTCTTACTGCGTCCCAACACGGTGAACTTACTTATCTTCGTATTAGTCCATTACAACGCTTAATGATATATTTTTTTGTATTTAATCTGACTCACAATCCACTCTTATATGCGTTCATCAGAACTCGAAATAGAAGTCTTATGCTTAGCCCAAACATTTACGAGAAACGTTAGACCAATCTGTTGAACGATGTTTACAGCTATCCCACGATAGGTATTCTGCGAAATGTTGAATATTTTTGATAATATTTTTAAGGGCATTCCTCAATATGAATCATTTGGCGTTTGTCCATCTAGTTCTGTAAATGCAAGGTGGCATCATGCCATCACGAAGCTGAATTTTAACTTTACTATTGTTTTTTTATATACATTGTATATATCCTCCTACATCGATAATCCCTGTAATTAAGAGTTGGCGCAACATGTTGTTCAGCACACTTCTGTAAGACGTCATCTGAAGGTCTCTGATCTTAGGGGGCGTTCATAAAATACGTGAGATGTTTAAAGGGGGGAGGGGGTAGAGTCAAATGTCATGTAATCTTACGTTTTCTCGGCAAATATCACGCAATTTTTTTTCTGATTGAAACAAAAAAAAATATACTATTTTGGTCCATTTAATCCAGATTGTACATGCTTAAGATTTAATCTTAAGCGTAATCGTAATACGATTAAGATCATTCACTAATTCGTTCGAAAGAAAATAATTTCATTCATACTTCGACGTTATACCATAGATAATTCACTATAAAATAAGATAGATGTGCAACTGAGGTTTTAAATTTGTAATCCGAGTACCTTTTTTTTTTAAGACTACACCCTGCACTAAGGAAATAATCCTTGTATTGCGGGGGACTTTACAAACATTTAATTAACGGACATAACTTACATCCAGACTCAGAACAACAATTTGTGGATCACACAAAGTGTTGTCCCGCGTGGGATTCGAACCCCCGACACTGGCGCTGTAGGTCGCTATCTTAACCACTACGCCATCTGTGCAGTCAGATCTGTTTTGCTTCTCGCAAGCAAGCACTCTTCGTCAACTACAACTAGTCACGCTCAAGACTTTGACACTCTTTTAACAATTGAGTCTTTTTCAAATTTATAAAGAATATAGACAGCAAAGTTAAACCTGTTCTTATAATTTCAAGTGACGGTAGGCCTGACGAGAATCCGCGATATCGCAAAGTGATCGCACACGCCATAGAGCATTTTAAAAAATATGATTTGGACGCAGTATTTATTGTGACTGGATGAGCGATGACCCCTGGCATGAGCGCATTCAACAGAGTAGAGAGACGCATGGCTCCACTCAGTCGAGAACTAACAGGCGTTGTTCTTCCCCATGATTCTTTTGGGACACATCTTGACTCCAGCGGCAGAACATTAGACGAAAGTCAGGAAAAGGATAATTTCAAAAAGGCAGGGGATATTTTGGCTGAAATGCTGCAGACCATCTGCAGTGTGCATTGACGGACACGAAGTAGTCGCTAAATATATAGACCCGAATAATGACACTTCCAGCGTTCCAGACCTGCCAGCCGAAGAATGGTACACTGAGCACGTTAGAGAGAGCCAATATTTACTCCAGGTACATTGCAGTTAGTTCATATCAAATTTTTATGCGTGCCTATTTTATTTTTTTAAATTTTTTAATGAGCGCGGATGTCAAAAAATTTTTATTTAGAGTTACAAAGGGAAATTGTTTTTAATTTTTTTTTAGGTTGTGAAATGTGATGACCAGAAGTGCTGCAGCCCACGCCGGAGTGATCTGCATATGATTCTTCACGACCGTTTTCTGCCACCTCCCCTATCACTCAGGTTGCTGGACATTTGACAATTCCGGATTTTAAAGAGCATGACGGCAAGTCATTTGCTCCATTTCTAATACGCCACTGCCTACCGATTCAACCGCTAAATGCCTTCATCAGCACGCCTTATGATCTCTATTGCCCAAGTGTACGTGATGATTTAGAGAAAAGATGCTGCAGTACATGCGGTATTTACTTTGCATCTAGCACAAAAGCTGCAGAGCACAGGCGAGCAGTCCACATTGCACCAGCTAAGCAAGCACGTATGTTCCGCAAAGTGCGACCCTCACGGATTGTCACAAGACGAGCTAATGAGTTACTGTGCGCAAGCGCCAACGGGTTAGAGTGGCTAGATCAGAACGAAGTTGAAAGAGCAGATGATTTTACTGAAAATTATATGGACATGTTGGTTCCAATAGTCTCTTTTGAGACCGCGCATGATTCTCCATGGACTGAATTAGAGTAGATATTCTTTTTTTAATTACAGTAGTTACGATTTAAGTATTCTATTGTTAAATTTTTTTACAATAACAATTCAATGCGTTTACTTAAGAAACCCACATTTTGAAAAATCTCACGTGAGATTGGGGGATGGGGTTGAATAAAATCTCACGACATCTCACCATTACATAAAATTTAAAAAAACACTTCACGTAATTTATAGACGCCCCCTTACACGTCTTTCACAAATATTGCTAAAAGAATATAACAAATGGATATGTAAGAATGATAAAGAACAATCATATGAGCAAAAATTATCGTGTCAATCATACTAATATTATTAACGCGAAAGTTTGTATGTTTGTTGCTCTTTCACGCAAAAACTACTGAATGGATTTTGATGAAATTTTACAATAATACAGCCTACATATTAGAATAACATATAGGATAAATTTATCCCGATATTGTCACGGGAAGCAGAACTATGCGGCTAAAACCGTAGGGCGCTGCTAATTCCAAATATCCGTACTTGTAGAGGATAATGAGTTTTTGTGTTGATTAAAGTACCATAATATCAATAAAGTCTAAGTATTTGTTGAGCGCTTTTGTTTCTATTCGACAGACTAAAAAAGTAAAACAAATTATTTAGTGGTTTTACCTACTTCTCCGACACCATAAATATTTTTAAAGCGCTGCGCATTTTAGTCGAACTGCGCAGTGACACGTTATCTCAATCGCCTGCGCTGTGACACGACCGATATAAATGATAATAAAAACACTTACACGCTGGAATCATGATTTTGTAACTTCTAACTCCAAACCTTTTATACATTGGTGTTTTACAACGACCGCTGTCAAGAGCTACCGAGTGTAACGCATCGATGTAACCTATTCTGAGGCTCAATTTTTATTGACGTCAATCTAGTGGTCATATGACGTTGACACGCCTTCGCTCTATGTAAAATAAGAATTTGAAGAAACTAGTTACATATTACATTTCATATTTTCGTTGTGGATTTAATTTTCAAAAAAGATAAACAACATGTGTTCTTCAAAACACATGTTTATTTATCTTTTTTATCTTTCCATCCCATGGTTGCCTGAAAGATATCGCCAATTGCGATAAGGCCGCTAACTTTTCAACTTCTCTTATAATACTCATTAGTATATTAAATAATTTACCTATTTTTATTTCTACACTAAAAGTGCAAATGACGTCTAATTGCGTTTTTTTTTTTATATTAATTAGTCACCTAAATGTGCGACGCTTGCTTTAAAAGAACGAGTAATAAAATTTAATATAATTGAATCTGTACATTTGCCAAGATTGGCATTTCAATTTTAGTAACGGCCAGCGAGGAATTACGGCGTGAAAAATAACAGATACCGTGATTTTTGAAAATTATGTCGTTGATGGCGAATGTGGTTATATATTTTCTTAAAATATATTTATCTATTAAAGATTTGCTTAGAGCATCACGAACTTGGTGACCTTCAACAGAGTATCCATGGCATTGATTAATGCTTACTCATACAAAGCCCATTCAAGCGATACACTCGTGCTATTATAGTAATTAGGGCTAACGCAATAAAGTCCAAAGTCAGACTAGCATAACCAATGTCATTATGAGCTTAGCTAATTAGCAAACTGTTGAATTCACGCGTCACATTCTTACATTACGCGATTGATGAAAAATGAAAGAGATAGATAATACGACAAACATTGAGGTGAATGAATCGTAAATTATCCACACGTGCTGATTTTCAGCGTGTAAAGCTAATAGTAATAATAATTTAATTGAAGATAATAATTGCTTTTAACAATGCGGATATGTAATAAAACGTCTGATAATGTCTGTTGATCAAATGACATTTACTTTAAAATTTATCCTGTATTTATTTCGAATTTCCGTATGGTGACTAGGGATGATCGATGATCATCGATGTTGAAAGGAAAAACATCGATGTTGCTATAGGCAAAACATCGTAACATCGATGTTAACTGTTTTTAACATCGATGTTGAAAGGAAAACATCGACGTTGAAAGGAAAACACATCGATGTTACTAGGAGAGAATATTCGACAGATGTCCTAAAAAAAAAGCTCATCAAAAATTGCCTATAAGATTTCATCGATGTCAAAAATACTCGACAGTATTCCTAAAAAAAAAAAATATTCGACAGATGTCCTAAAAAAAAAAATCTCATCAACATTTGCCACGAGAAATATCGTAACATCGATGATTTCCCTAACATCGATGTTAGGTGTTCGATAAACATCGAACATCGATGTTGGGCTTTCAATGTTAACATCGATGTTTTTCTAACATCGATCATCCCTAATGGTGACGGACTAAGAATGCAATTCACCACTCCCTTTTTTGCCTGTAGGTGTCATAAAAGACGACTAAGAGATTTTAATGAGCAGATTATATCTTTGCAAGTGAAGGAAAACTCGAAATAAAACTCTATACCAACCCGCCTGATCAGTGTGGTTATAGTAGGTCAATTTCAATCCAATTGTGGAGGAGGCTCGATCCCAGCAGTGAAACACAGGTGAGCTGAAATGATGATGAACGATTCTTCCTGATGTCAATTCCCCTTGGCTTTCCTCATACAATTGCCGATCTTAAGCACCGGTTTTAAATCCTGTTTCGAGCAAAATATCTTTATTGAACGAAATATCAACATGATCACACGGTTTTATAAGATTTTTTTTATTTAACTTTGTCTAAAAACATACCTATATACTGTGAATATACAGACTGTGAAGGAAATCATTGCTACATATTTTTTTATATAATAAATTTAGTATGAAGGTAGCTCATAAAAATAAATAATTATTGATAAGAAATCACATAAAATAAAAATGCAAATATAAATTAAACGTTATAAAAATATCGCAATGGCTCATCTCTGATATTTGAAATATTTTTAGAATGCTTTCCTTTGCCATTTCGTAAATGAATCGAATATTATTGTTTTGGAATGCTTCTCACGTTACCGTCCCAAAAGAACACTGATTTGAGCTTAACGATACAAGTTACTTACGCTTAGCAGTGATTTTTTTGGACCAGATAGATTTAAAAAAAGTATACGTTAGATTAGGGTGAATTGACTGTTTAAATTAATCAAATTTCTACATCTATATCCATCCACGAATTCGTATGTTTAAAAGTCCTAATATTATGTGTGACAATCCCCTACAATAAGGTATTGAATTACTGTTACTTATGACACATGTGGTAAAGAAACGGATTGGTATTTTTTTTTATTGCCTATCGTAGGTAAACGAGCTAACAGTAAACTTGAAGGTAAATTTTGCTGTCGCATGGACCTTTATAAGATCGCTGCCTACCACGAAGAAAGTGAAGGGAGTGTGAATGCGTGCAATGAGGTTCGGTAATACAAAAGGCATCACTAAAACCCATCACACACAAACACCCTCAGAAAGTTGGGCTGCCGCTCATCGAACGAAGCGGAGTAATTGCTACTACTCGGGCGTCGATTTTCTGCGAGAGTGTGGTACTATCCCAGACAGACCGGCTCGCAGCTGTAGACTGACAACTGTCAACCTACCACTATTAAAGTAGTCGTTATTAAAGTAGATTGAATAAGTATGGAATCATAAAGAGCAAAAAGATAACAGTGGTGATGGATGGTTGACTGACAGAGGTAAAAATATAATTCTCCACCACATACCTTGCCAGTGTATGTATAAGAGACGACTAAGGTATATAATGTGCAGAACATCCATGCAAGGGAAAAACACTTGAAATCAAATCCTATACCCGTCTGACAAGCGTGGTAGGTCAATTTCCCTTCCATTGTCCCTTGAGGAAGCCCGAGGCCACTAGTAGGACGTAGAACGAAAATGACGATGAAAGACAACACACTACCGAGAAAATTCCTACATCGCTGGGGACTTCACCTTATACAAATCTGTCATGTTTACTTAATTCTATTTATGGATAACCGACCATTATCGATGCCAAAGTATTTGCACGGATTTTATAGTTATATTTATATTTTACTTAACAGTTATGTTAGATCTATTAACTGTGTAGTGATGACTATAATTACTACCAACTATTACATTGCTCGTGGGTGTCGTAAAAGAGGACTAAAAGTTTTTTCATTGACTTTCAACTTCTGATGCCGTCAACATTCTCAAAGGAGGTTGACGTCAGGCAGGCGGCTGGTCATAAAACTTATTACCAAAACATTTTTAATATGTACTATGAAAGAAGAGTATATCTTAAGTCGATCCTAAGTAATTGAGTTAAAGTTAGGGTAACGATGATGATGATTTGTGTCTATATGCGTCAACATATTTCATAACAAGTTTATGCTGTAATAGTTAAAAGGAAAATGTAATATTTCAAGAAATGTATTGTTTTCGCCCAAGTTTGTTTATAGAGTCATTGCAATTAATATTATCACATTCAAGTCAATTATGTATTCAATTTTAATGGTAAAGCCGGAGTGGGAATATACTTTTCCTTAGTAGTGATATTTTGAGGAATACCCATTCAACTAGTATTTTATTTATTACGTCTATTTAGTTTATAAACAATTATTGATCATGGGATGAATCATCGAGGTTGTCTCAAAAAATATCACCATGAACAACAAAGTCAGGAACTGTAACAGGTAGATGAAAATATGCTAGTTCCTAGGGACACGAAAAAAGTATCGATACTTTTAGGTATCGACAATATAACACTATAAAACACTAAAACAATGAATAAAATTTAAAAGCGCTACATGACATTTTGACATTCTAGTCAAAAGTCCCAAGAAATTATAAATTGAAATGAAATTGGATATGACATATGTCAACCAATCTGTCAAGAACTGTACAATAATACACACGCACAAACTCACATACACACACACAAACTCACATACACACACACACACAAATTGATCAGTATGAATAGTCAATATATTAATAACTAGCTACCCGCCCTCGCTTCGCTTCGGTTATAGGTTATAGTCGTTTTACCCGCGTAGTTCCCGTTCCCGTGGGAATACCGGGATAAAATATAGCCTAGTTTACGCCCTGATATTATAGCTTTCCATTGGTGAAAGAATTTTTGAAATCGGTCCAGCCGTTTTGAAGGTTACCCGGAACAAACAGACAGACAAACATTTTTTAATTGCTATTTTAGGCATAGGTGTCGTGCAAATAACCGTGTGAGCATGAAAAAAACCTATTATTTTGATATTACAAACAGACACTCCAATTTTATTTATTGGTATACATATCATTGTAACATAGCAAGAGTATGTTTATACACTTACATTGAAGGTGATACATGCAAGGGGTAAAGATCTCATTTAGTCAATTTACCACAACACTGATATAAGTCTTTTAATTGATTTGTACTCATTACTATTTTCCTGTGATAACTAATTAAGAACACGATTTATAGATAATCCCCCTTACAAGTCGTAAAATACGACGAAGATATTATTTTTCAACATTCTTGGGTCTGGCTACATCTCGCTCAAAATGTATGAGGCGACGAAAGGGCGCTGTACAGACCCAGATTACCCTTTTCGGGTACTTGAAAAAGCTAAGCCCGGTTGGCTTAGCTTTCATCATCATCATCGCTGTTAATGATGAAAAACTAAAAATAAAACCAGTAATAACATTCCAGTTTGACTAACGAGGTGATCTGTTGAGGTTACGATATGATGTGGTTTTTTTCCCTTGTAATCGTTGCAAGTAACCTATGTATAATAACGTAGTATGGAAATTTTATTATATGTTTTTTGAAACCAAAATTCGTATTCGCCGTATCGATGTCGCGGTGGGTTCTCTTGAATAGTAAATGAATAATACCGTTATTCGAGACCGTTAGCACGCCTTCGCAAAATCTCGTGTAGTCCTTGCTAGGTAACCTGTAAAGAAAAAAAAATAATGGGATCGTGTTGCAGAACAAAATGCTGGCTTGGCTTGCTATCGCACGGGAATCTGATACCGTCATTTTGAACATTGTTTTTAATTTTCTGTCCAACCTCGATAAAGGCAAAGGTGTTTTGCTACTTGCGAGTTAAATTCCTAGCCACGTTTATACTGTCGGCAAAGCATTTGAAATTTAAATCCTAGAATTTACCCAAAATATTTGACTGTTGTTGTTATTCAATCATTTTGTAATTTGTGTAACATCAACCAGTTGTTTTATAACAGTTTTAGTTCTAGGTTTAACCAACACGCCATTTTCTATTATTACGGTATTTTTCTCCTAATTTGTAAGAGGTTTGCGACCAATTCTGGGATTTATATTAGAACAGAGAAGTTTTGTAGTGTACCATTATATATTAACCTTCTCTGTATCTATCCACCCATATCCGCTCCACGAAGAGAAATCACTATTTTTCTTAATATTGGAAGTAGTAGTTGGTATTATAAGTCAGGCGAGTGATGTCCCCAATCACTTGCTATTTACTCGGTTTTTGCGACTCCTATGGGAAATTAATGACTAATGATATATCATATTCTTAATTCGCTCCACGTATTTTAGGCCATTAACAGCACACGAATGCCCATTGGTTGGTATTGGTTTTACTTAAATTTTTCCTTATGTTACAGTAAAGTTATCTGCTGATGATGATATAATGTTATATCTCGTAATTGTCACTTACGACATCCAGATGAAAATTTTTATAAATTAACTGTAATCCGTTACCAAAGGTACAATTACTTTTTTAACAATTAATTAATTAAAATACATAAATGTGAAATGACATTAAAATAGTGACGATTAGTCATGTTAATCCCACTTAATTCAATTAAGTAATAATAAAATTATAATGCATTTTATACTTTATTTAAACTATTTACGTAATCGTTGGAAAATTCCAACCGAGACCTTTCTTAATAAGTAATTGAGGTTACATTGATTTACACTCCGCCATATTGTAGCTAGATAACACCGAAGAATGTTATATTTGCACAGCAGTATACGAAGCCCGATAGCACAAACCGTGTGACGTTCATTCAGACGTTACAATACGCTTTGCTCTGCAAATTGTGTGAAATTATAAATATGCCTACTTGATATCATATTGAATTGACACACACACAACCAGTTTAATATACAAAGGTTGAAGTATGCTTATAGTTCATAATCCACGGTCTATCTGCATATTATATTACTGCAGCCTTAGTAAGATCGTTTGGTTACTTCTATGATATGTATTCTGACTCCCACACCAAAGGGAACTGAAAAAAGTATACTTACTCATGATTTTATAACATAACGAAAGAATTATATTTTCTTAATTAGGTACTGGCTGTCCTATTAGCCTAGGACCTATATAATGTAATTATTTTTTTAATACCTACATCGTCTCGTGCAATTGATAATGAACATATTAAATTATATCCATAATTTTTGTTACTTCAGCAGATGCTATAACAGCGATTGCCAGTACGCTTGACAGCTATTGTTATAATTATCCAATCTGCTAACATTCATGAACACTGTTCTGCTCCTATTTGTCGCAGCGTTATATTTTGTAGCTTACAATCTTTCTCCATAAACGTGCTATTGTACATAATATCCTTATCTTCCCAAACATACAATATGTTTGAATTAGTTCCAATATTATCAATTTTTCTAAGGTACCAATGCGGTTGATTTATCTAAACTGCAGTTGTATTCTTATGTTAGATTCAGGCTCGATTTCCCGTGCCTCGCTATAAAAGTTTTTCACATGCATTACGGTCAAGAAAATTCAGTTTAAAAAAATGCTCGCGTAAACACCCGTTAGCGTAAATATATTAACAATGTGCATAGAAACTCGACTCTATCCTTGAAGCTGTGTTCGGATACACGTGTACATGCTAGGGTTGTGACACGGTCTTTATATTGTCATTATTTATACGATATATAAAAGCCATCGATTTAATTATTGCAGACTGCACTGTTCTAATTCCCACACAATTCAGGGACAATTATTTTATATAACCACTAAGAAATAAATTATTATTTCTTAGTGGTTTCTCTGTTCAGAAAAATATTAACTTGATGAACGTATACTGATTTTAAAATCATGGCTAAAACTTAAATGTTTTTATTATGATTTCTGATGTTTACGCAAGTAGCACACATTATAAATAAAACTATTTTTACGGATTCTATAGTGTTTGTTTCTTGATTTGCCCGACGTTTCGAACCTTTTACAGCTGTCATGGTCACGGGCGGACTAGGATCTCTTACATCCAACAAGTCGTCGTTATTACAGAGATTTCTATCTACCCGCTAAAGTATTAGTTATTGAATTTTGACCGTGACCATGAACGCTGTAAAGTGTTCCAAACGTCGGGCAATTAAAAATCATATACAAATGCGATAATATTCGTAAAAATAGTTTAATTTATAATGTGATTTTAGTGTTTTAAAAGGGATTTTATCATAATATCTATATTGTAATTACGTGTCCGATAGTGAACTAAATATGATGGCGGACTAATTTTATTACAGGTTACTCGGTGATATTGCACACAGATTACATTATGTTGACACTAATACAGACCAATTAAAGATCTAGGAAATAAAGTTCTGAAATTGGCACATCCATATGTACAATCGGTGTATATTGAGAGCCTTCATCTCCTATAATAAGTCAATACAAGCAAAAGATGTAAATCGTGATGAAGCTTATTTCCTTCATCTATAAAAAAGCATTCTGTTTTTGACAGGTTATGTGATAAATTTTTTTTGGTGGTGGACAACGGTCAGCTCACCCGTCGCCCGGTTCAG
This sequence comes from Lymantria dispar, assembly GCA_032191425.1. Lineage (NCBI taxonomy): Eukaryota > Metazoa > Arthropoda > Insecta > Lepidoptera > Erebidae > Lymantria > Lymantria dispar. Next base: position 11,745,029 of record CM063448.1, read on the forward strand.
TCTGGGGCGACAGAAGGGCGTCGCGCACAGCCCCGTAACCCACCCGTGACATGTCGCCGTCGCCTTCGTCGTTGGGCCGACCACCGGTGCAGAGTGAATTGTCGTCAGTGGTCGGCCCGTATGTGATACATCCTGCCAGAATGTCCGAGTTTATGAACGGGCATTCGATCTAAAAACCTGCTGTATTACCTCCCAATCCAGCCTATCGCGACCAGCGGTACCAATTTTATCATATCCGTGGAGGACAACATTCTGCATTACGGAATAAATCCTAAGGCACTAAAATTATCATACACAAATTAAATCTAGAATCATGGAAAAACAACTATTTCTTGATAGCAGAAACAATCATTTGGGGCGGAAATCCATTCTTACAGTGTGCTTTACGGCATTACTATTTATAATTAAGTTGAATATCATAATTGCCAACAATAGTTAAAAAAAAAACATTAAATTGATAAGATATTAATTGTATCTCCATACTTTGACATTGACATATTTTGCAAACATAACATTCGCGTTCAAATATAAACCGTATTTATTATCTTTATAAAATTAAAATAATACACGCGTACTACGTTCGAGTGACCCACTTAAGCGTGACTAAAATAAAACCAAGCATAATTTTACATTTTAAATACATTTCTTAATGGCATTTACTCTTCGGCGTGGACTAAATGAAATACTTCTAATCGTCAATCTCCTGACATTATTTCAATTTCTTGGGAGTCGGTAATTCTTTTTTTTATATTAGTCTCTTGATATACTCTGCTGGACTTAGGTTTCGCCAAGGACGAATGATACTATATTCACCACATATTAAAAGACGGGTTATCAATCGCATTTAGTGTTATAAGTTCCCCAAAAAAGCGCAGTTGCTCATTTTGCCGGTGATCTCTCAGGTTTATATAACTGCCACAATCAAATAAGGCATTGTGACATTATATTCGTATCCCGTCATCATACGGATTTGCCTGAATGAAAATACGCGCGCGGTTGGCGCTATGAACTGCCTGCGTGAGAGCTATCACACAACATAATTACTTTTAATATTATAATATGTATAATGTATATTGTAAAATCAAAAAGAGAGTCTCTTTTTAATTTTACTGAGATAATAAGTGAAGCTATTAGCTTCACTACAGATGTTTAACATCAAGAAAAAACTATTTAAATTTCGTAAGTTATAAATTTTTGCATCGAACACTAATTCTTTTTGGCATAACACATAGTAACAATGCAGATGTGTTTAATACGTTAATACACTGAGTTAGTTACGAAGAGTATATGTGGCCGACACATGCACACTCTCCATAATGAGGAAGCTTCCCATGGGACAATTAAGATATTGTCACCTATTTATCGGTGGGATCAGCATATATTACAAACGCTATACTATTAAATGATGATGATTATTATATTATTAGTATTATATCATCATCAGCTTTATATATTTGGTTCAGGTTCTTACTAGTCGGCTCATGCGACATTTCGCAGTGCGTACCAAAGGTTTTCTTAGATGTTAAATCTCAAACCATCACCGTGGGTCTATATCGTCATTAGCGACCACGATAAGCTTTAAATTGAGGGCTAATTCCTGGAATTTGATTACGAAATGAATTATCTTCCTCATCTATAGAAAAAATAGACAAAAGAAATATAAATCTTATATTCAGTCTGAAAATAAAAGGTGATATAGTGATCAAACGCAAATCATAAAAGAATATTTACATAGAACATGTATAAATGTTTGTTTCACGCACGACTTGCATTGGAAAGCAGTAGGGCACCTCTATTTCATGATGCAGTTGATAATACATGAATGACAAATTCATTGAATAAGTTAGACGCAGTGTTACCAACTCCCTAAAATATTTATCCCTAAATCATAGTTAAAAACTCCTAAAATTGCCATAATTACGTGAAAATCCCCCTAAAATGATTTCATTAAAATAAGAATAAATAATAGATTAGTACCTGTACTGAAAATAAATATATATCCGGGCAAAAAAGAAATATGCCTCATATATGTGACATTTATGAGTTACTTAATAAACAATAATAATAATAATAATTAGGTAAGCTCTACTGGGACCGGTCTATCACCACGAACAGGACTATTCTTGCGAATAAGCCTAATATCGTGCTGATGGATACTAGATGTCGCTACGCTGGTATTTTTATTTTTTTATTCAAAAAATCCCTAAAAATAGAACGCCCCTAAAAAACCCCATTCCACTTATTTACCCCCTAAATTTGGGGGGAAAACCCCTAAGTTGGCAACACTGGTTACACGTGCGACCGTAAGGTATGTTTATATACCTATCTTACTGAGAAAAACAATCAAAACAAGGCGTAGTATCTTTTATTGATTGTTGAATACTCTCACTATCCGTGATGAATTAACAATACAACTTTCTCGTCTTAAAAGATATCTTATTAGACGCAAGTATAACATTGTAAGAGAAGTAAACTTCGAAATTTCTATGCGTCCCACTGCTGGGCTAGAGCCTCCTCAACGTGGTGTTCGGGTGGGTTGCGGGAGCGGGAGTTGCGTGCTTAAGCCCCTCTGTCGCCCTGGACGGAGTGGTGCGGCGGCACGCCGACCGCGGCCCACCCCAAAAAAAAAAAAAAAAAGAGCCTCCACCACAATGTGAGAGAAATTAATCTACTATACCAAGCTGGTCAGACTTAGGGGCATAGGGTTTTGTTTCGAGTTTTCCTACTCTTGCATAGATGTTATATGCATATTATGTATATCCCTTAATGGTCTTTTACGTCACCCACGGGCAAGAGAGGGGGGTGGTGAATTGTGTTCTTACTCCGTCACCACACGGAACCAGACAGGGTTTTAATTCAAATTTGCCTTATCTTGCGTAGATGTTGTATGCATATTATAATCCCTTAGTTACTTTTTATGACACGCAAGGGCAAGAAAAGGGGTGGCGAGAAAGAAAGAAGTACACCCTCAGTTCAATATATTTATATCAAACGTCTTTGGTGGATGATTCGTGCATAACATCAGGACTAAGAAAATTTATTTATTTAAGACAACACTCTGCACTAAGAAAATAATCCTTGTATTGCGGGGGACTTTACAAACATATAATTAACGGACACAAATTACATCCAGACTCAGAACAACAATTTGTGGATCGCACAAAGTGTTGTCCCGCGTGGGATTCGAACCCTCGACACTGGCGCTGTAGGTCGCTATCTTAACCACTATGCCATCTGTGCAGTCAATTACTGACAGTTTACACCCAGATTAATACGGTTGAACTTTACATAGATAACTCATTGTAAATGTTTGCCGCGTCATTTATGGTCCAGATTCGGATTACACGTAGTTCGGCCGTTTAGTTCTTTAAATTATTACAATAATTAGGCAAAATATACTAACCATATCGGTCGTGTCCCATTTATCTTCACGGTAGATGTGTATCTATACATATGTGGTTACTGTATAATGTACAGAATTAATGCAGAGGAATTAGTTAAACTCCCTTTTTTTTTTTTGTATGACTTAGTTGTTAGCCTCAGATGGCTGTGACAACTTTACCCGGACTGGTGGGTGAGCGCTGAGGGCTCTCAACCCGTTTAAAGTTAAGCGACCCATCCCGAGGGCACCCCCTGTGGGGTACGGACCTCGACTCGGGCGGTCGCTGGCAAAGTGGGCACTCCCACGTTTATGATTTTAACGCGACACGTCTTCCTTCCCCGTCGGCGGGGGCGGTAACGTGGATATTTATTACTATTTGTCAAGGCCGCGCGGGCTGTGTATGCCTCAGTCTGGGCGAGCGTAATAATGTCGTCGGGTTCGTCGAGTATTAGTCGCGGTTGTTTAATCGCGGACATTTTAGAGGGGATGTAAGAAGCCGCCCTTACCACTAATGGGTTAGGGTGTGTCGCGGCAGAGTCGAAGTAGCGGCGGGAGCACTGTTTCATGAATTGCCTGATGGTCGGCAAGCCAAGATCTATGTGAAGATCCACATTGCGCATGTACCACGGTGCTCCCGTCGCTCGACGCATTACCACGGAAACCGGTATTACCACGGAAACGGGAACTAGGCGGGTAAGGCGACTAAAATCGAAGCGAAGCGAGGGCGGGTTGCTAGTATTTAATAAAATATTTATTAAGTAACTAGCAACCCGCCCTCGCTTCGCTTCGGTTTCAGTCGCTTAAACCCGCGTAGTTCCCGTTCCTGTGGGAATACCGGGATAAAATATAGCCTATGTTACTCCCTGATATTATAGCTTTCCATTGGTGAAAGAATTTTTGAAATCGGTTCGGTGGTTTAAGCGTGAAAGCGTTACAAACAAACAAACATCCTTACTTTCGCATTTATAATATTAGTATGGATATTACCGGTATTATTTAAAAAATTTTGTTGATCTTGGACTATTACTTACACCTAAATTTATTATCGACAGACTTTATCTTTACTATTTCATGTTGAATTTGAACCGAAATATAGGAAGTGTGTAATGTAGAAAACATTACGCATTGCAAATATAAAGAAAACTTATACATATTAAGATAACGTATAGTAGTAAGGTAACCAAATAAAGTTGTAAAAACGCGTAATATTTTATCATACATGTTTTTATCTCGATAAGTTTTAAAATTCTAACTTGAATGTAATATTTATGTAAATGATGTAGAGGCTACTAATTATTATTTATTTTTAGATACGAAAGTACTATTTTTTTGACGAATGAATATAATTAGTAGCGTCTAACATTAATAAACATTATTTACACATTGTAATAGCTTCACTATTAATTAAATTCGCATTTATATCTAAACGTAAAAGGACGGCCCTTAAAGTATTTAAACAAAATATATTACGTATTCATAAAAAAAAAAAAAATTTAAAATTTATATTTAACTAGCTGACCCAACAGACGTTGTTCTGTTCAAATAACCGCCACCTACCGGGTCCAATTGTGAATCTAAACTATTCTCGAATCCCCTTGAACATACACAAAAATTTTCATCAACATCGTCCCAGCCGTTTAGGAGGAGTTCAGTGACATGCACACGTACACAAGAAATCCTTACTAATATTATAAATGCGAAAGTAAGTTTGTTTGTTTATTTGTTTGTTACGCTTTCACGCTTAAACTACCGAACCGATTTAAAAAATTCTTTCACCAATGGAAAGCTATAATATCAGCGAGTAACATAGGCTATATTTTGTCCCGGTATTTCCACGGGAACGGGATCTACGCCGGTAAGATGACTGCAACCGAAGCGAAGCGAGGCCGGGTTTCTAGTTTATATATAAAAATGGGGATCGTTTTAAAATAACTTTAATTATTATGTCTATAAAAATAAACAAAATTGAAATGTTTGTTTGTAATGTCAAAGTAATAAGTTTTATTCAGGCTCACGTGGTTATTTTTACGATACCTATGCCCAAATTTATTTATTTAGTTTAAATATTTTGTGGTCCGTCTGTCTGTTTGTTTCGGGTAATCTACGGATGTACCGATTTTGACAATAAATTACTATCAGATAGCTGCATGTATAAGGTACATCTTAAGCCTAAGTTACTACTTAAGTTATTTTATCCCGGTATTCACACGGGAATGGGAACTACGCCAGTAAAACCGCGGGAAATTGCAAGTGCTATTGCAAGTAATAACAATGTATGTACTGAATATCCTTTCTTCATATGCAGTTGATATAAAAGGAAATTTATATAGGATTATGACAAAGTTATTGCATACCTATCACCAAATAATCATCATCATCATCTTGCTCTTATCCCAATTACTTGGGGTCGACGCAATATGTCATCTGTTTTGACATATTGCAAAAAGTTTCGGCAATGACTTTTATGACCGGCCGCCTGCCTGACGTCAACCCTCCTTGGGAATGTAATCATTGACCCAAATGGTACCAGATGGAGTTGGTCTGGGTCAATCTAGGGCTCTTAGTCGTCTTTTACGACACCCACGAGCAAAGCAAGGATTGGTAGTATTCGAAGCCGCTACCACACAGCACCTATCACCAAATAAGAATAACATTAATTGGTTTCTGATGTTTACGCGAGTATTACACATCCTTACTAATATTATAAATGCGAAAGTAAGGATGTTTGTTTGTTTGTTACGCTTTCACACTTAAACCACCGAACCGATTTCAAAAATTCTTTCACCTATGAAAAGCTATAATATCAGGGAGTAACATAGGCTATATTGTATCTCGATATTCCCACGGGAACGGGACCTACGCGGATAAGGCGACTGAAATCGAAGCGAAGCGAGGGCGGGTTGCTAGTTGTAAATAAAAGTGTGCATTGTAAATAAAACTGTAACATCCGCATGCTAACCTTTAAAAGTGGTCCAATATTATCCATTAAGGGAGTGCCTGGGAGCCTGAAATACTTAGTACTTTAATAATATTACTTTTCCTACTTTGGGCACTAGTCCCCGACAATAAACTATTATGTAATTCTACATAAATATTGTAACTTATTATTTTAGTGACAAATAAATGAAAAAAACAAAATGGGAGCCATCGCTCAGGACGCCTGGCAGATGTAAAAGATCGAAATTAGTAGTTTTAATAGTTAATAATTAGTATTCTTAAAATATTCGTAGTTTTATTTACAACATTAATTGATTTTAAATATTAGTTTCTTCTACATTGCAAAAGATATACATTTAATTAATGCCAGCTGATGGCAATATAATCGTTTTTGTCTTGTAATAATTAAATGATATAAGTACTTTTTTTGCACCTGTAACGAGATACGGTATTCCATATTTTATTAGGTATAATTTTTAGAATAATAATTATTGCATTAAAGTCACATACATACCTTTTTTTGTGGTAGGCTAGTCTGAGCCAACCCGCCCAATCTGTCTGGGGCGGCGTGCGGCCCCATAACCTATCGTATTCCGTCCCCATACCCATTGAGCCGACCACTGGTACCGATTACATGGGATCCATTGCCTGCCCGGCGGATCACCCGCCCTAACAACAAGGCAGTGTTGCTGATGCGTCGCCTTCTCACGATCGATGTCTGATCGATGACCCGCAACCTCAGCTAGGAATGCATCAGGCGCGGGTCACATAATAAACTTGAATCATAATTCTGTTGTCCAATTCGCCATGTAATTATATGTAAGGCAATCTCATGCTAAAGCACTCTTCTTCTAGGCAAGGATAGAAAAAGAAGATTATACCGTACAAGCGATTGAGCTAAGTTTTGCGATGTTCTCTTGGGAGTATAATCAGTACCCAAATGCGACTGAAAATAAATCAGCTGATACCAGATCTTAAGACACCTCCAACAAGTTTTTAGCTTGGTCCTAGCCCTAGCCTTTTTTTCGTTGGTTTGTACCTCAAACACCAAACTTAAATTGCTTCTCCTTTAGCAGTCCGATAATATCATTGTACTCTTAGTTCGTCACAAATTGCAAATGAAATATTTAATTAATACAATTTAATATTTACTACAATTTGAAACCTAGAATCATCCTACCCATCTCGTAACTAAAACGGAATACTTGAAATAAATAACTTCTCGGTATCTTATCAACGGGTATTACCAGCCGCGAACGTGGGCTGATAGTAGCTCCACTGTGATTTGTGTTATCACCACGCACATTATTCGACTTGTAATTTACATTGCATCATTAGGACGGTCGCTTTTAGTTATAGTTATATAAAACGAGCGATGTACCACTTTTAACGCGACCATTCCATTCATTTATGTAATAAGATTTATTTTGGTAGAGGCATGGTCATTCTCAGAGGATAGCGGGTGGCCTTGGCATCGCTTATTTAAACGATATAAGCCTAAATTAACTTCGGTCTTTTAGTCATTTTGCTTGACTATTGATACGGTAACTAATTTCAAATTGCTATTTCGTTGTATACATGGTTATTTTTAAGATTGTAATAAGTTTTATTGTTTAATTTGTTATCTTCGAACTATGGTATGTTTATTATGTAATTATTTTGTCAGTTAATCAGACCTTCAATAGCGTCTATTTTGTCACAGTCAACGCAGTAAAATCGCCTTATAACGGTAAATAGATTGTAACAGACTTATGGCCGAATACTGAAAGGCGGCTACTTAATATTGAGAGCCTCCTAAATTTGTTCTTTAAAAATAACTAAGTAAGCAGTACTACTATTTCGGACTTTAATAATACTAGCATTCATTAGACTTTTAAATATAATTATTTTAAGTGCATTTAAATGTTAACGTAGGTATTTATTTTTAATTTCATACGAGTTCATTTGACAATAACATATTAATATTGATAAAATGTTTTTTTTAATTATATTTGTATAAAGCTTTGACCTCGTATTGCTTTTGTAGATATCTAAGTCGAAAAACAATATTCATGAAATATCAAAGAGAATTTAATTTGAGCAAACATAACGTTGTCAATTATGTTGTCATAAGTCTTTTACATTAATTTAAAAATCATTAAAATTATAGTTGATATTGTCATGACTTTTTATACTTTAACGAACTTTCAAGCACAGTTTTAATTTTATTTATTAATCAGCCAGCTAATCATTTAGTGGCGAAATAACGTAGCAATTTGTTTCTGAACAAAAAAAACCGACTTGAAACGTTTTCTCACGGATGCCATTATCAGAACTAGACCACACGGAATGCACCAGGTTTCGAATAAAAGAAGAATAATCAAAATCGGTTCACCCAATTGAAAGTTCTGAGGTAACAAACAAAAAAAATACAGTCGAATTGAGAACGTCTTCCTTTTTGAAGGTTAAAAACAAAACATAATTTAAATCTTTACCGTAAGACAATTCTAATTTCAGTGATTATGTGCAAACGAATGATATTAATATCGTACAAATTAAATGCCTAATAATACCAAGCTTTGTTCAACGCTAAGAAATTTTAAAGTCACGAAGAGAATAGCTATTATAAATCAAAAAGAAATCTTGTAAATAAAATGTTCACCAGCTGAAATTCATAACAAGTTTAGTTTAACCTTGGCCATAAATTTGCCGATACAAATTAGTTGAACTTCTGATATAGCCGGTGTTTGAAGGGGCGATTGCAATAGAGGCTGCACGCCACCTTGCTCTGATTGATTTATACATCTTGTTTGTCACAGAGCCGATTTATTTGAATTCCTGCCAGAGGCCCGGGCAGCCAACGGATTAATATCGAACAGACCCCCGCGATATATTCCCGACTTTGGGCAATAATTCAATATTTCATCCTTCGAGCCGGGACCTACGCTGCGAATTAACATACAAACGTCAATCGTTTCATGAATAAAAAATGTATTGGATTTAGTAAAATGACTGTCGCGATCGCGGAGCGTTTACAGAGTTGCCGCCCAAAATGCCTATTGCGGAAATATAAAACGTTACGGATTACTGGTTTAGTTTGATCGCACACTATTCGCATTTGCTGCGAACACGCGATTTGGCAGCTAACCTCCTAACGATGATACTGGGTATTCGAAAAACTCACAGTCGTAAACCGGGGGAGCTATTAACTAAGCAACTCAAGAATTGGGTATGGTATAACATTTACTGCCGTTTAATGCAAGCTGCCAAGTACAGTCGTTCTTTTATTGGGGCAATAGTTCACGTATTGCTGAAATTAAATTTCGGGTTGCACACAGTCGCTTTATTTTATTAAAATTTGTATGCAAATTTGAATAAAATTTTGAAGTAATTTCGTCAATATGTAAAGACGTATTGTGTCGTATAGTGAACAATTATTGATAAGATTAGAGTATAGACAGGTGACTGTCCAATATAAACGCGCGTGTCTGTATAAAAATTGATATCATATTGTAACTACCTTTTTTTACCATGTGATACCTATTGGAACAACTGAATCAGTTCATAGGCGTTAAACCATCTCTAATTAAGTACATACATTAGTTATGTAGTTCTTTGGAGACACATTACTCAAGGGTTTATTTAGTTTGTCTTCTCTGGCATAGATGTTATATGCATATTAAATCCCTTAGTCGTCTTTTACGACACGGGTAACATAGGGTTTGCTGAATTGTATTTTTACTCAGTCACCACACTAAATGACATCACTAGTCCTTTGTAGCTCAACACAATGATTTAATTTTAATTATCATTTCCAAAGACTATCATAGGTCTCATTATCACCATCAGCATCTCAGCCCGTAAATGTCCCATTGCTGGGCTCGGCCTCATCCATCATGGGAAGGAATTTGACCTCCTATACCACGCCGGTCAGACGTGGTTTTTGTTTTTTTTTTCGTTTTTTCCTTCTCATGCATCGGTGTTATTTGCATGTCCTTTAGTCGTTTTTTACGACAACCACGAGAAGAGAAGCGTTGGTGAATTGTATTCTTACACCACACAGAATAGGTCTATAGTAGTAAAATAATAACATAACTGTAAAAACCCATAGGCACTAAACTCATGTTAACGTGGAGCACAGAATGTTTAACGGTAAAGGGTTAAACAACCATAGTAGTGAAGGCACGTTTGAGCGAAAAATTCCACTACAAGCATCATCGTATCTAGTAAAACCGGTTTGAAGTTTAAACTACATAAATTACTACACCATCGCTTCGCCAATACGTTCGCACAACGATGCCTCATATTTGAGCTATTTGAACTACTTAAAGTATTTATAACTTTTGTTTAATAAAATAACCTTGGTATAATTATAATCAATTATACGCGCCTGTTCTTGTGGTGACTGACTGATAATATTATGTGTCGCCAGTTTTTAAAATGTTCGTAAAATACTAATAAGGGACATAATTAATAACATGAATCGGTCCATTATGCATATCCCTGAATGTCGATCGATCATAGGATTTAAATTAGCAGGCGAAGGAACATTTGGAATGAAAACCTATGCCAAGAAGGTATTTGGCCCGAGCCGTGTTTAATTATTATATGGTCGAGAAAAATGTGGATAACCTAAAAACCTTTGTTCTGATAGAATAAATGTCCATCTCTATTTATATACACCATATATTTTTTAAATTGCTACCTGTTTTTTTTAAATGTGGGTTTTTGATGATGATATAGTAATACTTTTCGAGTAGGTATAAGCATAATGGAAAATGAATAAATACCACACTAATTCCCTTTCCATTGTGTAAATACAACTAGTCCCAGCAAATAGGTTGAAAAAGATAGATGGCTTAAAAATAGTTAATAAGTGAAAAATGTCAGTCATCGTATATTAGACGCCCATAACTATATTAACATTAATATAGGGAAGTTTAATCTAATATACATAATTGCCGCGACCTCAATTACACCAGAGAGTCACAGAATCGCGTTAATCATGATATTACTAATATGAAGATTGTCGATTTCCGACCACCGACACGTTGTACCCGACGACCTTTAAGAGTCATGTACAATCTACGACAAAACAGCTCGAAATTACATTAACTATAACATTAAGTTTATTTGTCATTGGCCTAATTTAAACGTTGGTTATAATTACGCGTAATAACATTTATTTCAATGTGTTTAAATTACTTATTTGATTTTGAATCTTTAGCTGTCCATTTCCTCTTAATATAAGATTAGATACTTTATAAGCCTGTATTCACTTACGACCTCTAAATTTTATATTCAATCTAAGTCAAATAAATGACAATAACGATGTTTAATTAAGTTTTTTGATGTTAAAAATATATTTAATATTCTGTGGCGAAGTGTTAAAAATACAATTTATCACTACCATATAGGAACCCGTGGGTGTCTTATAGGCTGTTTACATTGTTTGTGGGTATCGTAGAAGACGACTAAGTGATTTCCATCGACCTGGGTCAACTCCATGTAATGTGGTCAGCGATTACATTCTGAAGGGTTGACGGTCATAAAACTATTGTCAAGGAATACATATTGTGTCGACGCCAAGTAATTGGGTTAAGAATAGGTTGATGATGGGTGTCTTAAAACTGGCTGAGGACTCAATAGTAAAATGGGTGTCAGTGTTTTTCTAAGAAACGCAAAAAATAACTGTAACCGTAAACCCGCCTGCCAAGTGTGTAAAAGTATTATCTCCATCAGTTACAATATATAATTGTTTAAAAGGCAGAAATGTCGTTTCATGTATTTGTTATGTGATTGTCTCTTTAAAATAAAAAAAAACTATTTAACTATTATTATCACCATCCGTGTGGTGACTTACAAAGAATATGTCTTACAAGCCTTACTCGTTGGTATTATAAGAAACGGCTGAGAAACGTTAAGAGATAATATCACCGAAGGGAAGAAAACTCGAAATACAAACCTATATCAACCCATTTGGTCAACGTGATTTATTAAACCAATTTCCCTCCTGGTATACAGAGGCCTCATGCTGTAACAGTATAACGTACAAGTATATAACTTGTAAAGACATATGTCGGACAATCGTAAGATGCAGTTTGCCTTCAGAAAATTTCCTTTGAACGAAGAATAATTAATAATACACTCATATGTTTAGTATCATAAATTCATAGCCCCTCAAAACTTTTTAATCCGTGTGGTCACGAACTAAAGATTGAATCTATCATCATCCTTCCCTGTAATATGTAAAAGTCGGCTAATGCAGCAAATTCTTGACCTGTTCATTACATCAGCACAATGCCTGGTAGAAGGCTGCTACGTTTTTAAGCGTTTTTGTTACTAGCCACAAAATATCACGCATAGAAAAATCTTTGTATTTGCACCTATATTCCCTGGTTTTCAAATAAGATTCTTATAATGAACAGTCTGTCTGCATTAAAAATATTACTTAAAAACATTTGAAATGTTAACATAAGATTTAGATAATAGACACGTTTGTACTTGTGCACTTGACTGTAGACTACTACAATGCGATTCGAGCACAATAATTAACATAACTGGTCGTGCCAAGAAGCGATTATGTTAATTACATCTCTGAGTATAAAGAGCATTATTGTAACTTAAAATTATTTTATTACGACCTCAGGCAATAGGTGTAACAGAGATATTCAAAATGATTTGTAGTACGAATCTGTAGCCATGGCCTCCGTACCGCCGGGCCTCCCGCCGGCGCTTCGATCACCGTGAAGTCGGTCACCATCAGCATCCAGGCCCACATGAAGTACTTGGGCCTGGTGCTCGACGGGCATTTTTGGTTCCGGGAGCATCTCCATCGACTTGTTCCCCGGCTTGTCGGCGCGGCGTCCGCCCTTTCGCGGTTGATGCCGAATGTGGGCGGACCCAGTGCTACGTGCCGACAGCAGCCATCAAAGAGATCACCGCCTGGCGGGTCGACGCCCGCCGAGAAGTCATTTGCCTGTCGAATTTTGGTTTTGATCTCTTTTTACATACCTGTTATAGTTCATAGTTTATTTTATAGTACTTAGTGGTTTTTTTTTTATAGTAGGTATAGTAGTAGTTGTACAGTCAAAACCTGATATAGCGACATTGAAGGGACCGTATAATTTCCGTCGTTATGTCCGATAGTTGTTATAAGCAATACATATACGCAAGTAGTTATATTATCATAGGTATCATCTATCTAGTATAGGTATAGGTTATGAATGTGAACTTGTTTTCAAATAAAATGGCAAAAAAAGAAATAAAAATGTTTATTTAAGAAATAATTGGAGTACAAAATGTATTTAGCTGTCTGCAGCTGTTGTACCCTGTACGGTTATAAGACTACACTAGTTTTTAAAGTAATTCAGTCATTTTAGAAGCCTAGTCTCAAATATGTTTTCCATTTTACGTTTCATACTCCTCAAGGTATCCATACCTCAGAAGATCATCAGAATTACTACTGGTCGTTAAAGGCAACAAATTTTTGCAAAACTGTTATAGCGTTAAGACTAAACAACAGGTGTAAAATATGCAAGGTCAAATGGCTGCGAAGAGGTTTGTATGGGGTGGGAGAAAGTGCGTAGGTAAAATACGCCTAAATATTCCTTCAATGCTTAGTAATAATATCTAAAATCGTTCGTATTGTTTTGTTTTGCTGGGAGAAGTAAACGGTTGGTCGTTATAGTCGATGAATAGCGATAAAGTTTCGTCGTTGTAAGCGATATGTCGCTGTATCCGATGTTGTTATAGGCGGTATGTTTACTGAAGAGTTTACTAGAGATTCGGCCGAGACCTTACGATCTGGTTGTAATAACCGATCGGTCGTTGTAAACGATGTCGTTATAATCGGTTTTGACTGTAGTTCGTTTTGTTTTTTTTAATTATGGTTTGGTCATGCTAACTGAATAAGGTTCTGCTTGCGGTAGCTATGTGGGGCGGGTCGCTCCCTTCCCTCTAATTTGGTTGAGGAGAGTGATGGCTGCTCTAGTAGTTAACTCGTGATCGGGTGCTGCTTGTGGGATCTGGTCCAGCCATATTTTCTTCCTTTATGCTTAATTTTTTTTTTGTCTTGCATTAAATCTTGGAAATTTATTCATATATTTAATTTCGAAGGGCATCACACTGGAGCTAATACCATATATGTTGTACGAAGCATAATATTATGTATATTTAAAAGATTAAGAAAAAAATGACTGCCCGCTGAGTTTCTGGCTGGATCTTCTCAGTTTGTGGCCGCGTTCCGATCCGGTGGTAGATTATTGTATTGTATTCACACGTGTAATTTGACAATATGTAAGTGCCCTTAAGGGGCCTATGCAGAATAAATGATTTGATTCGATTGCCCGTTGGGCAGTCCGGCTGGAGAGTCCTGGGTACGGTGTCAGGACCGTCGAGGCCCTCCGGCCGGTGCTGATGGAGTGGTTGGAGCGGACGCACGGGGTGCTTTCCTTCCGACTGGTGCAGGTGCTGACGGGGCACGGTTGCTTCGGGAAGTACCTGCACAAGATTGTCAGGAGGGAGAGCACACTGTCCTGCCACCACTGCAGTTGCGACGAGGACACGGCGCAGCACACGCTAGAGGAGTGTGCTGCATGGGAGGGGGATCGCCGTGAACTCGTAGCAATTATCGGTGCCGACCTGGCGCTGCCGACCATCGCCAGGGAGATGCTCGTCAGCGTCAGGAACTGGGACGCGGTCGCCGCCTTCTGTGAGGCCGTAATCTCACGGAAGGAGGCGGCGGATCGTGTGCGAGTAGAGCTCCTATTCGGCGACACGTTCCGCCGCCGGCGACTCGGGCGGCGCAGGCGCGAGTATCTGCGCCTAATGCCGCCCTAGCCGAGGCCGCGGGTGATCGGACCGGGGAATTGTCCGTCACCCGCAGAGAGGCTGACCGCGGGACGGCGACCGACGTCCCAGGACGTCGAGAGGTGAGGTTACCCGGAAGGGTATTCCGTCAGGCCGACCACTGACGACAAGTCACATCTGCTCCGGTGGTCGGCCCAACAACGAGGTGACGTGGGTACGGGTGGATTATGGGCCCGCGCGCCGTCCTTTCATCGCCCCGGACGGACTGGACCACGCGTGCGCTTACCATAGCCCACCCGTAAAAAAAAAAAGTACGAATCTGTAGAATGATGTTGTACCCGTAAATTAGTAATCTTTGATTTGCATTATTTAAATTGAATAATATATGTTAGGACAATATTTTAAGTCCTTACATATCTCTTTGTTAATCATAAGTTTCTTCTACAAAAAACGAACATTTACATATCTTCTATACTTCGCTGGCCTGATGATGATTTATTTCGAGTTTATTTACAGTTAAGTTTACAATTTACGTAGTCTTTTAATTTGAGACATTTGTTTGCAAGAGATTTATTAATTCATTTGTTTCGATCAAATAATAAAAAAGATAGCATGATTTCGTAGCGCAAGAGGGTTTATTGTAAAAATAATTAATTTACTTAATAGAATCGCAACTTTTCTGGAATTCTCCATAAAATTTGCGGATCTGAGAACTACAACAAACATTTATTTAGATTTTTCCTAATGTTTTTTACTTGCGTTAAGTGTGGTTTACATGAGCTGTTTTTTTTTATAATGCCAGAAGCTAGTTTTGCTGCAATATTTATTTACCTCGGTAGCTCTTTAAATTTAAATATGTTTTACCCTGACGACGAAATGTATTTTCAAACTGTAGTATGTTGAAATAGTCACAAACCGGTTGGACCCAATTGAAATTATATTTGCTCAACATCAAAGCGGTTGTGAATTAATTACTTTCTAATAAAAATGCTTCAACTATTGTCAACTGTAAAATATTTTTTACATATCTATGTAATAATAATAATATAATATATTTTATGCAATTATTTATTATCTATCGCCCTTTACTTAAAGGAAGATACCCGATCCTTTGAAAGGCTTACATGGGAATATGGATCCAATACGCAGAGGCCTTTGGAGAAAGTTAATGTAAAATTGGGATGGGACATCTACCGATAACAATCCACGTCTGCACATAACACTCGTGGACTGCCGACGGTAGGTGTAAAACAATAGTTTTACACACAATAGTGTGATGATGATATCTAATATGTATCTGTTTATGGGGTTGGAGGTTCGATGGACTGGTTTAACTAAAAACTATTGGTGTAAAAACTGTCGTCTGCCTTCAATACCTTTATCGTTTTGAACTTTGGCAGATGGTGACTTGCCAACTCACTGAATGGGCCCCCCCAAACGGTCGCCACAGACACGCAATCCATACGGGCAACAGGGGAGCATTATCTATTAACACAAGAGCCTGTGGACGCCAGACCTTCGTTATTTTATTAAAGCTGAAAGTTTGTCAGCGCATGGTCTTGGGACCATGCGCTGATAAACTTTCATGTTAAGTGTCTCGCAATGAATAACGTGATTTTTAATAATGTTCTGAAGGTAATATCAAAAAATCACGCTTAATAATTTGACGAAAATAGATCGGTATTTTACACACCTTTAGTTCCTTTTATCTGCCAAAGCCACTGTAACCCAAACTTCATAATGGGCCACCGTTATAACCTGTGTTGGGAGCATGCGCTGACAAACTTTCAGCTTTAATAAAATCACGAAGGTCTGGGGTCCACAGGCTCTTAGTCTATACCTTATTATTATTTGTAAATATTTTAGACGCTTTTTCTTGATCCTTACAAAAAGTATACAGTACTTCTTATCTGATTTAAATTTCGATATATTCAAATTTTATACATACTCGTAGATCCTGCTTGAAAAATCGATTTAATTTAACGTCTGAGAAGAATTCTGAGATTCTAATCGTTCATTTTAACTGGAACTTTATTGACTGTGCTAGTTTTCTCTTTTAATCTATTAAGTATTGATTGCATCAAATCGTTAATGTCCTACTTTTGCTATAAAGTTTTATTTCAAACTTGCCTTCTCTTGCATAGATGTTATATTATATCCCTAGGGTTACGAGAGCGTTCTTACTCCGTTACATCTAATTATAATCTTTATATATAATTTTTTTGTGTACGTGTGTATGTCACTGAACTCCTCATAAACGGCTGGACCGATGTTGATGAATTTTTTGTGTGTTCAAGGGGATTCCAGAATGGTTTAGATTCACAATGGGACCCAGTAGGTGGCGCTGTTCAGGCAGGACAATAACATAACTCGAGACCGACTTTACCGATTTCGTGCATCTTATTTTTAAAGTTTTCTAATACTCTGAAAAAGGCTTTTACGGACAAAAAATCTAGGAAGTTGCGCAGAAAATTAGAAAATTTAAGAAAACTTAATGACTATATAAACTTTTCTAATGTAACTTTTTTTTCGACTATATAATCTTTTCTACCTTTATATATCTATACAAATAAATAAAATTGGAGTGTCTGTTTGTAATGTCAAAATAATAGGCTTTTTTCATGCTCACACGGTTATTTGTACGACATCTATGCCTAAAATACAGATTAAAAATTTTTGTCTGTCTGTCTGTTTGTTCCCGGTAATCTTCAAAACGGCTGGACCGATTTCAAAAATTCTTTCACCAATGGAAAGCTATAATATCAGAGCGTAAACTAAGCTATATTTTATCCCGGTATTCCCACGGGAACGGGAACTACGTGGGTAAAACGACTAAAACCGAAGCGAAGGGAGGGCGGGTTGCTAGTGTATCATAAATCGTCTGTTCGTGTGTTTATAATTGAACTCCTTCTCAATAGCTGGACCAATTTTGATGATTTTTATGGCTATTCCGATGGATATGAGAATGGTTTAGAGTAATAATTGGAACCGGTAGGTGGCGCTTCGATCGATTTCAAGGAGAATTCCTTTTACTATTTTTTTTAGATTTGAACAGAACAACGTCTGTTAAGTCAGCTAGTAATATATAATCACTTCAATCAAAGCGGTGTGCGTACGAATACTACTCCCTCACATTCGCAGGTATCGTAAAAGACAACTAAGACCTTGACATATGCCAAGGTCAACTTTATTTGGTGTCATCTGTTCAATAATTGCATTTCCAAGACTGTTGACGTCAGACAGGCGGTCAAAACATCATTCATCGTCATTTCAGCTCATATACGTCCCACTATTGGGCTTGAGTCTCCCCATTAATAGGAGGGCAATTGACCTACTATACCTTGCTGGTTAGGCGTATTGGTATATTTGTTTCAAGTTTTCCTTCTCTTGCATAGATATCATATGTATATTTACTCTCTTAGTCGTCTTTTACGACACCCAGGGGCAAGAGAGGGGCTGGTCAATTGTATTCTTACTCCACCACATGGAATATACCTATTGCCAATAACGTTTGCAATATGTACTATGAATGAGGAGTACAAATTATCGACTCCTAGTAATTGGGATGAACTTAGGTGATGATGATGATGATGATGAATTCTCTTCAGTCAAAATATAATTGCTTCTGACATGATTTCAACTTACGTGCATAGATTAAGAAATAAAAGACATCGTAATATTTAGTTAACGACCATAGTCTAGTATAAAATAATTTTAAAAAAATTACACGTTACGAAATTAATTTGTATGATGAATGACGCTACTTAATTCCTTTCATTAGTTTTATTACATTATGAGGTCGCTACATACCAGTAGCAATTTAATGTCTTATCATCAAGTGAAAGTTGATCGATGGCATTTGATGGACTATAGTAATTTATTGATTTATCCTAAAGCATTCCATTAATACATATTATTATATAGAAAGGTAATTTACGAACCTGTCTCTTCAACTTGATGTTTTTGACTAATTTCCCTATCATTATAGAACAGACCTTTCGTAGTTTGGAAAGGGATAGGACATGTATTGGTTTCATCTTAAATAATGATGTATTAAATTGATAATTATTACGTAAATTATATCTGTGTGGTTACTGAGCAAGAATACAATTAATAACAACCTATCGTACGCCTGGATGTCGTAAAATATGACTAAGGGATAAAACTCTATTCCAACACGTCTGACCAACAGAAACAGAACAGAATACATGTGTAAAAAAGGAGCTGCTCAAATACTGTTATTTATTTGCTTAGAATGGTTCTCTACATCTATTGTTTAGCCTTCTATCACTGATTAATCAGAAGTTTGTTTTAAACTACCTCAACGAAAAAGTTGCCGAACCGGAATAGGTATAACTTGTGAATTTTGCGTATTACGTGTTTTCTTTCGTGGTACAATTCCATTGGCCCGGTGTAGCATTTTACTACAAATGCCCGGTTTAAAGCGGATTTCTCCATCTTCGCTAAATGTGAAAGCGAGAATGTTGTGGGTGGACTTAAAGACAGCTTTAAATTTAGATTAATTATAAGTGCGAAAACTATCTTGAAGATTTAACGGTATGCATTATTTATGCAATGGCCAAAAATATATTGGTTGAGAACATTGCACCTTCTACCGCGGCTATATTTATTGTTCTATATTATGATATTATAGTTTTGTAACGTACGTTTCTTTTACGTGTGTCTCACGAATTTGTTCCTGAAAAATAATTATCGAATTTACTAATAGTGTTCTGCTACTGAGAATTTATTTGGATAAACCCAACAAGTTTTGTCTGCACGAAGTCCAAAAATATTATTGCTATTAGGAACATAATTGGGAATATAATGGGTTTATAATAAAACATTACAATTATTGGGTATAAATATGTTTATATTAAATGAATTCTTAAGAAATGTGATAACGTAGAATTATAAATAATGATAAGCAAATATGTTAATTGTTTACATTCGTAGTTTCGTCCAGCAACTGCTCTCGTGATGCCAATATGAGACATCGCAATCGTTATTACCAGTGTGCCTACTCTTGAATTTCGATTTCAATTCTAAATCCAATCGCAGCTCGAATTTGAGCTTTGGTACTCTTGAAAGCGACACTAGCGCATGATTGGAATCAAATTCGATGTAATATTTTTAAACTAAATGAATTCGACTCTCGTCGATTAAGTCAAATATTTGCTGCTCTCCCGACGTGATTTTGACGTAGTTTAAAATCGTTAATGTTGCACAATTTCAAGAAAGCGTCTTTGTGGTGATGGAGTTCGATAACGTTATTAATTTAAAGTAAGAAAATACGGCACATTTGATGAAAATAACAACGACAAGCGCGAAGAATTCATTCTTGATTTTGCTCAAGAGTACCAATATAAGTTTGGTGAGATTGGAATTGAATCGGATTCGAAATTAAAACGGATTTCAAGAGTAGGCCCACAGATTAAGCCTAGAGCAGAACATTCACAAAACAATCGGGCAACATCCCGAACACGCCCATCGCTAGTTTATAAAACTTGATTGTTTAAAATGCATTTTAAACAGTCTTAAAGTACACATTAAACATAAGTTATAAACAATAGTGCGTAGCAACTAAAGCTTTGTCTAATTACTAATAATTTCTTTATAAAATTCTCCGGTGATATATTGATTTATTTACGGAAAACTAAAATCCGACCAACACGATTAAAGAGAGATTTTTCTATATTTTTATATGACTGGATGTTAGTCGCAAATGGCAATAACATCGTTACATGGATAATTGGTGAACAGTGAAGACTTAATCTAAAGTGCAATATGCTGTTGTAGATCTATAAAAAGACCTTTGACGTATCTAAAACAAGTTTAAGAGCGTTTCGTACGACAAGCTTTAGCGAACAGATTTTTTTATGATTGAGCATCCATGTTCTGTATATTAAACCATATTAGTGGGCGTTTTTGTAGAATAATATCACCGTTATTGAAAACCACAACGAGGACGACCTCATCAATTATCGGAATCCAAACATTCGACACTTTACCATTAAATTAAAATATGTTTATCTATTCGTCTTGTGACGGAGTGGTTCCTTTTTTCTTCCGCGGGTGTCAAGAAAAGCAACTTAGAAACGTCAGTGCAAGATAAGGTAAACCCGAAATGAAACTCAACTTCCACCCGGCTAATGTGGGATAGCAAATAATATTTCTTCTCATTGAAGAGAGGGCATGCCCAATACCATGAAGAATGTAGGCTGAAGTGGACTCTTGTGATAATCAAAGAGAAAAGTTGTTTTCATATATGCATCATCGAATTTATTAAAAAAAAAAAACCTGCAAGAAAAAGTTTAATTTGACGTAGTAGTATAATATTTTTTGCTTATCGCGATTGCGTGATATTTATTCCAAAATGGCCTTTTATAAGACGCATTAATATTTTAATAAAAGAAACTGCGTTTGGTTTTCAATCAAATAGAAGCAAGTATGTAATTGACATGATGAAGTAGTATTATAGTTTATGCTGCACCTGTAGTGCTTCTATTGTAATTTCTCGCTAACGATGACTAGGCCGAAGTTGTTTGAGGCAACGATAGTCAACCGCTAAACATCTAACACTTCGGAGAATCGTTCGCCATTGACATTTGTAAGCAACGTGGTGTTGTTTACGTTCGGTGGCGGGTTGCGGCGGGTGTTTACAAACATTAAATTGTTTACTCGAGTGTCATTACGCGATGCAGACGTCACTAAGGGGCACACACCGCGCGCTGTCGCCACCCGTCGTGCCTCGGCGCGTCACTATACTGAACCGACATTTCGATCGTACACCGCCGAATCCTGTTCTATTGCGTCTTAATTGCGGATTATAAATTCCGTCAAGCTTTTTATTTTTTTTATCACTAATAATTTTTATATAACTACTGTATTGTTATTGTAAGGTATGCATAAAAATAAAAGACTTGTGTATTGCAATCGAAAATAGCAAAGGCCGGTTATTTAATTTTGAACGTGTCTCATTCTTTATTGAATAGTGAAATGTAATATCTTATTAAGTATGTATCTAGCAATCGCGGACCGTGATCACAATGCGGAATATATATTTTTTTTTTGACCACGTTAGATTCTGATACAGTAGTCAAGAATTTCATATGAAAAATTTATGAAAATGCACCTGGATTATTACAACTTAACAGATTCGTTTGCCCCCAATCTTCCAAATAAATTGATGGAAATGAATTCATCAACATCGCTAGCCTATTGACATCTATATAAGCCTCCTCACAGAGTGGGGACGTAATGCCATAATATCCACGTTTGTGTAGGGTTGTCGATCGCAGTTGGCAGTATAGTTTGCCCAGGAAAGTGCTGCTGGTGAATTTTTAGACGATTTTTACGATGTTGAATTTTTAATCAATCTTCATACTGGACGAAAAAATAAAAGGAATTTAATTAATAAATTGCCAATGGAGACAGTTGCGCAATGAGTTGCGGGGTCCTATACGGCCTCCCGCCCTAAAAACTCTTTTCAGCCGTACACCCTGTTAATGTAAGGTGAATGAAACCTTACATTTTGTAATACACTATCTTTTGCAGATTTACGAGAGCGGTATGTCAAACCAGGAAGCATATTTTTCATCAGCGGCTTTCCTACAATTTCTGTTTTCGAGTATCTTATAAGAGCGGCAAAGCCTACTTCCAAATATTGGCTTGTATTGTTATGACCATTGCAAAAAAAATGCATACTCCTCAGCTATATCCATTCACATATCACGCAAGCCACCAGCTAAGCAGTTTATATAATGTACCATCAAGAAAAGCGTGGGAACAGGTTTTGTATGGGAATGAATAATCGGCGATGCATACAGACATTTGACACCACGGGATCTACTTAGATATTCTCGTATTGCGTATGAGCGATGTACCTACTTCCTTTCCACTAGGTGGTCCTAAGTCCTTTTTGCTGACTTACAATATAGTGCTACGGGGCTTAAATTACTCCGATCTAGCATTTGATAGGCTAGGCTGTTTACAAGAATTTATATCATCATTTCAGTACCGAAATTTACCTACCATGCCAGTCGTCGTCAACTTGTTGGCATATAAGCTTTCATTTCGAGTTCTCCTTTATTATTTCGTCGTCTTTTACGCCATGGGCAAGAGAGAGGATGGTTAATTGTATTCTTACTCCGTCAGCAGAAAGTTGCTGGATTAAATCACCGGTCCGGTCACCTGCAATACTCGAACCCAGAAATGGAACATAGATGATGATGAAACATCCTCCATATTGTTTTTATATTGCTTTTATTTTAATTTACTACTAAATATATCCTTGAATTCGCGAGTCGTCAATCGTCAAAGCGCTTGTAGTTAGCGTAACGCATTCCAATTTAAATTTTTTTTGTGTACACTTACGAGTATATTTAGCTGTGAGTCATCTAACACCTCTTGATGCTAATTATATCTCCTAATTAGAGATGGCGACCATCTCAATACCTAACCAAGGTCAATATAAACTGTGTTAATGTTCAGTTTTACTTAAAATAAAATCAAGTTTTTTCGGAGTAAGTATTCAAGGAAACGAAAAAAAAAACTTGAAAACCTTGAAGACGTCTGATCAACTTCGTATAATAGGTCAAATTTCCTCTAATGTAGGGGGAAACCCGGGCTCATCTATGGGATATATGTGCTGCTTTGATTATAAATTATACAATTCACGACCTCCTGTTTTGGCGTAGGTGTTGTAAAAGACGACGTAAGGGATATAATATGGATATAACATGTACAAGAGAAGAAAAACTCGAAATGAATCACTATGTGAATAGCCTCTGACGAGCGTGGTAGATCTATTTCATTCCCTTAGTAGATGAGCCTCGAGCGCATCAGTAAGACGTATAGAGCTGAGATTATAATGATGACGAGCAGTATGCGCGTTAGAAAAAGAATACATATTGAGTCGACCCCCAAATAGAGGGAGAGGGTTTTCCGTGTGGTGACGGAGTAAGAATACAACTCACCACCTCCCCTCTTACCCATGGGAGTCGTAAAAGACGACTAAGGGATATAATATACATATAATATCTTTGCAGGAGAAGGAAAACTCAAAACAAAACCCTATACCAACATGTCTGACCAGCATATAATAAGTCGATTTCCCTCCCATAGTGGTGGAGGCCCGAGCCCAACAGGGAGACAGGCGTATATGAGTTGAAATGATATAATAACTAAGACTAATATTTATATAACATAAGTATTTTTGATTTGTTAGATTATGTTAATTCAGCGTATATTATGTCAAAAGGCAGTCAACCTTGTAAGGCTCTAATGCTAACTACAACCGATAAAATCAATCTGATATTTATTCGTAAAAGTTAACTACCGTTATTTTTTTTACTATATTCTATGACGATATCGTTGTTCCGGATAACGACGGACTAAAATATGATGTATCACCAACTTTTGCACAGATATTGTAAAAATCATTGCAGGTATACGTCCCACTGCTGAGCTGGAACCTCCTCCAAATTAGGAAATAATTTTACCTATCATGCTGGTCTGACGTGTTCCTAAAGAGTTTTATTAGCGGGTGACTGGATCGGGGAATTAGTCCATCACCCGCCGAGAGGCCGACCGCGTGAGGAAAGACCGACGTCCTTCCCGAGCGGGGGACGTCGATCGATGGGAGGGTGCGGGATGCGGGTGAGGGATGGGAGGATGATGAAAACCATGAGAACGATTTTAAAATTCCTTGAAATCCCGAGAATTTGCTAATCTTAATATATAAATTTCTTGTGTGTGTATGTCATTCAACTCCTCCTGAACGGCTAGACCAATGATGATGATTTCTTTTGTGTGTCAAGAAGATACGAGTATGGTTTAGATTTACAATTGGACCCGGTAGGTGGCATTACTTTATTTGAACAGAACAAAATCTGTTGGGTCAGCTAGTATTAATGTAAAGTTTAATGCAGTACATACTTGTATACTGACGAATGGTATTTATCTGCGTGAAAATTTTAGGAAGGCAATTCTTATCAGACGAAGAGATCATGAAAACGATATAAAAATACGAATTCAGACATTTCCCAAACGAGATTGACCGTTTGCCGTGAATCTTCGAAAACGGACCAATCCTGCGTCTGAAAAAGTTCAAATTATCTACGAGATAAAATTCGATCGACGTAAATTGCACCCTGGTATTTTCACATCCCATTTTTCTTTCCATTATAGACATAATTTATATATTTCAGGGGCTTCAATATTCAATGTTAAATTATGAATAAAATATAAATGCGAGATCGTTTTACCAATCTGTGAAATTATTCCGTTTTGGTTCGGCGCCACTACAACATCCTCAATAATATAAATTACTGTAGCGTAGTATTATGAATACTATTAGCATACGACACGTCGAACCGTAGCGTAATAAAATTTGCAGCTTGATACTCGTGTTAGCGAACCCCATTTAACTTATTGGAATTCATACTGCGTAGTATAATAGTGCGCTTTAAAATACCGGGCGACATTATACATTCTTAATTTAATTATAAGTTTTTTTTAATAGTTCTAAGCGGGCTTTGGAAATATACTATTAGTCATCATCTTCACATCTCATTTACATTCCCAGTGTTGGACTCGAGCCTCTTTTAAAATAGGAGGGAAAATGTTTTACAATACCACGCGGGCCAGACGTGTTGGTATAGTTTTATTTCGTGTTTTTTCTTTCTCTTGGATATGATGTTATCAGTATATTATATCCATTAATCGTCTTTTACGACATCCACGGTCAATCCGTCACCACACGAATACATATCTCTTATACACATTAAATATTCCCTAGCCGAGGCCGCAGGTGACGTGTCCGGGGATTAGTCCGTCACCCGCCGAGAGGCCAACCGCGTGAGGAAAGACCGACGTCCTCCCCGAGGGGGGGACGTCGGTCGATGGGAGGGTACCCCAAGTAGGGGGTATTCCGTGGGGCCGACCACTGATGACAAGTTAACCCTGCTCCGGCGGTCGGCCCAACGACGAAGGCGACGTGGTTTTCGGGTGGGTTGCGGATATCAAAGTGATAAGATCTGAGTGCCTTGGCGAAAATTACGATAAAAGAAGCGGTAGTAAAATGGATAGATGAAGGCATTGATATACTATAGTAAATTTAATCACGGTTTACAGTATCTCAATAAGGAATTTTCTATATATTAGACGACTAGCGACTGAGGGATATAATTTGCATATAATATCTATGCAAAAGAAGGAACACTCGAAATAAAACGCAATACCAGTGTCTGACAAGCGTGGAAGGTCAATGCCTTCCTATCATGGAGGAGGCTCAAGCCCAGCTGTGGGATGTATATAAGCTGAAAACATAAATAATGATGATAATAAGAGATATATAAATCTCGACACTCGTCAAATTTCTCTCCTGACAGACTCGTAACTCACTTTCACTACGCAAACACCTTTAACATATTTACAACTAGCAAATTCCTGTGAATTCACCAGCGTGCTACCCATTCTCGAAGACGAGAATAAAATTACCCTATGTTACTCGCTGATAATGTGGTTTTCCATTGCGATCTAGGGGTGATAGCGTAAACAAACTTGCTTTCGCATTTATATTCGATTGCAATTCAATTAAAAGTATCTTAGGTCATGCGTTAGTCAACGTGGAATCTGTGATGACAACGAATTAGGGTCCATGGGTGAGTTTATGACTACACATGTATCAATCCTCGTTTGTTATTTGTTATTATATAATTAATTCAATTAATATTAATGACGGAGAAGTTATATATCTTGTTATTGAAAACACAGTTACGTGATATTAGCATAACTTCTGTAAACGTTGGGAATGTTAAGTCTTATCTATTTATTTAGAACACAATTATTTCAAAGATATAAATAAAATAACCGCGTAGGATATAAAATAATTGAAGTCTGTAAGCACAACAGTTTAAATATACAATAGAAACTCTATTAACCGGACTAATTGTTGTCCGTAGGCATTCGGATAATCGAATATCCGGATAATAATATGTATGAAACCTTCCTTCGGTTTTGTGCATAGGAAGTATGTAGGTATGTATATACTACCTATAATTTTATGCGTTTATTAAAAGACTAATATATATTGTGCGGGGCATGCACCTTA
This sequence comes from Lymantria dispar, assembly GCA_032191425.1. NCBI lineage: Eukaryota > Metazoa > Arthropoda > Insecta > Lepidoptera > Erebidae > Lymantria > Lymantria dispar. The sequence continues at coordinate 11,772,253 of CM063448.1, forward strand.
GAGCGGCGTAACAATAATATTACTAACTAAAACAAACAATAATGAAACGCGTGGGGCAGAGATCCCGCAGGGCGAGAGTGGGACGTGCCATTTCAGACACGTTCATACTTGCTTAAATTCGATTTATAAGTACAATACATAGGTCGCAGTTGGTAGTCCGGATAATCGCGAATCCGTATAACCGTGATCCGAATAATCGAGTTTCTACTGTAATACGTTTTTGAAAAATATGTGCAGATGAGTTTCGTGAATATGGATTCAATCGTTAACAAGCAAATTAGGTACATTAAATCATTAAACTTGACTGTATTACGCTGACCACACAGGTCGATATAGAGCTCGTTATCGATTTACATATTATCTTAGTCGCCATTTGCGACACCCGCGGGCGAGACAGCGTTGGTGAATTGTATTCTTCCTTCCACTCTGCACGACAGAAATAGAAAAATCTCAGTTAAATTATGATTTTTAATAAAGGCAATGTCTCGCACTAAGGATTTATAATATCTTTGTATTACGGAGACTATACAAACTTACTTATAATTAACTGACGAAAATTGCACTTAAACTGATATAATTTGATTTGTGTACTTCGTGCAATCTATATTTTGAGTGTTACTAGTCCCAATACCAGTTGAATTTAACACAGGCACATAACGTAACGAAACCCGAAATTTGTGTATCGGTTGGATTAATTCACTGAGTCGCTACAAAAATGAGCTCTTCAAGGACAAGGTCAATGGTTTTAGATCTGTCTATTGAATTACAATTACGTAACTCGTGCCTCATAAATCTATTAATTCTTTTTCATAGCACACCGGCTTCATAGTATATTTTTTGTGTTTTAAGAGAATAAATGAAGAACAAAGTCCGCTGTTGGTTTTATTACAATATTTTATAGTTATTTAGTTATGGCAAGTAACCATAATACGGTATTTTTGTTCATCTAAATGCTTGCTGTCGACAGCAAACAAATGGCAATGCGGTGGTCCTGGTTTGGCAAAGGCATGCTTGGACTTTCGAGTTATACCTAATATGACCATAATTTTACGTTAAAACGGGACGGTTTAATAACTGTCCCGTATTTTTGACGTGACAACGTCTTATAAATTGGTTTGCCGGGTGACACTTCAAGAAACTGCGTTACGCTCCGCTCACGTTATGCGCTCACAATGAGAGCGAGTGAGAGGCACGCGTCCCTTCCACTCGGGCATGGTTAGCCCGCCTAAGAGCGAGAGAGACAGACATAAAAATTGTATATTTGTATATAAATACGTATGTATGTGTAAAGGTAAAAATAAAATTTTGTTAATATGAAATTCAGTGCGAGATTCTTTGTATAAATTAATGTTTTAAATATAATTCTTTGTATAAATAAATGTTTTAAATTGTTACTATTATTTCATCCTTCTTCCTACTATACGAATGAATATTCACATTAAAATTATTTTACCACTCAAAGTCGTTGTCACGTAAAACTTTCGCCCGTATACCGACTTTACAGGCAACCAATATGTTTTTTTTCTCAAAACGGGACATTTGAAGAAATAAGGTAAAAATATTAAAAGCTAAAAAGAAGGCCACGTGAAGTCTTGCAGGAATAGGTAGACTTATGGCTTTAGAAGCTAATTAAAAAAAAAACCAAAAGCAATTTCCTATCAGTATAAAAATTATCGTTTATGCTGTTTGCAAATTGTAACAACGAAACATTTTTGTACTGCTGGGAACAACGAGACTGTTCCCTTAAGGGGGCATAGAGCTTTTGTCGCTGGCCGATTTTAGGTATTTTATGCGTTTTGTGTATGTGTGCGTGAGGAGCACTGACAGGAGCTCCATCCGACGTCCTCGTCACGTCCTCGACGAAGAGGACGACAATATCACACTCGCTCAACAAAGAGCCTACACGGCCCGCGAGGCCTTAACAAATAAATATCCGCGGTTCCGCCCTCGCCGTCGAGGTGCGAAACCGCGCCGCGCAAAAGTCATTACTAAAAACGTGGGCACGCCCACTTTGCCTCCAGCGACGCCCCAAGCCGAGGTCCGTTCCCCACAGGGGGAGCCCTTGGGCGATGTCGCTTAGCATACTCTTCTCCGGGTTGAGAGCCCTCAGCGCTCACCCATAGTCCGCGTCAAGCTGTCAAGGCCATCTGCGGCCAACAGCTGTACACATACAAAAAAAAAAAAAAAAAAAAAAAAAAAAAAAACTGACAGGAGCCGTGCGCCGATCAACTAGCGAGGGTGCAAATGATATTTACAAAATAAGATGATACAAGCGATTTAAAATATTTTTAATGAAGTTATTTATAGTTTTGTTTTATATTTCTTGATAAGTTTATAAAATGAGGTATGCGCAAGCGACACAACCTACCCGTACGATAGTCGAAGCAACACTAAAGCGCCAAGCGGATAGGGTGGAAGAGTAGCGGCTCTAGCTTTTGTGGACGAAACGCGGACGAATTTAGGTTTTTCCTTCATATTATTAAAACAAATACACATTTTAAATATCTAAGGCAGGTATCTAAGGCAGTAGATATGTAGTTTTATCAATATTCAAGTTTTATAAGCTTTTGTGAAGTATTTACGCTGTATTATGGATTTATTTTTTCATTTAGAGGTAAATTTGGATTTTTTTTCATCAAGGAAATTACCAGTGATCGTGTTTTTAAAATGTATAATATATAGAGTCAATCCTTAAATATCTTATATAAGAATTACACAACTAAAGCGTTGGAAATAAGGATACAGTAAGGGATCAAACGAACGCATTTTTGTTGTAATTTCCGCGGTGCCCCCTTAAAAACAGGGCGTGTGGTCACGTTAGTTTATACCCAATGATCACTGGTGTAGATCTTGCATCATCTGGCTTGCATGCCTTATTAAGTTAGTAGATAACATAACCAGTGTTATATTTTACGATCCTGGCTGAAAAATATTATTCTTCACAATAAGAGGAAATTCGGTTTATCCATCACCGCATTAAACTAGACGACTTGAATGACATTAGATGCCGAGATATCCTTTGCTTCCAAGTGATCTTATCTACTCGTGCTCACTCAATGTCTACTACAACGTCCGAAGGAGTACTAACACATGGTAGAATAGTAGGTAGTAATTATTATAAAATAAGGTCATACTATAAACTTTTTGTTAATGATAAGAAATATATACACTTGCGAACGTATGGCTTTATTGATTCTACTTCATTTTTTTTTATATCCATTACCATGTTTCATATTTGCAGGCAGTAATATAATAGTTACAATTTTTTAATCGTATTTTATTTAGTACTAGCAACCCGCCCTCGCTTCGCTTCGGTTTTAGTCGTTTTACCCACGTAGTTCCCGTTTCCGTGAGAATACCGGGATAAAATATAGCCTAATTTACTCCCTGATATTCTAGTTTTCCATTGCTGAAAGAATTTTTGAAGTCGGTCCAGCCGTTTTGAAGATTACCCGGAACAAACAGACCGACAAATTTTATTTAATCTGTATTTTAGGCATATGTGTCGTGCAATTGTTGTGCCTCACTCGACATAGATAGGTATAGTGTGTCGCGGCCTTTTTTGTAGATATAAGATCTACAATTAATTAGAACATTTTGTGGTTCTATCTTTTATAGTTTAGGCAGCGTACGCAAAATAAGTAACTTTTCTGGTTGTTTTTTTACACCTTATGTCCGAAAAGCCCAAATATTTTACGGAACCCTATATTTTCCAAAATAAAATTTAGCCTATGTTACTCGTGGATAATGTAGCTTTCGAATGGTGAAAGAATTTTTAAAAACGGTCCAGTAGTTTTTGAGCCTATTCATTACAACCAAACAAACATACAAAGTTTTCCTCTTTATAATATTAGTGTAGATGTGAATGTATAATATAATGGTAGAGTACAGGCGAACTTGCAATTAACTTAATTTGTATATGTTTAAGTTGATACAGGAAAACCACGAAGCTTGGTGTGTTCTTCGACGTTGCCCTTTAACAAAATACCTACTAGACATGCAGGTTACTAATGGTCGTAGAATTATTCACGCCTTAAATAATCAATTTTGCTTTGTATATTACAAAATCAAAAATTAATTATTAAACAATTATAATAGATACAGAGTGTTTGTTTTATTTCATACTAGCTGCGTGCGCGATCTCGCGAGATTTGATTATTTAATTATTTAATTTTATTATCCAAGCTCGTATTTTTGGCCGCAGCGTATTTTTTTACAATCCACTGTCTGCTCCAGCAGCTTATCTATCTTAATTAGTATCATATACAGCATCTATCTCATTTATACAATGACATTTTCTTTCTGCCTATATATTGCTTCTGCTACAGACAACTGCGCGGCTAGATAAAAAAAATTAAAAAAAAAAATTAATATAGTTTACAGAAGAAACTTAATCCATCACTACAAATATTGAAAACTATTTAGTTAATGTTTTATTAAATCACCCAATATCATCTTTAGTGATCTTGAAACGAGTAGTGCTTGTGCGTAAAATAGGTTGGCATTATGTCAACATATTAGTTCTTTGCGGCTCTTAGTATAAAAATAGCTACGATATCGACCACTGACCGTTTTTTCACACACATTTCTCATACCAGAAAAATATTTCAATGAGTTTCGTATAAATTCGAAGATTTATCTATAAATAGGGTGGCCTACTGAAAATGGTGGAAAACTCCAATGCTAATTAGGACACACAATTTGGTATTTCGTTGACATGGCTTATAAATGGAATGATGACATCGTTAAGTTTGCAGAGGAACTTTTAAACATATGTACTTATGTAACACAGTACCTTTATAAGGAGCATCCTGGTGGGGAGGGGTATTGCGACAGGGTAGTGAATGTATGGATGGAGTTTTAAGTCTACAACCATCGTTTCCGCTGAGACTTTTGTCCTTTTAATTAAGAAGGAGTGGTAGGACTACACTGTCGACAGTTATCTGTCTACAACCGCGGGCCGGTCCGTCCGGGGCAGTACCATGCTCTCGCAGAAAATCGACGTCTGAGTAGTAGCAATTTGTTACTGCGCTTCGTTCGGTGAGCGAGAGAGCCGGAAGCCCAACTTTCTGAGGGTGATTGCGTGTGGCGGGTTTTGGTGGTGTCCTTGGTATCACCGAGTCTCAATGCACACTCCCTTCGCTTTCTTCGCGGTAGGCAACGGCCTTGTAAAGGTCCATGAGCGGTAGCAACACTTCCCATCAGGTGTACTGTTTGCTCGTTTGCCACCGATTGCAATAAAAAAAAAAAAAAGAAACACGCATTCATTTCTAAACTGACTTACTGCACAGATAGCTTAATGGTACCGACCTATCTTATCAGTGTCGCGAGTTCGAATCCCACGCAGGACAGCACTGCGTAATCCACAAATTGTTGTTCTGAGTATGGATGTAATTTGTGTCCGTTAATTATACGTTTGTAAAGTCTCCCGCAATACAAGGAATAATATACAACCTATCTATACCAATAAATAAAATTGGAGTGTCTGTTTGCAATGTCAAAATAATAGGCTTTTTTCATGCTCACACGGTTATTTGCACGACACCTATGCCTAAAATAGCAATTAAAAAATTTTTGTCTGTCTGTTTGTGCCGGGTAATCTTTAAAACGGCTGGCACGATTTCAAAGATTCTTTCACCAATGGAAAGCTATAATATCAGGGCGTGAACTAGGCTATATTTTATCCCGGTATTCCCACGGGAACGGGAACTACGCGGGTAAAACGACTATAACCTATAACCGAAGCGAAGCGGGCGGGTTGCTAGTTTTCCAATAAAATTACTTTTAAAATATAGCGCGCTATGACATGTCCTTCTTCAAACGAGGTTTAAGAAGAGTATTTTCTTCACGGTAGGAAGCGGCCCGGCTGTGCCTCTGGTATTGCAAAGGTCCACGTGCGGCAGTATCACTTACCATCAGGTGTTCTGCCTACTCGTTTGCAACCGTTAGCAATGAAGAAAAAAAGTCCGACATCACAGGCGAACCAAGCAGCGGGCCATTAAGTGTATTTATATTCCTACCTACCTGTGATAAATTTTACTTGAAAAGGCAAAATAGGTGTTTCAAATTTTATGAAGAATTAGCAGTCTCGCTTCGCGTTGGTTTCAATTTCCTTATCCGCGTAGTTCCCGTTGCCGTGGAAATGCCGCGATAAAATATAGCCTATATTACTCAGGGTGAATGTAGCTTTCCAATGGTAAAAGAATTTTTGAAATCGTCACAGTAGTTTTTGAGTTGATTCATTACAAACATACACACACACACACACACACAAATACAATCTTTTTCTCTTTATAATATTAGTGTAGACTAGCAAATTGCCGCGGTTTCACTCGCGCAGGTCTTGTTCCCGTGGGAATGCGGGACCATAATTTAGCCTGTGTTACTGGCAGATAACACATTAAGAATGAGATAATATATTTAAAAATTCTTTCACCAATGGAAAGCTACAACTTTTTAAAATCGATTTAGTGGTTTAGACGTAAAACCGTAAAAACAAACAAACTGACATTCGCAATTATAATAACAGGATAACAAAAACTTAACATAATAATTTTAACAGTGTGTGTTTTTATTAAAAGGAACAATAAATACCATATTTTTTTAATACGTTCAAAAACTTTATTATTCAAAAATCAACGAAGTAGGTACATATTTGCATTAGTCCCATGTAATGGGCATAATAGCAGGGTGATGATAATCATGATCAAACTGCATAGAGCCAGATGTTTATGTCTTCTATATTTATTAAGATAATAATAAACATTGGGAAGAAGTATTAGAGATTGAGTGTCTGAAAACAAAGGTTTATATACATTGGTTAATGTATGTCGCCACTCACCAGTGGTGACTTACGGCACTGAAACGTGGTCTCTAAATGTCGGCCTCATAAAAAAACTCAGCGGCGCTCAACGTGCTATGGAGAGGGCTATGCTCGGTATTTCTCTACGTGATAAAATCCGAAACACGGCAATCCGTGGAAGAACAGGTGTAACTGACATAGCACGTAGAATTAGCACGTTGAAATGGCAATGGGCAGGCCACATCGCTCGTCGACCCGACAACCGTTGGGGAAGAAAGTTTCTTGAGTGGCGACCACGAATCAGACGTCGCAGCGTAGGACGACCCAACTAGGTGGACTGACGACATTCTCAAAGTCGCAGGGAACCGTTGAATGTAAGTGGCGCAGGGCCGTTCTGAGTGGCATTCTCGTGGGGAAGCCGATGTCTAGCAGTGGACGTCTGTAGGCTGATGGATGGATATAGCTTGAAAATAATGAATTGTTAAATTAACTGCCTACCATATTTTGTTAAAAAAGCTTTGTATTTAACCTAATTACAGAAATAAATGTAGTTACGTATTAAAGTCGATTCAAGGTTGTCTTACGTAACAGACAACTTTAATTACATAAGGTAACCAGTTGCCCGTAATTGCTCGAATTTTGAATTGTTTTGGCTTCTAAGGACCTCGGTAAGAACAGATTAACTTTATGGTTGGCTTTATTTAATTCATTACTTATTTTTAACAAAATTTGACCTCTGGTCATCAAGATCTAAATTGTGTGTATGATAAACTGAGATAGTCTCTTTTGTAGTTCTGAAGCTAGAATTGCTTTAAATGAAAATTGTAGTGTTAGAATTATGAGATTTGTAATTCCAATATTTTTTTCATTTATTCGTCTACATCTCAGCCCACACAAGTCCTATAGTTGGGCTCAGTTACTATACCATGCTTGCTGATCAGACGTGTTGGCTAGGGCTTTATGTGGAGTTTTCCTCTCCTTACAAAGATGTTATCTGCATATCATATCCATTGGTCGTCTTTTAGGACACCCACGGGCATGAGGAGGTGGTGAATTATATTCTTACTCCGTCAACTCACGGTAGGTTCGTTTATTCGTCTGAATAATGTGATATCTCCTGTGTCGTGACAAAGTAAGAATGAATTCGTGACCGTCCTTTTTACGTGGGTCGACACCCACGTCAAAATCATGTTACGCGGGCCACAGTACGCGCTGAGGGCTTACAGGCTTCCGCTGCGCACTCGCAGTGATGTTAAGCATTGGATATGCTCGAAATCCGAGTCGACGTAATCGATTCTAGCCGTTGAGTTTGCCGTTAATATATAGTATGTACCTATAATATCTTCAGAAATGTCTCAATAGAGTTAATTCTTCTAATTCAACTCAATCATGTTCCCCGCTGATTTTTATTAATAATTCATTTCACCAATTATTCTATTATTATCTTCATTGTTTTTGGTTCTGTTACACCACTCATCTAATAATAATGACACTACACATTTTTTTTTATTTGTATGGGCTGTGGTCTGTTCACACGTCGTCCGTTCCGTCTGGAGTGACGAAATCACGGCCCCCAAACCCACCGACCACCGTATTCCCTCTCCTTCGCGATTGGGCCGACCACAACACTTTACGTAATGGTAAATAATTAAGATTACCCGGACGAAAAATAATCCCTTTACACGGTCAAAAAAAACCTCTTCTAAATTAAACATACTTAAAAACGATACAGAATCGGTAATAGCAGATGATTGGAAAGTTTTTGCCTTTTGGTGCTTGATGAGCCATCAGACCATGAAAAGGTTGCAACTGTCACTCATGGCTCTTATCGATACCAGGAGCATAGCCAAATCGTTGCTTACCGGCAGAACTCTTCTTCATTAAGAGCGCTCTCGTTTAAAGAAGTATATGTCATAACAGGTAGATAGTTCCTTTCAGAGCCTACGCCCGCGTAGAAGAAATGGAAGCTAAAACATACAGGAAGATATCGTTTCCAAGTGATATGAGTGAATCTGTAACTTTATTCGAACCTTAAGTACTGATAAAATCTTGCATTTCTATAACCTCTCGTCTCGGCCCATATATGCCTCACTGCTGAGCTCAAGCCTCCTTCTCAATAGGAGAGAATTGGCTTACTATGTTTGCTATGCGGGTCAGACGGATGGGCATAGGAATATATATGACAATGACCTTTTCTTGCATAGATTATATCTGCTTATTATCTTTTAGGACACCCACGGGCACGGAGGTGGTGAATTGTATTTTTTACTTCGTTATAACACGAAAAAATTCATCATCTCTAAAATTATAGACAGTGTAGGTGTGTACTTACGGAGGTGTACTTTGTAAATCTCTTCCGGAATAAGATGAAGGGCTTTTTCTAAAAATAAAATTTTCCATCGCAAAATGTTTTGATCCGCCTCCATCGATTTATCAGGTGGGTTTAATTGCGTTACATTTGGCTATATTTACTACATAAATTGAACTATTGTGTTGTTTTGAAAATTATATTCAAAGCCACTCATTTAGAGAAGAGCCTTCATACTTCATATGTTATATAAAGATACTAGCAACCCGCCCTCGCTTCGGTTTCAGTCGCTTTACCCGCGGCGTAGTGCCCGTTCCTGTGGGAATACCGGGATAAAATATAGCCTATGTTACTCCCTGATATTATAGCTTTCCATTGGTGAAAGAATTTTTGAAATCGGTTCGGTGGTTTAAGCGTGAAAGCGTTACAAACAAACAAACATCCTTACTTTCGCATTTATAAAATTAGTATTGATACACATAGATTCACTGGCGTGAAAGTATTTTCTTGTCGATTACTTGGCACATCCACAACTTTAATGTCTTTGATTTTAAATAATTTTTATCTTTCATTTTAAAATAGTATCCGTATGCACTTCAATAAAACACAGGTCTAAATCATCATCATCATCATCATTTCAGCCTATCGCCGTCCACTGCTGGACGTAGGCCTCCCTCATGTTGCGCCACAATGAGCGGTCCTGTGCCGCCTGCATCCAACGACGCCCAGCTACTTTCACTAGGTCATCGGTCCACCTAGTGGGGGGGCGTCCTACACTGCGTCGTCCGATACGTGGTCGCCACTCGAGAACCTTTCTTCCCCAGCGGTTGTCGGTTCGTCGAGCGATGTGGCCTGCCCATTGCCACTTCAGCATGCTAATTCTTCGTGCTATGTCGGTTACACCCGTTCTTCTGCGGATTTCCGTATTCCGGATTCTATCTCGCAGAGAAATCCCGAGCATAGCCCGCTCCATAGCACGCTGAGCGACTTTGAGCCTTGATATGAGGCCTACAATGATCATTTAATAATCAATAATTTAAGTTCAAAGTCGCTCAGCAGGCTATGCTTGGCATTTCTCTGCGACATAGAATGCTAAATACGAAAATCCGTAGAAGAATGGTACACTCTTTACACATAGCACGAAGAAAGTAGCGATGGCAGGGCAGGATAGCTAAAGTAGCGATGGGCAGGACACACCGTTCGAAGAACCGACACCGCTGGGGAAGAAAGATGTGGAGTGGCCATCACGCATCGGACGTGGTAGAGCAGGATGCGTCCCTCACTGGGTGGTCCAACGACCTGGTGATATTTGCTGGGCGTCGTTAGATGAAGGCGGCACAGGGCCGCACTATTTGGCGAAACATGAGGGTGTCCTATGGTCACCAATAGATGGCTATAGGCTGAATAATGATGATGACAATGATGATTCAATGACAGCTTTATACGAATTTATTAGTACAACAGTTATTATGACAACAGCTATTGTCTAGGATAACGCTTCCGCATTATAATACTATTCATTTTGTCCTAATTTGATAACAATAATAGCCGCTGCATTATTTTTTATACTCTTATAGCCTTTCTCCATAACTAGACTGATTACAAGGTTTTATAAATCCTACCAACAGTTCCTGATAATTATACTTAACTGCTTAACTTAAGCATTATTATAATAATAAGTAATATATAGATTGGCACATCACGTTAAATCGTGTGTTATCAATAATACATTTGTACTGTGACGTTATCTTACGCCTTGCCCCTCTTTCGCGGTGGCGTGACTTGATAGGACATTAAATAGAATAAATCGGGGTACACTTGACATGATTAAAACAAAATTATAAGTCCTTAAAAGCACACTACAGACGTGAAAATTTCATCGAGGTTAATGATACGTAATACAACAAATTTTTGTTTGTTTTTTGTATTAATTATTCGGATACATCTTGCTTTAACTAATCATTTGTAATGTATTCTAAGTTTTCTCGAACGAGCGTTGCGTTATATGTATAGCTGAACGTAATGGTTCAGCCTCATTCAATAGCCACGATATATATACAGCGCGCTTAAAAAAAAAAATATCTACAAAAATTTACTGGTAACCTAACTGAAAAAGAAAACCGTACTAGAAAACTAGCTAAAAGATAGAAGAGGAAGATAATTGATGTTCACAATTTGTTCAAACTGTTAATGCCCATGGGTGTTGACACACGACTACAGGCTGTTAGCAGGTATTGTCCCTTGCAAGAAGAAATAACAATCAAAGTCATGTTCTTATACCAATGCACCTGGCTGGAATGTATGGCATATAAGGGTCTATTTTCTTCCCCAAAGTGGTTTGTTCCAAACAGTGGGACTTATAGGACGCTATGACGAATAATATAAATTTTATATTGGTTCATAAGTATACTGAGTTCTTGTTTCATTTTTACATTTGATGATAAACTTTAACAGAAGATAGAAAAAGTATTGAATGTTGAAAGGCCACTGTTATACGAAAAACGATGCCCTCTATAGAGGTTTTTTAAGTCAGGCCCTTTGTAATGAATTTGTACGGTTTATTTCAATCTGTTCCCATTTTTTTAAACATTTCAATTAAGTTTTTTATAACCGGACGTTGTTCAAGAATATCCGCAAAAATGTCATAATAGTATAGTGACCATCCACGCAGTGTTATGGTTTCAATGCCCACGCTGTACAATTCTTTCTACGATCTACAGTGAGTTGTTTTCAGTCTGGATATATTTGGACTGTCAATTGTATGTCTGTTAAGTATCCAATAAGACAACTTTATTTCCTCACAAAACTTCAAATAGGTATTAAATTTTTTTATGAAAGTTGATTAATAATTCACTGGGCTTGAACCTCTTCCGTAATAGGAGGGAAATTGACCAGTAGGTCTATGTATTACCACGCTGCGCTGCTAGGCGATTTGGTATGTGGTTTTATTTCTATTTTATACACTCCCACATCTTCCATATAAACTTAAGACAGCAGGAAACAGGACCGCTGCGGTTGTAAACAGAACATAATTCAATACTTTTTCTTGGTAATGATATAAATACGTATTCACAAAAAAACCTACAGAAAATTCAAAATACTAGTAGAACCAAGTTCGAATCAGAGAGATGACGATGGCATTCTGATACTTATTACAACGACGATTCATTTTATCTGATGATTCACATATCTACCGATATAACCTAGAATAATTACGATTGGCTTTTCAATATTTATAAAATAAACAAGATCATATTTACTCGTGCGCCTTTCCAATACAATTACATATACTTCGGTAATGACCTTGGTGACAAAATTATAAACGATAAGTATTTCTCGCTATAATTTAGATTTATTAACGGTTTTATGCGTTCAACGTTACTATATCATTTGGTTTATCTTTCATGTTTAATAATAGGTCTATTACTTGATAACATTGTCAAAATCGTCAAACTTTGTAATTTTTAACCCCCGAATGAAAAAGAGGGGTGTTATAAGTTTGACGTCGATGTCTGTCTATCTGCGGCATCGTATCTCTCAAACGGATGGACCGATTTCGATGCGGTTGTTTTCGTTAGAAAGCCAGTTTCCTTCCGGTGGTTCTTCGCTATGTTTGGTTAATATCAGTCCAGCCGTGTAAAAGTATCAGCTCCATAATTATGTAATGGCGTATGTATGATTACTCGATTAAATGCTTCACGCGTGCTAGTATGATCGTTAAATGACAATTAATTGATAACTTAGTAGTTTTCTTACAGCCCAACTTCGAATAGTCCCGAATTTCGTTCACAATGCCACTAACTTTTATAAATGAATGACATTTATGGAGCGACCATACGCTGTATTCTTGTAATGTGGAGTGGCTAACAGATATTTTTTTCGAGATAAGAGCATATTGCTGTCTCCTGGGTGTAGTTTCTTTATTCAGCTAAAATAATAGACTTCTGTGAAATTTTTATTACGAACGGTATCCAAAATCTAAAAACAAAAATACATTTATTCATCAAATAAAAAGTGGCTTTATTTGATCATAATCTTTCCAGCCGTTTAGAGGAATACAAATCCATTTGCAAATATGGGTACCTTTGCGAACCCTTTTTCATTCAGATAATATTTTCATTGCAACTGAATTCTTTCTGTGTGGTATCCGAGTAAGAATACAATTCACCATCCCCTCTCCCCTGGGTGTCGTAAAAGACAACGAAGGGATTAAATATGTATATAACAACTATGTAAGAGAAGGAAAACTTTATAGTAACATCTCGAACCGGCGTCGTATAGTAGGTCAATTACCCTCCTATTGCGAAGGAGGCTCGAGTCCAACAGTGGGACGCATATGAGCTGAAACGATGATGAATGATAAAGATTTTGAACATCATAACACGTTCCCATCAGGACAGGACATCATTAGAAGACATGATATCATGTATGCTGTTAATTCAAGCTCGCTTTACCGCATAATTCAATCCCATTCATTTTACAATATGTATGTATAGGTACCCAACATTAATATTTAACGATTGTATTAACGATCGAACAAGAGATAAAAACTAGTTATCAGCGAAAGGTCTCTTATATTATTGATTCTCATTATTTTGTTACTGATATTTACGGTAAATTGACGTTATTTTGCATGCATTCATTTTTAATATTTTGCTAATTACGTAATAAAATTAAATAGTTTTGTCCAGTAAGAAGTTGTTGATTCTAAACCTCTGGTTTGATGCGTTAAGATTGCAGATTTATAGGATATTTTTTCTTTAAATGTCTTCTCTTTCATCACTTCGGCTTATATAAGTTGGGTGCGGGCCCCTTCCACAATAGAAGGGAAATTGATCCACTATACTGCGCTAATCAGACGTTTAGCGTTTTATGTCGAGGTTAGCTTCTCTGACATAGATATTATCTGCATATCATATCCCTTAGTCGTCTTTTACGACAGATGCTAAACTGTATTCTTAATTTGTCAGCACGTGGTTTGTTCTTTATTATCCATAAAAGACTCACTCATGGCCGCGAGCTGCTGACACCATTATCCTGTATTACCAAAAAGGATTGATATAGGGTTTGAGTTATTCTTCTTTGGCAATATTCGTTCACCATCTCATACACCGTTTGTGGGAAAGAAAAGCGCATTGATACACTATTTTATATCTATGATTCAATTCATAACAAATTTAATGATTACCCAACATTAACTTTGTTACTTAAATAATACTTATCTATATAGCTATGCTTAAACATATATACTCATTATATCTGAATATTAGGTAAAGGACTATGGCTTTTCTAATAGCCATAGTTCTACACCTAATAGGCCGTTACTAAGAAATTCACAGTGAAAAGTCTTAGTCAGTATGTTGTAAGACCAATCCGTAAAATAATCCCAATTAACGATGCTATTAAAATAATTGATCAACCTTCTTATAGTTGCATCAACTTATCGGTCAAACTATCAAAAAGAGTCTTCAACTCTATAAATTTCTCTAAGTCCCACATTTGATCAAACCTGCCTCCGCCTTTATCCGTGAACTCCACGTAGGAGAGCGTCGTCATTCAGTTATAAACTGTGACATTTTACTGATATTGCACTTCTATTGCTTGTTTGACATTTGTAACCTGCCGCAACCTTGTGTGGAACTTGTCTTATACAGCTTTCAATGCGCACTAACTTGTAAATTTACTATTTTATTGCAACTATCTGATTAACCGTTATGAATAAATCTACGAAGAGTAACATGCTGTTTTTAAATCAGGTATTGAATGCAGTGGAACTTGTTAATAGTGCTCAAATAGCAAGGTGGTTTAAAAGGTAACCTCCCATACCGGTTATCATAGAACGCCACAAGACAATTATTTTTGCAATTATGTATAGCTGTTCCGAGCCTAAATGTAATATGTCCACCTTAATTGTATATTTTTTAAGTCCCTTCGCGAGACGAGAATATGTTATCTAATGTGAGCTATTATATTTTTTAAAAGAGACTTAAGTTTGAGGAGTTTCAGTATCACCTATAGACGCTATTTAATCCTCTATAACATACCAGACAGAATAACGCAAAACCGCGCTAACCTAAAAATCCTTCAATAGTAATTAATTGGGAAACAGACGCTACCGAGTCGTGGAATTAAATAGTGCAAAGGTTCTTTAACGGTTAGGTTATACAGCAATGGAAATTGCATGCTGACATTTACGCGAAACACAATTTTCAATATGTAATCTATAAAGTAATTATTAATTAAAAAAAAACCCTACGCAAAATCACTAATAATAAAAAATAAACCTTTAAATATTTTTTAAAACTTTAGGGTTTTTATATATTATATACTTATTTGTATATAATTATTAATACTACAATTTTAACGATTATACTAGCAGAAGTGAAGCGTTCTGTTAAATTAACATACGATCATTTTGGAAAATAGCTACTCTTCAAACAACTGGATGGATTTACTACTATTTTTTTTTACTAAACATGGCTAAGAACCACCGCAAGGAAACTCGCTGTCTCGTAAAAAAAATCACATCGCAATCGATCCATCCATTCGAGAGCTACGATACCACAAACATATAGACATTCGGCGTCAAACTTTACAATACCCCGCTTTTTGTGTCGAGAATTTAATAAATCAGATTATCAAAAGCAAGTCACCTGAGCGATCTATTCTTATGATATCACATCATAGACGGATATACATAGATATCCAAATAGATTTATCTAAGACATCTGCTAATCTTTATCAACAATGAGTCAGTTTCACCTTCAAGCATCCGAAAACGTACCCTTGTAATGTGTGATGGACTTATGACTTACTTGACATGGTTCGTTCACCGTTGTACTTACATTGTGAGGAATATTGTACAGATGTAGTTATCGCCCGAGTTTATTTTCTCGCTTTGCTCTTTATAAAGAGCTAGCTGACGCACTCGCATCTGGGGTTATTGAACTGCATCACTACAAACGAGTGATCAGTGCGCCGCGTACGTACTCTGCGACATCGCAACCTTGGATCTCAGTGTCAAAGTTTTTTACTTCCGAACCTTGGCTTTAATTAGGAATAATTTTTAGCGTTAAAAGTTAACTATTAATAAAATTAAATTCCCGTGAGGGATGGTTTAATAATAGGTACTTTGTAACAAAACCCCATACTTTTTAACGACCCATACAATGTGTGGGACATTGGAACGACATCCCCATACATTATGACTACACGCCATACTAACCCATAAATAAAAATAATGGATAACATTTCTAAACATATAATTATCAATGCAGAGGAGTGGACAGCAGAGATCTTCAGATGAATTCATAACATCCACCGCTATGGCTAACTTAAGCGTAGCCATGCTGGTATTACTTAAGGAGAGACCGTTGTCCAATAATAGACATCAATAGATTGATTATTGGATTAATTTAATGATTAAGAAATTTAATATATCATTGCAAGAGAAGGAATGCTCGAAGTAAAATCCTGACCAGCGTGCGCATATAGCTTTCTTTTACGAAGGCGGCAACTGCATAGTAGTAATAGTAGGAAGTATACAGGTTACAAATGAAAGAAAAATACCATCCACGTTTCACCACATTATAAAATTTATTAAAGAAGTGCTCTATAGAATTCATATAAAACGGCCTTAAAGGTATGCTAAAAAAAAAAAACAAAGCTATTGTTACGCTCGACCAGAAGTCGGATAAAAAGTTCAACTATTTCGGGTTATACAAGTCAAGTACGTTCCATCTTTTTAACTGCGATTTTAGATGCCTGGTGTAAAATGTTTGATTCTGGCAACTTGGCCATCTTTTTCTTCACAATAAAAATAGAAACTAAATAAAGATTAAATTACAATATATTGTTGACTGAGTATGTACACGGTTCACGAACCCATTTATTGCCCGTCTATATAATAAGTCGACTAAGGCAAACTGGAATTAAAACCCCAGGCCAATCAGTCTGACCAGCTTGATACAGTAGGTCAATTTGCCTTACATTGTAGAGGAGGCTGGAAACCAGCAGTGGCATATGAGCCGAGATAATGATGAAAAATCGATATAAATGACACAATATTGTCATATGTCATTTATATTGCGTTACGTGCTATTTAAAATGAAGGATTTGTTGATAAAAATAAGCATTAAGTATTTTTGTAACAAAACTATAAATAAATAATTATTATATAAAATTAATACTAGCATTGAGACTTAATTCGCTACTCATTATTTAGACCACGTTTTATTGTTATCATAACATAAATATTCTGTTTGTGTAACACTGCGTAAGGTTAAGCTTACGCTTGTTCGTGCGTCAGGTGATATTTCCACCCTTTTTCCCACACCCGGCGGGGTGCGTTGGCCCCCAGAGCCACGTGGATGCAACAAGTGATGTTAGTACGCATGCGTGGCCTATTACTTACGAAACCAGACCGCCGCTGTTTTTTTCCATTAAGAAGTATACATTTTTATTTTATGTTTTATTACTAGTTCGACGCGTTAATCCTAGAGGTATGCAAAGGAGACTTCTACGTTTCACCACGTAATTTTAGTCCCATGGTTTGAGACTATTGTTATTAATCCTTAGAAAAATCTCAATATATATTTTTTTTGTCTAAAAACAATAAAAATGTGAGTTTAAGAAATATAGTTAAAAGACAATGTAGTTGATGGCGCGCGGCGTTGACATATAAGTAACTACTTTAACTGGGACCGATAAGTACACTACTCCAATCCATTAGTCTATCAAACTCCACTATTGGACATAGACCCCAATAAAGGAAGATTATGGTTGTTGGTGTTATGAATTTGCCACAAAAGCAGTACTAAGTACTCAGATTATTACGACAATCACGGGCAAGCTAGGTGGTAATAAATGATATGGAATCATGAGGTGAAAATGACTATTATCAGCTATTTTTTTACACAAAATGATATATACCATTGGATGATAGGCGCTATTGCGTACTTACTACCTACATTACAACCGGCTGCCTTCAGATGGAAAGGCATTTCTAGTTTACGGTTGAAAGTGGGACTGGATGGTCGTAGTCTCGTAGTACAACCCGCCTAGATGGAAACAAGTTTTAAGTTTAAACTTCTCGCTTAATGCTCCAACAACAAAATTAGAACCAGTGTAAAATATTCAGTAGTAATGTACAAACTAGTTTTCGCTATTTTAAAACATTATTGCAATTTGTTGTTTTTCTTGAGTTGCTATACAGTAGCATTCGTTAATGTATAGAATAATTAAACTAATCCGAGACAGCTTTGATGGATTTAAATAAATCTTTTTTCCTATTTAGTAGTACCACAAGTATGTATCATCCACAAATATAATTAGAAAAATTAAATAGGAGGACTTAGAAAAGGCTGATTCCTCTTACGCAATGCGGGAGACAGAAGCAAATTGACTAATCAGCCAATAATTAAAGGTATGTACGGCTACGATGAACGCAGCAGTACGGCAGCACCGATTTTTTTTTTGGGGGTGGGTTGCGGTCGGCGCTCTCCTCGCACCACTCCGTCCGGGGCGACAGAGGAGCGCAAGCACGCACACCCGCAACCCACCCCACGTGCACGTCGCCTTCGTCGTTGGGCCGACCACCGGAGCAGGGTTACTTGTCATCAGTGGTCGGCCCGACGGAATACCCCCTATTTGGGGTACCCTCCCATCGACTGACGTCCCCCCCTCGGGGAGGACGCCGGTCTTTCCTCACGCGGTCGGCCTCTCGACAGGTGACGGACTAATCCCCGGTCACGTCACCCGCCACGGCAGCACCGATACGGAAGAGCTTCATGGGGCCTATATTTGAGCCTTAAGATAGATTGCAGTAATAGGTATAGGAGAAACATGTGAACGCACTGCAATTGTCTTAAGTAGCTACAAGATCCATATAGTAAACTACTCTTAACGTAATTAACAAACTGTCTAACATAAGGTCGCACTTGTTTCGCCAGATATGGCACTTCTAGAGAGATGTAAAATGTACTGTTATCTATATCTACTTATATGATTAAACCTGTTAGTATCGACTGAACCAGCTTCGATTTGCTGTTTTATCAGTGATTATTTAAAGGCCGGATGGATTGGGTATTAAACTTCAATTGAGATTGCATCTTAATGCGCCATATGAAAACATCATTTCGTAAACTGTAAATGTAAATTGAGATAATTTTCGCCACGTTTTCATCTTGCACCCACACTGTACTCCCTTACACATACACCCACATATGTCCCGAAATAAATAATGACAACATTGAGTCACGGACATTATATAGCCCAATTTCTCGTTTGTGATTTTGATTGATAAACTTTAACGGATTCTATAAATTATTGCATTGCTTTTCAAATATGATACAAATTTAATATCGACACATTGTAAAATGCCCATCTTATAAGAATATTCGTTTCATCATCACATCATATACGTCCTACTACTGGGCTCGAGCCTCATCCTATTCGCTAGTCAGGTGGGTTGGTATAGGGTTTTATTTTTTAGTATTTATTCGAGTTTTCCTTTTCTTGCATAATTTTTATATCCCTTAGTCGGGTAGTGAATTGTATTCTTACTCCGTCACCACACGAAAATATATCGTAATTTTCGTTTACCGAGTTTAAATTATGGGACACAAAGCAAATCATAACAAGATATAGAAGACAAGAAAGGCAACATTTTGTTCGGCTTCTGTTTAATTCAAAAGGGCGACCTCGGGCCCGATAGGAACAATGAATAAAAAGTAAAAGCTCTTGTGTGAGATACTGGTTATACTTTATGAAATCTATTTCACTGTATTCTTTTACCTGTGTTTTATCGATGTGAAAACAGACTAGGAACCGAGTGTTTGAAAAACCTTTACATTGCCACAGGTGGCATACAACATAATGTTTATGGATAGCAAACTATGCAATAAACGTAAACACTCGTCTCATAGGTTTAGTCATCATCATTTCAGCCCACTGTTGAATTTAAGTCTCTATATTTCCCTAGCATGAGGGAAATTCTCGTACGGTATTATTACCGTACGTATACCACGCTCGTCAGATGGGTTGTTATTAGGTTTCGAGTATTGTTCTACTTGTATAGATATCATCTGCATATATGTATTTAGTCGTCTTTTTGTCACCTACGGAAAGAAAATGTTGGAAGTAAGAAAATGTCGGAGGGGTGAAAAGTAGAGAATTGTATTTTATTTTGTAACTAGCAACCCGCCCTCGCTTCGCTTCGGTTTCAGTCATCTTTCCTGAATAGTTCCCGTGGGAATACCGGGATAAAATATAGCCTAGTTTACGCCCTGATATTATAGCTTTCCATTAGTGAAAATTTTTTTAAATCAGTCCAACCGTTTTGAAGATTACCCGAAACAAACAAACAGACAGACAGACAAAATTTTTTTAAACTATATTTTAGGCATAGGTATCGTGCAAATTACCGTGTGAGCATGAAAAAAAGCCTGTTATTTTGACATTACAAACAGACACTCCAATTTTATTTATTGGTATAGACAACATGTACGTAGATGTCGAAAAAACGAAGCCTTTTACCGATCCATTTCTGATTACATTTAAGGTAAAAATCCTTTCAAATAAACTTCACAACAAATCTTCTAATATATAGAAACCATAGTAAAACAAACTATCTACGCAATGTTGATTACCAGTTCAATTGTTTTCTAAACCGTTAATACCGAATGTCAATCGAGACGGTAATTGCGTTTCGATTACTAGACGAGACTACGCAGCCATGCGTAATAAATTATACAACGCGTAATTAAACTGCTCAATTTGAGCACAATTATTGTATTAATTAAGCGATATTACACTTTAAAACTTTTTTTACTTTTTATTGAAAACTGGCAATCCACCCTCGCTTCACGTCAGTTGCAGTTCGTTTGCCCCGCGTTTTATACATCCAATATCTTCTTAGATGTTACCGTATGCGACTATCTATGAGGGTATGTCTATCCCAAGACGGAACAGAATTTTGATGGGTTTTCCGAGAGGAAATACAACCTAAGTTACTTGTTATATAGTTAGCTACCTGGTAGTAAAATATTATCAATATCAGTCCAGCGGTTCTGAATATTACACGGAACAAACAGACGGACGGTAGTGGTAGGACCACACTGTTAACAGTGGTTTGTCTGCAGCCGCGGGCCGGTAAGTAACACACTCGCAGAAAATCAACGTCCGAGTAGTAGCTAGGGATGCAAAAAAAAATCAATGTTTTCAAACATCGATGTATCGTTCATAAACATCCATGTTTATGAACGATATATCGACGATACATCGTTGTTAAGAACGATGTTTTATCATAAGCTTATTAAAATTTGCCCAGAGGATTATATTTCTTCGTCGTAACATTGATGTCATCTCGCTGTTGTTAAAATATCCGACAAAGGTCCTTAAAAAAAAAGCTCATCTAAGTTTGCCCAGAGGATTTTATTACTTAGTAACATTGATGCATGCACACACACGCAGTCACTCATACACATCAATACTCACACACACACACACACTCTACTAACCTCGACGCTACCATAAAAATAATAAAAAAAAATAAAAAAATACACTCTGTAGTTGTACCTGCGATTGTAACATTCTCATTCTAAAGCTTATAAGTGATCTAATATTATCCACTAAGGGAGTGCCTGGTGGCCCGAAATACAGGTACTTTTCCTACTTTGGGCACCAGTCCCACAATAAACCTAGCAGATATGTAATTGTACAACCTAAATATTATAACTTATTATTGTGGTGAGAAATAAATAAAATTATTATTATTATTATTGATGTTCGATGTTTTCCTAACATTGATATATCGTTTATCAACATCGATGTACGTTACAACAGCCCACAAATGTCCTAAAATAAAAAAGCTCATCGAAATCTGCCCGGACGATTTTGTCCATAACCAAAACATCGACGATACATCGTTGTTGAACAACGATATTTTACATGGTTTAAGGGGTATAAAGTACCTAAGACCCGACAAATTTCCTAAAAAGAAAAAAAAAAGCTCATCAAAATTATCCGGAGAATTTTATTTCTTACTTGTAACATCGATGTGTGGTTTTCGATAAACATCGTTCATAAACATCGATATATCGTTCATAAACATCGATGTTTTACTTTTGAAAACATCGATATCCTAATATCGATGTTTTTTATGAGCGATGTTGCATCCCTAGTAGTAGCAATTTGTTACTGCGCTTCGTTCCGTGAGCGAGAGAGCCGGCAGCCCAACTTTCTGAGGGTGTTTGCGAGTGGTGGGTTTTAATGATGCTTATCGTATCACCGAACCTCATAGCACGCATTCACACTCCCTTCACTTTCTTCGCGGTAGGTAGCGGCCTTGCTAAAGTGCATGAGTGACAGCAACACTTACAATCAGTTGTACTGTTTGCTCGTTTGCCACCGTATGCAATAACAAAACAGACAGACAAAAATTTACTAAACTGGTATTTAGGTACGCATAGGTATCATGTACATAACCGTGTGAGCATGAAAAAACCTACTATTTTGACATTATAAACAGACAATTCAATTTTATTTATTTGTATAGATACCCAAAATGATTCATATTTTGTTCTCGAATAGTAGCACGAAACGCGGAGACGATATAACCTTATATTCTCACTCCGTCACTAAACGATCCGTGATTTACATAAAGTAGATTTACACAAATCTCGGAATCTCTATAGTCCTCGCATGTTTAAATGTATTTCAAACACAGTTTACATTCGTAAAATTGTTTTGCCATAAATCAAAATGCAACCTCATAAACACAAAACACTAATCGTTAAATTTATAGAGGCTAAATTGATTCACGTTCACGATGCAATGCTTAGCATTTAAACTTGGCTTTATTTTATGGGGTGGGATGGGAGTCAGCGCCTTCTCGTTGCCTAGCAACGATGTTCGCTTGAGGGAGACACTGCACGTTTAAATGACGTGTATAAAATTTAACTTCTCAGTACATTTACATTTGTGTCTTGGTCATGTAGGTCTCCTACAATGACTGAAAATATGGCTATACCACGTCGGCTCTATGATATTGTTTAAGGTTTTGTTTTTGGGCTTTCTTGTTAATGATCTTATTAACTTGCCTCACAATGTCTGACGAGAATCGCGAGCAAGATAATCATTACATACTCTTAGCCTTTACATACTCTTAAAACTGTCAATTAAGTAATGTTTATAACCATCAAAAACATAACTTGTAAAAAAACCAAGTCTCTCAACTCAGTTCTTCTACCATAAAAAATTGTAAGATCCATGTAATACCAAGTTGGTTAATTTATTCAGTCCCTATTTAAGGTACATTCTGTCTTAAGTTATAATGTAATTAGCTAACTTCTTATAGTAACAATTTAAATTTTATGTTTTAAATAAACAGATTGACTTGGTCATACATATAACTGATCGGCGGGCCACGGCAGTGCAGAGGAGATATTTAATTATATTTACAGAAATGTAACACTTGCACTCGCACACAAAGTAATTATCCTTTTATTCGGCGTTACAAAGTTTATCTCTTCATTTCCCATGGGTCAGGTTAGAATCACTTAAGGCATGAAGAGATATTCTCAGCTAGAAAAAAAATCTGGTACGTTCCTTTACAAAACGATCTGGTCAGTGCTGTAAGCCAATTATCACGCCATTAAACGAGTATTACATAGGTAATCTGAACGAAAGGAGCTACAATGATTTCATACTTCCATTTATACGGGACTTTTAATAGTATATTGATAACAGGCATAATCATATCTTGAAAAGAAGGAAATTTGATTATAACTTTTGCGAAGACTAAGAATTATATATAACTGTTTATAACGAGTGATGAGTGCTAAATAAAGATCGGGCATAATAGCTTTCCAACAGATCATAAAACATACTAGAAGTGAGCACTCGCGAAGGGACTAGTCCAAATGGTTATGAAGAAAATCACCGCAATCAATTCATAATATTAAAAGCAAACTCGACGAAACCTCTTCCTTTTTTTTTTGTGTGTGTAGCTGTTGGTCGCAGATGACCTTGACAGCTTAACGCGGTCAATGGGCGAGCGGAAGGCTCTCAACCCGGTAGGAAACCTATCGTCAGATATAGGTTAATATAATCAATTTTGCAAAATTACCCTGGACGGACCGGCCAGTGGCAATAGACAGAAGGCTGTTATCGACAGTCACTACAGTGTGGTACTACCACTTTTAATAAGATATACAACATATATAATGTAAAACTGTGTAATGACATCGAAGTGAGTAGGTACAATAACTATTCAGTGCCTCTTCTCAGTACATATTCGCCCTACTGTTGGCCTCAGCCCCTTCCACAATAGGAGGGAAGTTGAGCTACTATCCCTTACTAGTCAGACGTTTTGGTATAGAGTTTTGTGTCGACTTTTCTACTCTTCCATCGGTGTTATCTGCATAAGATGTCCTTTATTCGTCCTTTATAACACCCACGAGCAAGAGGATTTTCCTGATTTGCCAGTTACTCGAATTTATATTTAGAATTAATTTGTTTTCAACAGTTTCTTTCCGAGTTTTTTTTTTATAGAATCGTTTTCGTATCAAAAATGTGGGTCTAAATTTAATAACTAATACTGTAACGGGTAGGTATAAATCTCTGTATTAACAAGGACTTGTCGAACGCGAGACATCCTGCTCCTTCCGTGACTATGAACGCTGAAATGTTCGAAACGTTGTGCAATTAAAAATAAAATAGAAACGGATTAATCCAAATAAATCATTAAGACGTTATAAATCTATCTATTAACTATTGAACTATCTTCCCTATTAGAATGCCGCATGGAACGGACCTGTACCGCATGAATCGAACCGTTTCCTATTATTTTTAAAATGTCATCAGTCCGATGGCGCCGTTCTACACTACGTTGACCCGTCACTTCATCGAACGATCTCACTCGCCCTACGTTTCTCCAGTGAGCGTCCTTCGGGCCTAGCTGATATGACTTTGAAGCTATAAGTTCATATATAAAAAATATTAAAAAAATATCCGTAGTCCTCATTATAGCAAAGAGAGAACGTCCGATCTAGCAGCTAGGCTGTATGCCTGAGCTTCCTGAAATAAAGATTTTATCAATTTAATAAGGCTGTGAAAGTCTTTTCTGGCAAACAGGCGTAAGTATTTATATTAATCTTTTAAGATTGATTTGTTTACTTTCAAGCGAACGACGCAGTTATTAGGATTTAGGAGCAATTAGGTCAGCGTGCCCACGTGGAGGAATCCTAATTTAATTTATTACATCGACGAAACTAGTGTCAAAAATGTATTTCATTATCGTTAATGTTAATGAAATTTATTTTTAGGCAGCTTTCGACTTCCACTGTGATAAAAAAACTCTTATCTAAAATCTAAACTATTGGGTATATTAAAAACTTTTTACTGTTACATTTACCACTTATTAAAATATATTCATCCGGTAGGCTATTAGGTATATGCATAAATAACTGATTTAACAGTAAACTATATATTATTTTACGTTATTATCCTAGCCCCACCTTCGTTGGTATGCCACCACTGCAGTTGCGACGAGGACACGGCGCAGCACACGTTCGAGGAGTGTGCTGCATGGGAGGGGGATCGCCGTGAACTCGTCGCAATTATCGGTGCCGACCTGGTGCTGCCGACCATCGCCAGGGACTGCTCGTCAGCGTCAGGAACTGGGACGCGGTCGCCGCCTTCTGTGAGGCCGCAATCTCACGGAAGGAGGCGGCGGATCGTGTGCGAGTAGAGCTCAATTCAGCGACACGTTCCGCCGCCGGCGACTCGGGCGGCGTAGGCGCGAGTATCTGCGCCTAATGTCGCCCTAGCCGAAGCCGCGGGTGATCGGACCGGGGAATGGTCCGTCACCCGCAGAGAGGCTGACCGCGCGACGGCGACCGACGTCCCGGGACGTCGAGAGGTGAGGTTACCCGAAAGGGTATTCCGTCAGGCCGACCACTGACGACAAGTCACATCTGCTCCGGTGGTCGGCCCAACAACGAGGTGACGTGGGTACGGGTGGGTTATGGTCCCGCGCGCCGTCCTTTCATCGTCCCGGACGGACTGGAGCGCGCGTGCGCTTACCATAGCTCACCCATAAAAAAAAAAAACCTTCGTGGGTATAAATAAATATTTATTAGTACTAGAAATTTTTTTATCCCTGTTGTCGAGGAATCCATATGGGCTGAGATGATTATGTGGTCCTAAAGTGTCATTGACTAAATAGTATCCCAGCCCACCTTCGTTGGTATAAATATTTGTTTATGATCCCACTGTTGGAGTCGGATATCCTTGACAACAGGGAGAAAAATTTTCCTATTACCTCACGCTAGTCAGACGTGTTGGAATGGAGTTTTATATCGAGTAAAATATCCCTTTTGTCTTTTACGACGCTCGCGGGCAAGAGAGGGGGTTGGTTAATTACTCCGTAATCACAGGGAATATATCAATATGATTACTTCATAACCAAATGGAAAATATTTGTTTTTCCCTGTAACCTTCACAAAAAATTCGAATATACGAATATTATCACGAATGTACGGATTAGGAATGTGAAAGGATGGACCGTATTTTTTTTATAATTGCCTCTGTAACGATTTTGTTACTTAAAACTATTTTTAACGGAAAGCATTCGTTTAACATTTTATCACTTTCTCGGATTATTATCTATTTTTGGATTGAGTATTATTACTTTTTTTATAATGTTCACGTGTAAGTTATGTACTTAATTGCTTAATCTACCCACCCTACTTAGATTTAATAAATTCTTGTTTTTATTTAATATTGATCTAATCGTTTTCCTAGAAATATAATAGAGGGTGAGTGATCGCGTTATTTTTTTTATTAGAATTCAGTAGGTTTCATGACTATGCGCCTGAGGCTGCGGGAGACCGGACCGGGGATTTAGTCCGGCAGCCGCGGAGAGGTTAGCCTCGCGACGACGATCGGCGTCCCGGGGGGACTTCGTTGGGAGAGGGTACCCCCGTCCGACCACTGAAGTCAAGGATCTCTGCACCGGTGGTCGGCCCAAGGACGAAGGCGACGTGCTATATGGGTGGGTTACGGGGCCGTGCGATGCCCCTCTGTCGCCCCTGACGGAGCCGGGCGGCGGGTGCGCTGACCGTAGCCCACCCCAAAAAATAAAAAAAAGGTTTCAAGACTATTGTCGAACACAATTCCTGGCTTCATGCTTGCTATTCACTTCTTGCTGAAATAACAACAGTTGTCGTTTAGTGCAAACTTTGTAACTGAGACAATGGAAAAAGCAAAGAAGGGAAGGAGAGAAATTACACGGGACGTACAAGAATAGTATTTTATTAAAAAGGAACTGAAGAGTTATTTTGGATAATACTTCGACATTGGCGAAATCGCTGCACAGTTGCAATAAAAACCAAGAAATAATCATAACAAATTACTGTAAGAGAAACCTCGAAAGAAATCTCTACGCCAGACCTTTTGGCTAGTACTCTAACTTTTCTTCAATTGCTGAGGAGCCTCATATCCAGCAGCGACAAGAATGCGCCTTTCGATAATTCTTTTTTATTTTAAAGAACAACATTCAATCAAGTAATTCAAATTTAAAGAACTGTAAAACTTATTGGCCAGTATTGTCCGCTGGTACTTATCCGCCTTTATTCGTTACTCGTGCTTGTCTTTTCGAACAACGACCGCTAAAATCGATTTCTTACCTAATACTTTTTGCTATTACAATAATGATGCAAAAGCACGTGCCGATGAAAAGTAGGTACAACCAAAAGTAATAAAAATGTTACCATTCTCTCCATAACCGTTATTTTTCTTGACCTAAAAAGTCACTGAAATATCTCCATGACTCCTGCAAGCGTCCCGTGATTTTAGTCCGCGGGGATTTCACGTTACACAGCCTTAATTACACAGCTTATCCGACATTTCCTTTTTGATATTATTTTTAGAAATTCAATAAGGAAAGTGTCAAATAACTAAAAAAAAGTGCCGGTAGTTAATAATAAACGGATAATGACATTTACAAGTTACCTATAGAGATTACGTCATGAATGTTTGTAAACACTAATTTGGACGTTATCGGACGATTTATTTTTAGAGAAATCAATCGAGGCGTGGATAAGCTTTATAAAATTATGTTGTTTACTTGATTCGTTAAATTCTTTCAGTGTTATCATAGTACATTTCTTTATCACTTCTGTGCTCGAGTGTTCTCCATAATAGGAAGGAAGCATTGACTTAGTACACGCTGATCAGTCAGATTGATCATCATCATCATTGCAGCCCACATACGTCCCACTGTTGGGCTCGGGCCTCCTCCACAATGGGAGGTAATTTGACCTACTATACCATGCTGGTCAAACATATTGGTATAGGGTTTCATTTCGAGTTTTCCTTCTCTTGCACAGATGTTATGTGCATATTATATGCCATAGTCATCTTTTACGATATCCACGGGTAAGATAGGGAGTGGTGAATTGTATTCTTAATCCGTCACCACACGGAAAGATTGATCATTGGGTTTTATTTCGATTTTCTTATGCAAGTTATATGTATGTGTATTTCACACCTTAGTCGTCTTATACGACACGGTAAGAGAGGCGTTGGTGAATCTCATTCTTACTCTGTCAACACATGTAGTACAGTCCACAACCAAAAGGGGTAAATGAGAATAAACAACTTCTTAAATAGCTACCAATGTTTTGGTGACATAAAAACATACTTCTTTTCGCTTATCAACAACAATTGCAGCAATTACAGGCGCTTAAAATGCTTTTTTGATTGCCAGTCTAAGATTTGAATGTGCATCAGATAAACTTGATTCTCATCAGAGGCTAAGATGGACGTACTGTGTTAAGTAATTACCTACTTGTATTCATCCATCAGTCCATCAGCGTCCACGTTTACATATATGTCCAATGTCCATGATTCGGACAAGCGGCGTAATAGGAGTGCTTGGCGGATTGTTTGATATTATGAGTTTCCCAGGAGATTACCCAGAACAACGTATCCTTTTTATAAAATTGTTTGAGAACGATCCTTTGTAAATCAATCAAACAA
Organism: Lymantria dispar; assembly: GCA_032191425.1. Taxonomy (NCBI): domain Eukaryota; kingdom Metazoa; phylum Arthropoda; class Insecta; order Lepidoptera; family Erebidae; genus Lymantria; species Lymantria dispar. The sequence continues at coordinate 11,801,406 of CM063448.1, forward strand.
AGTTGGTGTTTATACCCTTTGACCGATTATGCCGTCATACTTATATGAATACATCTAAAAAGTAGCTATTTATGTAATTAAATAGCTAGATATAGTCAGAATAATAATTTAAGTAGGCAGTTTAGGTACGTAGGCAGATAAGTAGGTACTATAAGTTTTGCGAATTCTTGGGATTGTACCTAACTAATAATGAACCAAACGGGGTTACTATTCGGTTTTTACATCTAGGGACATTGAGTGCGTAGTAATCATGACTACTAAACACGGCTGAACTGTGATTATGATATGACATATGTAATTTAGAATACACGTTGTATATTCTAAATTAATACGCTCACATTTTATTATGATAGGCCGACGACTTGCTAATAGCCAAATTCTCATGCCATTCCGGAGAGCGTAGTCAGAGCGGCAACGTCGCATACCGCGGACGCAATATGGCGGGCGCGCGGGACGAGCGACTAGCAACAGGCGCCTAAGCCACGTGCTAAACGGCCTTGCCAATGCTATGGAAGCTTCGCGCCTTTTTAGATAACATCACCTCTAAACATTTACACCAAACTGATCAATTTATGTAAGCAATAATTAGAAAATGTGGATTAGTCTAAGCCACGATATCCGTGTCGAGTATAGTCGGTTCGATGCGAACGCAGGACGATTACATGTTTGAGCCACAGATAACTGTTCTCAGTCTGTGTTATTGCGTTATTTTAAGTCCCGCACGACAAGGATGTAAAAAAATAAAAGGGTATTAATTATTTTAATTTTCCATGCGGTGAAGGAGTAAGCCTACAAATCACCACTCCCTATCTTGCCTATAGATGTCTTAAAAATCGACTAAGGAGTATCATACGCATATAACAACTATTCAAAAAATGGAAAACTAAATAAAACTTTATACCAACCTGTCTAACCAGCATTGCATAGTAAGGTCAATTTCCCTCCTATTGTAGAGGAGGCATGCCCAACAGTGGTACGTATATGAGCTGCAATGATGATGATGATGAATATTGTACCTATAGCAACTATGCAAGACAGAAAAACTCGAATAATAACCGTATTCTTTTTGCGGTGGGTTGCGGTCGGCGCGCTCCTCGCACCACTCCGTCCGGGCCGCAGAGGGGCGTCAGCACTAGGGTGTCCGTTATTTCCCAATTTGGATTTTATTCTGTAAACGCCCCTCAAATTTTTAGATTATGACCTAAAAAAAAATATCAGACCCAAACCAGCCCTTAATATTTACATTAACCCGTGCCTAAATCATAATACATTTCCCATTTAAATAACATGGGATTTTTGCAGTTTTTGCAGTTATTTTTTTTCCACTGAAACAAATGTAGCTAAAAATACTTAAACAGCTATTTCTTGTAGGAAATTTAACGCTCTATAAAAAAGATCTGAACGCTTTTTTCGATAAAATTCACCGTTTAAAAGTTATTCAACAACAAAGTTATACTCATAGTTAAATTCATCGTTTTTATTAATTGCTACCATAATTTTTATTTATATAAAACTAAACGCATACAGATAGGTAATAAAATAAATAAATACAAAAGTTGGATCCAAAATAAAGTATATTATTGCTTATAAATGATAGTATCAAAATATTTATAGTACTTTTTTCATTTCTACTAATTTTTTTGTCAAACATTTTTTAGTTGCAGTAGGATATTTGGCTCTGTATTCGCTTACAACTTGAATCAAGTATTGTTTTTGATCTTCTTGAGTAGTTAATCTATTGATATAATCTTGTGTTAATTGAACAGCTCTTTCGGCTACATCGTTTACTACTTGCAGATTATTAACAATTGTCAGTCCATTTAAATAATTATCATTTCTAATCCACGTATCGGCATTAGTTTCTAAAAAATCTTTACTAATATTAAATATATCGAAAAATTTTAAGGAATTCGAATTAATAAAATAATCAATACCCTTCTTTTCTAAATTTTTAATCTCACGTAAAGTAAACTAAACTAAACTCTCTAAAGTAAAGTATTTAATTGTAGTTGTAAATGTGCCCTAATAGTTAAAGTTTATTTGAAAATACATAAGTTATCCATTATAATTACTATAATTAGTTATTAAGATTAAAAATTTATGTAAAAGTTTGTTGAGGCTGAATTGGGATATCCCAAGGCTTTCATGTATTTTTATATTTTTCAATAAAAAAAAACAACTTAAAACGTGATTGCGCTTAACTTTTTGTTTTATTGCCTCAAATTCACAAATTTTAAAAAAGAAAATTATTTAAACACTCAAAGTTATGCAGAAGTACGCAAATATACGGCCTATTGGAGTTACTCCATAATTTTATTGCGAACAAAAAGCGATAGTAAATAAAAAATACGAAAACGATAAATTTAACAATATGAATACAACTTTATCGTTGAATAACTTTCAAACGGTAAGTTTTATCGAAAAAAGCATTCAGATCTTTTTTGTAGAGCGTTAAATTTTCTACAAGAAACAGCTGTTTAAATATTGTTAGCTCCATTTGTTTCAGTGGAAAAAAATTAACTGCAAAAAGTGCAAAAATCCCATGTTATTTAAATGGGAAATGTATTATGATTTAGGCACGGGTTAATGTAAATATTAAGGGCTGGTTTGGGTCTGATATTTTTTTTTAGGTCATAATCTAAAAATTTGAGGGGCGTTTACAGAATAAAATCCAAATTGGGAAATAACGGACACCCTAGTCAGCACGCACACCCGTAACCCACCCACGTGCACGTCGCTCCATTTGTTTCAGTGGAAAAAAGCTAGCTCCATTTGTTTCAGTGGAAAAAAATTAACTGCAAAAAGTGCAAAAATCCCATGTTATTTAAATGGGATGGGATGGGCATAATGTAAATATTAAGGGCTGGTTTGGGTCTGATATTTTTTTTAGGTCATAATCTAAAACTTTGAGGGGCGTTTACAGAATAAAATCCAATTTGGGAAATAACGGACACCCTAGTCAGCACGCACACCCGTAACCCACCCACGTGCACGTCGCCTTCGTCGTTGGGCCGACCCCTGGAGCAGGGTTACTTGTCGTCAGTGGTCGGCCCGACGGAATACTCCCTATTTGGGGTACCCTCCCATCGACCGACGTCCCCCCTTCGAGGAGGACGTCGGTCTTTCCTCACGCGGTCGGCCTCTCAGCGGGTGACGGACTAATTCCCCGATCACGTCACCCGCGGCCTCGGCTAGGGCGGCATGAGGAGCAAGTACTCGCGCCTACGCCGCCCCAGTCGCCGGCGGCGGATCGCCTCATCGAGGCTGCGCTCCTCGCGCAGGAGATCCGCCACCTCCAAATAATAATAACCCTGTGCCAACTCGCCTGACCTGTGTGGTGTAGCAAGACAAATACCCTTCGGAAGAGGCTTGAATCCAGCAGTGGAATGTATACGAGTTGGGATTATGAAATATTTAATTTAAAAATTAATATTATCTATACCAATAAATAAAATTGGAGTGTCTGTTTGTAATGTTTGTTTTTGTTTTTGGCTTTTTTCATGCTCACACGGTTATTTGCACGACACCTATGCCTAAAATAGCAATTAAAACATTTTTATCTGTCTGTTTGTTCCGGGTAATCTTCAAAACGGCTGGACCGATTTCAAAAATTTTTTCACCAATGGAAAGCTATAATATCAGGGCGTAAACTAGGCTATATTTTATCCCGGTATTCCCACGGGAACGGGAACTACGCGGGTAAAACAACTATAACCGAAGCGAAGCGAGGGCGGGTTGCTAGTTCTACATAAATCAGTAGTTCGCTAATTCAGCACTACATCTCAGATCATATACGTCCCATGGGGTCGAACTTCTTTTACAATGAGAGGGAAATTGAGACCTAGACCACGCTGACCAGTAGGCCTACTCATGAAATCAATTCTAATTTCGAATCCGATTCAACTCCAATCTCACCAAACTTACATTTGGTACTCCTAAACAAAATCGAGAATGAATTCTTCGCATTTGCTGTTATTTTCACCAAATGTGCCGTATTTTATTACTTTAAATTAATAACGTTACCGAACTCGATCACCACAAAGACGCTTTCTTGAAATTGTGCAACATTAACGATTTTAAACTACGTCAAAATCACGTCGGGAGTAGCAAATATTTGACTTAATCGACGAGAGTCGAATTCATTTAGTTTAAAAAAAGCCATATAATTTGATTCCAATCATGCGCTAGTGTCGCTTTCAAGAGTACCAAATTGCTCAAATTCGAGCTGTGATTCGATTTAGGATTGGAATCGAGATTCAAGAGTAAGCACACAGACGGTTAGGTACAATGTTTTATTTCGATTTTTGCATCTCTTAAGCTATAAGTGGCTTAAGAGAAGGAAAGTTCCCTAGAAAATATGAAATAAGTTTGATATTTTCTTCGTAAAAAATAATAAGTAGCCATCATAAATTATATTTTCCTTTCCAGGTACCTACTTGTCTTAGCATTGAATATTCTAGTAGGACTAACCTAAAACAAATAAATATTTAAATAAAATATGTCTACTATTCTAAATGAATCTATATACTTCTACAGGCAGGTTTGTATGGGGAGTAAATTCATATAAGTCGTGATCGATATAGTCACGTGACATATCAACGCTAACACTTTATCCGTAAGTATGTCATTGTCACTATATCTGTGCCGATAGTTGTCAAAACCAGATAAATAAAAAATTAAAAAAATAATATATTAATTTGGATTTAAGATCAAACAATTTGAACATGCAATAATAATAACTGTTTATTCGTATTGTTAAGTTTTCACTCCTGTCCTGCTACATCTCGTCATAATATTTTCAGCGAGATGCTGTAAATCAATCAATTCACGATACGTCTACCTACTTACATAATTAAGTATTAAGTTTACTCTATTACATCATCAGGGAAATAGGGCGTAATAATTCCTAGTCGGTCCCGTGGCGAGCGAAGGTCACAAAACGTTAATGACTTCCGTATGGAATTCTATCTACATATGTAATTTATATGCGTTGACTGTTCGATGTCTACATAAGCATTCATGTAATACGTACTATTAGCAACATATTTCGAATATAAAGAAATTGCTATATACGTTTTTATTTTTTCTTTAATAGAACTTGCACTAAACGAGGTAAATTTTATACACATAAGGGACACAAATTACATCCACACTTAGGACAACAGAGTTGATCGCACAATGTATTGTCCTGCAAGGGAATCGAACCCAGGATATTTGGCGGATAGGGTATCTTAAACATTACGCCTTCTGTGCAATGCTTATTTATATAAGTTTTATGTAAAGCTATATCCGTGTGGTAATGGAGTACGAATACAATTGAACTACGGATGTCGTTAATTACGACTAAGGGATATAATATACAGATAACATCTTTGTAAGAGAAGAAAGAAAACTAGAAATAAATTCCTATATCAATTCGTCTGACCAGTATGGTGTAGTAGGTCAAGTTTAGGCTTAGACCTCCTATTGTGGAGGAGGCTCGGGCCTAGATGTGAGACGCATATGAGCTGAAGTGATGATGATGTTAATTATGTGAGTATTTAAACTATAAAGTTCGAAGTATGTTCAAATTTGTATCATCATCATTTCAGCTCATATACGTCCGTCCCACTGTTGGGCTCGAGCCTCCTACACAATAGAAGAGAAATTGACCTAGTATATCGCGCTGACCAGACGTGTTGGTATAGGGTTTTTTTTAGAATATTCCTTACATATTTAATCTTAATATCCTTCCTGTGCATTTATCCTTTAGTAGTCTTTTATGTCACCCACCGACAGCCCCCTCTGGGTTGTGAAATATATTTTTATTCCGAGACCATCGAATTGTTATTCTAATTATCGTCAACCGTAATATAATGATTTATTACATGGTGCATAACGTTTTAGAAAAAAATATCGCAGATCCAATATTTAGTCCGTTACCCGCCGAGAGGCCGACCGCGTGAGGAAAGACCGACGTCCTCCCCGAGGGGGGGGACGTCGGTCGATGGGAGGGTACCCCACGTAGGGGGTACTCCGTCGGGCCGACCACTGATGACAAGTAACCCTGCTCCGATGGTCGGCCCAACGACGAAGGCGACGTGGTTTTCGGGTGGGCTGCGGGTGTTGCGTGCTTACGCCCCTCTGTTGCCCCGGACGGAGTGGTGCGAGGAGCGCGCCGACCGCGGCTCACCCCAAAAAAAAAAGATCCAATATTTAGACAAAGCATTCTTCTTTCTATATAATCGTCTATTCAGTACGATTAAGTGCATCGTCTCCATTTTAATAAATCTATGAATTTCAATCAATCGTCCTAAAACAAGCTATGGGTGGTCTTCGAAGCGTTTATTTCAACCTAGGCATATCCAAGGCAACTCGCTCGTACATATCTAATCTATACATATAATAAAATTGTAACTAAGTGAAAAACGGACATTGAAGATAAAAAAATACGTGACACCGATGCTAAATATATGGATTTCTTCTATAACTAATGTCTTAATTGTTAAACAAACAATTCTTGTTTTTTACATATTCAGAATATCGGCCATGTCTTCAACTATATCTATGGCGTTTAATATGCAGGAGGTTTTGGAGACGAAAATCTTCTTTTATCAGTATTTTCAGGTAATGAACAAAAACATAATTGGAATATATGGATAAATTTAGTCACTGCCATCGAGAATAAAAATAGCTCAGTTGGGAAATCGATCCTTGGTTTTACCTTTTGTGAGAAAGTGGTTTTTCTTTTGTGAATAAAACCACTACTACGGAATGGGTTCTATTACCTTTTTTGTGCTTAATTAACATCAGGCGCTACATAATAGTGTTATTCGTCAACTAAAAACTTATATAGGAAGGTATTCAAAACATTGGTATAAATGAAATCCGAACATTAGAATATTTTTAAAAATTTTTATTGTATTCTCATAATCATAAATCAAATTTCTCTTTGGTATTGGATTGGTAAGTTATAGTGACTTACATGGCGCAATTGGATGTGTTATGCGCGTTTTTTCGGATGGACTTTTAACTATATACGCCCGTATATTCTACATTACTACATTCAACAAAATATATAATTGAATTTGAAATTCGAGTATGTGTAAAATGCCTAATAATGATGTTTGGAACTATTGGCAAACTTAAGCATAATCTACAGAGGCACCTTGTTTAAAATTGGCCTCCAATGAAGATAGTATAAATCTGCTGATAACAACTGATGAGATAAATATTATCTATATGTGAACCTCGTGCATCGATTGCTTTTACGAATGTCACTGGTCATATCAAAAATCGAATGAACGATAAGAAAATCTATTTTAAACAACGCTTGGACTGTACCACCGGAGGTATTTTATTCTTTAGTTTCGGAAGGCACTTCATCAGCTTGATGAAGCTTAATTTTTTATTCGTAAGGGTTTTACCTACTTGTTCGACGACGGACATATAAAGCGAAATCATCGTGAGGAATTCTGTGTATATAAAAATATTGTTAAAAATAACAAAATCCATGGCCAGACGGTGTATGTCTCGGGTGGTCTCGGCTGTCTTGAAGTTTTGTCTTAGATATCCATAGGCAAAACCTGTACCCTCAGATAATCCAGAATATGATCTAAATCTAAAATATCTCTATCATTTTGGGTCACGGAAGTCTGACATTGTAATCTATTGAAACTGGTCAAATTGTATGCTATACTATAAAAAGGGGTGCACAAATCACATTTCCAATTTGGTTAGAGAGTTGGCAACCGTATACCAATAAATTTAAGGTTAAAGTAAAAAATGCTCTCCGATGATAGCGCGGAGATGGTGCTTTATTCATCAAAGCGTTCGGTTTCAAGTTTTATGCAAAACTTGTGAAACGTCTGCGCCACCTTGGCCATTGTCCAAGTGAGATGGATTTCATTGAATGTATTTTTTACGGTTTTACAAACCATTCTAAAGCGTAAGCCTTTAATATGTTGAATAAAATTGTTGCATGGTTTATTTTTATATAATTAAAATATTTTCTGTATGGTTACGGAGTAAGAATACAATTCACCACCTCTTGTCCGTGGGTGTCGTAAAAGATGACTAAGAGTTATCTTGTGCTTGGAGGCTTGAGCCCAGTAGTGGGAAGTTAACAAGCCGAGATGATGATAATATCAAAAGAAAAGTAACAACAATTTTATGAATTACGTAACCTATTTACATTTTATTTCAATATTTTTTTAGTAATAATATTGGAAGCGAAAAAAATAATTGAACCTCAGTAGATCATGAATTTATTTGTATATGTTACTTTTTAAAATAAAGATATTATTTTTTAAATTAATTTTGTCGATATTTTTAAGATCAATTTGCAATAAATATTTCTCACAAAATACGATATATGTATGCTTAATTACTCATACGAAAGGCATTATTTTTTTGACTGCACAGTTGGGGTAGTGGTTAAGTCATCAACATACCGTGCCAATGTGAGTTCGAAACTCACGCAGGACAAAACTTTGTGCCATCCACAAATTGTTCAGCCTGGATGTAATTTGTGTTCGTTAGTCATTTGTTTGTAAAGGCCTCTCGCAATGCATCGATTATTGCCTTAGTGCACGGTGTATCTTTAAATAAATATATCTTATTACTGTTTTAACTAATGTATGAATATTATTGTTCCAGGTAATTTTTTATAAAGGAAGGCGATAGACAATTAGTCCAACCTGCTTGCTCAACATACGGGTAATAATAAATATAAGAATATCGAACCGACTACACTTAGTACAGGTAGAAAATTAACCATATTTGTGCAGTAATAACTAAACGTGTATATACGATAAGTCTGTGCAAACGTGACTAATAAACAGCATAGGCTGAGCGGTATGAGACTTAACAGGTGGTTGTGTTTCCCGATATCGTAGATAACAATGTTATTATGGAATATTCGTTATTAATTATATATTTTGTTTGCATATGTACCTCCATGTGGTGACAGAGTAAGAATACAATTCATCACTCCCTATCTTGCCCGTGGATGTCGTAAAAGATGACTAAGGGGTATAATATGCACATAATATCTGTGCAAGAGAAAGAAAACTCGAAATGAAACCCTATAACAACATGTCTGACCAGCATGGTATAGTAGGTCAAATTCCCTCCCAATGTGGAGGAGGCCCGAGCCCAATAGTGGAACGTATGTGGGCTGCGATGATGATGTGTACCTTATATAATATTTCTTATACTATCATCTCTTAATAACCCTATCTAGAGTTGAGCGCTTATAAATCATGTTCCGTCAGCAAAAATTTTAAAAGTGTCTACCGTCCACAGCAGAAAAGCTATATGTCGACAATAGTTGTTACACGCGGTTTAAGTAAAAGTACTTTGACATTGTGACAGATTTAATATAATTTAAAAATTGTTGCGTGTGGTGACGGAATAAGAATACAATTCACCACCGCTCTTACCCGTGGATGCCGTAGAAGACGACTAAGGGATATAATAATAATGTATACAAAAACTTTGCAAGTGAAGGAAAACTCAAAATAAAACGCTATGCCAACACGTCTGCCAAACGTGGTATGGTAGTCTATTTCTCTCTGATTGTGGAGGAGGCGCGAGCACCACAGTGGGACATTAGCAACTGAGATGGGTATATATATATATATGTATGTATGTGTGTGTGTGTGTATATATAACAGTAATATATACTCTCAAAACATACGCAGCACGCGCCAAACATCTGTTAAGTGTATACTGTCGCCTGCCGCTTTTGCCTAATTGCTAAAACATTTTTTTGTTCTTAACCAATTTTAATTAAGAAAGATTTTGAGAACATCTTTCGTTCTTTTTCATTTGGAAGTTTTAATGTTTATTTCTTTTGTTGTACGTACTTTTATTAACTCCGTCATATATGCGCAAATTTGTTAAAAGTGATGTGGAGGTTTATTCGGAAATGGTCCCTATTAAATTTTGTAAACATTTTCTATAATGAGTTTCGGAGACAGAGAATGAAAATCTTTAAAGAAATGGCAGCAGATCAATCGCTACTACTATCGCAAAACACTGCTAACAGTTGCATTCTTTCTTTTCTTGCAATGATTTTATCTTCGTAACTTCTTGTACGACATCCGCGGAAAAGGAAAGGGAAACATTATATTTTTACCGTGTTAAATGAAGACGTCGTTTTGTCGTATCTCTTTCTATACTTCAATAACACCAGTATTCATGTCGTGTTTCACATCAAAACCAAAAATTTACTATCAAAATCTCTGTTATAATTTTGAATTTTACTACAGTAAATCACACAGAATCCAACATAACATACAGGAAAATCTGAGATTGAATTATTAGCCGACACATTGAAAATATATAAATATAATATATGGTATTTACATAAATAGATTTTATGCTCATCTTCCTACCTTCCACTATCGGTCATATGACATTATTAATTAAACTACACACATAATAAATATTATTGTTCATCCTGATCCTCCTGCTCTTAATACACGAGGTCAACGTATGTATTCCTCTTCCGTTGTACATCATCATTATCTCAGCTCAAATTAGGGATGCAAACAATACATCGATGTTTCAATAAAAAACACCGATGCTACTATTGTAAAACATCGATGTAACGATGTTATTTTGTACTATGTTTTTACATCGATGTTTTGCCTGCCATATTTAAAATGTATGGTACTTTTAGCAGTCTGCGTGACAGTTTAGTTACTCTGTTTCTACATAATTAAAAAAAAGCTCATCACGCAAATGTTAGTGTTTCATGTAAAAAGCATGCTTAGAATTTAACTGAAAAAATCTAATCGCAAGGAAAGTATCTGATAGGATCTATGAGAAGTACTCGATACTTTCAAGCATCGCTACTTTTATAGATCTTTAAAAAAAACTTCCATATTTCGATACATCGATGTTTTTAGGGCGATGTTTTTTGTACATCGATGTATCGATACATTATGAAATATAATACTACATAAATTTTAATATTTGATACGCCATTTTGAAGATTTTTTTACTGCCTCATGACCAAAAATAAGAATATTCTTTAAAAAAACTCGCATATATTCAAAGTTTAAAACAGTATGTTTATCCAGGATTATTTTTGTTATTTTCGTAATAAAACCTTTATTAAAGGTGCGAAGTATTCACATGGGTCTTCGGGTTACTTTTATGTTATACCAACTAAATACATTTTTACAAGGACTAAGCTGTCAGTGCTTAAGGCTTCCAATGGAGGACAATTTTTAAAATGCCCGAGGTGGCCAGCAATACAGCTTTTTGTACATCAGACTTCCAATCGCGAGCCTCTTATATATATTTTTCCTCTTAATATTGTCATAAATAGTCAATCCTGTATATATATAAAATAAATCTATTGTTATGGGTTTTTTCGCGTTAAAATTTTATTTTATTATGTTGAGGTCTAACAAGATTAATATTTTCAAGTGAAACCAAAATGTAGAGAAAATTTCGGTGCACCCGCAGACTTGATGGCATCGGCTCTGGTGCTAAAACTTCGGCGACCCGAATTTATATGGACCCGGGTGCATACATACAAAACTGGTATTTCTTTCCGAAGCATGGTAGTTCAAGTGCAAGACATGACCTTGAAATGTGAGAATAAGTACTCGATTCGCCCTATTTTCTGACTATTTTCACGATTTCGCTTTTACACGGTTTATAAATTTACGAAATTTGTTATAAGTTTTAAAAATGTATATACGGCTGCGTATTCGCATATAGATATCATTAAAAATATGTTTGGCTCCTGTTCGTTTGTCAAGATTGATGATTATAAGGGGGACTCCCCGTGCGTGAAATACAATATAGGAAATATATTTAGTTTAATTACATATTTCCCTAAATATATAGTATATTATGCCTATATTGTAAGATCAAATTCCTTTATGTTTGCGTATGTACATACCCAATTTATGAAAGCGATGACAGCGAATAAACTTATTAAGTATTTAATTTCTTGAAAATTTCTTAATGTTATTCCTAATCTTCATATATTTAAACCGTGTATATAAATGTGTTTGTAATTGAACCCCTTCTAAACAGCTGGACAAATTTTGATGATTATTTGTGGCGGTCCCGGTGAATATGAAAAAGGATTTAGATTAATTATTGGAACCGGCAGGCGGCGCTGCGATCGATTTCAAAGAGAAATTCTTATACTATTTATTAAATTTGAACAGAGCAACGTATGTTGAGCCAGCTAGTCCTACTAATATTATAAACGCGAAAGTTTGTGAGTATGTGAGGATATTTGTTGCACTCTCACGCAAAATCTACAGACTAGATCTTGATGAAATTTCACAATAATACAGCTTACATATCACAATAAACATAGGCTGTAATTTATCCCGATATGCCCATGGGAAGGAGAACTATGTGGGTAAAACCGCAAGGCCCTTCTAGTCTACTTATAACAAATTCAATAGATAGGTTCTTTAAGATGTATTAATTTTGTTTTACTTAAATAAAAGATCAAATTGAATGCATATTGGGAGTTCTTTCAGATTACATAGCAAAATCGATGATTTTATTTTACACGGTTTTGTCGGGAACCTATCTTCAGTATAAATGGAGGACTAGGTTTATCTCTCCGCGGGTGACCGGACCGGGGATTTAGTCTGGAACCCGCTGAGAGGTTAGCCTCGCGACGGCGACCGGCGTTAGGGGAAGGGGACGTCGACGGGAGAGGGTACTCCCTCGGGGTATTCCGTCGGGCCGACCACTGGTTAAGAACCCGTGTGCCGCCCCTCGGTCGCCCCGGACGGAGCCGGGCGCCGGGTGCGCTGATCGTAGCCCACTCCAAAAAAAAAAAACAAAAGTTTATCTTTCCAAAGACTATCGAAAATTCTGATGATAGATATATCAAATGGATAATTTAATGGTTATGAAACAGCAACTACAGCAATATAAGTACACATTATACGTACCCTTAATTCATATATCGATTTCATAATTCAATATTAAGCACTACATTACGAGTTACTTCCAATTATGGAATTATCACTTAAAATTACAAAACTGGCAATTACCTTGCCATTCTTTTACAAATTACTTTTTAATATAAGACATCTTTACTTTTATATAATCATTGTATTTTATATTTTTAATAAATTGAGTTTGTAATTGCCTTTGCCTGTTTTTATCTTCTTCTTGTAAGCATCCTTGTGAACTAAAAATTACTGGATGCAGGAGGCTCCGGGTTTTAAATACTAGTGACTCTATTCTGCATACGTAAATAAATTTTTATAAAACATTATTTTAATTTAAAAAAAAACATTATTTTAATGTTATTTTAATCGTCATCATCATCATCGCAGCCCACATATTCCACTATTCGGCTCGGGCCGCCTCCCTAATGGGAGGGAATTTGACCTACTATACCACGCTGGTCAGACAGGTTGGTATAGGGTTTCATTTCGAATTTTCCTTCTCTTGCACAGATGTTATGTGCATATTAAATCCCATTGTCGTCTTTTACTATATCCACGGGCAAGATAGGGCGTGATGAATTGTATTCTTACTCCGTCACCCCATTTTAATCATAGAAAACGTTAATTTTGTTCTATTTCACGCTAACAGGTTTAACAAAAGCTATTTATAAAAGGAGTTGATACTTAAAATTCCAATTTTTTGTAGAACTTCATGATTATTTAGTTACAGGGGCTTTATTGATATTATCTTTTATATACTTTTTGTACTACAAGAATTGCCTATTTAGTCTTTTCTTCTTCTCATCATGTCATTGAAATATCTAGTTTTGGTTTCGATAGATTTGTGGATCGGACAAATATTTGTCTCTCATTTTACTAAGGCATGGTCAAATTTTAAATCATACCATATTTGCTTCAACACCAGTAATTTGCGGGTGACGTGACCGGGGATTAGTCCGTCACCCGCCGAGAGGCCGACCGCGTGAGGAAAGACCGACGTCCTCCCCGAGGGGGGGACGTCGGTCGATGGGAGGGTATTCCATATCCAAGTACGGAGTATTCCGTCGGGCCGACCACTGACGACAAGTTAACTCTGCTCCGGTGGTCGGCCCAACGACGAAGGCGACGTGGTTTTCGGGTGGGTTGCGGGAGTTGCGTGCTTAAGCCTCTCTGTCGCCCCGGACGGAGTGTTGCGGAGGCGCGCCGACCGCAGCCCACCCAAAAAAAAAAAAAAAATTAAGAAAACACCAGTAATTTCATAAAAAATATTTTTTTTGACAAAAAATTACTCACTTCTTTATAAAGATGTGTGATGTGTATTTGTATAATTCATGATTTAAATTTTTATTAAATTTTTTGTGGTTTTTATTTCTCTTGCTCGTTACACTTTATAACATCCACTATCTGCAAGTGAAAGCCTCGTTAAAGTCAGTACAGTTGTTTCGGCGATAAGCCAGAGCTAACAGAAACCTACTAGTCAAACGTTGTCAACACTTATAAGAATTTTAAAAAGGTTTTTTATTAAAGTATTGAAGAAATACTTTTAGTTAAGGGAACGTACCCATACTACGTGACCCGTTTATGGGAGCTAGGTCCTTAAAATACTACGTTTAGTCACAGGAGCTCAGGGTGGCTCAGATTTTTGTCACGTAGTCGATTTTATTGAGATAAATCGCGTAATTTTTTTTTACCTATATTCGAATAATTTTTCATAATATATAATTCACTAGTAATTTAAGTATGTATGCAGTCTTATGCAATAAAGACGAGTATGAACCAATTTTTTTTTTTTTCACTTTTTGCCTGTGAATTTATTAAAAACCATAATTGCGAATTACTACGTGAAAACTAAAGGGGGAGAGGGGGGTCTTGGCATATACTACGTTGGTCACTAAGGGGAGGGAGGGGTCGAAAAATCTAAAAAAATAGGTCACGGAGTATGGGTATATTCCCTAAGACCTATTTAGCATGTGTATTAAAGACATAAATTGTATATATGCTTATATATCATCACGTATATAATTTATCGAAATATAATAAAGATACATAAGTTTATCTTAATAAAAAATAATAATTGTAATTAACTATATAAAGATAAAAACTCAACGATTTAAGAATTAACTATGTAATCACAATTAAAACGCAAGCTTTTTAATAATTTCTCGAATTTTATTCCAATTTTAAATTTTTTTTTCGCTCGCGGCTATGGTGTAATCGACAGCCAATACGTTTAAAACTAATGGTATTGGCTACAAGATAAAACAGATAAAAAGAAATAGTGTTGCTTTTAAACTGTTTCATTTATAATGTGTCACCCGATTGCCGATTATAGTATCGAAGTTAATTACAATAAATGTTGTAACACGTTTAATGCTAAACTGTTGGAAGATAAAAAATATTCACGTAATTTAATTAATGTAATCTCTTATGTTTTATATCCTTTTTTGTTAGTTTTTAATACGGTTTTTATAATAAGAATCGGTATATTCGAAGGCCATAACTATTAATATGCCACAGGCACCGATCTTGAAGCGAGTCGCCAATTGCAGGCGCTGCTGGTAACTATAACTTTTAAAATACGTAATAATGCTTTAAATTCTCATATATTTATGTATATATTATATGAACTGTTGCTCGTGACTTCGTCTGCGTGGAATCGATAGTGTACACGAAGTATAAAAACAACGATACTACCAATAATCATGACTATTCAAACAAAGCAAAGTAGTACAAAGTTTTATAGTTATATCTTTTCAACAATGACGAATTTCCATACCCTTGTCACCCCCTTTTTAATGTTTTTCCACGCTGTGGAAATGCATTTACGCACTAACCCGAGCCGGTGATAGACGAGGGGAGTGTGTATGGGACTCGCCGGCCACATAAGCGACCGGAATATCCACTAAAACCACAACGGCCCCTTCCGCGCTGTTACGGGGTGATGGAGAGATCGTCTGATTACATTCTATCCCCGACACCCCAACACTTGGCCGTCTGGCCACATCCTGTCATCAATCAGGGCGGTGGGAGGAGCAGTGTGTAGCGGCGTCTCCTCCTCCCTTGCCACCGCCGGAGCGAGTCAGCGGACGCAAGAGCCTCACGTGCCCGCTCCGCGCCCTCCTTCCTTGTCATGACAGCCTCACAGAAGGAGGCCATCGACGACCAGCAGCTGTCGCTGCCGAGCATCTTGGAGATGATGGCCGACAACACAGGTCTGTTGTTCCTATTTCTGTTGTCAGGACGTGGCGCTGAGGCTTCCGGGGTCCGGGCTAAGGCCCCACATACTGGAAGTATGCCCAAGGGGGGGGGGCATACTTCCGGTGTGTGGCGTGCATCGTCGATTAGCGCGCCGCACTCATGACATCCTGGGGCCTCTTCTCTTCCAATTTTGTGCAGGTACTTACCGAAGACCCCATGTTCGGTAAGCACCTGCACCATCCTCAATGTAAGGCTGCCGTGCCTGCTCTTGAGCCAGCGGTGGAGATGCGGTGCGACCACCACCACAGTCCCCCTCCATGCTATGTGGGACTCTAGATCTTCTCTCCACCGCCGGACTACTTCCCTTCGGGCCACTTTCTGGGCTCTGCCCAGTCCCCTTATGGACATTTGCTGCCTGTTGGCTCGTGCTATGACGCGGAACCGGTACACTTCCGCCACCAGTGGCCAAGGCGGGTCGCCTGTCTACAGTGTCGCCGCAGTCTAGGACACAGTACGGTAGCCCCTAAGGGTGCTCACCGGCATGGCCCTCTACGGTCGTCGCAGAAGGGCTCTGTTGCGGACGGTGCGAGACTCCGACCACATAACCCTTGTCACCCCCTACTTCAACCCCTTTAAGCTATTTTTCCGCCATAAGAGACTGTTTCCTTTCCCAAGCTTTACTCTATCTTTGTACCAAATTTCGTCAAAGTCTAGGCTTGAAAGCGTAACAGACAGACAGAATTCCATTCGTATTTATGATATTAATCCATAATTCATAAATGTATATTGCCTGCGGTGACGGAGTAACAATACAATTTACCACTCCAGCTCTTGCCCGTGGGTGTCGTAAAAAACTACTAAAGAATATAATATGCTTACAATATCTATGTAAGAGAAGGCACATTCGAAATAAAACCTTATACCAACCCGTTAACCTGACTAGCATTGTTTAGTGAGTCAATTACTCTCCTATTTTTGAGGAGGTTCGAACCCAGAAGTGGAACGTATATTGTAAATAAAGCTACGGATTCTATCGCGTTTGTATTTGATTTTTGATTGCCTGACGTTTCGAACACTTTACAGCATTCATGGTCACGGGCGGACTGGCGAACTTATATTAGCTGAGAATGATATATTCATATATATCTTTAGTTACATAATTGTCGTAAATATTTTTCCTCTTATGGTGTATGCACACTTATCCGAGCCGAACGAGTCGAACGGATCGAATTTTAGAATTTTGTATAGAAATCGTCTTCCAGATGCGGACGATGCGACGCGGTCAAGTGTGCGAGGTTTCGTGAGATTTTCATATACAGAATTCTAAAATTCGTTTCGTTCGACTCGTTCGGCGCGGATAAGTGTGCGTTCACCTTTATGGTGACGGAATAAGGAAGTAATATGTCAACACCCTTCCTTTCACAAAGAAGTTTTAAATTGACCCGTCGCCACGAATAAGAAGCTCTCACAAAACTATGTGTATTTTTTAGGTTAACTCCCCAAAATATTTAGTTCAATTCCACATTATACCTACCCTTGGATATGCACGTCATTGGTCCGCCATCTTTGTAGGACATATCGGTATGAAGGTACCTAAACATACAACAAATCAACCACAAACATT
Source organism: Lymantria dispar (assembly GCA_032191425.1). Lineage (NCBI taxonomy): Eukaryota > Metazoa > Arthropoda > Insecta > Lepidoptera > Erebidae > Lymantria > Lymantria dispar. The sequence continues at coordinate 11,819,154 of CM063448.1, forward strand.
TAATAATTAAAAGTTAACCGCAACTTGAAACAAAGCAAGTCGTTAACTATTCTATTTTTGTATAAAATTATTATATTAATTTGCAACCTTTATAGATAGATACAGCTTACATTTTAATAAATACTAGTGGTCGCCGTGTGGTCGAAATTCGGCCATAATTCATTTAAATTATTTTTCTGCTACACAATTTTCTTGTATATTGGGCTACTTAATACAGCTTGTATTTCACTAATAACTAATATATAAGTACAAACGTCTATTAGACATTGTCATCATTATTATGATTGTTTGACATTCAGTTCCACCAAAGATTTTAACCGTAAACAAAAGTGTATATATATATATATATAAGCATTGGTGTGTGTGCGTAATACATTTTTTAATGAATTTAATGTATTTCTAATCCATTATTATATAAAATTTCAGTTTTATGCACTTCACCTCATTATATACTTCAATTGTGCCAAATTTCATACTTGTACATCCACGTAATTTTCGTAAAAAGGGGTACAAAGATTTTGCTTCACGTATTAATATATCTTAAGTAATAGTCAATCTTTTTAGCTACTGTCTTATCTCATACATGCCCTACTGCTGGACTCGAGCCTCCTCCACAATAGGAGAGAAATCAGCCTACTGCTCCACGCTGATCGGACGTGTTGCCATTTATAGTTTTGCGCCTCTTGCATAAATGCTATATGCATATCAATACTCTTCTTAGTCGGCTTTTACAATACCTATAGGCAAGCTACTTGGAGATTGCACCACACGGAAAATTTAATTGCTGTCTCAGCCTACGCACAAAATAAAAAAATCGGCTAAGTGCGAGTCGGAGTCGCGCACGAAGGGTTCCGTACCTTTATCTATAAAAAGGATAACTAAACCACGTCTCTTGTATGGCAGCCCCCTATTTATTTTATTTTTAGTATTTGTTGTTATAGGGACAACAGAAATACATAATTTGTGAAAATATCAACTGTCTAGCTATCGCGATTCTTGAGGTACAGCTTGGTTATAGACAGACGGACGGACAGACAACGAAGTAATAATAGGGTTCCGTTTTTATCCTTTGGGTACGGAACCTAAACACCTAACGGAAAATAAACAAGGATTTTAAAAAGTGTTTTACTCTTAAACGATTTGAAATATTTTGTTTGCTTGAATGCACTAATCCTTGATATGCATAGTACGGTTTTTGTCTTTTGTAGGTTCGGGTGGGCCATCGAAGTTAACGAATACGAAACCGTGGTCAGCCGAAATGGATGTGGTATTACAAAAGCTTATGGTTCCACACTTCGTCCTTCCATCGCCTTGGTCCAACTCTGTCAGAAAAAAGTCATTTTTGCAGTTTTTGTTGCCAATAATAGACGTAAACAGTTTATAATTATTTAATAAACATTTATTGTCTTTAGTATACACTATAAGTATGTGTTTAGGTTAACAATTTATTTTGTGGTCACTAGATGGGATTGTGCAAAATTCTAAAACAAGCTATGGTTTCTTTACACAAATGTACATATCCAAGCGTGGCGTTAACGTCACGCCAACGATCAGGTTCACCCTCGCCTATAGATGTTTCACATAAAAAAAATACTTGTTAGATATAATTGATTACGATAAAATATTGGACATCTAAACATGTGCAGTATAAGCTGTACTATATTTTAGAACAAAATATATTTGGTTTTATCTCAATAAGACTTAGCAATGCGTCACGACACAATTTATTTGACGCAAACATTTTTTTGTCTTCTATTTAGGCGACTATTATATAGGTACATGATAGATAAATTATTATGAATTTTACGCGAATTTTAAGCGTGTAGAAATAAAATTAATTTTACGCTTTTTATAGCGTTTAATTAGATTTTATTGTCGCTTAAAATGATGAACCTCTGTTGTAAATTTATCTCATAACTAACCGCATCTGGGATTTTACATTAAGATATAAATTGTTTGTTATATTTATCCCGGGATAGTGTAAAAATGTATAACAATAACACAAATATATTTGTAAGTATTGTATTTATTTAATTATGTTATATTGAAGCTTATCCATGTGGTGACTGAGTAAGAATACAATTAATCACCCCCTCTCTTGTCCGTGGGTGTCATAAAAGACGACTAAGGGATATAATATGCATATAACATCTATGCAAGAGTAGGAAATGTACATATATCAGCTGTGATGATTATGATGATAATATTTAATCTATGAAATTGGAATGAAAATATTGAAGCACGTAATATATTTACACAAAACTATTCGCATTTAATTTATTACGTCTATTGAAATTTTCAATTCGTATAGAATTCATACGGAGGAAGTAAATTAAAACGTGCGTTGTATTGTTGCAAATTAATTATTTTTCAAACATACATCATTCAATTAAATAAAAATCCTTTTCCGTAATAATAGTAATACGCAGCATAAATAGACTAATAAGACTTAATTAGTTCAGTAATTATGAATACTTTTTCGCATGTATGGTAAAAAAAGTAATAATTTTTTTTTATTTTACTAGGTGAAAGGTTTGCGTAAAGGTTTTCGTAGTTATAACTGACGCCAAATCAGGGCAGCAAATTTTTCTTTCATTACTACAGACAATAATAAAGAGTTAAATACGAATAAACTTAAATAATTACTATAAATTTAGAATGCAGCTTAAAATTCGATGTACCAAGCGGGACATAGAGCATGCATGTAAATGCATTAGTCGAATTAGTCCACTGAGGCATAGCAAAAAATTCAATTTGCCTTCAACGTTGTGCAACCGAGAAAAACGAGACTAGCCGGTAAAAATTATATCCATTTTGCCGGAAGAACCGCTTCGAAAATAATAGGGATATGGACGCTTTACCAAATCGGATTAATCGCTTTATAGGGAGTTTATAATAAGCATCCTCAAGATAAGGGAAATTTGAAAAATCGGAAATTGTATACTTCATGCAACCTGTCTGCTGAAATTTAAGGTGGAAATTTTTAAAGCCGGTGGCTTAGCTTTAAAAGCCGGACACCAAATTGATTTATTTACTTTCAAAATTGCAGAAAAGATACATTTAATTCATAAATTATACGTCTTGTTTTTTTGTTTTATAAATAAGGAAATATTTTATGATTCGAAAGATCAAATCATCGCCATTATCACAGCCACAGAAATATCTTATTAATTTTTCTGTGATCACAGCTCATATACGTCCCACTACTAGGCTCAAACCTTCGTAATAGGAGGGGAAGGTAATTGACCTACTATAACATGCTGTTCAGACATGTTGCCATAGGGTTTTATTTCGAGGTTTTATTTGGCATAGATGTTATATGTATATTTATATTGCGACGAGGACACGGCGGCGCAGCATACGCTCGAGGTTTGTGCCGCTTGGGCAGAGCAGTGTCGTGAACTCGTCGCAATCATCGGTGCCGACCTGACGCTGCCGACCATCGCAAGGGCGATGCTCGATAGCGTCAGGAACTAGGACGCGGTCACAGCCTTCTGCGAGGCAGTAATCTCGCGCAAAAATATTATAATACAAATTTAATCGAAACAGGTTTTTCCGCTCAAATATTTTGCATTGTTTTTACTAACTGACCCAACAGATCTTGTTCTGTTCAAATAAGCGCCACCTACCGGGTCCAATTGTGAATCTAAACCATTCTCGAATCCCCTTGAACATGCCCAAAAGATTTCATCAACATCGGATCAGCCGTTTAGGAGAGGTTCAGTGACATACACACGTATACAAGAAATTTATATATAGAGATATATCTACAATTTATTTCAGCCTTAAATCAAAATAATGTATAAATCTAAAGCATTTTTCATAGTTCCACCTTGAAAGTGATTTGTAAGAGTCTAAGAGACTAAAAAAGAGGGACTTCTTAAATCGTGGAAATCTTTTTTATGTATTTTCCTCAATTACTCGAAGACGCGTGAAACTATTTGGTTTTTTTAAACATACTTTTCAGTTAGTCCCATAGTCATTAGATCAGGATCGAATGATAAGGTCCTAGGAAAATTAGTGGTGTTCTGCCAATTTAGTAAACACCCTTAAAGCGATTTGGAACACAGAGGAATTAAAACTCAACCTTCTTGCCTACACCTATAAATCAAATTTATTTTAGTTGCAGTACAAAAAAAAAACAATTACTGATCACTCACTTATAAAAAAAAAGAATCGCTGATTTCAATTACTGGACCATAAACTATTCCAATACCTAGCTATAATTATGTATTAAAAATATAAAATCATCTTTTAAAATCGGTGGCTCCTATAAACGTAACTATAATAAAGGAATCCTTAAACACTAATTTATTCAAAGTACCAAACATACAACATTAATTAAAGTCATCATCATATCCGCTGCTGGGCCCGAGCCTCCCCAATAATACGAGGGAAATTGACCTACCACGCTGGTCAGATATGTTGGTATAAGCTTTTATTTCGATACTACCATCTTTTACATTTTTTTATTGCAAACGGTGGCAAACGAGCAAACAGTACACCTGATGGCAATTATTGCTGCCGCTTATTGACCTTTGCTAGGCCGCTGCCTACCGTGAAGAAAGTGAAGGGAATGTGAATGCGTACAATGAGGTTCGATGATACTAAAGGCATCACTAAAACCCACCACAGGTAGGTAAACACCCTCAGAAAGTTAAACTTCTGGCTCTTTCGCTCACCGAACGAAGCGCAGTAACAAATTGCTACTACTCGGACGTCGATTTTCTGCGAGAGTGGGGTACTACTACCCGGATGGACCGACCCGCGGCTGTAGACAGATAACTGTCAATAGTGTGGTTCTACCACTAGTCCATAGTTAGCCACATAGATATTAAATGCTAATTATATACTCTACTCGTCTTTTACGATATCCACGGTCCATAGGGGTGGTAAATTGTATTCTTACTCCGTCACCACACGGATAAATTCAATTGACTTAAACATATTCTAATGACTTATTGATTATTAATAAGATTGTAAATAGTTACATATTAATCTAATGACTTACAATGTTACTACATGTACTTCTATATAAGGCATCGCGATTTGTGCTAATTGAAATCTTTGTAGCTAGTTTATTATACTAATTATTTTATTATCTTATCAATACGAAGTTAATTATACTTTTGTATCTGTACATTATATCAACTAATTTATAGATGATATATATTATTATCGTTTCGGCTGTATGCATACTCGACTCAAAATATATGGCTTACTTTAAATGTTTTTTCTTTAGCTCTAATGGGGGAAATTAATCTTTTACCTGGGACCTACGCAATATGTACCTACTCTTCCGTTGAACGTATTGCCAAAGTTTTAGCAATAATTTTATAACCAGCCGTCTGCCTGAGAGTCGTCTGTAACCCAATAAGAGTTATTATTATGTATTCATCCGTGTGGTTACCGAGTAAGAATACAATTAACCAAACGTAAAAGACAACTAAGGGATATGTCTAGGTAACATCGATGCAAGAGAACGTAAACTCTATTAAGTAGTGGCAATTTGTTACTGCGCTTCGTTCGGTGAGCGAGAGAGCCGGAAGCCCAACTTTCTGAGGGTGTTTGCGTGTGGTGCGTCTTGGTGATGCCTTTTGTTTTACCGAACCTCATTGCACACATTCATACTCCCTTCACTTTCTTCACGGTAGGTAGCGGCCTAGCAAAGGTCCATTAGCGGCAGCAACACTTACCATCAGGTGTACTGTTTGCTGGTTTGACACCGTTGGCAAAATAAAACTCTATTTCAACACGTCTGACCAGCACAAAATAGAAAGTAAATTCCCCTCCCATTGAGAAGGAAACCTGAGCCCAACCATAGGATTTAAAGAGTAAGTTAATGATATTCTGTGTGGTGACGGAGTAAGAATACAATTCACAACTCCCTGTCTTGCCCATGGGTATCGTAAAAGATGACTAAGTGATATAATATGCATATAACATCTGTGCAAGAGAAGGAAATCCATATACCAACACGTCCAACCAGCGGGGTGTAGTAGCTCAATTATCCTCTTATTGAGGAGTAGGCTCGAGCCCATCAGTAGGACCTATATGAGCCGAAATGAAAATGAATAATTGAAATAAGTGATGAATGCAAGAGTTGTTAGTATTTGTAATTGGTACCACACAGCATGTTCCTTCTTTCACATAAAATACTAAGGCAAGAGGAATTCTCTGTTGTCTTAATATCTAATCTAAATTAAGTTTGTAAATTAATGTCACTATTTACATTAGTGTAAATATCATTATTTAAATTAATAATGTCAATACATTGCCCAATAGGAGCAACTTTGTTAGTCAAATTCTTGGCTGATACAAAAAAAGAATAGCGAATCAGCGGTTAGCTTTTTGTAATGTCTAGAAACATGTGCCGAGAAAAAAATCGATGTGTCGATTACAAATATTGCGATAACGACAAAAAGATGATAAGGATATAATCGTCAGAAATTAGACAACAATATTGTCGATGCTTAACAAGTACAGTTAACTAAAGTGGAAAAATATTATATAATATCTGTGCCTCAAATATTTATTATATTCAGACGATTATAATATGTTATACTTTGGTCATCTGAGGTTCATGAATATTATTGACGTCATTGAATGATAAATTTATTTTTTAATTTGAGACAATATAGTCATACGCGGAAGTATTTTAAGGTAGAACAAAAAATCTTCAAGGATTTGAGTGAGCAGGCAAAGGGCTAAAGAACCGGTATTTATGTAAAAATTAAAATTATCTTAAAAACCGTAACTATTTTTATTTATGGCGATTAGATATAGGTACTGGATTGTTTTTTGTATTTGACTTTTTGTAATCAAATGTCTGGTATATAGCGGATATTACAGCAAATATAAGCAGAATAATAATATAATTATTCTTTTTCATCCTAACTATAGTGACTTTGATTTGCCAATCCAAACAGATTCGGAAGAATTGTTTAACTTTATCTAATTAAATTTGTTGCGGGTCCCAAGACAATTAAAATAATTTCCCGGGACTGCCTAAGGATCAAACCTCGGTGTGATCTATGGAGACTACTGTGGATCCTGGCTTACAGGAGTACAATGGTGGGAATGTGTTGTGGGATTAAAAAAGATTCGGAGGAATGTAATTAATCTACTAAACAACATTTTGCTTGTGATGACGGAGTAAAAAACAATTCACCACTCCTTATCTTGCCCTTGGATGCTGTAAAGACCACTAAGGTATTTATAATAGGCATATAACATGGACAGGGGATATTGAATTGTATTTTTACGCCGTCACAACACGAGAATCAGTGATGACAACCATCTAAGGGTTTTTAAAAGGTTAATATAAGAGGACGAGCCTTTTACTGTCAAAAAAACATAATATTTCGGGCCTACTATTGGCAATTTCCTGAGAAAATATTTGAAATTCGAGAAAACATGCAAATACAATTTACAGAAACATCTTTTTGCCTGAACCACATTGTACTATTGGATCAAAGAAACAATTCTATATCGTAATAAAATTAGTTAGAAATTTATAAGGCATAATTTGTTTACATAAGCAAGTGCACATCTTTATGTATATAAATCTTCTGTTCGTGTGTTTGTAATTAAACTCCTTCTAAACTGTTGGACCGATTTTGATGAAATTTTCTGCGTGTTCATGTATCTTCGAGAATGGTTTAGATTAATATTTGAATCCGGTAGGTTGCGCTGCGATCGATTTCAAAGAGAATTCCTTTTTTTATTTGAACAGAACAGCCCCTGTTGGGTCAGCTAATGTGAAATATATTTTTTAAATTTTTAAAACGGATAATCTCGGCATCCCATCGCTACCGCTACGCTCAATAGTATTTAAATCAGTACAAAATTTCATTTCTTAACTTAAATACTTAATCATCACCATTTCAGCATGTTCTCCGATTAGGTTCGAGCCTCCTCCACACTAGGACGTAATAATAATAAACTACTACAACACGGCGGTCAGGCGGATTGATATAGAGTTTTATTCTGAACTAGCAACCCGCCTTCGCTTCGCTTCGGTTTTAGTCGTTTTACCCGTGTAGTTCCCGTGGGAATACCGGGATAAAATATAGCCTAGGTTACTCCCTGATATTACAGCTTTCCATTGGTGAAAGAATTTTTGAAATCGGTCCAGCCGCTTTGAAGATTACCCGGAACAAACAGACAGACAGACAAAAATTTTTTAATCTGTATTTTAGGCATAGGTGTTATGCAAATAACCGTGTGAGCATGAAAAAAGCCTATTATTTTGACATTACAAACAGACACTCCAATTTTATTTATTGGTATAGATATCTCTTCTCTTGTACATATAGGTAATGTTATCTGCATATTTTATCTCTTAGTCGACTTTTACGATAACCACGGATAAGAAAGGGGATAATTTAATGAGTTATGTTCTTACTCCATCATCACACGAAAAAAAAATCTTCATTATCATCCTATATACATCTCAATATTGGTCTCGGGCCTCCTCTACTCATCATCTATATATGTCTCAGCCTATATATGTCCCACTGTTGAGCTCAGGCCCCCTGCATAATGGTAGGGGAATTGACCTACTATTCCACGCTGGTCAGACGTGTTGGAATAGGGTTTTATTTCGAGTTTTCCATTCCTTGCACAGATGTTATATGCTTATTATTTCCCTTAGTCATCTTTTACGACATCCACGGGTAAGATAGGGAGTGGTGAATTGTATTCTTACTCCGTCACCACACGGAATGAATACTATGAGAGGGAAATTGATGTATTATACCACGCTTCTCGTCCAACATACCTCAGTGTCTGAAAACACAGGTCTACGACCAGTGTGTGTTACCAGTGATGACTTACGGCACGGAAACGTGGTCCCTAAATGTAGGCCTTATATCAAGGCTCAAAGTCGCTCAGCGTGCTATGGAGCGGGCTATGCTCGGGATTTCTCTGCGAGATAGAATCCGGAATACGGAAATCCGCAGAAGAACGGGTGTAACCGACATAGCACGAAGAATTAGCACGCTGAAGTGGCAATGGGTAGGCCACATCGCTCGACGAACCGACAACCGCTGGGGAAGAAAGGTTTTCGAGTGGCGACCACGTATCGGACGACGCAGTGTAGGACGCCCCCCACTAGGTGGACCGATGACCTAGTGAAAGTTGCTGGGCGTCGTTGGATGCAGGCGGCACAGGACCGCACATTGTGGCGCAACATGAGGGAGGCCTACGTCCAGCAGTGGACGGCTGTAGGCTGAAATGATGATGATACCACGCCTATCAAACGTCTTGGTTTTATTTTGGATTTTCTTCTCTTGTGTATATATTTATATCCCTTAGTCGTCTTGTACGACACTCACGAACAAGATAGATACACCCACAAATACAATACAAACCCCTGATTTCAACAAATTCAAACAAATTACATCATTATTTCAATTAAGCCGTTGACAACAATCTATTTGAGGTGAATATTTAACATTATTTGCATATATTTAATAACTATGTACTTAGCATTACTAAATGTAGTATATAAACACGTTAACCGATCATGTCCTTATTAATAGATTATGTTTGTATGAGCGCACTAGATTACAGAGGTCAACGGTTAAATCATCGTTTATTTTCTTATTGATAACGAAGTCACCAATCACTATTCGTAAATATATATTATTTATTAATAATTTTATGTACATATAGCTGTATCTATTAATCTTTTATGTCTTTTATATAATAACGTTTCTATATACAATTGTTTTCCAGATTTTTCTTTTCGTTAAATGTTCTGTTAAGTTTCGTTGAGGGATTAGCTCACGAACGGAATTCTGTAGCCACAGCAGTGGACCTACTCTTGAAATCAATTCTAATTTCGAATCCGATTCAATTCGAATCTCACCAAACTTATATTTGGTACTCTTAAACAAAATCGAGAATGAATTCTTCGCATTTGCTGCTGTTATTTTCACCAAATGTGCCGTATTTTATTACTTTAAATTAATAACGCTACCGAACTCGATCACCAGAAAGACGTTTTCTTGAAATTGTGCAACATTAACGATTTTAAACTACGTCAAAATCACGTCGGGAGTAGCAAATATTTGACTTAATCGACGAGAGTCAAATTCTAAATGAATTTTTTAAAAAAATCCACCGATTTTGATTCCAATCGTGCGCTAGTGTCGCTTTCAAGAGTACCAAATTGCTTAAATTCGAACTGCAATTGGATTTAGGATTGGAATCGAGATTCAAGAGTAGGCACACAGATGTTATGAAAAAAATATCTCTTTACTAAATTCATACAGATATTAAATATTTTAATTCAGATATTTAATCGTGAAAAATAATGGAATTTCTGACTGCGATAATCTCTTTGTTGCTTGCAATACGTATCCTACTTATAGTTTTATAGAGAGCTCAGCATATCTAATGAAGAATTCACAAAAAAAAGTAAAAAGTATTTTAGAACATGTACGATATTTTAAAATCTATACCAATAAATAAAATTGGAGTATCTGTTTGTAATGTCAAAATAATAGGCCTTTTTCGTGCTCACACGTTTATTTGCACTATGCCTAAAATACACTTTATATTTTTTTGTCTGTCTGTTTGTTCAGGGTAATCTTCAAAACGGCTGAACCGATTTAAAAATTCTTTCACCAATGGAAAGCTATAATATCAGGGAGTAAAGTAGGCTATGTTTTATCCCGGTATTCCCACGGAAACGGGCACTACGGGGATAAGACGACAGAAACCGAAGCGAAGCGAGGGCGGGTTGCTAGTAAAATATGAAATGGCTTATTAGTCGATATAAGGGCGCCAGTTGGGCTCGGGACACCCAGGTAATGTAAATTAGGCCACTAGACTACGCTAATCATACTTTAGATTAAATTCTTATTTTCACATTTCTTTCTCCTACAGTGGTGTTATCTGCTACATATATACCTTTTTGTTTCTTACGATACCTAATTGATTCTTACGATATCAACTGGAAATGAAGGAGAGGTTTTGTTATTCTTACCCGATTACCACTCGGACAGTTAAATTATAATCTGCATGGTTATTGCAAACCTTTGGACGCAGATATTATTATGAAAATTATCACATACAAAACGAAAAAATATAAAACTTTTATTGTTCAATACTGATAAAAGTTTTAAACTAAGTTACCAAGTTTATAGAGTTTTTATTTCCACTATATAAGCGTAAGTATTGCTGAAAAGTTCATCGACATTTTGGTTCTAGGGACGAAACTCGTAAATGCTAACCACATACATTACCTGACAACATTATGCAGTTGTGGGCCATAAAACGGATCCCTTGACGTTCTAAGGATTTTTACAAACGCCACAAAATCTAAAACGGGCTTTGAATCAACGATTCTACTATTCTATATCATTCCCTACCGTTTATATCATATTACAATCTTTACCCCTAAGATTTATGATAATTTACCAAATTCCTTATTCTATTTTTTACATATTTATGTCGTTATATCGCATTACCGTTAACACATCGTAAATTTTACGCAATAAAGTTTACGTTTACGTATATTATAATTTGATTTAAAAAACTTGTATGTATTTACAATCGTTACGATGGTATTTGCATTAAACACTTATAAGGGGTCTTTGTAATTTAATAAAAACACATGTTTCGTAATTTTATGTGTTTTATTTTACGCGAACTCGTAAATATTAAAGACATGAATAATTACGAACAATCTTACAAATTACATCAGAGTTTTTTTTAAACTAGGAACATTGTAATATTACTTTTATTTTCTTTGTTAATAAAATCGTTTATACATTAAACACTTTCAAGATCGAAATCAAATGGGCGTTTCCAGACAGAAATCTGCGATCAATCAACATATCAGTCCGTAAAGACAATCGAGTTCAATGACTGAATCGTACTCGAAGTTCGTGAGGATTTGTGAAAGATATACGCACGTTATAGATTTTACATACTCAAGGTATTTCGTATTTTGCTGTTCAATACTGAATCGATAAAATAATGTTACTACTGGGTTCTACTGCGATCTCTATAGCAAGTAGCAACAACAATAGACGCTTACTGTAAATTAAAATGTGACTATTGTGAGTTGTGTCTCTGCTTATCATTTCGGTAAGAATTGCATAAGACAGTAAAATGGGTCTTACTAAATTATCTATGATACATTCTACTATATTAGCATAGAGTATAAAATATAGACTTCAAATTTATCCTCTCAATCCTTATACATTTCTTTCTTAAGCACGATTCTTCATTAGCCTTCTATATTATAAAATGATATTAGGCTAAATATCAATATATTTTAGGGTAGTACCCTGTGGTGATGGTACGTGTACAGAGGGTTGTTTATGTAAAATCAGTTCCTCGTATTTACCTAAAATCATTACTTATTATAACGAAAATAATATTGTACCAAATTGTGGGTAAAAATTAATAACAAAATTGTAGGGTCACTGAAGGTCGAGTACCGATGGCCCGCCCATTTGGTGCTAAAGAGAGGTACGTACCCGGCAGGTACGCATACTCCTCCGTCACCCCGGATGTATCGGACGGTTGAATGTATAGTATCTACGTATATACGTACGTATATATATACACTCCATACGTCGGACTTTATCTTTCTTTGCTGTCCATTGCGGCACGTCGGCTCCATAGAACGTCACTTGTCATCATGGTTATCTTTGGGTTATTGATTTTTTCGCCACACTTAGCAAGAGCGTTGTCTTAATCATATTAGCTCATATATGTCCCAGTGTTGAGCTCGAGCCTGCTGCACATTGGAAAGGCAATTGACCTACTATACCGCTGGTCAGACGGTTTGGTTTTTATTTCAAGTTTTCCTTCTCTTGCATAGATGTTATCTGCATATTATCTCCTTTAACGGATTAACAACATTCACGGGCAAGAATCGTGCTGGTAAATTGTACTTTTACTTCTTAGTTGGTCACCATACGGAAAAGCATGTTGACGATTGTAGTAACATTACCCGATCACTGCTATCCATTCACTTCGTAAACCCTTGGCCGATTTTTACGACTGCCACGACAAGAAAGCCGGTGTCAACTGTATTCTTAATTGTCGTTTTACATAAACGATATTAAAACTAGGTAAAATATTAAGAACAGTTTTATTTTATACGTTATTTGAAATCTATATATATAAAAGAAAGTCGTGTTAGTTACACTATTTATAACTCAAGAACGGCTGTACAGATTTGGCTGAAAATTGGTGGGGAGGTAGCTTAAAACCAGGAGACGGACATAGGATAATTTTTATCCCGTTTTTATTTTTCTTCTTCTTAATGGCAATGAGCTACTTTATATCCCATTCGATCCCGTTCCCGCGTGATGTGACATAAAATGTCAAATAGATTTTTTTTTTGTTTCTGTTTGTCAATTCGGACAGGCAAAAGGATCAAAGCCCATACAGCCAAGTCTGATACAATATTCATCATATTATTTAACATTTCTTTATATACATATATTTACGAAAAAAATTATAGCGGTGCGACGTTCGCCGGGTCAGCTAGTTACATATATTAAATAACTGAAATGCCCTATAAATATAACATTTTTCATATAAAGTGTTTGAGGTCGATGACTGCACTTAGGTAACCTACCTAGGTATATCAAATTCGATAATTTGCCATTAATTTTCCAATTTGCGTGCAATCTATGCATATGTATGTGTGTTGTGTGTATTCACGATTAAGCGCATGTGTTTAACACTCGGTACGACGCCGCCCGCGCACTACTGGTTCCAATGTCACCCCAACCTTGGCACGTTAGGTTAATCTGGAGGTTATTGACCGTTTTGTACCTAGATTAAAGACATCTACTACGTATAAGTTACAAATCGTTAAATTAGTGCTACTCGATACTGTTTTATTACGCAAATCTTATTAAGATTACTAAAATATTTATAAATATCATGAATTGTATTTTTGAATTAAACTTAACGTGAGATTAGTTTAAAATAAATATACAAAGAGCATTAGGTATAATAAATATAAATTATAATGTAGTATTGGTCAAATTTTGAATAAAAAAAAAAGATATATAACCAATTCATTGTATGGATCACCTTCAAAATGCAGGCGATGAGAATCTTCTTGACAATTAACATCAATGACGTGCGCGGACATGATGAGGCTAAACGTAAAAAGGAACATCAAGGTGATCACCTCCGTTGAGTTCGATGTTTAAAATTTCAACGAAAAAAAAGAATTGATGTCAAACTTTGTCGCATTTGATGTTTTATGTCACGGATTCTTAAACTGAGTTCCATGGAACCTAGGGATTCCGTAGAATAGTCATTAGGGTTTCGCCAATATTAAATAGATTTTTGTAATTTGAATATGAAATTATACCACGGTTACAAATAATATTTCGAAATAGCGCAAAATTTGTGATGAGAAGAATCCATTACTATCATGCAAGTACAGAGATAGCAAGAATTTTGTCCGAACTATGGCACAGAGCAAATAATAAGCAATAGTTTTATGATCGTATGACTGACGTCAGCCCTCCTTGGGAATGAATCGTTGATCATGGTATTAAATAGAATTGGCTCAAGTCTATGTAAAAGTATATTTTTTAACTTTAACATTGCTTTTAAATATCATTATCATTATGACACAGCTCATATACGTCCCACTGTTGGGCTCGAGTCTCCTCCGCATTTGGAGGCAAATTGACCTACTAAAACCACGCTGATCAAACGGGTTGGTATAAGGTTTTATTTCGCGTTTTCCTTATCTTTCATAGATATTATCTGCGTATTTTATTAATCCCTTAGTCGTCTTTTACGACATCCACAGGCAAGAAAGGCAATGGTGAATTGTATTTTCGCTCCGTCTCCACACTGAAAACATTTTATTTAGTTAATTATATATTTTAATGTTCTTTAGAAGATAAATTATTGATGTAACTTCCATACCGTCCATATGTTCCTTTCTTTGTTAAATTATCAAGTAGATAGAGTGATAGGATAGTGAAAATTAACTAGTAGATACAAACTTATTATTTTTACAATTATACATTATTGGTAGGCGTATTATGTACAAGGTCATGTTAGCACTAATTAAAGTTACATCAGGTATACTTTAATAATTATTTTGTATATTTTATATTGCCAGACCCGTAAACCTAAAGAAATTTCTTCAACAGTTATTTATTTTAGACCTTCAACAATAAATTATGCAAATTTTCGAAAAATTAACATTTCGACAGTAATTAGATAAAATTACTGTCATAAAACGCACTACTAATAGGTTCACTATAAACGCAATATTTAAGGCAAAGTAAATAATGTAAAACCACGCTTTTATACATTATACTAATAACTAATTAATTTAAAATTTTAATAACTTCTGCGCAAAAAGACTAATAATAGAAAACCATCTCATAAATTTCATTTAATGCGAATATGACCATTTAGGAAAAGTAGAAAACAAAATCTTCAAACTGTGCTATCTATTTTTACCAAAAATATGTACCACTACAAGCAAACTTGCTTTCACGTAACAAAACCGCATCCAAATCGATGCATCCATTTGAGAGCTACGATGCCACAGTCACTCAGAGCTATGATGGCGTCAAACTTATAACGGCCCTCTTTTTGCATCGGGTTTAAAAATATAAAACATATTGATACGTCATCATCATCATCATCTTGCTCTTATCCCAATTACTTGGGGTCGACGCAATATGTCATCTTCTTCCATACAGTCCTATCAGACGTCCATCCATCTTTTCCTCGATCTTCCTTTACCCCTAAAGCCTTCAACATTCATACCTAGAACTTTCCTCACAACATTACTTTCATCCCGCCTCATCACATGTCCATACCATGTCAGCCGTTCACTCTTTAACTTTTCCGTCACTGGCGCAACTTTCAAACTTCCTCTAATGTGCTCATTCCTCACTTTATCCATTCTTGGCTACCATATGGGTTCAAACTCGAGAGTTTTACTAACTTACCACAGTGAGTGCCAATGTCACCCTTGTCAGATTAAAGGTCAGCTCGTTGGTATTAAACCATTTCATTATCATTTAGATTACGCTTCTAAAACTTCATATCGATACAACTATGAACAGATTAAAATTGATTTGCAATATTATATTAAGTACATTTTTTAGATGTTACAGGCGAATATTGATATAAGGTGTAAAAATTATAAGGTAAATAAGATAGCGTTTTTAACCGACTGCCGCTAAGTCTAAAAGTATGTATCTAAATTGCCGATAAGACCCAAACCCTAAAATAATCTATATGACATAACATTGATGTTGTGTCATTCAAAATGTAACATTGGTGTGCCTTAGGTGTTACTTAAAAGTTAGGTTAGGTTAGGCATGGTGGTTAAGTAGTTAGGTGTTACTTAAAAGTCTTTGGTGACTTTTGTAACACAGGTTTCTCCACCTAGCACAAAGGTCAGAGACTTCACCAACATTGTAAAAATTTTAAAAGGAAAATAAATTTAATTTCATTTCAAATAAATTTCATTTCATTTCAAATAAGATTTTTACGGAATAATTTAGATTCCCAATTTATTAAGACGAGACTAAGATTTAAACAACGAATCGCAATTAATATCAGTATAAAGTTAGTTACAATTTTTGGTTGTGACTTTAATGCGACGTAGAATAAATGAAAACAGGAAAGGAAAAGCATTACTATTTTATATGAATATTTTAAATGCTTCTCTAGTGCTACAAAATATTAATAGGTGTAGGAATGTTACGTTCGCTTATAATTTTTTGCGGGCATTGCTATCCGTTCAGTCAAGGTCGTTCGTACTGAGTAGTTCTGACGTTTAACATCGAAGGTCATATAACTCAACAGTATATGTAACAAAATTGCTAATGAAACCTGCGCTACCTGTATTTAATCAAATATCGAATTTTTAATGGCATGCGAAATTGTTACACTAATAAGGGTTTCTGATAATATTCGAAGGCATATGTTAGTGGATTACATTTCGGATGGCTTATTAAAATGAAATTATACGTAATTATATACATATTGCAATAATTTTGGCTATAGTTTTATGACCGACTGACGTCAAGCCTCCTCAGGAGTGTAATTATTGACCAGACGACATTTGGAGTTCTCTCAAATCTACGAGCAAATCAGGCGTTGATAGGTAGTGTGCATAGGTTTTTTTTAATTTCTTAATTCTATTTGTTCCAAGGAAGAAACGTCAAAATATCGTAAGATTTGAACGTTTAATTAATAGGCACTAGATAGGCATTTATTTTCATCTATACATATATAGGAGAGGAGGGTTTTGCGAGCGATAAGAACGGATTTTACGAAATTCCACCTGCAAGGGGTGTTGCGGGCGAGTTAACAATAATATACGTATAAAAGGGTATACATAACAGGGTGAGCCGAAGCTACTGAAGCTAGAAAAATTAAATTTGGACCGTAGTTTCATTTCGTGACGTAGGCACCCACTAAGAAAAGATTTTTTGGAATTCCACCCCTAAGGGGGTGAAACGCAACGGTTAAGTCTGTATGGAAAGAAAAAATCTTTAACTACTGTCTTCAAATTACGCACAAATACTCTTTAATAATAATAAATAAACACGTGTTTCAACGTTTGTTCATTTTCATCCTCTAAGGGTGTAAAATAGGAGGAAAGATGTCAGTTTACTGACTTATCACAGAGCCGAAACTACCGAAGCCAGAAACATGAAATTTTGATATCAGTTTCTTTGCGTGAAGGTATAAACCCACTAACAAAGGGTTTTTTTAAATTTAACTCCTAGGGTTAAACTGCAGTAACAAAGTTTGTATAAGGAGAAAAAAAATCTACATCGATTTTCTTCAAATTCTCCTAAAATACTCTTTAGTAAAAATAAATAAACACGAGTTTCAGCATTTTTTAGTTTTCACCCTCTTAAGGGTGTAATCTACACTAATATTATAAAAAGGAAACGTTCCTTACGAACAAACTCAAAAAATCCTGGACTGATTTCGATAATTCTTTCACCATTACAGTGTTACAGTATCCCTGAGTAATATAGGCTATATTTTATCCCAGTGTACCCACGGGAACTACGCGACTAAGACGACTGAAACCGAAGCGAAGCGAGGGCGGGTTGCTAGTTTTATATAAAGAAGTCAAAAACTACGAGTTAGTGGAGGTACGACGATTAAAATTAATTTGTTTAAAAGTAAGGTTTCATTGAAATGGCTGCGGGAATGGATAATTTCTACAATTAGCATGAAGACGTTCCTTGCGAATGCATACTCATGCAACATGCAGGCGAACTAGCCCCTATTTGCATTAACCTCGAGTCATACCAAAAGTGAGTGTAGTTGATAGGATTAGTGAAAATATTTCTTCA